>OX344818.1:15246253-15846253 GCA_947034925.1 Eudemis profundana
TCATAAACTGACGCGGTTATCGAATGTAGGATTGTACGGTGCGTACTGCGGACGCGCTGTGACTCATAGGTACAGTCACCGTCATTTATGATGAAAAGGACAACGCATAAATATCTGACACGACCTTAAATATTGCCATAGGACTAGGACCATAGTGGTGTTATAGTACATTACACAACTAGGGTGGTAATACAAAGAAAGGCCGAGATCGCAGAAGTTTGCGGCCCGAGCTGCAAGCGAGGGACGTAAATATGCGATCGAGGGCTTTCTTTATTACCTCCCGTGTTGTGTACATCATTTTATGTCTACACATGGCCAGATGGCACTTTATGGCCAGGTGTGGCATAAAAATATTATTGCTAAGCCCGATTCATCGTATATTGCTTGCTGGTGACTGTACCTACTAGACTTTTAAAAAAGTTTCGTCCATGCTAAATATGTCATCACGAAGGCATTTACATCTCGCATGTCTTCTTTTCGATGTATTACATCATAAAAAACCCGAATACCTCTTTACTAAGATAAGAGTCTCATCTTTTCACGAACGATTCGGCGCAAGATCAACACGACGCTGTCTTTTGGAAGCAAACCCTCACAAGACGGTTGCCTTTACTGGCAGTTTCCGTTATCTAGCAACCAAATGCTGGAATAACATTCCTCCTCCAATCAGACGTTTGCCATCCAAACAAACTTTTAGAATACATTTTAAGAAAATAGTTACTCCTAGAAAACAAGTGATAGGAATTCCTCATGGCTATTTGGTTGAAGACTTCATTGTATAGGTTTGCTTCAAAAAGACTCGGTAGGGACCTGTAACTAAACTCAACGACTACACACTACATATTATTATTAATAATAATATCTCAGTAGGTATATCTTTCTGCACAAGATATAAACACATTATAAAATCCGTATTATTACTAGTAATACAATGTATTGACACGCCCTGCTAACTACACCCCGCTCACCCTTTCCTCATACCTAGTTCCTTTTTTCTCTGTTTGTTATTTTATTTTTTATTTGTTTAGTATGATGAAGTTCTCTATAAATCTAATTATATGTATGTAATGACATTTTTGACCCACTATATTTATATATGTATACAATTTTTTTTGATGACCTTTGGGTCCAGCAGAATACCAGTGTTTTGCTCAGTTGTCATGAGCAATATTGATCACTGAGCTGGAACCTTTTTGTACTGCTGCAACGCACACAGAGTACAATTTACAATCGACAGATTGTAAAAAACAGAAACAAACTAACAATGCACATGATAATGTGCATTGTTTGTTTTTTTTCTATTTTTAATATTTTTTCTTTTTTTCTTTTCATGTTTCACCTTTCTGTTTTTTCTGTTTCCTATGTTTTTTTGTAATTATTGTATTTTTGTGTGTGTTATAGTTGAACAAATAAATGTTTTATCTATCTATCTATCTTCTCGTTCTCAAAATACCACATTCCCAATACCTTCTTTGTTTCTTCCGGCGCTTCTTCTCGCCAGAAGGTCATTTACCGAAGCGCCAAAACAAAGAATCAGACATGTAAAAGAGCCCTTCAGGTCTACTTGCAGAAATAAATGAGTGTGAGTTTCCAAGTCTATCTAGGCTATCTTATTAATTTCATTTGATAACTCGTTTAATGCTGGAATGACTAAATGGACAAGTCGCGAACAAAGAACACAGCCATTTGTAAGTACTCGTGCTTTTAAAGTTAAGCCTAAAAAGTGTTTTTTAATTTATTTACTAGGGTTCTGTTCTATACTTTCTGTATAGTGAGTTTGGAGCTGTATTTTTTAAAGAAGAAATAAATTTTATTTGCCATATAGTAGGTACATTTCTATGATAAGTTATGGGAACATAATTTTAAAACTTAAGTCGTAGCAAAGTATAAAGACGAACAAGTAGTCCAACTTCGGCAGTTTAGGAGCGCGCGACACGTATTCACACAGACGCGCGATAGCACGTCTGTGTGAGTGCGATCCATACTGGAGCATTCTTACGCATTCTTATTTTTTTGCTTGTGGTGCGTTCGTACACGGCGATGGTATTACAAGCGAAGCCACAGTTAGCTGACCACCCATCCCACGCATACTTTGACTTTGACACGTTGCATTAAGTTGACATTCGTATACAAAATGTACAGTAGTCCAGTGTTTGAAGATGACAAAAAACATTCTACCAACAATCACTCATTGTAAAATAAAACAACTTAAACGGATTAAATCGCGTATATTACGTAATTTTACATCCCGACGTTTCATAACCGTTTTCAGCGTGGTCGCGGGTAGACTGAGAAAAACTTTTTTCTTCGTTAAAATTAGAAAAGTTATGCAAACTACACACATACCACGAACGCTGGAAAGAGTTATTTATTTAGATGTTTAATAGTTATTATGTTATTCGGGGCAGAGACAAACCCAAGAATCAAAAATCATAAAAATCAGCCCACCCGTTCTCGAGTAATGATGTAACTAACACGACTTTGTTTTATGTATACAGATAATATAAGATTATGTTTCGGTCTCAATATAAATGTTATTTCGATTCCGAGTTTAAACCTCACGGAACCCAATCAAACAGCTCCGTCTGTTTTAACACTGTCAAGAAACTTTAAAGAAAAAAGACAAATTCGTCTCTAGGCGGACTAAGTGGCTAACTGGTCCATGTAGGTACAGTCGGCCAAGTTACCTGTGTTACATTATAACTAGCAATTAAGTAGTCACAAGATCTTCTCTGTCAGTGTACATATAGATAGATATATAGATCACTAGCATTGAACCGCGGCTTCACCCGCGTTATCTATTATCCCCAGGGGCTCTTTATATCATTATAAAGTATCCTATGTTTCAATCCAGAACCAGGTCTACTTGCATGCCAAATTTTATCTCAACCCATCCAGTTGTTACCCCGTTATTTAGTAACAGACATCTAAATATCTTCACAAACTTTCACATCCTACTAATATTATAAATGCGAAAGTTTGTGAAGATGTTTGGACGTTTGTTACCTAATAACGGGATAGCAAATGGATGGATCAAGCTGAAATTTGGCATGCAAGTAGACCAAGTCCTGGATTGAAACATAGGATACTTTATATCCCGGTAAAGAGTTCCTTTGGGACAATAACGGGAACAACGCGGGCGAAGCCGCGGGAAAATGCTAGTTTATAATATAAAAGTAGGAAAAAAATGTCCCAGCATTTACCAACACGTACCAAATCCAGCATCCCCATTAAATCAGCTTGTGTTTTCAAAGACTCGACAACAACTCGTTGCGCGCGCCGTCGAATTTACTCCATTTAGGTATTTTAGGTAAAAAACTTTTGGCCGGATATTCGGCGGCCGGATACCGGATATCCGGCGGTCGCGACGGTCGGATATCCGGTATCCGGTATCCGGCCAAACCACTATCCGTCTCATGCATCTGCTGCATCTCTAGTTTGCAGTACCGGGAAATTTTAGTATGGCAGTACCGAGAATTCCCGGTTCTCTCATACAAAAATTTCCCGGTACTGCAAACCCTACCTACTTATACAATTTCAAAAATTTCATGGGCCATGCCGCAGAGAATCGTAAAAATAACAATTGTGTCGGAGTGTACTAGTAAAGTTCAACCCGGATAGAGGCATTTTTTCAATTCTTTTTTCTGTAAATAAGTAACTCTATCTTTTAAAAGTGCTTGTATCTGTGTGACGGGGTACTTGAATTCTTACTTTTTACCCGACTGCGGCGAAGCCCAAAAGGACGCAGTACGTGGCAGCGTTGCCAGATTTTTTTGGCCAAGTCGGGATTTTGAAACTTTTTGAGTAAATACGCGGGATTTTTTCGTCGAAAGCGGGACATAGTAAAAAAAATTGAGTTTTTAAATTGCTTGTCTGTGCCACCTGCCCGCACTTCCTCCGCACGTTGCACGCACGGTTGAGTTATCCCCGGACCACCTCGGAATCTGGCGAAAATGGAATCTGACCTACTAGGAATCTGACGAAAATGCAATCTTACCTATTAGGAATCTGTCGAAATCGGAATCAGACATATGTGGCACCTGACGTAATCGGAATCTGACCTCCATAGAATCTGCCGAAAACGGAATCTGACCTACATGTCATCTGACGAAATCGGAATCTGACGTACACCGCCGGAAGCAAAAAGCGGGACTGAGCCTGGCCGCGCGGGACACTTAATTTTGATTTAAAAATCGGAACGTCCCGCCAAAATGGGGGTGCCTGGCAACGCTGGTACGTGATCTCCACTCGAGAACCTTTCTGCCCCATCGGCCATCGGTTCTTATTCGAGCTATGTGCCCGACCCATTGCCACTTCAGTTTACTTACCCGGTTTGCTATGTTCGTAACCTTGGTTCGTCTACGAATCTCCCATAAATTTTCAGATTGTGGTGGTGGTATGGATCATCACCCATCAATCTTCAGATGTCGTTATTCCCTGCCGTGGCTATTGGCACTTACCCACATAATTATCTGCATTGCCTAGGAGTTAATTAACTCAGCATGCACTTATCATGTTAATTGTAAGAATTCAAGGTTAACGACTATTTGATTTTGCTCGTTGACGCCTTATTGTGTACAGTTGGGCCTCGCGTACACCACTCAATAGTATATTACACATCTAGTGCGGTAAAATTAAGAATGACCCAGGTCGCAGCTGTTTGTGACCCGAGCTGCAGGTGAGGACCATAAATATGTGATCTGGGGCTTTTTTATTACTGCCCATGGTTTCTACGGCCTGGGGTGATATAAAATAGATAATTGACCATTTCATTTCGTTCACTAATGCATCCATTAGTGAAGACCACGGAGTCTTATTGTTTAAGGGAGGGTGGATTTGGCTACTTAAATTAGATTAAATACTTAATTAAATACCTCGGGCGGGAATCGAACCCGCGTCTCCAAGGCTCTCCGGGCCAACACGGGCGGCTTTCCAGCTAACGTCACCGAGGCCACGCTCGAATCACCGAATTTTTCAATCTGCTTCATCTTTATTTCCTCCTATTTGCTTTCATAAAAAATTCGATCGATTTGTTACAGATCCCTTCATGTCACGCAGACTCGCGCCGGTAAAATGAAGCCGTTTATAAAGCAGGTAATTGATAAACGTATGTAGGTAACCGACCCTTAATGGAACTCGCTCCCGTACTTATACTTTGTACCTCTATTTTCTGATCAGTATAAGCTTAAGAGGAAACAGGAGGGCAGTTTTTCCATACAAACGTAGTCCCCTGTTTCCTCCCTGGATAATGCCAGTAGAGCAATAGTTTTTTGTCCAAAAATCTATGGCTACTATTGATATGTTCCTATGTTTTCCTTTTTACGATAAATTGATTCTCAAAAGAGATATTAACCTTCAAAAACCTAAAAAAAATGCCAGATTTTCCGCTGTGTTCACACATCCGGAAAACAAATTTGACTAAATTATTAAAAAAACGGAAAACATAGGAACACGGCCAAAGCCTTTCTTTAATGTTTAATGAAAAAATTAGTTAAATAGGTTAAGTTTTGGGGAAGAAATCAGGGGACTACGAAACGTTGTTTTCATGAAA
Source organism: Eudemis profundana (assembly GCA_947034925.1). Classification (NCBI taxonomy): domain Eukaryota; kingdom Metazoa; phylum Arthropoda; class Insecta; order Lepidoptera; family Tortricidae; genus Eudemis; species Eudemis profundana. Next base: position 15,251,805 of record OX344818.1, read on the forward strand.
TTTTAAAAGGTATTTTCGGTCCAAGCTGCAGTTGTCTCTATCGCGCTCTGCGCGGGAGAGGCGGGCAGTGCGGGACAGCGACACATTTTACAAATACCTAATTTTCAATTCTCTCGACCTTACTGTTTCCTCTTAAGACTGTTAAGTTATTCTGTTCAGAGATGAACTACAGTCAGGGGCTCCGTAATGACATTATGTTATGTAATGTACCTCTTGTAATGTGTTTTTCTATGTGCAATAATATTACATTACACAACTAGGGTGGTAATACAAAGAAAGCCCGAGATCGCAGATGTTCCCGGCCCGAGCTGCAAGCGAGGGACGTAAATATGCGATCGAGGGCTTTCTTTATTACCTCCCGTGTTGTGTACTTCATTTTATGTCTACACTTATCTAGAAAGCGGCTTTTTCCGTACGCGCAGCGTGCGGAAAAAGCCAATTTATGGCCAGGTGTGGCAATAAAGTATATTTTTGTAGTAGAGAGGTGGCAATAGTACCTAGTGGATCAGTAACACTCAATCCACACGCACACAATAACATGCAGTTTGTGATTACCCAAAAAAGGTACAGTCGTCAACAAAAGGCTTGTCTTAAAAATAACATTTCAAACAGGAACTTAATCCATTAGTAACAAATTTTGCAGGCGTTCGTGGTGAGCGGCGCGGCGCTGAACATCGCGGGGCACGGCTGCGCACACGGCTTCCCCGCCGTGCTGTTCGCGCAGCTCGCCGACTCCAGCCAGCCGCTGCATCTCACGGCACACGACATGTCCTGGATAGGTCCGTACATACACCTCATACCAGGGCCGCGCCGCCCCTGTGTGCGAAGTGTGCAGCGCACACAGGCGCCCAGGCAATAGGGGCGCCGAAAGTCGAAACACGACGACAATAAAGCACACACACAGGCGCTGCTGGGGGTTGGCGCGGCCCTGCCTGATACCTATCGATCGACCTTGCTTGTCATCGGGTTACCTTACCTAGCGATGGGCGAGTCAAGTTCTCTGATTCTTATAACTCGAATTAAACTCTAAACGAGTTGATTCGAATCGCGTTCATTAGCAACTCGAATCAATTCGCATACCGTCGTTTGCTAAACCAGGCGACCATGTAAGTTTATGATCAGTGATCGGATCTTGGCTTATAAAAGTATCAAAACATAATTTATAAAAAAAAGTCTGCAACTTGGAATGCACGCATTGCACCACAATAAAGACCTACGCCATTTTACCGGATTCAAACATAATGCTAAAAGCATGTTTTCTCTAATTACAGCATCAGCGGTAGGTGCCATGGGGATAGTCGGAAACTTCATATCTCCCGTGCTAATGTCGCGCTTTGGGCGACAGAAGGCCAACCTCATCTCCATCCTGCCCGCGCTCCTCGGCTGGATCGTGTTCGTCCTCGCCAATAGTGTCCCCATGTTCCTCGTCGCCAGACTCCTGCACGGCCTCGCCTTGGGCCTGAGAACACCTCTAGCGGCTATACTGGTCGCTGAATACACAGATCCGAAATACAGAGGCGCCTTCTTAGGAACCTTCGCTATTTCTTTAGGCTTAGGGATATTCTTGTCGCATCTGTGGGGAGCGCATTTAACGTGGAAGGTTACCGCTATGGTGTGCGCCACGTTTCCTGTTGTAGCTTTGGGGATTATCAGTTTGTCCCCCGAGTCGCCCAGCTGGTTGGTATCGAAGGGGAAATTCGATGAGGCGAAGAAGGCTTTCCGATGGTTGAGGGGGAGTGATCCGGAGCAACAGGCGGAATTAGAAGCTATGATCGAAGCGCAGAAGAGAGAAGCGACGATTTCGGAAAGGGAGAATCGAGAGGAAAAACGCTTCACGAAGAGATTCTTGGATTCTTTAAAGGAGGTGCTGAAGATTTTCAAGAAAAAGGAGTTTTATAAGCCCTCTATTATAGCTATAAGCATGCTGATAGTGTTCGAGTTTGGCGGAGCTCATATGGTGCCGGCATATGGGAACGATATCTTGAAAGCTGTTTTAGACAAAGCGGAAGCTAGCGAGGTAGTCTGGCAATTCACTGTCATAGATTTGCTCAGGACCGTATGTGCGTTCTTCGCTATATTCCTTTTGAAAATCTTTAAGCGAAGAACGATCCTCTTCACTAGCGGTATAATGACAGTATTATCTTTGACGTTAATATCAGTATTTGTATATTTAAGGCACGCTTCTGTCTTCACTAGTTCGTGGTTTTTAGACGTAGCTCCTATGACTTTAATGATCCTGTATACATTATCGTTTTGTCTAGGCTTAGTACCGTTAACTTGGGTGATATGTGGCGAAGTATTTCCTTTAGCGTACAGAAGTTTAGGATCTACGTTGTCTACGTCGTTCCTGACGCCGTCTTTCGTAGTATCTATGAAGACTGCTCCTCATCTGTACTCCTCGATTGGAGTCGAAGGAGCGTTTTTAGTGTATTCTGCTTTACTATCAGTGTGCCTGGGGATAATTTATACTCTATTGCCAGAGACGAAAGATAGAACATTGCAGGATATTGAAAATAGTTTTAAAGGTAAACGTGAGAAAGATGTAGAGTCTGAAATGAGTCTTATGGGCAAAGATGTAGTGAAGTGAAGCGGTATTACAAGGACGAACCTAATTGGCTCTTGGAGTACAAAATTAGCTGACCGGGTAGAAATAAGTAATAATAACATAATAAAAGACTTAAAAATGCCTTTACCGTAGTTATAGGCTAAACTCAATTAGGGACATATATCAATAGGTAGCTAAAGAGTAGCATTTAGACGGGGCGAGAACTCGTATGCGAGTTTGATTAAATGGCCTAGTTTCAGTAGTTCGGTGATTTTAGTCCGGTTCATATATATTTGTTTGAGCCGGACTAAAATCACCGAACTACTGAAACTAGGCCGATTAAATTGCGGGCTACCTTAGGTACGATGAGTACAGTTGATCGATTAATCGCCGCACTTAAATGAAAATCGCACAGGGGCATTAATTTTTGAGCCATTTAGGGTTTACCTTACAATTAGTGTCATGGATTTTGTATTAGGTACACGAGCAAATTAGACTGAACCCTAAACGGCTTAGCAATATAAGTCCATGACAGTATGTACTCATTAATCACGTAAATTAATTGTTATTAAGGTGATTCGAGACGCTCAGATCTAAATACAAAAGAAAAGGAGGTTTACAATCCAGTTCAACGCCATCACGTATTTTAAATACGTTTCGTTCTCTAGCTTGGCACATTTTACCTGCGCTAAAATGACAAAATAACGCAAAGTCAATCAATCGGCTATTGTTATGTCAGCGTCATCTACCATTCGAAACAAAATTTATAATTACAAAAAATATTTTCCTTAGTCTTAGCTTTTGGAGCGACTCAAATTACCTTAAGGAGTTGTACAGTCAAGGTTAGGTTAGTCAACCAATATGTATACACCACAAAGTTTCAAAAATATGTATACATCTGTTATTATTATGGCAGTGAGGTTTATGTATACATATTTTGGAACTTTGAGTGGATATTAATATTTGCCCTTGACTGTACCATATAAGGAACTTTGTATACCGGGTGAATTGAAACGAGGGACTTTCCTGAAAATATATGACCTGCAATAGCTAATCCTTGTAGTAATAAAGAAAACAAAACTATAAAAATAATATTTTTTTACATTTGTACAACCCTACAGTTTCTACGCCGTTGTTTACATTTATTATGTTTGATGTGTTAGTTGGAAGTGTTGGAACCTCTTTGTTTATTAACGATTATCTCGGTTATTGTCAAAGTCTCACATTAATTATTTACTTACGACGTTGTGAAAAGTTCGTTTACAAAAAGGTATCAACGGTTTCTTTATAATAGGGTTCAAACACGCGGTTTTTTGCATGAAAGTTGAACAAGCTATAACATGAAAACAGTGATAGATATTAACATAGTTTATTTGGAGAAAATAATGTAATAAGGTTAAACAGTGCCACACTTACAGAAATGTCCCTCGTGCCGTTCCACCCTCTATATAACAAGGATATCAATTTGTCGAAAATTAGGAATTAAGTTTGTAGGTGATTGATTGATCGTCGTATTTCCAAGAAACGCAGACACCCACAAAGGCATCCGATTGTTCTAATAAGAACATTTTTCTTATTGGATGTTGCAAGAAACACAGTGTCTTCAAGCAGCAGCAACACGATGTCCACGATGTCCTTGTCCGCGAGAAGAGGCGCAGCGCAGAGCGGAGACATGACGTTACACCTCGACGGCCGGAGCAGAAAAGGCTGAGCCGGCCCCGTGCGCGCTATTTTATTTCGGCGATCACGCGGCGACTCGCGCATGCGTAATGCGGCGCGAACATAGCCGCGTTCCACCAACGCCGGCGCACTTCGGAGTTCACGTCCCCCGCGCGTCTCACCCCGGAATCTATTCTCGCGTACCTATTAACTAATTGTGCCCTATTATTTTTATATATTAATCATGCTTTTTTGTAAATAAATTATGTTTTTACCTTCTGATCTGGAGTATTACTACTACAACTACTTCAACCAACCAACCCTAAAGTGGTGACCCCGACAAAAGAACCATCAAGAAGCAGTCACCATGCCAGACCAGCAGCAAGCTCCAGCACATCCCGGCAACAACCAACCGCAGCAACAGCAACCGGCAGCTGCACCCCAAGAAGTCTCCGGCATATCACTGTCGCTACGTGTACCACCGTTTTGGCGGGACCAGCCGTTACTCTGGTTCTGCAGCTTCGAAGCCGCGACTGCAGAACTCAAACGAAGCCAGGCCCAGCTCGCTCAAATGGTGATCGCCCAGCTCGACAAGCAAGATATTCAGAACATCTCTGACCTCATCTACTCGCCGCCGCAGAATGACTACTACAAGGCAATCAAGGACCGTCTAATCTCCCTATACGAAGAATCCAGCAGCGCCCAGGCGAAGAAACTACTATCGCAAGTCGAGTTAGGCGACCAGAAGCCGAGCCAACTCCTCCGGCGAATGCAGAATCTCAACCGAGAGAAGTTTCCCGAAAGCACAATACAGATGATGTGGCTCGATCATCTGCCTCCTCATATCCGCTCCGTGCTCACTGTCAGCGAAGCATTCAAAATCAAGACCACGCTTGATGACCTAGCCCTGCTCGCCGACAAAATGATGGAGGTATCGAACCCAACACATCACATCGCCGCCGTCGCGACGCTGCCCACCGTTCCGGCGTATCCACCGCAACCGCAGCCGCAGCCCATTCCACCACAACCCGCATTCGACAATCAACATTTAATTAACGAAATCCGAAGATTATCGCTGGAAGTCGCCGAGCTACGCACGCAACCCCGTTTTCAACGCAATAGTCGTCCGTTCAACCGCTTCCGGTCATCGTCACGCTCAAGAAATTCGTCGCAAAATAGAGCAAGCCGCAAGAACTCGCCCATGCCATACTGCTATTATCATCGGCGGTTCGGCATGGACGCAAAGAAATGCGAGCAACCCTGCAGCTTCAAACCCATCACATCACCGCCGTCGGAAAACTAACGTCAACGCTGGCAGCGGCGGATACCGGCGTTAACGAACCATCCCACCGCCTATTTGTTACGGACCGATCATCAAAACTCACCTTCTTGGTAGATACGGGTGCAAATATTTCCGTCCTACCGAGAGGAAAAGGCGTTCCTGAGCAACCACTGCCATTCCAACTATACGCCGCTAACAACACCATCATACCTACGTACGGCGAGAAGACGCTCGACCTTGACCTCAATCTTCGACGCACGTTCAAGTGGAAATTCATTATCGCCGCAGTTTCCAAACCGATCCTGGGAGCCGATTTCTTGAAGCATCACAACATCACCGTTGACCTCAAAAATAGAAGATTAATCGATGGGAAGACGCAACTCGTCTCAAATGCACAACTCTGTGCTACGGACATACCTACCGTTCGTAGCATAGACGTGCATCAAGCATACCACGGAATATTGGCAGATTTCCCCGGCATCACCCGACTAACCTCAATGAAGCTCAACCCCAAGCATCCCGTCGAACATTTCATCGAGACAACAGGCCCTCCCCTCCACTGCAGGCCACGCCCCATAGCACCACATCGCTATGAACAAGTTCGAAAGGAGTTTCAAAATATGATCGACCAAGGCCTATGTCGACCCAGCAAGAGCCCGTGGTCGTCGCCGTTGCACGTCGTACCTAAAAAGTCAGGAGAGTTACGAGTGTGCGGCGACTACCGAAGACTCAACGCCATCACCGTACCAGACCGATACCCGATACCGCGCATCCGAGACTTTACTTACCAACTCGCCGGCAAGAAGATTTTCTCCACTCTCGACTTAAATCGCGCTTACCAACAAATCCCAGTCGCCGAACGAGACGTGGAGAAGACAGCAATCATCACGCCATTCGGGTTGTTCGAATTTCCTCGGATGGTCCCGGGACTGAAGACCAGCGGAAATACGTTTCAGCGCTTCATCCACGAGGTACTGAGAGAGCTCGACTTCGTATTTCCATTCGTTGACGACCTACTGGTAGCCTCAACAAACGAAGACGAACACCGAGCACATTTGCGCACAATATTACAACGCCTAGACGACTACGGCATTACCATCAACCCCGCCAAATGTGTTTTCGGCCAGTCAGCTGTCAAGTTCCTCGGCTACCAAGTATCAGCCAGCGGTATCCAGCCACCTGAAGAAAAAGTTCAAGCAATCGTCGATTACCCACAACCACAAACTATCGAGGAGCTACGACGTTTCCTCGGAATGCTTAACTTTTACCGGGAACACATCAAAGACGCCGCCACCATACAAGCGCCGCTGAATACCTACCTGCACAACGTCAAGAAGCGCGACAGAACAAAAATCAACTGGACAGCTGAAGCAACGCAAGCATTCGAGGCGTGTAAAGACAGCATAAAAAACGCCGCTTTACTCGCACATCCCTCACACGACGCGGCACTTGCGATCTTCAGTGACGCCAGCGACAAGACAGCAGGAGCCGTACTCAGCCAATTCGTCAACAACTCGTGGCAACCACTCGGATATTATTCCAAGAAATTCACAGACGCCCAGACTCGCTACAGTACCTACGACCGCGAGTTAACCGCCATCTATATGGCAACGAAGTACTTCCGCAAGATGTTTGAAGGACGAGAAGTAATAATATACACGGACCAAAAACCTCTCACGTTTGCGTTTACGAAGACAAGTACCATCAACGAATCTCCGCGACGAACCCGACAACTGCTACATATCAGCGAGTTTACAACAGACATACGTCACATCAAAGGATCGGAAAACGCAGCCGCCGACGCATTATCTCGCATTGAATCAATCGCATGCCCATCGCCGATTGATTACAAGCGACTTGCCGAAGCACAAGAACGAGACAGCAATACTACCCGATCACTCGCACAGCAAAACAACCTAAGTATGAAGAAAATAACTTTACCTGGAACCGACACCGAACTTCTCTGCGAAACTTCAACTTCACAATTACGCCCATACCTACCCGAAGATTACCGTCGCACCGCATTCAACGCAGTACACAACGTAAGCCATCCTGGTATCAACACAACTCGAAAACTCGTCGCGCAGCGTTACTTCTGGCCCGCGATGAACGCGGATATCGGCAAGTGGGCGAAAACATGCCTACAATGTCAGCGTGCGAAGATACTACGGCACACGTCAAGCCCCTTATCTTCGTTCCCGCCAAGCAACCGATTCGAAAATGTCCATTGCGATTTGGTCGGACCGCTCCCCACTACCGCCGACGGACATCGATACCTACTAACAATCATCGATCGCGCTACAAGATGGCCCGAGGCGCACCCACTACGAGAAATCACCGCCGAAGACGTCGCGAAAGGCGTTTACGACGTTTGGATTTCCCGCTTCGGTTGCCCTGCTACTATCTCTACGGACCAGGGAAGACAGTTCGAAAGCCGAGTATTTGCATCCCTTTCGCACTTACTCGGCATCGAACGAATCCGGACAACTCCGTACCATCCACAATCTAATGGTGCAATCGAGCGCTGGCACCGGACACTCAAGGCCGCGCTAAAGGCGAAACTTCAAACCACAGGAAGCTGGATCGACCAATTACCAACAATTATGCTCGGTGTTCGCACCGCGCTCCGGAGCGACACCGGCGTAAGCGCCGCTCAGCTGACTTATGGCTGTAACGTCAGATTACCCGGCGATTTCTTCACACCGACACCCGCCGACGTCACCATGGACTCCAACTTCGTGGATCAGCTGAGAACAACAATCGAAGACCTGAAACCCGTACCTCAACAACCACATAGCAACAAAAAGGTCATATTCGTACACAACGACCTACACACCTGCGATCAAGTTTTTGTTCGAGTTGACGCTGTAAAGAAACCGCTACAAGCACCATACGACGGACCCTACAAAGTGCTGAAAAGAGACGGCAAGATATTCACGCTGCAACTACCTAATCGTCAGCTGAATATCTCGATCGACCGACTAAAACCCGCCTACGTAATCACCGACGACGAGCAAGCTACCTACAACAAAATACCTACAAGTGCATCGCCGAGCACAACTACAAACATACCTACCGCTACGACTCAAACATCAACTCCGACCTACGCATCAATAACATCAAGCTCCTGCAACAATGAAACGTCAAGTTCCTGCAACAATGAAACATCAAGTTCCTGCAACAACGAAACATCAAGTTCCTGCAACAACGAAACATCAAGACCGAAACCCGAGAAAAATAACCAGCTGAAACAAACAGAAAGCCGACCGAACGATCAACAACAAAATACGACCCTGAAACAACAAACACCTACAAATTCAACGAAGACAACATCCCGCGGCCGCGCCGTTCGCCTGCCGGTACGCTACACTTGAGGGGGAACCCTGTAGGTGATTGATTGATCGTCGTATTTCCAAGAAACGCAGACACCCACAAAGGCATCCGATTGTTCTAATAAGAACATTTTTCTTATTGGATGTTGCAAGAAACACAGTGTCTTCAAGCAGCAGCAACACGATGTCCACGATGTCCTTGTCCGCGAGAAGAGGCGCAGCGCAGAGCGGAGACATGACGTTACACCTCGACGGCCGGAGCAGAAAAGGCTGAGCCGGCCCCGTGCGCGCTATTTTATTTCGGCGATCACGCGGCGACTCGCGCATGCGTAATGCGGCGCGAACATAGCCGCGTTCCACCAACGCCGGCGCACTTCGGAGTTCACGTCCCCCGCGCGTCTCACCCCGGAATCTATTCTCGCGTACCTATTAACTAATTGTGCCCTATTATTTTTATATATTAATCATGCTTTTTTGTAAATAAATTATGTTTTTACCTTCTGATCTGGAGTATTACTACTACAACTACTTCAACCAACCAACCCTAAAAGTTCTACCTTTTCTTTCTAGTGTAAAAATTGTCTAAGTCTTAACTACAAGTTGATTGGAAATTCGACCTATTCCTTGAAAGGGGTTATTCTTTAGCTCATTTAACCACAACTCAAAACTCGTTGATTTTCAAATTACTTAAGTACTAGGTATTAAGTTTTTTTTTGGAAACCCGCCTTTCGACCTAGAACTGGTAATTGTGAAAAATCTTCTTAATTTGAGAATAAAAAAACAAATAAAAGGACTTAAAGCCACAAGTTTTTGTATTTAGTTCCAAAATATGTAACACTTCGAGTCATTACTTAAAAAAAATATTACACCGCGTACGTATTATTTTTTACGCGAAGTGTAATAATTTCTTTTAAGTAATGCCTTAAGTAGTTTCTGCACAATTACCAGTTGTAGGTCGAAAGGCGGGTTTAAATAAAAACTAAATACTTATAGTACCTTGAAAACCAATAAATTTTAACCCCTGGTTGATTGGACTTACTTAAATCGTTGCAAATGAGCTATAGAATAACCCCTTTCAAGGAATAGGTCGAATTTCCAATCATTCTGTATAACTGTGATAAAATGAAAGTGTGCGTAATACGAGCGCCTAACTTTAATAAATGGTTTTATGCCACACCTGGCCATAAAGTGACTTTTTCAGCACGCTGTGCGTACGGAAAAAGCCGCTTTCTGGCCAAGTGTAGACATAAAATTATGTACACAACACGGGAGGTAATAAAGAAAGCCCTCGATCGCATATTTACGTCCCTCGCTTGCAGCTCGGGCCGCAAACTTCTGCGATCTCGGCCATTCTTTGTATTACCACCCTAGTTATGTAATGTACTATTATGTCGCCGACTACTACTAGAGACTAGAACTTGAAGTAGGTACCTATGCTCAAAAGTTATCACTATCAGAAATAGGTTTCATTAGTTCTTAGGGTATTATTCGGTATGCAATAAAGAGTATTGTATAATATTGTGTCAGCCATGTTTCAGTAGATATTATATTTTTGAAAACTCTGCTATAAAGAAGCCCCATGGAAACCTGTCTATACGTATGTATAATAATCAGAACGAAGTTAATTCGATGAGAGGTGAACAGTTGACTAAAAAGTACTGGACTATTTTTTTTGTCATGGTAACATTACTACCACCTGATGACTTTATTTTACTTTACGCTTCAGTTTTATACATAAACTAGCTGTCCCGGCGAAGTTCGGCTTCGTTCCGCCTCAGCAGATTTTTTAATTTTTCTGATGTTTTAATAGTTATTCTCATGGATGTATAAAATAGAAGGATACCGCGCGGTCTAAGACGCGGGTGAAGCCAAGCAATGGCCGCCGAAGTGAGAATTGTGTGGGTTGACGGCCCAATGGCAGCCGACCGGCCCATTATGCTGGTTGATGTGTGCGTGCGTGCGTACAAAGCGCGGCGGCCATTGCTTGGCTTCACCCGCGTCTTAGACCGCGCGGTATCCTTCTATTTTATACATCCATGGTTATTCTGTTATTCGGGGCAGAAACAAACCCAAAAAAAAATCGGTCCACCCGTTCTCGAGTTATAAATAGTGTAACTAACCTGACTTTGTTTTATGTATATATAATATAAAGATTGATTCAGGTCTTCGGTGTAGAAATCAAATTCTCTTAAAATAATCGCCGCCATAAACGAATTCTCGATGTATTTGTTAAACTTAGGATAAATTGTTAAGACTACTCGTAGGTATACCTACATAATACTAGTATACTACCTATAATTAGGTTAATTTTATAATTCTAATGAATAAAATATATTTTATAGTATCTTAAGTGTGTCATTATTCATTATATCTACATAAAAATCATTGTAACAGAATCAGTAGTTCTCACTGATCTTATAGTAACATTAGTAACGGATGATAAATAAAATGCCTTTTTATGTCAACATTGTAATATAAAAAAGTAATTACTGAACTTGAACTGAATATGGGTGTCTAATGTGAGTTTTTAAGCAGTTATATTTCTTATAAAAAAGCACACTAATTTTATTACCGTATCAACTTATATGCTAAACATTGAGATTCATCAATATAACAAGCACAATACAAAGACCAGTAAATACAGATTCAAGCAAGCCAAGCAGTGGTGGACCTCTTCCATACTAAAGACAAGAAATTCATAATCTCCAGCAAGGACCTTAAAATAAATTGCCGGACGGAGCTTCGCCAACATTTTTCTTTTTTTTGACTCCTGACTAACTCGCAACCCTATTGGGCATAGCGATTGTCTGACCGGGTGGTCGGCCGTGGCGTTCCCTGGGGTCGAACCAGGTCGCTAGCCGCTACATATTTATGAAACATCGAACGAAGAGATTTGAAGTAGATATACGCCTCGACATTCAAAATATCTGTCACCGTTCACACTCTTGCCATAATAAATGTCAGATATTTTATGTTTACCCCGTCTCATCATACCGGGTGTTGCCTGTAACAGGAGCAAATAGTACTCATCAAACAATAAAACTTTCGCTAAACAAATTTTAAAAATTATGTAATCTTTAGATTTTATATTTTTTATACAAATTAAGTACCAACATATTTTCAATGTACGTTACCATCAGTCTAGATGACGTCGCTTGTCACACTACAAACATAAAAAAACATCGCAATACATTGCGGTTTCAAATAAACTTTAAAGTGTACTAAAAATTAAAACATTATTTATTTTTAAATGTCGCCGAACAAATGTTCAACTTGAGGAGTCCAATCTACGATGATTTTTTATACTGTTAGTCCTTGTATATAGATATATAAATGCAAACCTAGCTCAGTAACTTGACTTAATCCGTTTTTTGCATGCCAGCTGCTGGTGAAATGTGTGTTTCTTATCAAATGTTATCATTCCTTGTACCACATTTTATGCAAAATAAAGATATTTGTACGTTTCAATTATTTGCTCCTAATACAGGCAACACCTAGTATTATTGCAGGGGACTGTAACCTACAATATAAACATGAGTGCTAGTGGGATAGAACGTATGTGAATTAAATTCATAATTCTCATTTTGAATTGCACTGTTCAATTATTCGTACTGTACCTATGCATGCATAAAAAGGCTTACTTGCATTGATTAAAAACAAAAAAAATGCATAAGGAACTTACTTCAATTTTGTAGTCTTTGGTTTATTTTTAATACTAAATATATCTCGTTATCGAATAAGGATAAGAACAATTTTATGACTATTACTAAAGGCACTTACATACATGGCACACGGACAAGTACAGATCGCATCATAATCGTTTGTTCATCTTTGCTTATTAATCTCTAATACATAGTTAGCTTTCCTTATACAATGCGCCGTTAGGATTATTACAGTTATTCTTATAATTAGTTGAATAAAAATTCTAAATGAAGAAAACTTAAAATGTAAAAAAACAGACTTCAAAAGAGTCTATTCGATAAAAAATGCACGAGTTACTACTACAAATCAAAGTGCAATGATTCAAAAAGCCAAAATCACACTCATTTAAGTCAGGGTCTGTGTGAGATTCCGTAGAAATTACAATAGCTTTCTATATTTAGTTAAGATTGAGTGAAACCAAGAATATTTCTACACACAGACACAGGTGGTGTGACACTGTGACATATAATAACCATTGTGGTAAGTGTGGTATCATAGAAGCTACAAGTACTAACAACCACAAAGCAACAACAATGAGAAGGTAACCAACAATGTGTATTGGTACATAGTTACTTAACACCATAATATTCATCTATCCATGGAATACTTTTTTCAAACCGCCATATGTGTTGTTTCCAGGCAACTTTACCAGTTTAAATAAGGTCCTGGCAATAGGCACTTATTACTATGACTAATAGCAAAGCTTATAAAGCATTTCCAGAAAATGTTACATATTATTATTTACGATCCCTATTGTTTTGGCATAATTTTGTTCGTCTGATTCGTCCAAATACTCCTTCCGCATACTTGACTTTCCTGAAAAATATAGAATACGGACATACAAAATAAAATTATACCAAATACAGGAAACCCATTGTCTACTCAGGTATAGCTTTCCAGATTTGCGAGATCTTGCTGACACTGATGTCCGGGGGACCGAACAAGAATTTCCCAGCATAGTCTGCTCCCAGTGACGTAAGCATGGTAGCTCTGTTCCGGGACAGCACGAGGCTGGCCAGCGGAGTGCGGGCCACCCCGATCTGCTGGGCCACCACTCCAGTGACGTGGACGTCATCGATCCAGAAGTAGGGGGTGGACTGGGCCGTCTTCAACAAACGGGGCACCACGTCTTGAGAGTAGAGGATGGCCCAACCTGAAAATGGCAATGTTTAGAACATGGAGCATTGAAATTCTATTACTTACTTTAGTAGCTAAATTAAGTTATCCTAGTGCCATCTAAAGGACTTTTAAAAAGACTTGTGTACATCAATGTAATTTAAATTTTTGTCAAAAGGAATACAGTTGCATTTTTTGTTCATTTATTGTCAATTTTGCATGTATAATATAAAATTTTATATTTTGTTAGTTCCAGTATTATTGATTGATTACTTAATAATATTGTAAAATAAATGGAATAGTTCTTTAATTAAAAAATAACTACTATTGATTACTTGTATTGTAACCTACATTAACTTTGTCAAGGAAAAGATCCAACAAACCTGCACAATATGTAGGATAGTAATGCGGGCCATACTCAGCAGGTGAAACCCTCCATTTGGATCGATGGGATCTCTGCACTAAAGCATGCTCCAGCACTTGACAAGTAATCAACCCCTTCGCTCCCCACGGAGACAATTCTCGGGCCAGGAACTGCCTCAGAGCGTGAGAATTCACCACAACATCATCATCCGTCTTCAAAATGTACTTAGCCATCGGACAATGGTGCGACACCCATTTTAAGCCCATCACATGCTTGTAAGTCATGTTACGGTAAGCATCAGTAAAGCTACCTTGTACGATATCCCCAAATATACCCGATTCGTTCTGAATCCTGTGATGTATGGTCGTGTTTTCTGACTCTCCCATCAAAAACACCACTTTAGTCGAGTCCACGGAACGCCCCCACGTATTGCGGATAACCATCCTGTTGTCATAATTACTTGGTTTAGAGGATATTATTATGACCAACAATAGCCCTGCGGAGTAGTTCTGACATGGCTGAGGGTTGACTTTGAACGAGAAGTTTTTCAAATCAATAAGTTGATCGTAAACATCTTCTACTTGCGGACTGGGCTCAGTAGTGTTGTAAGGGCCTAGTAGAGCGAATTGGGGGTTCTGGACGCGTATTTCTACAGGCGTGGAGATGTTATAGAAGTCGTAAATCAGCATAACGCTGACTACGATAATCGCTAGCTTGTGTAGAAACATCATCTCGCATTTTTCGCCGCTTTGCCTTTCGAACATAGTAAGTCTTCTATTTTAGCACTATACTAAAACAAAATACGACACACTATCACGGTAACAACATGATGACTCTAATAAACAAACGAAAAGCGCATTATTCGCAAATTCCTAATCAAATCAACCAGCGAAGTATTACAAGAAAAGAAAAAGAAACAAGTGATTGATTACGATTATTGATAGTGAAGAATTAGAATTCGATAATTTGACACTGACACTGACACTAATGACGGCTGCGCTGCGGGCCGGGCACGCTCCAAAATCTATACGCGTAAATCTCACATTACTATGGCTACGTTCCAAAACAAGTCATAACATTTTTTTTATAATAATGCAAATTACGACTGCTCACTTCAAAGCATATTCCACATTTATGGAAAGGTATTGCATTTCGTTTTTAAATATACAATACAGTAGAACCTGCTTAAGACGATTCTGAGGGGACCTAGCAAAAAACGCGTCTTAAATGGGAAATCGTATTAAACGTGAAAAAAAAACTAGTATTCTTTCGTGTTGCGTGTTTGTTTATTTAGAATGGAAATGGAAGACACAACAAATATTATAAATATTTGGGTACATAATATAATTTTACCTATACAGTTGTTTTCGACTGAAGGCACTTCGTAAGATGCAGCAACTGCAGCATTGTAAGATTACATTGATGAATATCCAACATGGTGGGTTTTCTACTTCTAAAGGTGGGTTTAGACCAAACGAATTCTAACACATTCTAACCCCACTCTACCAAATTCTTTGTGTGTAGAGGTAGAGTGGGGTTAGAATGTGTTAGAATTCGTTTGGTCTAAACCCACCTTAACACGATAATACGCTCATTTTTTGGAACCCTGCATTTTTTAAACAATTTTTGATTGTTTCGAGCTTGATTGCTTCCCAATCTAAGTGTAGGTAGGTACGAAATATTTAGCATTATACAGGTAATTTTTTTTAATTTTTAGCTGGTTCGATTCCCGGGTGAGACAAGCGAATTTTAGAAAATCTTTTAACGCAGTTTTGTTTCTTTTTAGGGTTCCGTACCTCAAAAGGAAAAAATGTAACCCTTATATCAATGAAATAATTTTACAGAAACGCATCCTCAGAAATGAATTTTTTTTTGAAAAATTACACACGGTTCGATTCAGTAAAAAACAGTAGCCAATAGAATCGAATGACTTAGGTACGTCTGTTAGAAATGCCTAGAGCCACAGACAATCCCTCTTGAAATGAACATCAAATTCAAATAAAACAGCTTCACGGATTGCGGACCGGGACAGACGTGCTCAAGTGGGCGGGAAGAGCGAGCGAGCGCGCAACACCGGGTTCCGTGCTTACGCATAAAGTGGACTTTACTTTATTATGCTGGCAGGCGTTGCCGTTACGTGTAATGCAGGCGCTGAAAAAAATACACTAACTAGTGTAAAAAGTTTTGTATATATTTTCTAAAGTTAAATGTTCTGGCAGATATTTGCATTAAACTGTTATACTGTTAACTACCTTCGTGCTCCGGACGGTTCGATTAGTCTAGCGCAGTTGTACCCAGATGTAGCTGGACTCAACTTGATCTATCTAACCAAAAATCCATGATCGTAATTTGATGTATCGTTGGTTTCTCAGTTCTCATACCAGACAAACGAAAATGGTTATTGAAAACTACAAGGAAATGGTTAATAAATAATGTGACCAGCTCGTACAATTTCTGGCTCAGGGCGATTTCTTCCTTAACTGGCACCGTGGACCATAAGAATGTGGAGGAATGTAGACAAAATGGGATATTGACAATATAAGAATGCGGACGAGTTAAGAGGACGTTAGGAATTATAATATGTTGACGACATGGCATTGTGGACGAAGTCATCTTGTGCTCAATTTCTCAGGGCCCATCAAAAAATTATACTTTGCAGTTTTTTTTTGAAGCTGACATACTTGTCAAGCGTTCCCTGGGATCGAACCAGGTCGCTTGGCCTGGACCACGCTGAGAGGGTCGGACTAGGGTGGGGGCCGTAGCGCCTGGGATTGAACCAGGTCGCTTGGCGGGGCACCTTGAAGTTGCGCTGATTGCTCAAAGTGAGCAGCGGACCAGCGGGAAGGTTGAAGCGGATCAACCTGTCCTTATGTAGAGTGTGTGAAGAAACACCGGTTCTTCTCGGAGCAGAGGTTTATTTTTCCGAACCTGTAGTGGACATTGAATAAAAAAAAAACTTTATTTCAGAACATTGAGCATTCCATACATTATTAAGTACCCTTCGTTACAGCTATAATTATGTTAGTACATTAAATTGATTGAATAAAGTACTACAGAATTGAAGGATACAAAATTTTGACTTTGATTATGCGCTTCGGACTTATTCGTAAATCATGCTGCGACCCACATTTCGGAAAATGCTGATCTAGTGGTTCACACTGCCTCAAGCCAGCAGCACGGGCCCCCAATAATCGGTCCGTGCTCGAGTGGCCGCAAGCCGAGCCAATAATAGGCTCGGGGTTGTACTATTGAGCACCCTCCGCGGTGCACCGCCGCTGGGTCACGGGCCGAGCTCCTGGGAAGCTAGGGCTTGATCCCTGAGAAAACAAATTTGATTCCATCCCTATTACTTAGGTCGGTGTAACGTACATCGTCAATGTAAAGCGTATGTCTCTAGCAAGTGTGTATGTATGTGTAAGATCATTGGAGCCTTGATCCCTGAGAAAACAATATTGATTCCACCCCTATTCCTTACGTCGGTGTAAGGCGAAGAACACACTGAAATCGCCCGTCGCCGCGATTTTTTCCGTGTAGCTGCGCATAGTAGTTGCGAGTCACCGCGATTTACGCGCCAGTGTGCGCCACACAGTGGCAGCGGCCTATAGAAACGGCGTGACATGCGTTTTGGCGCTTAGTATTTTTGCTATAATTTCAAAACTACAAGCCGTATGGCTTTGATATTTTTAACGGATATTTAAAAAAACATTGTCCTTGTGATTTATTGCTTAAAATATAAACGGTAACACATTTTCTGCATACAAAAAAAAATATAAATAAAAAATTCGTTAAATCAATGATATCGAAATTACGCAATGTTTATGAGGTGTTGGACAAAATAAACTAATTATTGTTAAAAAATATATGGATACATCGTGATTTTTATCTACACCAAATGTAACGCCTGAAGCAATGTTACTTTTAAGTTGTACATTGATTGCTATTTTATTTGTGTTGGCGCACTCAAACATCACGGCGGCCATTAAACAAACAAATAAAATAAATAAACAATGCGTTGTCAATTTTCATATGCTGTAAAATTAATAAAAAAATATTGCACTTGTCTTTTAATATTTAATCGGTTTAAAAAACTTCAACATTTTCCATCTCATCAATCAATATTTTCGCATCAACGTTTAAAGATTTTTTTGTTTTTCTTACAATATTGGTTGATATTACGGGATCTGATAACAAAATCATCGTATTTGACGCAACTCGACTGCATTTACGGGTATGGTGTAGTCTACCGTTACGAAAAATTTTGTGGCTCGCTTCCTGTGCATCTTCTGACAGGTGACCAATTCGTAAAATAAAATTATGACTAATTATGCCCATTAAAATTTTATGCACTGTAACGGGTATGTAGTACCACCTATATAATGTTACGTACAAGTAACCTGTTTCTTGGGTGTATTTTCTACGTATGTACGACTGTACGTACGATTTTAGTACCTATTAATAACCGTAAAAGAAACATTTTTTAAATGGATGATACATACGAGTAGCGTCCTTTCCTATTCCTATTACATTATTTAAATAAGACATTTGCTGAAATCTTCTATGGCTTTCCGAGGTGGATAGATTTAAGTATTCGACAAAGTCTTTGCTCGATGCTTTTTCACCAAAACAGTCATTACAATCCATTGACATTGTTTTTTTTAACATGTCCAAAAAATATAGTTTAAGTTATATATGTGTTACCATATTTACTTACAGTTTTTTCTCAGAATTGTATCTACAAATTACTCGTGGTGCGATTTATTGCTTTGAAATTATTTCCAGGCGTATCGGTTTTATGTCAAAAAAATCATTTTATTCGAAAGAGCTCGGTTAGGCTAAGCCAATATTTTGCAAAACATTTTGTTTTATCCGCGAACTTAATAATTATTCCGGTGCCGACTTAAAGCCAGCTCTAGAACTTAATCAAAACTCAAAGTATAGTCATTTCAATACATGCGTTTAAAAAGAGATGAGTATAAGACTTAGGAATTGATTAATTACATTCAAAACTATGAAAACTAATTCTCTAGTATACCTTCTTTAAGAAAAAATAAATACAATGGCTTGATACTGAGCCATTCATCTGTGATAATGACTATAACAGACACACGATTTTTACCCAGTTGTGAATCGAGCAAGTTTAAAGGTCTCTTACATCGCAGTGAGTCCAAATTTTGAAAAAATATCGCTTGATTCCAGTGAACCAATTATTGAACTTTCATATTATGTAACTTTTAACCCCTAAATCATACTTTGATTATGACTCAAATGTCCGGACTCTTGTATAGGCCGCTGCCACAGTGCGCCACCCCGCGATTTTTCTAAACAAATCGATGATTCTACATACAAAGTTGAAAATCGCTGAGTCGCGTGTCGCGTAATATGCTGAATGTGGCATTTATCAGCTTAGTCTTATAGTCTTGCTGAATGTAAGAAAGTCCTACAAGAAACCTTGACAATCTTGACCTATGAAGATACAGAGAAATTACTGTCTGTTCTAAAATAAGCATTGTATTATGCTCCTTCTTTTTTATTTAGTGTTGATAATATTTACAAAGTCAAGCTTAAATATGACACAGATGTACCTACTGTTAAAAAATTTAGTAATAATTTCCCTGGAGTCGAACCAGGTCACTGGCCGCCTTGAGAGGGTCGGACTAGAAAAGTAATCCAAATCTGCTCCAGCTTTACTAAGAATATATTTGACGCCACGCCGTTAAAATAATCTGTGCAAATGCAAAGGTTCTAAATTTAAAAGTTTTCATTCTCTATTTGGGTAGTTCTCTGCGACTAAACAGTCGCACCAATCGCATCATTAACATCGCCACATTATGGATATCCCTATAAACTATGGAGTCGTTTTCTGTTATCTTGTAGAAGTCGCGTGCTTCTGCTATTTTTATCATAATGATCCTGATTGCTTTTATAAAACGGCCGATAATAGTGGCGATGGTAATGAAGCAAGCAAAACGGTAAAAAATCGCAGAGAACTTCTCATTTATCCAAACTTTGAACCCCTATTTAACTTCGATATGATAAAGCGGACGTATCTTAAACGTATTTACTTAGAACCTTTTCATTCCTTTCTAGTGTTCTTGGTTATAATTATGAAATATTTTTTCTAAAAAAATGGCGGATTTTAACGAACTTATATATCCAGTGACACTCGCGCCATCAAGACGAATCTAATGATGTATCATTTATCAAAATGGGTTGTGCCGTTGAGTAGTTACGAGCGGACATAGGAACGGACATACATACAAGTCAAACACATAACCCTCCTTTGGGCTTCGCCGCAGTCGGGTAAAAAGTATTTTAAATACGTGAGACTTTCATTGGCCTACTGTTCAGCCAAAGACAGATGTATCCTTATTATAAAAGCACGTAAATCATGGGGATTACTTTTTTCCACAACTGACTATATTTATAAGTATAATTATGTCTCAAACCATGTCAAAATCCATCTGCGCATGTCATCCGGTCAAGTGTCGCGACAGTGTCCGCGGGATCACTGTCGCCGCGCGGGCCGCACGCCCGAACGCCTTTGCCCAAAAAAAACAAAAATCCCGCCAAAAACCATGGAGTAGATAGACTTTTAAATCGAGTACCTGATTAATGTAGTACAAAGGTTCAGTGTTTTTATTAGTTTTGTTTTTAAAGATGGCCGCTGTGAGACTGCTTTGGCTGACCACGGTCTGGTTGAGGGTATGGTTGTGTGCCACGGACCTTTGTTATGCTCAGTAAGTAATAGTGGTAACTATTGAACCCAGCTGCAACTTCGCAGACGTGAATAAATTAGACGTCTCTTTTTTGCTCCGGCTTAGAAAAAATATCCTATGTATTAGTGCATGCGTGCATATTCCTACTACTCTACTGCGATTACTGCGATTTATTATATTTATAGAATATTTTATTCTATGTAGAGGTGAAAGCCATAGAGTATGTGTGTCACTATCTGATAGATAGATGGTAAATATGGTGAGAAAAACCAGCACAGCGTAGTAGTTCGCGCGCGAGTTGAATGCAGTCGGCCGGCCTCGCAAACTGCAATGTAGTGTAATTACCGATTACGTCCAGATGGCGACGTAAACTTTCTAAAACTGCAAAACATTCCACATGGGAAGACCTCGGTAATTTCTCAACATTTCATATAGAGAACTTCGCAAAAAGGAAACTTAACAACTCAACGGTAAAGTAGAAAAAACATAAACCGAATTCGTGTTATATCGTTCCTAAGTCCGCTCGTAACGTACATCATTAGATTCGTCTTGATGGCACGAGTGTCACTGGGTGAATGAAGTTCGTTAAAATATACAAAATAAATAAAGTCCTTGATTGCCCCAAACAAAGTCGTGAAAGAACGATCGTGTCGTCATGTTACGTAGTAGGCTTTAGTATTGAAGCATTTTTGGGAAAGTCTAAAAATGTGATCTTGACATTATTGCGTCTCGGTGAGTATTTATGATATTGAAGTAGTTTTTTCCCTAATATTTCTGTAATTGAGAGGTCTTTCTATAACATAACATATAAAAAAGTTGTCAAATAGCCTCAAGTACTGTACAGTCGGTCGACAGTGATATATGTATGTATTACTGATTTACTGACGCAAGTTTTCACATGCCTGTCTAGGGTGAATATAATCATGGGAAACTATTAACGCAATGTAAGATCTTATTCACCATATATATCAGTGGCGTGGTGTCCAAAGAAGTCGATTCCTAGCGGCTCGCCTAATATCAGGCATTTGACCACCTTTTTCTACAGCTCTTAAGGAAAATGAATGCCAAATCTGCACCGGCTTGCCCAAGGATATCTTTTACGCCACGCCACTGATAGGTATACTCTTGTGAATAAACGATCCATTATTAATTCATTCATTCAAAGCTGTGGCAAATAATGGCGAAATTGGATGGACTTAGATTCCTTCTATTTGGCATACGTTTTATTTGTCTGAAAGTATTGTCAACCCGAATTTTATGGATGTATCCGTTGGATGTGCGCAGCACAATGCCGACGGTGGTGGAGATTCTTGGTGAAGGCCTATGTCCAGCAGTGGACGTCTTTCGGCGGATTATATTAGGTTTAAGCCATTGTTGTTTCTTCCTATTCGATGATGATGATGACCCCTGTTAAACAGGCTATTCTTACATAATGAATATCAGCAAGATCCTGTCCAAATATAAAAAAAATGAATAATTAAGTGGACATGACGTAGGGGCTGTTTTCATGAACCCCCAAACACGGCGCGTCTCATTGTCTCGTGCAAACAGCCCCGAATTAGACGCTTGAATGTTTTATTTCATTGTGTTCCTTTGCACTTGAAACGACGAATTTGTTCGAGATATTTGTAGACAGTTTCAGGACTGGAGAATGCGTTACAAAAGAACTGGGGTAGAGTCTGTGCGGAAAGAGAATGGGATTTAGATTTGAGGGCGCTGTAATGCTTTTCTACCGTATTTGCCGTATTTGACATACTGGTTAGGTTAGTTCCGTTTTTCGCCACGCCTATTCTCTTTCCGCACAGACTCTACGCGTGAGGTGTGGGCAGGGGTGGTTCGCTCCTTTGCCCCTCCGGAAGGGCTTAGCCAGCGCCCAGAACGAGCACGCGTTATGCGATAGAGAGAGACGGTCGGATTCGGTGCCGTGGATTTTTTGAAGTATGCCGATTAAACTTAGCTACGTTAAGACTACTTTAGACTGCTCGCCCACTGGGCAGGAAGAGGAGCGGAGCTGGACCAATATTAACAATAGAATTTAATAACGCAAGGCAGCTTGTGGCGAGCTCTTTGGGAGTAGTGACCCCACGTACCCGAGTGCTCCCAGGGTTCCTTAGGGAGGGTCCATGGGTAAGAGTGAAAGGGCCGGTTAAGGCAAGCCAGAGGTGGCTCGCTTTAACCGGCCGTCCAGAGTGGAGTCGCGTTTTCCTGACAGGCGCCGTCATGTCTCAACCCATAGCCCAGTATTTAGTCCATATTTCCACTATCTTAGCCCAGTAGAGTTAGATTCCTTCAATCAACTATGGCCCTTACATTTGGCGGGGCTGTATCTGTGTGCGTCCCATGACTCGGACAGAGACAACATCCGCTGGGTGTACACTTTACCTTTCATTAAATTGTCGAAAGCACCTCTAAGCGTTGGCTTCGGCTCCATGCGCGCCTCCCAAAGGTCCGGGACAGCATTGTCCCGTGAACGGGAAAGAATTTAATACTATTATAATTACAAAGACCAAACACTTAGAAGAATTAAACGTAACCCACTGTAGCTAGGGTTGGATTCTCCCGATTTTTTGTATGTCCCCCCGACTCCCGACAAAAAAGAAAATCTCCCGACAAACGACTTCATTTTAAAACTTAGTCCGATCCATTGAAGTTGGTTCGGCCAGCGAAAATGTCTGGTCTTTCAGACTAAAAAAAAAGCTTGCGCTTCGAGCGCGCGGGGCATCTCCCGACCAAAGTCTCAAAATCCCGACATATTGTTTCCTGCTCCCTACAATAGGGTAATTCAATCAGGCAACCCTAACTGTAGCCAAGGCCGGATTCGAACTAGAGTCTCTGCCTTGCCGGGACTCTCGCTGACTTGACACTGCTGAAATAGGAGTGCAGATAGGGGGCACTTTTGCCGTCCCGATGCCGATAAATGTGCGTTACATTACAGTATGGAGTACAAAGAATATCAAGCGGTACGAGCTCTGCCACTGTTCCGTTGCCGAGTTGTCATGTGTGCGTTAGGTTCTTTAAGCTTTAGACAGAGCAAGGGCGTAGCGACGTAAAACGACGCCCAGGGCACGCATCCAAACTGCGCCCCTTTGCGGATATGATATCCATGTGTATTTGCGGTGCATTCAAGACTATTTCGCCATGTTTGCTCAATTTCGTCCCCCCCCCCCCCTCCCCCGCTTTGTTGGCGCCCAGGGCACGTGCCCTGTACCTGGGGTTGCATAGGAAAGTATACGAAAATATTTTACAAACGTGCGTGTTTGTAGGAACGATATACGCTTCGTACCTACCTACTAGTAACATGCTGAAAAAAGAAACTAGAAGAAGGTATTCGAAATCCGGGACTATAAAGTGGACACGGGACAAGAAAGGTAATTCCGGGACAATCCCGGATTTCCCGGACATCTGGCAACCCTACCTGCACCACCCTCGCTACGCCTCTGAGTCTGAGTGACCGCTCGTTTGCAGGTCGACGCTCCTGACCTTCCAAGACCTGCTGCCGGACGACCCGCGCCTGTACGACAAGATGCGCCCGCCAAAGAAGAACGACCAGCCCACCATCGTGTTCTTCCACGTCACCGTCATGGGGCTGGACTCCATCGACGAGAACTCCATGGTAAACTTGGGTTTTGACTAGGCTTTATCGATCCATAGGGAACGTGCACGACGAAGGTGCTGCCAACTGGTGCCGCCAATCTAAATCATATACCCTCTCATGCTGGGGCCACATTGACGAAAACGCCGTTACTAACGTTAATCTATCGCGTTGAAGGACGATTAACGTCAGTGTAGCTACGACTTACTATATTTGACATTGACACTTACATATTATCATTGACATTGACAGCTTGATTTGACAGGGGCGATAGTTTCCTTTATTGTCCGCCCGTGTCTCTTTTGTCGTTTAGTGCTGCCACCTACAGTTCGTGCACGTTCCCTATAGATAGATACCGTAAGGTCGGGGTACTTTGGCCAAATGTAGGGTCACTTTGCCCACCTTGTAAATCACATAATATCTCAAATTTATAAGGTCTGATAATAAACATAAAAACACGAATGGTCAGGTAAAACCAACCACATGGCAAGGTGCCGTAATTTAAATGCAATAATAAAACCTGAATCGAGATTATCCCTATGACCAAAGTTAACCCCCAAGGGCTAAAGTACTCCGACCTTAATTTGCAGTACAAAGTTACAAGCATTCACGTCATGGTCGTGAAAAATAAATACACAATGAGAATATAAAAGTCAAAAATGTCATATTTTCAAAATATAAAAAACAGTTTATTTAGTTACATTACAGATCTATAATCGTAAGAAAGATTACACCTTTCTTATTGTGATATAAAAAACAGAATTAGCAAACAATAATCAAATCATGTCTCCCAATAAGGACCGCCATAACAATTTGCAATAATATAACAATAAATAACTATAGGAAAAATAAAATTAACATAGGAAATTATACAAAAACCAAATACATTTTTTTTAAATTAATTCCATGCACTCGTTTACTGAGTACCTACAGAAGGTTTTGTCACGACGACAAAAGGTTTCGTCGATAAATAAATGCATAATAAATGATAAAGCATCCGTCATGTTCTGCCATGTATATTATATACTTGGCAGAACGTGTGAGAGACATGGATGTTTAATCATTTAATTATACAAAGCCTACTGTGATGAGTAGTCAAAGCTGAACGCTATATCTGGAGGCACGGCAGTGCCCCCGCCAAGTCGAGCAAAACAAAGGCACGGCCGTACCATCCTTTTCTCGAATCGTGGTTGTCGTCAAATACATCGGGACTTACCTAGATACTTTCGTCGCCTTTGTAAAGTGTAGATATGATTTTGACTGTATTTGTACGTTAAAAATACTGAATAAATTAAATAAACCCATACAGATATCACTAATAGGCTAATGAAATAAATAGCTGAAAAAAAATTTATGACTTATTTTGGTTTATGTTGTTTTAGACGTATGCCGCAGACATTTTCTTCGCACAGACGTGGAAGGATTTCCGGTTGAGACTGCCCGAAAATATGACTTCAGAATACAGGTATGACTTCCTTCTAAGGGGCCATCCATAAAGTACACAAATTTCGCGATTTTTTGCCCCCCCCCTCCGTCACAGTTGGTCACATTTGTGAGAACCCCCTCCCTAGTGTGACGTCACATATGTTGGAAATTTACATCTAGAAATTGTGAAATTAAAACAGCAGTTCCGAAATTACTTTTATTTCCATTTAAATTATTTTTAATATAATCAACATCAACGCGCGTGATACCTGGTAGAGCGAGTGTGAACTCGCTCAACAAAACACTTTAAAACCTTATGCCCATCTTTATGTATATCGTCGTCAGGCACCCACAGTACAAGTAGGTATTGCTTAGTTTGGGACTAGCTCGATTTGTGTAAGATTGTCCCCGATATTTATTTATTCAAATAAAACGTTTAAGGCTTCTTAAATTAAAGAACCCATTTTGTGCAGGCTCCTAGAAGTGGACTGGTTGAAGCACATGTGGAGACCAGACTCCTTCTTCAAGAACGCCAAGTCCGTCACCTTCCAGACCATGACCATCCCCAACCACTACGTCTGGCTCTACAAGGACAAGACCATACTCTACATGGTGCGTATCCAATTAGGGTTGCCAGATGTCCGGGAAATCCGGGATTGTCCCGGAAATACCGTTCTTGTCTCGGATCCAGGAATTACACTTTATAGTCCCGAATTTCGACTAGTTACTACTAGTTTTTTTTTCATTATGATACGAGTAGGTACGACACGCCCGCGTTCTTGTTCACTCGTATTCTGAATCGTACCTAAAGGCTAATTCAGCTTCACGTCAGCATAATGCCAACTCTATACAGACACTCTCGCGCCGAATCATGATCCCTATGACAGTTCACTCTTTCCACTTGTATATGTACACCTGACTCCGAAAACGATAAACAAAACTTATTTGTTTCATATTATAATTACTCAAATTTGATTTTATACGTAAATGTACGTGCTATACTTCCGAATAATGTCTGCAAACCGTTTAAAAATGACAGCGACGCCATTACAAAAGTATGGAGAAAGAACCGTCATAGGGATCATGATTCGGCGCGAGGAGTATAGTGCCCCGTCGCTGGTTTTACGGCGGAACCGGGCAGGGGCGACGTCACGTTATGAGGCACATGTATACTTACATAGTTCCTTTAAGAAAGTTAAGACACTTTTCGTTTTAAGGAATTTTGTACAGCAAGCGAAAAAAATGGTCTATTACTTTAGAACTCTAATACTATTCAATGTCGAAGAGAGTTAGTAGACCACTTTTGTAAGTCACTGTGCGTAAGAATTTTAACTTTCGAAATTTTGCTGCGGACTTACAGTTATTAATTTTGTATCAGTTATACAGCATTTATACTTCCAGTTTGAGCTAAGGGCTGTATAACTGTGTGTGTAGCTCTTATAGGACTCGTAAAGAAACGGAACACTTGTAAAATGGTGAAAAAGAGAAACTGGTGAGTTTCTTCCGGCGTTTCTTCTCACCAGAAGGTCAATACCCGAAGCGCCAAAAGAAAAGGAGAAAAGAATATAAGACATGTAAAAGAGCCCTTGAGGGCCTACTTGCAGAAATAAATAATTTTTCTGCCCTCCGGCCGGCAAGCGTCACCTTGCCGTTTTCAAGATGCCGCTTTCTGGCTCCGTCGAACAGAATAGTACATTGTGTATCAAGGGCGGTAAGTAAGGAATTACAAACGAGTGTTTGTTACAAGGCCGAGGCGAAGCCGAGGGCTTTAATAACACGAGTTTGTAATTCCTTTACTGCCCGTGGCACACACAATGTTTTTCATCACACTTGTGAGGAAATCTGATTAAAATAACCTTACTTAACCTAAATAAAATTGTAAAACTGACAGTGACATTAGTGACATATATCAAGACGACAAGTCACGTTCGGAGACTATAGCGGTAAAGACTTAAAATGGTTGATTTTATATTTGCAAAATACTGAAATACACTATTTAAACATTTAATTAATGTTACAGAAATATGTGTTTACATGTATTTGCAATAACAGTTCTCTTTGAATAAATATTTCTGTAATAAAAGTTAAAAAATAAGTTGGCGTTTTCTTTGAGCATGACAAATAAGAGTAAAACGGAACCAGCGTTTCATTTTTAAAAAGAAAACCATTACGCCCTAGGGCGTAATAGGTCATTTACGGCCCGCAAAACCTACGTGTAATGACACCATTTTCGAGCAAGTGTGATGAAAAAATAGTATACAAACCTTGGCCAGTAAATAAGAAAGCCTCAGATCACATGTTATCTGAGGCATTTCTTACTCTACTGGCCTCGGTATGTAATGTACTATTATTTTATTTTATACAATTTGGTACACTTTCAATTGACAGGCGGTATCACGCTCATGCTGGACCCGTGGCATTTTGCTCTCCACTCTATTGTTACGCCACTAGTACTTTTATTTGAGACCCATATCCCAGAAATGTTCTTCAAACACCCATAATGCTAAGGTCATTTAGTAAAGTAACCCCTGTAATCAATAGGCTATTTATACTTACCCGAAATTTGACAAAATTATACAAGATACTGTTAAAATAGGCAACATAAGGAAATATATGTTGAAATTTTGAGTTCGATACCTAAAGTATACATGTTTTATGATTATGAGCTATGGGATTTAGAAGTATGGAAATATTAAAAACTATGAATACCATTGAAGAGCGAATAACATTTTGTTACTTAGGTTATGAAACAGTTACGATAAACACAAGTTGAAAATAACTGCAGGACAAATGCTTGATGTCCCCATAGAAAGTACGACCGTGTGATGTCACATCGCTACTATGCTTCAGTATGAAGCGTTCCGAGGCTTTTTGTGGGAAAGTATACTCGTAAAAAATGAGATTTTTACATTGTTGTATCTCGGTGAGTTTCTATGATATTGAAGTAGTTTTTTCACTAATATTTCTATTATTCAGAGGTTTTTCTATAACATAACACAGAAAAATGTTGTAAATAAAATAGCCTATTCCCACTTTCACAGTATTTTGCAATAAAAGATCCAACCTTAGCGGGTCACATACTGAACCGAACTTGTTTCCTTCTCATCCCCCTCGCACCGAACGGAAAGAGACAGCCTAGTGTGTCCGCAGGTGAAGCTGACGCTGCGGCTGTCGTGCGCCATGAACTTCCTCATCTACCCGCACGACACGCAGGAGTGCAAGCTGCAGATGGAGAGCTGTGAGTCTATCATTAATGTATTTGTATATCGTCATTACTTAAAGAAATCTGATACTGACTCCAAGTAAAAACGCAGTAAGTGTATATGAAGTTTGTATGTATCTTTTGACGTTTCTCTTCCACGTTTTCAGATACGATTTTTTTTAAAAGTAGTGACGATGTAGCATCGACTAGTGGCACGCACTCCATAAACACAAAAATTCACTAGGTACCTACCTACTCTCTAATTTCTTTCTTTGTAAGGGTAGGAGGGTAATTAAAACGAAAATGGGCGTTTTTCAAAATAAATACCGGGTAAGTAGCTACTTTCTCAAAATATGGACTTTTGAGGTTTTTCTAGAGTCTATGCGCGAACGCTATGGCGGAATGGCGGACGGGTACGATAAAGAGATGGCTGTCGATATATTGAAGTGCTCAAGTTGCAATATCGTCATTAATGAGCTACTGTGCTTTATTCAAAATAAATTAAACTCAGTGGATGAAATTAGCCTAATAAAACTATGTTTAAGTGCGTTTTCAACGTCAGAGATTAGTGTTGCCAAGGAGTTACTGTTTGCGTCGATCTCGACTTCAATTCAAAAGATCGACAGACGAGTTAATAAAGAGCAGAAGGACATGGAGGACATAGTTAAGGTCTTCAAGAATATTGAACCCGACAGCACTCCTAAGTTTGTCGCAAAAGATCTGCATAAACTGCCGGCGTTAACTTTCGATCACATAGACGTCTCAAGAGTACTTAAAGACATTGTTTTATTACAAGCACAAGTGAAAGAAATAAAGGAATCTTATCTCACCATCGAACACCTTAATGATGTTAAATCCGAACTAGAACACATGAAATACGCATCATTAATTAGTAACGGTAATTCCGAATTGACAACATTTCATTTTAAGAACACTTTAAAATGTATATACGATTCGAAAGCATTTTGTCTCCTGAACACTACACTATTTTTATAATTTTTTTATATCGCTTAATATAAAAAATACAAATGAATAAAAAATATGTTCTCTTTTTACCAGTTCTACGGCACAATAGATGAAATGCCAGTGCCTTTTGCCACAGAAAAAATAAGCTGTCATAATTTAGAATTTAACATTGTCAATGCATACTGTCAGATCGTTTACTTTTTTCGATCGCGATAAGACTAAAGTAATGGTTTATTCTACCGTAGAACTGTAGTTACGCCCTTTTAGAATAAGTAAATATTAATAAATTAATTACAAATCCTGGTGAAACAAATAAACTATCAGCGTATTCGTCTTTTCAAACCAAATACAAAGAACCAATAAAATTAAAGGCTCAAAAAAATGAAAGGTTGTCAATTGAATATAAACAGAAGACGGGGCGCTTATGTATTGGAAGAAAGCGGGCCGTTTGGTATTTTAGATTTGTCAAGTACCCGCATAATAAACGCACGCAATACGGTGAGTACTGCTGAAGAGCAAAAGGACTCGCAAGATCGGAGTAGTGGTCATCGGTCTCGCTCACTCACGCCAAAACAGCCCCGTGAAGTGACGAGTAGCGATATCTCTGTCGAACCTGTGGTAACCGCTAATGTTAGTACGGGAGCGCAAGTGGGCTGCGAGCGCGCCGACCGGTTTATGATGACGCGACGACAGCTGACTGCGGCCGCGCATCACACCAAAGCGAATGCGGACGGCGGGCAAATAGTAAATAATAGTGCCGGACTTATGACAGAAACAGATGTATTTTCGAGGGATAATAAGGAATCGGAATGGAAGCGAGTTGAATATAAGAAAAGGTATAAAAATAGAGGAGGAAATGTAATTAGAGGTACAGCTGAGATAAAACCAGGTGATAAATTCAAAGCAAAACAAGTTAAATGTCAAGCCTGGAATTCCCTTGAGTGTTGATGGCTTGTCTAACGCGAAAGATATAGCTGATATGTTTCAGAATCAGTTTGGGGTCGAGCCACCATTAGGATCGCCAAGTAGGGAGCCCGATACTGAGAGCTTTGGTCAGACGACTGTTTTGATTCTTGCCAAGGATATTGAGTTGGCTATAAGAAAGATGTCGAGGGCCAAATCGCCAGGCCATGATGATCTCAGTATCGAGCACCTTCGATATGCTGGCGCTCACCTGCCAAGAGTTCTCGCCATGCTTTACAATCTGTGCATGAATCACTCATACCTTCCTGCCGACATGGTGAAGACTCTGGTGGTACCTATTGTTAAGTGTAAGACAGGAGACGTATCGGATAAGTCAAATTATCGACCCATATCTCTCGCTACTATAATAGCTAAGGTGCTTGACAGTGTGCTCAACTCTTACTTGAAAAGGCATGTTAAGGTACACGACGCTCAGTTCGGTTTCGCACCTGGGTTGTTAACGGAATCTGCCATTCTGAGTTTGAAACACACAGTCAAGTACTACACAGATAGGGCTACACCCATTTATGCGTGTTTTATGGACCTTTCTAGGGCGTTCGATACGGTCTCTTACGACATTCTCTGGCGTAAACTGAGTGAAACTGGGCTACCGCCAGAGTTGATCTGGCTCTTCAGGTACTGGTACCTAAATCAGGAGAACCGAGTGAAGTGGGCAGGTGAAGTTTCGTTTCCATACAAAATGGAGTGTGGTGTGAGGCAGGGGGGTTTAAGTTCACCCTTGCTTTTTAGCCTATACGTGAACGCGCTGATTGAGGGGCTCAGTAGTATGCATGTCGGATGCTTTGTTGATGGTGTTTGTGTCAACAACTTAAGCTACGCAGACGACATGGTGCTGCTGGCCCCCTCAGTTAGTGCGTTGCGACAATTGATTGCTGCCTGTGAAGCGTACGCGGCGTCCCATGGCTTGTCATATAATGTTAAAAAGACAGAGTACATGATTTTTAAGGCCGGTAGCAAGTGTCCTTTCTATTTTCCTCCAATTAAATTGAATGGGGTTCCTCTTACGAGGGTGAACCAATTTAAATACTTGGGACACTTGCTCACGGATAATTTAAAGGACGACGCCGATATGGAGAGGGAGCGTAGGGCGTTGTCAGTCCGTGCGAATATGCTGGCCCGCAGATTTGGTCGATGTACAGAAGCAGTTAAAATTACACTGTTCAAGGCTTTCTGTACATCATTGTATTCGTCGAGTCTGTGGTTCACATATACGCAGCGGGCTTACAATGCCCTACGCATCCAATACAATAATGCGTTCAGGGTGCTGTTGCGGCTACCGAAGTTCTGCAGTGCGTCGTCAATGTTTGCCGAGGCGCGCACGGACGGCTTCGATGCTGTTTGGCGCAAGAAAACTGCCTCACTTTTGGATAGGGTGCGGAGAAGCAGCAACAGCATCCTATATATGATCGGCAATAAGGTCGATTGTCCTCTGATGGGGAGACTCAGAGAGAGGACAAAATCATTATTAGTAATAAGATACTAACAACTTTAGATACTTAAGTTTACTAACAAATTTGGATCATGTTGTCTGAAATAAAAACTTTGAATTGAATTTTCTGGCTCAGAATCGTTAGTACTTTCGAATCTTATACGTAAAAAAAGTGTGTTTACTGCCATATTTTAGTATCTTTGGCATGATAAACTTATAATTATATACTTAACTTCTCACAATATGTAGGCTAATTTACAAATTCGCCGTGTATCTATATCTAGTCTCCGTATAGTCGAAGCGCTGAGCGAACATATTTGGACCGCCGACAGTAGTGACTCACTCCGCGATATCGTCGCGCGGCTACTAGTACCATATTTGTCCCCTCCGGAGGGGCTCAGCCAACGACCAGAATGAGCACGCGTTATGCGATAGAGAAAGATGGTGTTCTTCTTCTTCTTTGTCGTCATCACTCTTGATTAGGGATGTAACGATACATAGATTTGCCGATATGATACCGATACCGATATATTGTAGTTAATAATCGGCGATACCGATACCGATATCTTAGCTTAATAATGAAGTATGAACTTCAGATATTTGTATGTCCTTATTATAACTCAAACTTGGCTATATTTAACAGAGAGTCAACCTTGAAAGTGTAAAGTAAAAATAAATAAATTATCAACTCAATTTTTTTTATTAAGAACCAAAGATTTAATTAACATAGTAATTATCATTGTACAAGGTAATACACCAATACATAAATTAAGTCAGAAATTGAAATTACTTTTTGCAGATTTTTTTCATACAGCAAATTCTTTTCGCGCTCTTCAAATATCGGTTGTATATAATCGGTATCGCCGATTATAATAATGATAATATTATTTTTGGTATATCTTTATTTTCTTAGATTAGGCTTTTTACAATATATATGACGAAGCGTGAATTTAATTTGTAGTCAAAATCCAATTTAAAATGGTAATCAATCATGGAAACATGTTTTAATCATTTGAGAGCGGGTAATTCAGTAGCCCGAATGGAGTTTTTCGTTGAACATTTGACAGTCGTTTGACAGCTAGAGAAACGCGCGCGTACTTGCCGCGATATGTTGGGATTGAGGCTGTGGTGTTCGCGAACTAATCCATTGGCTCTTAAACTTGTTTTAAATCACAGTAATTAGTGGCAAGAGTGTTCACATGAACCCAAGTGATTAGTTGAGATAACGAAGTGTGTCCATTTCCGAGTGTTTCCTTGACATACGCGCCCAAATAGTAACAATGATTGGGACCGATCGGCTAAGCTATTTATTCACTTCGACATCAGAAATGGGATTACCCAAGGAATCTCGGAAGTCACATACAGATCAGAGTGAACATATTTCACATAAGTATGAGTGCAAACGATGGGAATCTCCTTTTGGTATGCAACAAGGAAAGTGGACTTGATTCAAGCGATACACTACAAGGTTCACACGCTGCTCATCCAGAAATAGCATAACTCAAGTGGTATCTTGATAATCATCTGGCTATCGACTACAGTAGAGGTTGGGAAATCGAGTCACTAAGAAATCTTCTGTCGGTAAGGTTGTGGAATTATCATATTTGATGATTGAGCACTTGGATAACAGTAAGTAATTAACTTCTCTCTCTCTCTGATAAATCTTAATAGAAATGGTTAGTAGGTACATAATCATTGCCCGTGAGTGTGCCCATCAGCCCCGGGCTTGGTGCGGGCTAGTTCTCGGATGTTAGTGAGCAGGCTGTGGTCCCCGTACTGGCACTATGCAGTGGTACATAATTATTGGCATACTCTGTGTCAAGTACATTATGTGTTCATCATCAGCTTAGGAGGTCTTATAAATTAAATTAAAACAGAAGTACTTAATACAGCGATGCAAGACTGGTAAGCATGGCATGTTTAGATGTAATGTGCTCTCCTCTTTTGTATGTCTGTGATCATGATTAAATCTAATTTGATTATTTATTACTCAAATTAAAATTGCAGTATAAGTTGCATATCATGTTCTGAAAATTGAGATAATTTAATGGAATATGTGATTAATACACGGAGGACTTTGGACACTTCTTTTAATCAACTATCACTCTATTTTAATCACAATATTGATTATAAACAAATCTCTATACAAATGACATTTATCTTGCTATCCTGAAGGCTGGGACTGGAATGAATTGACATGTCGTTCAAAGAACGACATCAACATTCTTACATTCAAATTGAATATGAATCATTCAATTCTAAGCGGCCAGAGTTAATTGTAACAAAACCTTATTACAATATCAGTATAGGTGAAGTAAACTTTTACAAGTTAATATCTAAATTTCCTAGCTTTGATATTTCACACATGCTATAAAGAAATGGTATTTCTAAAAAACAATGATTATGGGTCATTAAATTCACAGGGTTAGGATACACATGTGTCAGAGTAATCGGAGTGCATAGGGTATAACGGTCATGTTAGTTAATAATAAGGGATTCGTCATGTTCGTTACGTAGATGACTATGACAAGACTGTGTGACAGATACTAGCCTGTGTGGCACATACTAGCCTGTGTGGCACATACTAGCCTGTGTGGCACATACTAGCCTGTGTGGCATATAATGGCCTGTGTGGCACATACTGGCCTGTGTGGCATACACTGATCTGTGTGACACATAGTAACCTGTGTGGCATACATTGGCCTTTGTGGCGCACTCTAGCCTATGTGGCACGCATTAGCCTATGTGGCACGCATTAGCCTGTGTGGCACGCATTAGCCTGTGTGGCGCTGACGAGCCTGTGTGGCGCTGACGAGCCTGTGTGGCGCTGACGAGCCTGTGTGGCACTGACGTTAGGTGGAATTAAATTTCCTATGTGGTAGGGTAGGTATAGCAGTCATCATTTTGAAATAATCTTGTGAGCTAAGTAGTATTTGCAAATTAAAGGAATGAACATTCTTTCTGAATAATCAATCTAGCTGGGGGTGCAAATGAGTGTTAGGAATAGAGTCATGCAACATAAGGTTAGTCAGGGTGACCGAGTGGCGTATGGTATAAACCATTGTCTATTATTCAGTCATAAAATGCTAAGTGTACGGGAAATAGATTTACACACGAGGACGTGTGACTATGCAGGGTGGCCGTGACGAAGCGTGAATTTAATTTGTAGTCAAAATCCAATTTAAAATGGTAATCAATCATGGAAACATGTTTTAATCATTTGAGAGCGGGTAATTCAGTAGCCCGAATGGAGTTTTTCGTTGAACATTTGACAGTCGTTTGACAGCTAGAGAAACGCGCGCGTACTTGCCGCGATATGTTGGGATTGAGGCTGTGGTGTTCGCGAACTAATCCATTGGCTCTTAAACTTGTTTTAAATCACAGTAATTAGTGGCAAGAGTGTTCACATGAACCCAAGTGATTAGTTGAGATAACGAAGTGTGTCCATTTCCGAGTGTTTCCTTGACATACGCGCCCAAATAGTAACAATGATTGGGACCGATCGGCTAAGCTATTTATTCACTTCGACATCAGAAATGGGATTACCCAAGGAATCTCGGAAGTCACATACAGATCAGAGTGAACATATTTCACATAAGTATGAGTGCAAACGATGGGAATCTCCTTTTGGTATGCAACAAGGAAAGTGGACTTGATTCAAGCGATACACTACAAGGTTCACACGCTGCTCATCCAGAAATAGCATAACTCAAGTGGTATCTTGATAATCATCTGGCTATCGACTACAGTAGAGGTTGGGAAATCGAGTCACTAAGAAATCTTCTGTCGGTAAGGTTGTGGAATTATCATATTTGATGATTGAGCACTTGGATAACAGTAAGTAATTAACTTCTCTCTCTCTCTGATAAATCTTAATAGAAATGGTTAGTAGGTACATAATCATTGCCCGTGAGTGTGCCCATCAGCCCCGGGCTTGGTGCGGGCTAGTTCTCGGATGTTAGTGAGCAGGCTGTGGTCCCCGTACTGGCACTATGCAGTGGTACATAATTATTGGCATACTCTGTGTCAAGTACATTATGTGTTCATCATCAGCTTAGGAGGTCTTATAAATTAAATTAAAACAGAAGTACTTAATACAGCGATGCAAGACTGGTAAGCATGGCATGTTTAGATGTAATGTGCTCTCCTCTTTTGTATGTCTGTGATCATGATTAAATCTAATTTGATTATTTATTACTCAAATTAAAATTGCAGTATAAGTTGCATATCATGTTCTGAAAATTGAGATAATTTAATGGAATATGTGATTAATACACGGAGGACTTTGGACACTTCTTTTAATCAACTATCACTCTATTTTAATCACAATATTGATTATAAACAAATCTCTATACAAATGACATTTATCTTGCTATCCTGAAGGCTGGGACTGGAATGAATTGACATGTCGTTCAAAGAACGACATCAACATTCTTACATTCAAATTGAATATGAATCATTCAATTCTAAGCGGCCAGAGTTAATTGTAACAAAACCTTATTACAATATCAGTATAGGTGAAGTAAACTTTTACAAGTTAATATCTAAATTTCCTAGCTTTGATATTTCACACATGCTATAAAGAAATGGTATTTCTAAAAAACAATGATTATGGGTCATTAAATTCACAGGGTTAGGATACACATGTGTCAGAGTAATCGGAGTGCATAGG
This sequence comes from Eudemis profundana, assembly GCA_947034925.1. NCBI lineage: Eukaryota > Metazoa > Arthropoda > Insecta > Lepidoptera > Tortricidae > Eudemis > Eudemis profundana. The sequence continues at coordinate 15,288,791 of OX344818.1, forward strand.
GTATAACGGTCATGTTAGTTAATAATAAGGGATTCGTCATGTTCGTTACGTAGATGACTATGACAAGACTGTGTGACAGATACTAGCCTGTGTGGCACATACTAGCCTGTGTGGCACATACTAGCCTGTGTGGCACATACTAGCCTGTGTGGCATATAATGGCCTGTGTGGCACATACTGGCCTGTGTGGCATACACTGATCTGTGTGACACATAGTAACCTGTGTGGCATACATTGGCCTTTGTGGCGCACTCTAGCCTATGTGGCACGCATTAGCCTATGTGGCACGCATTAGCCTGTGTGGCACGCATTAGCCTGTGTGGCGCTGACGAGCCTGTGTGGCGCTGACGAGCCTGTGTGGCGCTGACGAGCCTGTGTGGCACTGACGTTAGGTGGAATTAAATTTCCTATGTGGTAGGGTAGGTATAGCAGTCATCATTTTGAAATAATCTTGTGAGCTAAGTAGTATTTGCAAATTAAAGGAATGAACATTCTTTCTGAATAATCAATCTAGCTGGGGGTGCAAATGAGTGTTAGGAATAGAGTCATGCAACATAAGGTTAGTCAGGGTGACCGAGTGGCGTATGGTATAAACCATTGTCTATTATTCAGTCATAAAATGCTAAGTGTACGGGAAATAGATTTACACACGAGGACGTGTGACTATGCAGGGTGGCCGTGACGAAGCGTGAATTTAATTTGTAGTCAAAATCCAATTTAAAATGGTAATCAATCATGGAAACATGTTTTAATCATTTGAGAGCGGGTAATTCAGTAGCCCGAATGGAGTTTTTCGTTGAACATTTGACAGTCGTTTGACAGCTAGAGAAACGCGCGCGTACTTGCCGCGATATGTTGGGATTGAGGCTGTGGTGTTCGCGAACTAATCCATTGGCTCTTAAACTTGTTTTAAATCACAGTAATTAGTGGCAAGAGTGTTCACATGAACCCAAGTGATTAGTTGAGATAACGAAGTGTGTCCATTTCCGAGTGTTTCCTTGACATACGCGCCCAAATAGTAACAATGATTGGGACCGATCGGCTAAGCTATTTATTCACTTCGACATATATATAAAAAGTAAAATACAAAATGAAATTACAAAATATAAACACATTATAAAAACCTAACCTTATATTATTATTGTTATAATCGGCGATACCGATATATCGGTATCGTTATATCCCAACTCTTGACAGAGTGTTCGTGGTCATCACTTCAGGTGTTGGTGTTACGTTATGACAATAAATAACTTCAGTCCTGAACCCATTTGGCCATTTCACCTTTAAGCAAGAAAGATTGTAGCACTTAAGACATTTAACGCATTGTTATAGCTCTGGTCTCTTGAAAATAAAATAAATAATGACTGTCCCTAATGTAGGAACCTCTCTTGAGCACTTTCGCGAACCATATCTACGACATTTGCAATAATGATTCCTATTAAGGACATTTTATCCTTTAAGTTTGTACGGGAAACAAAGTTTAGCGCGAAAATAAACCATTATCCGGGATAAACTGTGCCGGGATAAAACACTTTCAGTATATTTATCATGATTTGTTTGTTTTTCTAGTAATATATTGGGATAATCAGTGTATTATAGGCAATTTGATTTTTCTGTAACCCTTTCTGTTAGCCTTAATTGTGATTATAAATAGTAATACATTTAAGTAACTTTGTAAACATGGGTAAATACAGAGACCATTTCTTACAAGTGAACACTTTGGAGAGAATTGTAATCAAAACACAATTTTCTTAGAATTAAAATACACAAAATCATTATTTTGGCGCAGTCGAAAAGCCAAAGGGAAGAACGTAAAATTCATACTTGAATTACCGCGTGAAAAACGTAGCAGTTCCATTTTGGCGACAGATCCCGCAGTCAAAGGATGCGTCGGAGGGCCCTCGAGCCTCGTTATACGTTCATTGTGCGACCCTCGGGGGACTAATTATAATCTACGACGTTAGAACGATAGTTTCAACGTAGATACGCTTTAAAATCTTGAGCAAACTCTTAAAAGATGCCTAAGTGGCAAACATCGTTTGAAAGGTGTTTACCCCAATATAACAAGACACAGTATTAAATTAAACCATCAAGACTCAAAGGTCCCTAGAATACGGGCAAAATCAGGCAAGCTACCGTTAGGGATTTGGTATAGACTGGGGATAGCCTCGTCATTTATTTTTTAAGAATAGACTTTATGTCCAAATGCAGAAGCCAAAACCAGCAGGCGTATCCGTTGAGCATTTTAGGACCCCAATATAGGCAAGTCCAACTCACCCACCAGAACTATTCACATTGATTTTTTGCAAGTTTGAAACAGTTTCTGATTTTTTTCAAAAGCCCACTACTGGTACGCACCACAAGCGGAAAGTACGGGCGTAGTCAAGTTCTCGCGATGTCATCAACTTTCACAGGAAGAATAGCCTTGTTTTGTTCTACAATTACAGATACAAAAACCAAATACATAGGAAAATTAAACGCAATCCACTGTAGCCAAGTCCGGATTCGAAACAGCGTTTCTATTTTGTCGCGTGCCGGGAAGACGTGCTAACCGCTACACCACCTGGGTACTTGCAGACTCCGTTGAAAGTTTCGATGTATTGTGATAGCGTTACTAACGAAAGGCTTCTTCTGTTTGAAAGGCTTCATCCCTTAGCCCTACTCTAGGACACGCGTACGTATGTAGTGTGTCTGCACTCCTATTTCAGCAGTGTCAAGTCAGTGGGGGTGGGGCTATAGGTACTGACACATTACCAGTACCTGTGGCGGTGGTAGCGGTTGATTTTTAAGCATGCTCGAAATAAGCATGCTTAAATATTAGTGGTAATGACTAGACACACATGCCACTAGAGAGCACGTGCATTAGTGGCATGCAAATAAGCAAATGTGTCAGTACCTTAAAGCATGAAGCCTGACGAGAGACAGACGCCGTACGACTGATGATAAGCTTTCGTCCATAAGCGTCTAATGAAAAAATTACATAGTTACCTACAGATTTTCAAGAACTTCATGAAGAGTGATACCGACCCAAAGCACTCATAAAATGATAATTACGCTGATCTCGAAATCAAAGCGTCTATTTTTATCCCCCTATCTAATATTGGCGATCTATACATTGCGGGCCTGAGTGCCCCTGAGGCCCTCGGACGATCTGCGATAAAACCTGCTGACTTCACAGCGACGAGAGCAGCCAAGGGCCCTTGCCCCACATTCGGAGGCCCCTCAGACATCAATTTCTGTCGTGTATCGGCGAGTTACTCGACTCGAGTGTTTTGGAACGCTCGTGGAGTGCTAGTAATTTTGGAATTGATGGCGGGCGGGGTTTTTGTGGGGGGTTATTGTGCAGCGCGGTGTGTTCGAGTAAGCGCACCCCAGTCAAACGAAAGCTGCGGTATGCGTGAGGTGACTAAAGTCTGTGCGGAAAGAGAATAGGCGTGGCGAAAAACGGAACTAACCTAACCAGTATGGCCACAGAACAGAAAATACGGCACATACGGTAGAAAAGCATTACAGCGCCCCCCAAAATTAATCCTATTCTCGTTCCGCACAGACTCTAGTCGAGTTTTGTCGTTCCTCCTGTATCACGCGCAGACTTCGGCTCTCACTTAAGTTGTACAGGATGTTACATTGAACGCAATACAAATTAATGCATGCAATTCCGACTCAGTTAACGACAGAAAACAAAATGCACGAATAGGCTACTTGACAGGTTTCTGAAAAGTCAATCCGATTGTTTAATGATGTCTATTGAGCACTCAGAAAGTGGTAATTTTTAATTCTTTTGTGTATTTTTTCCGAAAAAAGCAAATAAAAATGCACTTTTAAAATTAGCCGCCAAAACGGTTTCTCGGACAATATGGCGTCTATGACGACACATGATAGTAAACCGACAAATGTCAACGAAGATCGCATAACGTTCTACCTTTAAAAATAGGATTGACAGATGCTGTCGATGCTGTTTACTATGGTGTGACGTCATCGGCCAATCCAAACCGTTTTCGATAAAATGGCGACAGATAAAAAATTATCAATTTTCATCCGAGTTTTATAAATAAATTAGCCATTTATTTTTAGTAATATTGACGTAAATTGGTTTGAATACTTAATTAATACATATATCCATAATTCTTCCATTATTTTTCACACTGTCAAGTAGCCTATTGAGTTATTAAAATACGTCGTTATTAACTTTTGCTAGTTTGCTAACAAAATAGAGAAATTAAAGTCTCGTAGTGTGGTCACGTTTGTTATGACAAATAATTTCAATAATGTGTCAGAAATTCTGACACAGAATGTTGTTCGTAATATATCGGCCTAGATAAGCAAAAACGTAAGTATTCACTACAAAATTAGATTCAAACTTATTTCTCTTAACTCTCTAAGTAACCACGATGAGACCAAAAAACATGAATAATTAAAACAGACTTTAACAGCACGAGACCTAGCAAAGGGTTTTAGCATCAGGGAGATGAGTTCATCTTTTGTTACAGCGAAACAGACGGCATTCTATTAATTCGAAAACATCTCTTTTACTTTATTTTTACCCGACTGCGGCGAAGCCCAAAGGAGGGTTATGTGTTTGACCTGTACGTATGTATGTATGTCCGTTCCTGTGTCCGCTCGTAACTACTCAACGGCACATCCGATTTTGATACATGATACATCATTAGATTCGTCTTGATAGTGCGAGTGTCACTGGGTATGAAGTTCGTTAAAATAAACAAAATGGCGGATTTTATGCAGTTTCAAAGTGCACCGCGGTCGGGTTTTTTTAGTAAAAATGTGGTTATTACAGTGCCAGTCCATCTCGCAATCAATGTGAAGTGAAGGCTACAAAGGTATACGTAACCTGCACAGTACCTTACACTAACAGCAAACTAAGTGCAAATAGTATGTGGGTCAATTGCAGTAAAAATTTACCTTTTACTTTTTTTGTCTGATCATGGTGTGTCTTATACCATTTTACTCAGAATCATGAGCCCTTTTCATTTATGAAATAAAAAAATATAGTGCAAAATGTCACAACTTTTCCGTACAAATTTTGAATTTTTCAGTTTCGTTACGCCCAAACTAAATATAGGGGAAAATCATAACGAAACTGAGATTTTATTTTTTCTCAGTTCAGGGCGAGAAATTTTGTCATTTTGGACGTCGGTGCAAGATTATCAATGGTCGTGTGATATTTGCGAGTATCGGAGGCCAGAGAAGCCATTCGAAATTGTATCGTAAATAAAGAAGACCCATATTGTGCTAAGCTCATTTATTTCACAACACAACCTTATTGGGTCAATTGCAGAAAAAAATTACCTTTTACTTTTTTTGTCTGATCATGGTGTGTCTGATACCATTTTACTCAGAATCATGAGCACTTTTCATTTACCTATGAAATAAAATAGTGGTCCAGAATGACCCAACGTTTCCATACAAATTTTGAATTTCTCAGATTCGTTACGCCCAAACTGAATATAGGGGAAAATCGTAACGAAACTGAGATTTTTTTTCCCATGTTATCAGACAAAAAAAGTAAAAGGAACATTTTTTGGGTTAGTCTCATCTCGTCTAAAAAAGCAGCTGGTCTAAGCAGTAACTGGTCTAAAAAGCAAATGGTCTAATTAGCAACTCGTCTAAAAAACAACTGGTCTAAGTAGCAACTGGTCTAACGCACAGATGGTCTAATTAGCAAGTGGTCTAAAACGCGGTTGGTCTAAGTAGCTAGTGGTTTAAAAATCAGCTGGTCTAATTAGCAAGTGGTCTAAAAAGCAACTGGTCTAAAGGTCTTACCAGAATAAAGTAGAACAATGACTCGTACTTACTCGTGAAAATGTATATGTCATGTAGGTACTTAAGTCATTAATGTCATGTAATATGAAAAATATTTTTGTGTACCTACATCTTTTATCTTCTTACCAAATTTCATAAAATCGGTTGTACAGTTTAAGCGTGAAGAGGTTTCATAACCTTCACGTTTATAAAACCCAGGATTGTAAAGGAATAAGAGTGTGGGTAGATTTTGAGCTCTTCGTGTGTATAGCTACTTCCACTGCTGACTGTACATAGAAGTGGGCTGCGGGTAAATACTTTAACGCAAGCGCAAATAGGTAGGCTACCTACCTATGTAGACTACGAAAATAAGTATCCACTTTTGAATTTATCTCAATGCAATAACAATAAGGTGAATAACTGGCCAAGAGCATGTCGGACCATGCTCAGTGTAGGGTTCCATAGCCGTAACTATAAGGTAAAAAATACGATGTAAAAAAAGTACAACAACAAAAGAGCGTATCTGCATAGCAATTACGTCCTTTTGTTGAGAAGCGCAGTTTATCGGCAATAACTCAAAAACGGTACATTCGATCTTGTTGAAAATAATTTTCGTTGAAAGTATTAATTAAGCGTTACCTTCGTGATTTTTTTCATATTTTTCGGACGCACGGTTTAGAAAATAGAGGGGGGGGGGACACAATTTACACAACTTTCGGAGCGAGTATTTCCAAATACATTCACTTAATCAAAAACATTACTTAGGAACCTTATAGTGTTTTTTAAAGAGCTGTCGAACTATGTACCACACGTTGATATTTGCTGAAAAAATTTTTTTTTACTGTCTTTAACATGTATGGAGTGCCCCCCCTAAAAATATTTATTTTAATTATTTATATACCAAACTAAGTAGCGGCTCATAAAACACACCTATATTCCAAATTTCATCAATATCCATCATGTAGTTTCTGAGTAAAATGCCTGTGACATACGGACAGACAGACAGACAGACGGACAGACAGACAGACGGACGGACATGACGAAACTATAAGGGTTCCGTTTTTGCCATTTTGGCTACGGAACCCTAAAAAATGGACACATGTCTTTGTAGTAAAGGAGTTGATTGTACATATAGATATTTAAAATTTAAATAATAATAAAAATATTATGATTGATACAAATCAGTGCTGACTAATTTGAGTTTAGAAGACATTAATTTTTACGGAATGCTGAGATTTAGACAAAGAACGTTATAGACCAGTTGCATTATTGGCGGGTAGCGTTTTAGACCAGTTGCGTTTTAGACGAGAAGCGTTTTAGACCAGCTGCTAGGTGCGTTTTAGACAAGTTGCTACTTAAACCAGTTGATTTTTAGACGAGTTGCTAATTAGACCATTTGCTTTTTAGACCAGTTAATTGCTTAGACCAGCTGCTTTTTTAGACGAGATGAGACTAACCCCATTTTTTTTGCAATTGACCCTATTACATTTCAAAAATATCACGACCCACTTTCCGATTAAAAGATGTTACTCGCCGGTTCTGTAACAGCCCATCTATTCTAGAAGAGTTAGTTGACGGTTGAAAGTTGAAACAAATAGAGACACTATCCTCTTAAAATGTACGGTTGGAACCACTATTGCAACACTTACAAAACTGACAAATGTAAACCAGGAAACTTAAGCCTCGCTTCCAGCTATAAAGGCCGGTTTACACTTTACAGCGCCCCCAATTAGCGGCTGTCGCTCGTGAATTCGAGCACTGACGAGTGACGAGTGGAATGCTTTCGCCCTGATTACGCCATTTGCGGTGTTTCAGATATTTTGGGGTTTCGTAGGAAAAGCAATCGACGAGAATATAAGTAGGGTAGCATGTAGGTATGCTACTCTTTCCTACAGCAAATATTATCACAGAAATATATCGATATATGTAGAAGGAAAGAGTGTATGTACCTCGCGTGCTAAAAAGAAGAGCCGAGGACCATCTTCGTTCGCCGTCAACTTGTGACCGTCAAGATGGCGTATACCGTAAAGATATCCAGAACCTGATGCTGCCAATAAATAGTACTTACCGACGAAATATCTAGATGAAAAAAATTGTATCTTTAAACTTTTCGAAATATAACACCAGCTTGACGGCCCGGTAGCGTACACCGTGACGCTACCGGGCCGTCAAGCTGGCGTACACCGCTTGTATTTCGGGAACGGCTTTGTTTTCGGAATCGCTTTATATCTCAAAAAACTGTACCCAAATAGTACCCTAGGGACCTAAAATTTCATTTCTCTAGCTATCGTAGAAGGCGAGATATTCCATTCACAGTCTAGCACAGTTGCTAGAGGTACGGGTAGGGTTGCTAGATGGTCGGGAATTGGAGGGATTCTCCCGATTTTTTGTATGTCCTCCCGACTTCCGACAAAGAAGAAAATCTCCCGACAAACGACTTCATTTTAAAACTTAGTCCGATCCACTCAAGGTGGTCCGGCCAGCGAAAATTTTTCAGGCTAAAAAAAATGGTCGCGGCTTCTCCCGACCAAAGTCTCAAAATCCCGACATATTGTTTCCTGCTCCCGATAATAGGCTAATTCAATCTGGCAACCCTAGGTACGGGGCCCTCGATTTGCTTGACCAACACGTGCTTAGACAGTCGTTAAGGTAGAAGAGATTACGGTTGGCGCCGTAGTTTTCACGAAAGACTCCTTTAAACTGTCCAACAGCGTTTTAGCTTCTTTCATTGAGACTTTTCACTAAGACTTATTGCCGCTAATGTTTCGTTAGGAGTTCTTTAGTTCGCCAAATAGTTACATACAATGTGAATGCTAGTTTCATTATCATTATCAGCCTATATATGTCCCACTGCTGGGCACAGGCTTACTCTATTTTCTTCAACGAAAAACTAACGGTAGATATCTAATAATATTTCGCACATAAAGTTCCGAAAAGCTCATTGGTGCAAGCCAGGATTAGAGATGGGCGCTCGTGGGTATTTACCCGGTAAATACCGGGTATTTACCCAATCCACCCGGTATTTACCCGTTTCTACCCATTTTGGTGGGTAGAAACTACTGACGGTCAAGATAATTAACAATTGAATAAATTAATTTGTGCAAGGGATAAAATATTAAGAAAAATACATTTTGTCATCATCGGAATAATATAATATAACTTGGATTGTTAGATAATGCATAGTTACCGAATATTTTCTGCAGACTTAAGTAGTTATTTATTGGGGATTCTGCCCCATTCCACCGCGCTACGGGTCGCTCTGCTCCCCTCCGCGCTCATGGGTCAGAATCTCCCAATAAATAACCGATCGTCTGACCCACAAGCAAAATTTTCGTGACGAAACCTAACACGTTCGTAAGTGAAAGACGATGGTTTATACGTTAGCATCCCGTTGCAATCGAAGTCTGCTATCTAAGATAAATACTAACTTGATTTGCAGTCGAACTGACACGATGATAAAAACAGCAAAAGGCCCACGGGTGCCAGGTTTTAATTCTAATAATTTTTCCACATCCTGGCACCCGTGTGCGTCTAAAGTAGCAAACAAGATGTTCCGGGCTGGCCAGACCCGTAATCAACTTGTAGACCAAAGTCCCATCATTCCAACTATTTTTCCAGAATGGCCAGTTCTGTACTAGACAGTCGGTTTGACTAGACTAAAGGTCTGTTGTTCATATTTAATTTCATATTCAGTGTTCATATTCAGTTTTTGATTTTCAAATTCGGTATTTCATGTTACTACCAACCATTGTACTGTGCGTCATACCGGAGTTCGCAATATAGGCTACTCTACAACCGGTAATACGTCGCCACGTGATTTGTGTATCATACTGGTGTTCGCAATATAGGCTACTCTGCACCAGTACACGCTACCGCGTTACCAAAGTCACCATCGCAGAGCTGGGCCCAAGCTCTTTGATAATGAAGTGGTAAGAGTCGTTGTGATCTACTGGTTGTTATAGCCACAACTTCTCCGACAACTATATCACAATAAAATGTATTTATATGAAGCGAACATAAAAACTTTGATAGCGCGATGCAGGCCTAGCAATTTGATTGGCTAATTCATATGACGTATGACTGACGTACTAAAGTAAAGGATTAATTATGCATTGTATTTTGTTTATGTTAGACGGTTGCAAAACCAGTCTTGCTGATTATGAAATAAAGATTACTTTTAGTCTTAAGTTTCATTGTTATGCAAGTTAAAACATCGTACAGTCGAGGAATTTAATTCCCTACCGATTTCGAACTGTGTCGCAGTAACATTCATTTGAGATTCATACCTACGTCATATTGATTGTCACTATGACAAAGTACTAAATGGGTTCGTAAATAAATAACATACTCAACATAAGCGAAACGTAAACAATTGAATACGCCTTATCCTCTTCTCACTTCAGGAACATAATACGAATCAAAAAGTAACAGAAAATGCATAGTTGAACATATCCACAATACTTTCGTGACTGAAACATACAACGCTGTAAGTGTATGTACTTAACATAGAACTTCCAACATTTTGTTTCTCAGATATGGAACGACTTACAATGCAATGCTTCGTCGATAAAGAATTCACATGATGGTACAACACAGAGTACAAGTAAAACAGAGACATTATATTGGAGTAACCTCCGAGATATTTTTATAATTTTAAATATGTTTTCTTGTTTAATACAATCTCAGATATGGTGTATTAATATCATAAAACAAGTATGTATTCATATATTAGATAAGCGTTAGAATTTTTATCAAAAGCTTCACTAATATATTTGATAATTATCTCAATAGACAACAGTAGCGTGGCATAAAAAAAAATCTCTAGACAACTCGGAGCATATTTTAGGGTACTTTTTAACACACTTTTTTCTATAGTAGTAATACAAAATGGTACCCAGCCGTACAGAACTGGGCAAGCCGGTGGGGATCGGGTTATATGAACGCTACGCGACTGATAGACAATAGCTGGAATAAAAAAAAATACACTAATATTGGAATATAAATATTTTTTGAGATGCATCTGTTTCTGTGTTAGTCTGTACAAAGTATCTCAGGTCGAATTACATTACACGTAATTGAACAAATGCAGAATCAACTTTATGGTTGCGACGCGAGCTAGCGATTATGCTAACGCACATTGTTTTCGACCCTTACCAAGATACTAAACGATAATTACCCGACTATCTCAAAGGTGGGTTATGTTTTGAGATTTTAATTATTGAGTTAAAAATATTTGTAAATATAACGATTCTGATTAGTTTGTTTCTACTTACATGTACTTAACTGTACAAAGCGATACTACATTAATTACACAGCTGTTTTATTGTTTAATGAATCTAGACATTTTCCTTACATTATTTCAATCCCATATAAAGTTTGAATAAATATATGTATATATAAAGATGGAAGGTAAGTTACAACTAGATCAGGGTGTAAGAAAACAATGTTTATTTGTTTTGTGAGAAAATTTAATTATTTTCATTAACAAAAGTAGACAACAGACATAAGAAGAATTTATGGGACAGGTTATGATGATGATTATATTTTCTTAAATTCGCATGTTCTTTGTACTAAATAAATAGGTATGCGTATGTAACTTGTTACAACTTGCAATATTTGTAATAAGCGGTTTCATTTGATAATTCAATACAAATATTTAAATAGCACCAAGGGCAACGTCAAAAATTGTTAGAAATATTTTTAACTTAAAGCACATAAAAAACTAAAAGATGACAAAATAAAATAGGCTTGTGAATTATAATTTTTTTCCCGTACTAGGCTATAGTCATATTTACACGTGTTGCAAGGTTTGCATTCGCGGGTTTTATTTGATAATTCGATCCCTACCTTGGCGGCACTTTGTGTTTAACAGGAATAAACATATTTTTGAATACGAATTAAATACAGTTATAAAAGCGATAGATATTTTTTTCTACAATGCTGACATTAAGGTCTAAAGTTAAATGTTCGAGTTTGGTCCTTTAGCCATATATTTTTATTTCGGTTAAATACCAACTCATCAAATATTTTATTATAAAACCCAACGTTCCTTTGCATTTATTTCTATACTAATCTTGTACTTAGTGCCTTGAAGCTGTTCTTTGTTTGCTAAGTGAAACCGCCGTGACCTTCATTCAAAATGTCAGTAAGTGATCTAATTATTGTTTATTTCATTTAAACGTGTTAAAAGTAATATTGACCTTACTTTGTTGTAATTTTTGAAGGTCTGACTCCGAATATTCAACTTACGAGCGCACGCCCTCACCTGAGCCGAAGAAATCTACAAAGGATATCAAGAAAAGAAAATCGTCCTCAGCATCAAGGTATTTCATCTATTCTAAATTAAAACAAAATAATCTTTATAATTTTCATAATACGTTTTGACGCTGCCTAGGTACTAAGCTAGAGGTACCGGAAATTTTACCGGGATTGGCATATATTTGTGTGCCGTATAATTTGATTTTTTACTTATTAATGTTTTCTTATTTTTTTATAGATCTGAATTTGAAACAGCAAATCAGCGACCACGCACGCCATCACCAGCGCAAAAGAAAAAAACAACCAGCAAAGTTCGTGCATCAACCAGTAAAAACAAGAATCCGGGCTCTAGGTACTTATTTTACTTGTTGTTTTTTAAACGATATTAGTTTAAATCTTTATGCAAAACATAAAAAAATCATTAATTATTATTTTATTATTATTTTATTTTATCATAAAGGCCGTAGCAGGATAAGGGAACAAAAAATGCCCTTGAATGATTAAGAGCTGTTTATTTTTTCTATAGTTGCTTTCATTTAGTTGTATAGTTGTGCAAAGTTTGGTTGAAAAATTCCCAGTGGTTCAGCCGGGAAAAAATAAAAACAAAATTTATGAAATTTCACGTATCTCTAAAACTATAAATCTTTATCATAATATCTTTAATTCATTTTGGTTAATTAAATAGTATGTATGCCTTAAAAGAAAATTGAGTCTCTATCTTTGCAATTTCTGTAAAAAACACGTAAGTCAAAATTTCAAAAAAAAGTTTTTTTAATACCTGAAGGAGTGACCACTCTAAGTGACATTTCTAAAAAAGCCTTATTTAACGATCTGTCAGTCATATAAGTTTGACGGTTAAAATCGAAAAGCAACAGTGTCAAAATTAAAAAACTATGTTGGTCGGATTCTGTTACATTTTATTCTTATACTATTCTAATCTAATACAGCCAAAGAACTTAAAAATAAATCTTCTTTGTAAGAAATTAAAAATAAATCAGTTATTGACATTCCCATTAATATTGGCTTGAAAATATACAGGGTGGTTTTCGATAATCTGTACATATGAAAAGGGGTGAAATTTCGGCCAATTTTATCGGTAAAACTGATTTTAATTTTTGTTTGTGGTCATTCGTTTTTTTTTACAGATTTTTAAACTTTCAGTGAAATTTTCGGCAGTACATCTGTTTGCCACGGTATAACTTTTGAACTAATTGCTTAAAATTGTAAGAAAAAATTGCAGGGTCATGGCAATAGACACGTTATTTAGTAGCAATAACAATAAACCACCGACTTGAAGAAAAACTCGTCAAAAAAAATTATAATTGTGAAAAACGGCTGCAAAACTTCAGTTTTTTTTACGGAAAACACCGTTTTTCTCGAAAGTTTGCGAATATTGTGACCATTTTTTCATGCTTATCTTCGTTTAGCACTTAATTGTGATCTTATAAACATTTTTTTCTTACAGCTTTGAACAATAAGATCAAAAGTTATACTGCGTCAAACAGATGTACTGCCCAAAATTTCATAGCAAACTGTAAAAATCTGTAAAAAATTTTTTTTTGCCCAGAAACAAAAATTAGTCATTTTTACCGATAAAATTAAATGGAATTTCACCCCTTTTAATATGTACAGATTATCGAAAACCAGCCTGTATTTGTATTAATTGTCGCCTTTTAACTTATAAAACCTTTTTTTTTTCAAATAGGTAATCATCATTATTTCTAATTAAGCCTTACTTATCGTTTCACCAGATATATTCATTCGTAGGTAGGGTGTTGTTCACACATTGCCGCAATTGTGTACTACCTATCGCACGCAAGATATTTATCAAAAATTATTCAGCCTGCCGAAATTCTTAGTGGACCTTTTTTGAGAAACGGTATTAGTGTTACCGTTAATGAAGATAGCGATAGTGATTAAAATAAGAAGTAAAAGACATTTTTAAGTTGATACATATACGAGTAAATGCCATAAATTTATTTTATTTTTAGTTCTTAACAAAGAATATTTATGTTTAAGTTCTTTGGCTGTATTAGAATTGTATAAGAATAAAATGTAACAGAAACCGACCAACATAGTTTTTTAATTTTGACACTGTTGCTTTTCGATTTTAACCGTCAAACTTATATGACTGACAGATCGTTAAATAAGGCTTTTTTAGAAATGTCACTTAGAGTGGTCACTCCTTCAGGTATCAAAAAAACTTTTTTTTGAAATTTTGACTTACGTGTTTTTTACAGAAATTGCAAAGATAGAGACTCAATTTTCTTTTAAGGCATACATACTATTTAATTAACCAAAATGAATTAAAGATATTATGATAAAGATTTATAGTTTTAGAGATACGTGAAATTTCATAAATTTTGTTTTTATTTTTTCCCGGCTGAACCACTGGGAATTTTTCAACCAAACTTTGCACAATTATTCAACTAAATGAAAGCAACTATAGAAAAAATAAACAGCTCTTAATCATTAAAGGGCATTTTTTCCTCCCTTATCCTGCTACGGCCTTTGGTAGATGTTTTAAAAAGTTTCTTTCTTTTTTTCTAGTTCTTCCAAAAAAGCACCTGAAGCCGACATCTTCAAAATTATAAGAGACGAAGAGAAGATCACCGAAGACCAAAATCTGAAAGCCGTCAAGACAACTTCATCGTTCACCAGTCGCGTATCAACGGGTTCTACTCGGCGTACTACAATTACGGACGGTAATTTTTTAATTGATTTAAAAGTTTATAACATTGACGATTTCCAAAAGACTCAGCCTGAGGAGCGTTATAAAAAAGCGCTAGCGTCAGTAAAATTGCAGTGCAAGGAAGATTCCACTGAGTGGGACCAGATGCAAAAGTTTTTAGGTCAAGCCTTTAATATTTTCAGAGATTGTGACCCTGTTTACTTTAATAATTATAAAAAAAATTAGTTCAAAATGTTTAAATTTTTTATAATAACAGAATTATTTTACTAAATTTTATTATTGAAAAGTTATTAGTTTCATTATATTAACACATTTGCATAATGTACGTTGTTTATTAAATCAAGTTGTGTCAGAATAGGGTGGATACGCTTATTAATAAATCTCTCTTGATATACATTTATAGACGTATCCATACTTTGCAGTGTTCACAATCAACTGTATTTTTATGTGGAGTCAACCGAGTTAGCCGTTTTGATTAATACAACGTAGGTTATTAATAAACATGTCTCGGGTGTAATATGATACTAAGTAGTATAGTATTGGACCTTCTAAGACACTACTAATTAGTAGGTATGTATTGGAAGTTCTAGATAAGAATTAGTAGTTCTAGTTTAATTACGACATACGTTTAGTACTTATCATATATATAACATTGATTATTCATAATGCCTTTTTGTGTTCCGTGTAGTACAACTGTAGATAAAAATAAATGGATAGGACATCTTCGAAGCACTGCGCATAAAACAATTGTGAATTCAAACAATATACTCAATGATGGCGTTGAAGTAGTTGAGTCGGCATTTCGGATGCGCATTGCCACTTATCGTATATCAGCAAGCACCGATCAAAGTCTGGGATCTATCGATGCATTTATGAATTCTATCCGAAACAAAATAAAACGACTTTTAGATGATTCTCTTACGAAACATACTTGCGTTAAAGTAAATTTTGAACTCTTTGGAATGTTCTTAATGTTTAAAAATAATAGTCAGGCAATGAAATCATTTGGTACTAAAAATAAAATATTATACCTAAGTTATGATTTTGAAGCATTATTTTGTGAGATAGTTAACTGTCTAAAGAAAAAATTTGAGGAGTTTCAAGACCGTGATAGTGGCTGGGCTTTTGTTAGTAACTCACATTTAGAGATTAATATAAACAAGTATCAACCATTACGAGGTTCTAGCTATGTAGACCTGCCAAAGTTCATAAAAAACAAAAAGGCTTGTCTAAATATACAAAACAACGACCAATGCTGTTTTTTGTGGTGTGTAACAGCGGCTTTGCATCCTTCTATTAAACATCCTGAAAGAGTATCGTCTTATCCAAATTTTCGTGACGTTTTGAATATTTCTCAAATTTCTTTTCCAGTCACATTTGATGACATTAAAATATTCGAGAAAAACAACCCAATGATTTCATTTACGGTTTTTGGTTTAAAAAATGATAAAATCGTTGTAGGCCCCCTTTACAAGTCTGAGGTATCCAGTAATCAGAGAAGGAGAAAAAATATAAACCTTCTTTTAATAGACGATGGCAGCCATCCGCCGCATTATGTTCTAATTAAAGACTTGAGTCGTCTTGTGCGTACACAAGTTACGAAGCATAAAAGTAAAATATACTTTTGTGAAACCTGTCTGTTATTTTTTCATAGACAAGAGGAGCTTGCAAATCACTTGTGTACTGGAGTAGTTACTGTTTTACCAGAAAAGGGGACAGTAATTAAATTCAAGCATTTTGATCGTAAACAAAATGTGCCATTCGTTATATATGCAGATTTTGAATCTATACTAGAACCAACTGAAACTAGTGACTCTGATACTGATACTACTGATAGACATACTCCTAACACTACGACTTTGCATCATCATATACCAGCTGCCTTTGGATATTATATTGTTTGTAATGCAGATCCAAGTCATAATAGCTATTTCTCTTATCGCGGTACTGATTGTGTCGATAGATTTGTTGAAGCGATCTATAAAGATGTTGCTAAAATATATACAGTTTTGAACGAAAATACCTCAATGATATTCAACGAAAATGACGAGCTCGACTTTTTGAACGCTAAACGTTGTCATATCTGTAATCATTTTCTATTTTCTGATCGAGTTCGGGATCACTGTCACATTACAGGAAGATATCGGGGAGCAGCACATAGCCTGTGCAACTTACAATATAAACGTCCTTGTTTTGTGCCTATATTTTTTCACAACCTATCTGGTTATGATTGTCATCTATTTATTAAAAAACTAGGCGAGGCACCTGGAGACGTGAAAGTTATACCCAAAACTAAAGAAAACTATATTTCTTTTACTAAATTTATTCCATTCGGAGACACGTATTTTCAGCTTCGTTTTGTAGATTCTTTCAAATTTTTAGATACAAGTTTAGAGAAATTAACTACAACTATGCAAACATCTGATTTTATTCATTTACGTAAATATTTTTCTAACGATGAGGAGTTTAATTTACTAACACGGAAAGGCGTATTTCCCTATGAGTACATGAATAAATGGCAACGTTTTGAAGAAAAATACCTTCCCTCTATTGAGTCTTTTTATAATTCACTTACTAATGTGAAAGTTTCCATTAAGGATTATAAGCATGCGCAATCAGTGTGGAACCAGTTCAAAATACGTAATTTAGGCGAATACATAGATCTCTATTTGCAAACCGACGTTCTCTTACTAGCCGACATTTTTGAAAAGTTTCGCTCTACTTGCAAACAACACTATGACTTGGATCCTGCTTTTTATAAAACTACACCCAGCTTGTCATTTGATGCCATGCTCCTTAAAACTGGTATTGAATTAGAACTTATAGACGACTTTAACATGCTCAAAATGATTCAATCCGGCATTAGAGGCGGAGTTTGTATGACTTCTCGACGGTATGCTAATGCAAATAATATGTACTTACCTCACTTTGATCCATCCAAGATAGAGTCATTTCTAATTTATATTGACTGTAATAATTTATATGGTTATAGCATGTGTCAGTACATGCCTTTATCAGACTTTAGATTTCTAGAAAATCATGAAATAAATGCGTTAAATATTACTGAAATTCCTGATGACTCGGATTATGGTTTCATTCTAGAAGTAGATCTTATTTACCCAAAAGATTTACACGTTAAGCATAATGATTTACCATTTTGTCCTGAAAAATGTATTCCACCAGGTGGAACGCATTATAAACTTGTACCTAATCTGTATGACAAATACTGGTATGTGATTCACTACATACATCTAAAAACGTGCCTTAAACATGGTTTAAAATTAAAAAAGATACATAGAATAATTACATTCAAACAATCCCCTTACTTAAAACAATATATTGATATGAATACAAGGCTACGTCAAGAGGCCACGTCTGTTTTTGAACAAGACTTTTGTAAATTGATGAATAATAGTATATTTGGTAAAACTTTAGAAAATACCGAGAAAAGGGTTAATGTGCGCTTAGTCAATCAGTGGGCTGATAATGATAACAAAACAAAAAAGAAAACTACTGCCGAGAGTTTGATTTCAAACCCCAACTTTCATAGTGCATCAGTTTTTACTGAAAATTTGGTTGCAGTTCAATTGAAACCAGACCTTATTACTTTAGATAAACCAATTTACATTGGTTTCGCTGTACTTGAGTTATCTAAAAGTCATATGTATGATTTTCATTATTCGGTATTTAAACGTTTTTATGATAGTCGTCTACAAATGTGCTACACGGATACGGATAGTTTTATTTATCATATACAGACAAAAGACTATTTTAAAGACTTAAGAATGCATTTTTTGTCTTATTTCGATACTAGTTGTTATGATGTTGGAAATAAGTTTTTGTTACCAGTTCAAAATAAAAAAGTGCCAGGACTTTTTAAAGATGAAATGGAAGGCGACATGGTTAAAGAGTTTGTGGGACTGCGTTCGAAAGTTTATTCTATTAAAACCACAGGGGTTACTAAACCACATGTTATTAAAAAAGCTAAGGGAGTGAAAGCACCTGTCATACAAACTTTAAAGTTTTCGCAATATGAGAAATCATTATTTCAAGGAGACGTAATAAAGAAAAAAAACGTATTATTTAAGTCAATCAAACACGAAATATTTACCCAAAGTGTGAATAAAGTCGCTCTTTCGGCAAAAGATGATAAACGACTGATATCTGATAACCAAATATCAACAAAAGCTTGGGGACATACCTCAATACTTAATGTTTAATAGATCATTTACTGTCAAAAGCATATACCTGTAAAAATATTAAGATTTCAATAACTTATTAATCATATGTTGTGAATTAAACTTCACCTTTCACCTTTCTTTCTGTCTCCATTATGTGTAATTTTGTGTATATTTTACTAATATGATGTCTTATTATTAATAAATGTATTATCTTATTATTTTGTTGTTTTACTTACAATTCACCTAAACCCTTTTTATAAAAAGTTTAGTTATAAACGTTTCCGTATGACACCACGTGATGTGATGAAACAGAAACAAGTTGTGACTTGTTTTAGGAATACGAGTATCCACGTGTACAGCTTAGGGTATCATATAATACTATTGCGCATTTAAGTTTTGCTGAACAAACAGTACCTAACCTTTATAAGCGCATAGCAATGTTTACACCTCACACCTCTTTTCGTGAGCTGACCTGGTAAGTTGTTTAAGTTTTACTAGTAACCTAAGCAAGAATAAAAATGTACTTTTTTTTTGAATGAAATAAACATCAAGATTTATTATTTATGACGTATTTTATGAATATTCTTATCATTTTAAACTATATTTATCAAATCAATTTTTCTCCTTTTTATTGCAAAGTTTATAAAGTTAAGTTGTTTATATGTTTTAAGTTATATATTATAATTATTGATGTAAGTATATGGATTAATTTATTCAAGAATATACTAATAATACAATTTTTAAATAAAACTACCTAAAAATTAGAAACTAGTAATTAAACCTAAACTTTAAAAATAAATGTATAAACAAAAAGAAATCTCCGTTTTGTTATAGATTTTCAAGAAATGGGAGATACCGAAGACATCCACATCCCTTTTTCACAATACGCACAAGAGTTTGAGTTTCCACTTCCACAAGAATTCGATGACAGTGATTTATATAAAAAAGTTAAAAATTCTATTCAGAATCCAAAAGTTAAGAAACGGACAACCAAAGTCAATAACAAAGTCATTAAACGAACCATTGGACATCCACCATGTTTTGTGATAAAGAACGAAGCAGGAAAAGGCAACAAGCTTGTAAGGATCCAAATTATAGATATCCAAGATGGCGTTCCGGATACAAACGACCAAGATGAGAAGGTGCTTCTGAGCGCGCAGTACGTGGCCAATGATGGCTACGATGAGATCGTTGACTGCACTGAAGGTGTAATAAATAAAATTTCGAAGAAACTGTGTGGGTACAGCATGAGCTAATAGTTTTATATTTTTACTTATTTTTGTATTTATATCGATCTAATAAACTATTTAAGTACTTTTGTGTTTCATTAATTTCCTAAAATTTATAGTTACTGATTACTTAATCCTATTTATATAGAAGGTAATAAAAGAAAAATCAATTAAAATTATAAAAACATTTATTTTACCAAACACATTTTAATACAATTTTGAGATTAAAATCGTAAATTATTGTCTAAGTACCATTTTTTGATGCATAAAACATTTTTTAATGCACAATTTTTCTTATGATAAACACAATTATAAACACACTCGGGAAGACAATATTTTTTAAACAGCTCTTTTAAATTTGGTGCACCTTTCTCACCCAAATCTATAATATTACAGTCTAAACACAAATTTTTAACCCATTCAATCTTTTCCATACCCTTTACAAAGACAGTCTTATCTTTTATGTGGTTGACAATAAGTCTTTTAAATTCTCTGTAATCGACATAACCCTCATGCCACATAATACCAAAATTATTTTCTATCCATCGTGTCTGTCTCTTTTCATTTTCCTCTAATTTAGAAAACGAAAATGGTGGTTTTATTAAAAAAACTTGTGTGTACTCTGGCGTACAGTATGCAAATTCTTTAACTATAAATTTATTTTTGTTTGATTTAAACCCTTGAAGATCTACGAATACATAATTCTGCATTATGAAATTTTTTTTGTAATATTACTTAAAGGTTTATATTCCACAATACTATCATTTAAAATCAAACAATAAGCGGAGGTTTGCTTTGGTATATCCGCTTCACACTCTAATTCAACTCGCACATCCACTGAACCGGTTTTTAAGGTTTCGTTTTGACGAGAACAGTCGATAACAAATAGAGGAGCTATATTTTTAAAATCTAACGGGCCAAGCAAGGGTGCTTGAACACGGTTATAATAAGACTGTTGAAATTTTGCATACTGTTCGTATAATATAGCATACCTCTCAGATGAAAAACTAACATCAAAACTCTCATACGGAAAGTAACTTGAATTTAAAAAAACTTTAACATCTCGCAAATTACAGTGATCAAAACATGTTATGTCTTTATTAGCTACATTTTTTCGCTCTGTTTTCAATCCAATTATAATGTAACGTGGCTTTTCAATTTGAGATGAGGTTTTAATAGCCCAAGAATGTTTTGATGTTTCGGGCAAGAGCGGATATTCATACAGATCCCAGTTCCTAAACGCTATCTGAATAGCACGATCTTTTTCCAAGTATTTAAGTAAGCTTAATCTTTCTCGATCAGATACTTTAATATGAGGCATACGCCATACTATTTTAGATATCGTGATATTGTCTATGTATTCATTTGCATTTAGTTTAACGCTATTTAAATTTGTATTTGATCTTAAAAGAACAAGTTCATGTTTGCAATTAATGATAATTTTGGTGTAATCCTCAGCAAACCCGAGAATTTTGTTTAAAGGCACAGACACAGAAAAGGTTCCATGTGTATTTTTTGTACCATTAACATCCCATCCCCATAATTTAGACATCGAAGCCTCAAATTCATTCATAGATACAAGAGATTTCATAGTTGTTGTAACCCCTGCATTTTTAATTTTATCTATTTCGATTCCATTGAGTTCGTAACGAATATCTTGAAATAGATGAAGTATGGGGTTATTTGTAAAAAGAACACTATTAACCTTTGCTTTCGTTTCTCTATTAAATGCGGTTATAGTACCTTCTATGTATAAAGTGCTTGCTGATGGTAGCACGTAAAGATCTTGCTGGTTAATAGGTATACGTATTTCATCGTTGAAATTAAAACTTGTTACGTACGGCTTATACGAATGGTATTCAAAGCTCTCGATCGAGTTGTCAAAGGTAAAAGGTTCAGTTAAG
Organism: Eudemis profundana; assembly: GCA_947034925.1. NCBI lineage: Eukaryota > Metazoa > Arthropoda > Insecta > Lepidoptera > Tortricidae > Eudemis > Eudemis profundana. The sequence goes on from OX344818.1 coordinate 15,310,815, forward strand.
TTCAATATACTCATTTTAATAGACCTAAGCTTTGCAGAAATTGTTTATTTTGTTTTGTAAGACGTACTTTAGGTCTTCTTTTCTTGATTGCTTGATGACTACTAGTGTTTATTTTAAGTGGGGGTGAAGTTTTATTAAAGTCTATCATTTTTTCCTAAGGTGCAAATATATCTGTATCTCTTCACCCCGTAAATTTACTAAATTATTGTTAACGTCTAAAATTCTTATCGTAATTGAATTTAAACTATTTTGAGTAACAGGAAAATAAATTACGTTTTTTGGTGTTTCTATAATCCGATAACCAGGGGGCACATTAGGCACAAATTCGTGAATAATATGGCTAGGTTTTCCGTTAACAAATGATCCGCTCACTATGTCACATTCAATGCGGACTATAGTTGTAGACAAAATGGAGACAGGATAAGGGGACTCTGTTAATATATTTGCTTTAATAGATTCTGCCCCGAAACCAAGTAAACTGCCGATAGAGTTTTCTTTATTAAAATAAATGTTTTTAGTGCACTGAATTGATGTTTTTAAGGTATTATTATTGCACGTTAATGAAAGTGTACAATTTTGAAGATGTTCTTTAAGGTAATCTTCGATATCTTGAAGTTCATATGAACCTTCAGGAATTACAATTACTTTGTTTTCACCATAGTAGAATTTATTATTTCTGTAGTCTATATTGGGTATTGAATTAAAAGTAGATATATACAACAGTCCACACTCATATTCACCATCCAGTTGGAGAGCTGGTTGGTTTGCTATCAGTGTTGATGATGTTCCAGTTATAGACAAAGTGAAAGACATCGTGTGAATGATAAGATGTTTATTGTACAAAGGTATTTAACGATTACACCAATATTTTTTTAAGTATTTTAGGCATAAATGACCACAATTTACGGTATTAAACTTTTGATACGTGTTATAGTTATAGTAAATATCATAACCATTTAAATACTTCTTTAATTCTAACGGAGGTTGAAGGTCACCATAACTATTAAAATATTCACAGTAACTGTTATCTTTGACATAGGCTACCCAGTGAGTTCCATTGTTTATAGAACTGTCCAAGTTAACAATTCCACATTCTACTTTTTTAGGACGCTTTGGTAAACTGTCTCTCATATAAACTCCGCGAAAATGGGGAATATCTGATGAGTGTTTTAAAATGTCAATATTTGAAAGAGCGCGTCTGGGTAACCTCTCATTTAGTTTTTTGAAGTTTTTATACATAAACCTTTACCATTTTTATATGGTTTAATATGTAAACCTTTCCCTAAAGCAATAGATTCCATCATCTTGTTATGGCGTTCCGATTCAGCCAAATTTTTTTGAGCGGCCTTGTAATCACCTACAGCTTTAGCGATCCCAGCAGCTCCTCCAGCTAACGATCCTAACGCGGAAAGACCGGCAAAGATAGGTATTAGCGGCAATAAACCCCCAGTTTTTGGAATCGGTATTAAGCGCGGTATCTGTACCTTATTGTTATTAGCAAAAATTTTTTTTGCCGCCGTAAGTGCTCGGTCAACTATTGAACCTTTTGCCTTAGGTTTCTTTTTTATTTCACTGCGTATTTTAGACACAAACCGTTTAAATGGTTTTATTCCTGCACCGCTTTTCATTTTTGATTTCATCACTTTACTAACCAACCATGAAGCTATTTTTTCTCCTCTCCCTACATCTTTTGACTTTGTTCTTTGCTTAGCCATTTTATAAAGTTCTAAATCAGCACGGTGTCTATCAGCTAAATTATGATATTTATCATAAGCTATGTCGTGTTTCATACATGCATTATCTAACGCATTAATTCCTTTATCACCTCTTTGCAACCTTTTGCGCAATTTCGTACCCGGCCCACAATAGTTATAGCCAGGTAAATGTAATTCAAATGGTAAATTATTAATAGCACTATTTAAAAGTCCTCTCCCTTTCATATCCCTTAAGATAATGAGAAATTTTATCCAGAGAAATATTAATATAGTTATACAATAGCGTTTCTATCAATCCAACAATTTTCGCTATCATTTAGCCCTAACCACTTAACATACAGCTTTCTACCCCTTTTTTTAATTACTTTCTCTATAAGATAGACATGTGGGTACTTCGTTTTTTGAAGTTCTTCTTCGTAAAATGTACCAAGTATAATGTTATTCCGTTGATCTTCAATGTGATACGTTACAGGTCTAGTATTATTCACACGTTTGATTGTAAAAAGTTCTGTAGACCAATTAGGTGTATAACCCTTAGAAAATACACTTTTATACTTGCTTATACGTACACAATCTCCAACATTGAATTTATTTAATTTATAATTTATATTAGATTGCGATTTATCAATGTTATTTTTTACTTCGATTTCATTTGCGAAAGTTACATCAATAGGTTTAAATTTTGTTGTGCGATGTATAGTTTGGTTATAAGATCTGACTATGTCATCTAAGGGTTTACCAAGCCATTTATAGTTGCCAACGAAACTAAAGTATTTGTAGAGTTTGAGCTTAAGTGTCTTTATCAGCCTTTCAACAATAGAAGCCTTCTTAATTGAATACGTTGAGTAATGATTTATCTTCAATAATTTTAAATAACCATCGAATTCATTATTGTAGAATTCTTTCCCAAGGTCTGTTTGTAAGTTTCTAGGTCTTCGATTGGTTGATTTTATAATTAGGCTAAATGCATTTTTTACGTCTGTTTTAGTTTTAGATTTTATAGGTGTACACCAAGCATACTTTGAAAAGGTATCAATTACCGTTAATACATATTTATATCCTTTGTTAATAGTGTGTAATTTCTGTAAATCGATCAAATCAGCTTGCCATAAATCATCGATTCCTTTTAGTAAAACAGATCGTCGTTTAAAATTCCTTCGCGCTGATCGATGGATCTCGTTTACTACTTGTTGTTTCGTCATGTTTAATTTTTTTCAAAATCTGATCTATCTCCTTCTTTGTATAAAAGTTTAGATGTAACTGAAATACTATTTGTTCAATCTGATCATTTATAGTTTTAAACAAAGAGTCCAAATACTTCTTCTCGTACATGTTCTTAATATAATTATCAACGTACTGTTTATTTACGGCATCGTCAGGTGATAAAGGCTTCGCGACTCCTTTTAATTGTGAAGATTGTAAATCAAAGTGACCTGCTTCTGTACGAAACAAGGCTTTGTACTTGAATTCAGACATATCAGTAGCTCTCAAACGTTTATGAACATGGTGTCCAAATTTGTCTATATTCATTTTATTTGTACTTGGAAGTCAAACCTTAACTGTTAGAAAATAAAAAGTGTATTCCTTTATATATTATTTATTTATGAAGCCTGCTTCACGTAATTCTTCAATTATAGATATAATTTCGTTATCTAACCCTGTGTTACCAGCATCTCGTGATGCTATAAGCAGTTTTAATCTCTCTACTAATTCGTTTGGATCATCCCAATACACATAAGAGATGTCTCTTTTTACTTTTTTCATTGATGGCAAACCATCACCGGATACATATATTTCTTCACTTTCTGTGCGTTGTTTGGATAATTTGAAAAGAGGTTTTATGATGTATAAATATTTCATGCCCTTATTGCTTTTTATTGGCTTATTGGAATCGAAATCACGTCTATGTGCATTCGTTTTTAATAATAAGGCTTTATATAATCGTTTATCGTCTTCAGTTACGACATCTAAATCAGGTACTTTTTTAAACAATAAATCGTTCAAACCTGGTGTTAAACAATACCTTCCTCTCCCTATTATGAGTTCTTCATTACTCACAGAAATAGGATAAGATCCAAGCATTAGTTTGCCGCGATCCATTCGAACACCAAAAGGAATGTTCATGTTTAAATATTGTTTTTGCCAAGCAGGATCATCGCGGGGAGAAGCATACGAGTCTGACGTTTTGAATGAAGCATTATTTGATGTATCAGAATCATTTTGGTTAACACTTTCGTCTGACGAGACATCATCTCCACTAGAATTGCTGTCATTTAATTCATCTTCACTATTACTTAAATCGGGTTCCGGTGACTTTCTCTTTAGACTTCCTTTGTTTTCATTTTCAGAGCTTAAATTTTTCAGTAATGTTTTATCAACAAAACTTTCCCTCTTTCCATTTTCAGAAGGACTATATTTCAATGTTTTTACCGATTTATTCCATTTAAATCCATCGTTATCGAAATCTGTGTCACTGACATTCACATTGTTACAATTATGTTTCGCCATTTCATTAAGAGGATCTGTGATCGGTTTTAACATTGTTTCCAACATCATATTATTGCTAGATTTAACATCACGAATGAGCTTAACTTTTTTTCTTACGGCTTCTGCAGATTGAAGCACTTTTTGCTTAAACAATTTCTCCTCGTTCATGTTTGGGTTCATGTCCGATCTAGGCGGTTTCTTTTTATGTATTAAGTTTCACGTGCAAATACTATTCTTTATGTATTAATTTAATCTAGCACAATAAATGTATCAAAACCTTTCCTATAGCATCCAGAATTTCTATTACAATCTTTATTTATAACTAAGTAATTGTAAGGCATGCTCCATACTTGTCCACACATTTCACGAAACTGAGGCCACGACATATCGCTTCCTACGTGTTCGTCATAAACATGACGTAAATTAACATCATCTTGTTTAAAAAGAATGATTAAATTGGCATTGTCTCTTATTAATTGTTTAGGTATTTTACTATATGTTTGATTCAGATAAAAGCTATCTATATTTTTATGTCTTCCCATTGCAAAGTAATCCCGCATATTATTTTGATTTTCACATGCAACATCATCAAATATCATGATTGAATTAATGTTAGCTGCATGAGGACTTAATATTTCACCGTTTTCACTATATTTTTGAAATGAAACTGTGGGAACCAAGTTTAAAACTTGTTCTAGAAATTTATACATAGGTTGAAATAAAGTTTTAGAGTAAACATAAACATTTTCAAAGCGTAGACCTTGTTCATGTAGCAGCAAGCCAACAATTAAATTCGTTTTTCCACAGTTAGACGGTCCACATATTATACAGCGAATAGTATCAGGTAAAAGTAAGCCATGTCGAAAATAGCGTTTATTGTGTGAAGAGCAAACTATGTCTAACTGCAATCTCTGAGGTTGTTTTATAAACCTCATGCTACAAATAGGTACGTGCGACAAACTTGAAAGGCTTTCTGTAAATAATATAATTTTATAAGCTTTAGGGTTGTAACACTTTGGACTATGAACAGTAGGCATTTTTATATACAATGTCTAGCTTTTGATAGTAACTTTCAATTAGATTTTTATCATACGTAAATAGCAGAATTCTGGTGGATACCTATTGAATAACATAGTAGTAATCATCCTTTCTCGATTTAATTCATAGTTGGAACTAGAATACATTCAAATACGTAATAAATTTACCTTTAATCTCAGCGCGGTACCAGCGTAGAAAAAAACATTCCACACAGCCTTTGGCATACTTTTAGCTCATTGTGAACATCACTCATACGTGCATTTCCACTTATTTTCATTATTAAACACTATTAAACACTTTAATAAACTGATTTTGATCAAAATCAAGGAAATCCATTTGTTATTGACAAATTGTATTGACTGACATGTAACCTCTTACGTTTCGTTCCACTGCTTATGCATACCTGTCATAATACGCCACAGAATATTTTATTGAAGCAAAATAACTTTTAACTCTTAAACCAAATATTTTAATTCTAAAGACTACTTCGTAATTGCTATTCGATAGTATATCTGTTTCTTTTTGTCATAGTTCATGGAGTGAGTAATTCGTTGTTTAGAATTCTCTTTGGTCCAGTAACGAAACGTCGCGTCCTGCATTCAGAAGTTAGTCGATACCTGGTCACACCATAACATTAATTAAGACTAAATTAATGTTTTCTTTCTTTATAAAAGGTCAAAAAGCGTAGTTCAGTAATTTTGGAGTATGGTTCGTCTGCCTTAAGGGCTTATTCCTATTTAATTTTAAATTCGGTAAATTAAAATATTATTCTTTGAGAGCCGATGTTGCTGGGTGTAAAAATCTGTTTACACTCCAATCATATAAGGAATGTCCCATTAGATTCGTCTCGAAAGTTCGGCGATGAGGTGAACTCCAGGCCTTAAACTTTTGGAATCTCATTTTCGGCACCATGGGTGAGTTTGTTTAACAAAAACAAGTTACGTTGTGTCTCCAAACTATATCGCTAATGTGGATTTGATATTTGTTGCAGCCTCGGGCCATGATTTTGCTTTAATTTAGCCTCATACAACCATGGCGTAACGCCACTATCCTATTGATTTCTTTTGGTGAGTAACCACATTTTTATACCGTCGTCCTCTGTAATTCACGTACTTTTCTTGTTGCATTCTTGTCGTAATGCGTGATAATTTAATTTCCACAGCTGACCGTTCAACTTCCTATCTTTAAGAGATGTTGCCACGCATGCGGAGGTACCGACATCACTACGAAAAACCCAGTTAATTCTGGTAAGCTTTCTATCCTTTACTCAACCGTTTTAAACTACACTAAAGTTATTAAATTACATTTAAATTCTATAACATAAATTCCAAGTCATTAATCAGGGAATATTTTGGTTACAGGGTTTTTTTTTAGTACGACAGTTTCTCAGATACGTCATTAGTTTCTTTCTTTTGGAATTCCTGCATCCGGAACCTATTTCGGACGAGACCTTGATGTTCTTGTACAACGGTATCGCGAAGTACACTGTTTCTAACTCTGCGGTGAAGTCGACAGACAGCGGAACATCGGCGAGTCAAGACTGCCATGTTTGCCACCTTACCGCATGAGGAAGGGTTAAGTGCTACTACCGAACTGTATGTATTAACGAAATCAACCTAGTAAATTTAAGAACGTCATACACTAGTTACTGTTAATACTTATAATTTTACTCGGAAGCTTCCAGGCCTACCCTTTCATGTAACGTAGAGCTCTAAAATCCTTTACACTAAACTGTCTACTTAAAACAATAAAAGGTGCGTCGATCACATCTGTATTCATCAACTGAGAAATAAAGTCAATTTAGTATAGTATTTTTTGGTTTCATTTAGATATATCATTCGCTTGCGGAGAAAGTTGCTTGGCGCCTTTCAATTAAATATCAGTACCTTTCTCACTCCAAGGGTGGCCGAATATACTCACCTCTGAGGTTTGCTTTACTAGCCGTGCAAGGTTCCCTCGAAAGAGTGGATTCCACTTTTCCTGGTACACAGTGCCGTGGACCAATTCATTACAGTGGCGATGCCCAACGTTTGGCCTTGGAGAATGATATATTTAGATGCTAGTATAAATTTTAAACTTTAATTAAGGAACGGTCATGCAAATTCAATAGGTTAAGTTTATTTTTAAGAAGTGTTTATTAAAACTTACACTTTAATTCTTAAAAACTATTCAAAGCTTTAGGTTTGTAACCCTAAAACTATTTGATGATTTAGGCTTACAATCTTAAGACTTCTTAAAGCCTTGGGCACTCACACATTAAAAAAAATTTTATACTTTAAGCTTTAGGTTTGTAAATTTAAAATTATTTAGGATTTTAAGCTTACAAACTTAAGACTTCTTAAAAGCCTTGAGCATATAAAACTATACACCACCTGACGTACAGTCATCTTAAAATAAACTAAAAACTATTTTTTTAGCTAATAAACTAAATGAATGTTTGTTTATATTTCAACACATACTGACTCAAAGTGTTAATACATACACATATAAAACTACTTTTAGCTTTAGGTTTGTAAATTTAAAATTATTTAGGATTTTAAGCTTACAAACTTAAGACTTCTTAAAAGCCTTGAGCATATAAAACTATACACCACCTGACGTACAGTCATCTTAAGATAAACTAAAGTATTTTTAGCTAATAAACTAAATAAATGTTTGTTTATATTTCAACACATAGTGATTTAAACTGTTAATACTTACTTCTGTTTACACATACTGTGTCATTTTATCACCGGACTTACAAAATACTTCTTTAAGGTAACCGTGCTTGTTCACCGATATTGTAAAGTGATTTGGAATTTAAAAATAACAATATTAATTTAACTTTTAAACATATTGACACACTTTGTTCATTAAACTGACTACACACTTGTTCTTTGAAAACACTTTTGGTTTTTTTCTTTCAACATGGACTTCGAAGAGGCTGGTTGTAAATTAACACACCTACACAAAGACGAAATAACTCATGAACTTTCGATAAGGAAACTTCCCATCAATCCTCTCTCTCGTCGTACTAGTCTGTGTGAGGCTCTCAAACAAACTTCAAAGCTGGTTCAAAAGGGTAGTTTACTGGTCCCGGAATTAGTACCAAGCGATGTTACCTCGGAGGTAGAGTTATGTCAACGTAAAGTTGCGGAAATCGAACAGAAGGCTGAGGATGATCTTTCAGATGCTGCAGCGGATCGGTTAAGCTCACGTTGTCGTTACCTTCTGTGCCGTCTTACTCGTCTTGGTGATAGATCTGAGGAAGTTTGTTCTCTTAAAAATAGAATTGGAGCCATGTTGACAAAAATTCAAGAAAGTGTTTCTTCACCGTCTGGATCAGACGATGATCAAGACTCAGTTCAAACTGAAACTCGTGTTATTAAGAAAGTGATATACACACCGGAAAAGACTTTTAATATAAATTCTCTTAACTTAAAATTTAAAGGTGACACATGTGCCCGTACTTTTGTGGCACGTCTCGAAGAACTTCGTTTAGCTAGGAATCTTTCCGAAGCACAGATTTTGCGTGGTTTTCCTGAGATACTTGAAGGACCTGCTTTGTCGTGGTTCCGCGCGAATCGCTCTAAATTTACCTCGTATAAGGGAGTCGTAGCAGCTCTTAAGGACGACTTCGATATTCCTGATCTGGATCACCTCTTATTAAAGGAGATACGTTCTCGGACCCAGGCAAAATCTGAAACTATTGTGTTTTTCGTTTCTACGGTATTAGGGATGTTTGAACGTCTTAGTAAGGACATTCCTGAATCTGAAAAATTGGACATTCTTAGTAGGAACATTCGACCTGAATATTCAAGGGATCTTGCATTGCAAGACATTACAACAATTGAACAATTGAAATCTCTTTGTAAACGCATTGAATTAGCTCAAGTCAAGGCAAAACAATTCTGTGAACCTGGTTCCTCGAGATCTAGTGAGAAGTATACCGCTCCGACTCGTGACTATCACGAGCGTAATAAAAATCCATTTAGAACACAGGATAAACCTTCATCCCGGCATTTTGTAGCTTCAGTAGCCCCGGTTACTACTAAAAAGTCATGTTTCCGTTGTGGCATGACAAACCATTCTACTGGTTTCTGTAAAACGTCCAGAGAGATTGTGTGTTTCAGGTGTGGTGAAAAAGGAGTACGCACCCCCGATTGTACTAAATGTTCCTCTGTTCCAAAAAACTAGATAGCCTTGTCTTTTCTAACAAAACATCTACTTTACCTTCTGCTCCCTTACAAGCAGAAAAGACAATTTATTTTAATCCTCCACGGGGAGATAATAGACTTTATATACTTCTAGACGTATTAGGCTTACAGGTTAAAGCTATGTTAGATAGTGGAGCTTGTTCCTCGTTTTTAGGAGCCAATAGCCACCTGGTTTTAGCTTCTGCTGGCATACCTATTAACAAGCATAAAACTCCTGTTAGGATTCGTGTAGCTAACGGCCAACAGCTAGTATGTTCTGAATATATGACTGTACCAGTTCGTTATGACAATACCGTACAGATTATACATTTCAATATTCAACCTGAAATTTCAACTCCAATTATCCTCGGATTAGACTTCTGGAAAACATTTAAATTAGTTCCTAATTTAATTTCAAACTCTACTACTGATAAAAACTTAGACAGTCTCTCGGCTGTTCCTTCTGAAAGTGGCTTACACAATTTAGAATCTTTAACGTCAAACCAACAGTCTGAATTAGAAAAGGTAAAATCACTCTTTGATCAAATAGATACTGAGAAGGTTGGTTTAGGCAAAACTCATCTAATTGAACATATTATAAATACTGGAGATGCATCTCCCATCAAACAGAAATACTACCGTTTAAGTCCAGATAAGCAGATCGCTTTGGAAAAGGAAGTAGATCGCATGTTGCAAGCAGGCATCGTAGAACCTTCACACTCTCCCTGGAACTCACCTGTTGTGATGGTGGAAAAGCCTAACGGTGACATGAGACTATGCTTGGACAGCCGTAAAGTAAACTCGGTCTCCAAGGCAGATGCTTATCCTCTACCTTATGTAAACTATATTTTAGACAATTTACGTGAAGCTAAATACTTAACATCTCTCGATTTAAGCGCAGCTTATCATCAAATTCCACTCAGTACGGATTCTAAAGAGAAAACTAGTTTTACAGTACCTGGTAAAGGTCTTTTCCATTATAATCGAATGTGCTTCGGCTTAGTTGGTGCTAGTGCCACTATGCAACGTCTAATGGACAACCTTTTTACCGCAGAATTTGATAATAAGGTATTTTGTTATGTAGATGATATTATCATCTGTACTTCTGATTTTAGTGAACATCTACGTCTACTCAAAGCGGTTTTTGAAAAGCTTAAGGCTGCAAACCTTACTATTAACATGAAAAAATCTTTATTCTGTCGCAGCGAACTCAAATATCTCGGATACTTGGTAGACAGATACGGTCTGCGTACTGACCCTTCTAAGGTTGAAGTTATTCTAAATTTTCCTATTCCTGAAGATGCCAGAGGTATCAAGCGTTTTCTAGGAATGTGCGGTTGGTACAGACGATTTATAAATAACTTTTCTAAAATAGCACGACCTTTGTCTCGCTTAACGAGCAAGAAAGTAAAATTCGTATGGTCTGATGAAGCAGATGAATCTTTCAACTCACTCAAATCTGCCCTTATCTCGGCCCCTATTCTAAAGTGTCCCAACTTTCAGGAACCTTTCTATATACATACAGACGCCTCTTCCTATGCCATCGGAGCAGTTCTAACTCAAAAGCATGATGGAGTCGACCACCGATTGCCTATTGTAGCCGTACGCTTAATAAAGCGGAATCTAACTACGGAGCCACGGAGCGCGAACTTTTAAGTGTAATTTACGCCTTAGAACAGTACCGTGCGTATGTAGAGTGTAGAAAGTGCTATATTGTCACTGATCACGCGTCCTTGAAGTGGTTCGCTAACTTAAAAAATCCTACTGGTCGTCTGAACAGATGGGCCTGCAGATTGAGTCAATTTAGTTTTGAGATCATTCATCGAAAAGGGAAGGAACACATTATACCTGACTGTCTATCTCGTATCCAAATTAGTGCAATAGACGATGACTCTATTCAAGATCCTTGGTACTTGGACTTATATAAAAATGTTTCTGAGAAACCAACTCTCTATCCTAACTTTAAAATTGAAAATGATAAACTATTTCGTTACTCTAAGAACAAATATCGACTAACAGATCAATTCGACTGGAAGTTGGTACTACCTTATGAGGAGCGGAAGGATATTCTTTCCAAGTACCATGATGATGTTGCTGCTGGTCATTTTGGCGTGGCCAAGACGCACTCTAAAATAGCTAGTTTCTATTACTGGCCAACTCTCTTTCAAGATGTCAAGGACTATGTAGATTCTTGTGAAATTTGTAAAACTTATAAACCAGTAAATCTAGCTCGACCTGGTTACATGGGTAATCCCAGACGTGTATCGTCACCAGGCGAAGCAATTTCTTGTGACATTCTCGGTCCATTCCCTCCTTCTTATTTGAGAAACCAATACCTCTTTGTGTGTACTGACTATTTCAGTAAGTATGTTACTTTATTTCCACTGCGCACGATAACTGCTAATGCGATAGTTAAGTGTATGGAAAAAGGAATCTTTCTTGTTCATGGAGTACCTAAATATGTTCATTGTGATAATGGAGTTCAATTCACTTCAAAAGCTTTCAGAGACCTTATTCTTAAATACAGTGTCCCTCACCTATTCTATAATCCTAGATATCACCCGCAAGTTTGTCAAACCGAGCGTGTAAACCGTGAATTGGTTCGTACCATAGCTTCGTACGTACGTTCCGATCACAGAACCTGGGATAAGTATGTAGCCGAAATCCAGTGTGCTCTCAATACAGCCACGCATGAAGGCACTAAGCATACCCCTTACTTTCTAACTCACGGTCGCGAAATGGTGCTGGATGGTTCTTTATATAATGATGACGGCCCTGTTGATCAGAAAGCTCTCGACCTAAGTAGTACTTTGAATTTCGTTGACAAACTTAAAGAGCTTAAAACTGTGTTTCAAAAGGTGCGTAACTCACTTCACGCTTCGCATGAACGTAATGCTAGGTATTATAACCTCAGGAAACGTCCTGTAGAATTAGAAGAAGGCCAATTTGTTTACAAGAAGTGTTTCCATTTGTCCAATGCTGCCAAACATTTCTCGGCAAAATTAGGACCTCGTTATGAAAAATGTGTTATACACAAAAAACTAGGACCACTGGTCTATACTTTAAAATCTTTAGGAGGTAAACTCTTAGGTAACTTCCACATAAAGGATATAGTCCGTCCAGGAGAAGCCGCTCCTGCTTAAGGATGTTTTGCGACTTTACCGCTGTGTGACATATCGTCTCTTATCTTTTATCTGAATTGTGCTCAGTAGCGATCGGACTGTTCACTCTCATTCTTTTGTCCTAATAAAGACAAAATCTTTACTTATTTAATTCTTAAATATTTGCTCCTCTCTAGCAATAAATTCTTTCACTTACATTTTTGTCCTAATAAAGACAAGATATTCAATTGGTTAATACCAAAATATCTGCTTTCGGGCGATACACTTTCCTATTAAACAAACCCTTTAAGTGAAAACTAGACAACTAGTCATAGTTAACACTACTGTAAAGGGAACCACACTGAAAGAAGGACTTGTAGAAAACCTTTTCTTCCAGTCAACCATATGTCTTCACACGAAGAATGGTAATTCAGTGTAGAGATCTAGTCTTGGAGAATTCGCTTGTTAAGCTAGCTTTTCTTCAGGCTACCTCGTCTGTAAATAGAAAGGCATGCTTTAATAAAGGAAAAGCACAATGCCATTTTTAGTAATAGCATGTTAGAATAAAACCTAAATATAGGAACTCAGTAGTTTTAGGGATCGATCCATTAGTTTTAAACGCCGGCATAGTTAGTAAACACCTAATGAGTAAAAACATAGATGATAAACTGCATAAATATTAAACTGAATATATAATATATACCATAGTTGTAAAAAAAAAAAAAAAAAAAAAAAAAAAAAAAAAAAAAAAAAAAAAAAAAAAATAGTTCTAGAAGAGTATACTCTTAATTCACTCTTGCATGCTTTCCCTTAGTTATGATTAGCATTCGTTAATGCATCCATAGGTATAATAGTTTATAATATGGCTTTTCAATAGTCATTTCCTTATAGTTTACTGGTAGTCCTCTACCCACTTTATTCTACTTTATTTAAAACTCAAGTAATTTTGTTTTGGTAACTTTTTATCAAAAAAAAATTAAAAATTAAAATTTTTAATTTTTTTAACCCAACTAAAGATGAACTGTAACACTTTGGACTATGAACAGTAGGCATTTTTATATACAATGTCTAGCTTTTGATAGTAACTTTCAATTAGATTTTTATCATACGTAAATAGCAGAATTCTGGTGGATACCTATTGAATAACATAGTAGTAATCATCCTTTCTCGATTTAATTCATAGTTGGAACTAGAATACATTCAAATACGTAATAAATTTACCTTTAATCTCAGCGCGGTACCAGCGTAGAAAAAAACATTCCACACAGCCTTTGGCATACTTTTAGCTCATTGTGAACATCACTCATACGTGCATTTCCACTTATTTTCATTATTAAACACTATTAAACACTTTAATAAACTGATTTTGATCAAAATCAAGGAAATCCATTTGTTATTGACAAATTGTATTGACTGACATGTAACCTCTTACGTTTCGTTCCACTGCTTATGCATACCTGTCATAATACGCCACAGAATATTTTATTGAAGCAAAATAACTTTTAACTCTTAAACCAAATATTTTAATTCTAAAGACTACTTCGTAATTGCTATTCGATAGTATATCTGTTTCTTTTTGTCATAGTTCATGGAGTGAGTAATTCGTTGTTTAGAATTCTCTTTGGTCCAGTAACGAAACGTCGCGTCCTGCATTCAGAAGTTAGTCGATACCTGGTCACACCATAACATTAATTAAGACTAAATTAATGTTTTCTTTCTTTATAAAAGGTCAAAAAGCGTAGTTCAGTAATTTTGGAGTATGGTTCGTCTGCCTTAAGGGCTTATTCCTATTTAATTTTAAATTCGGTAAATTAAAATATTATTCTTTGAGAGCCGATGTTGCTGGGTGTAAAAATCTGTTTACACTCCAATCATATAAGGAATGTCCCATTAGATTCGTCTCGAAAGTTCGGCGATGAGGTGAACTCCAGGCCTTAAACTTTTGGAATCTCATTTTCGGCACCATGGGTGAGTTTGTTTAACAAAAACAAGTTACGTTGTGTCTCCAAACTATATCGCTAATGTGGATTTGATATTTGTTGCAGCCTCGGGCCATGATTTTGCTTTAATTTAGCCTCATACAACCATGGCGTAACGCCACTATCCTATTGATTTCTTTTGGTGAGTAACCACATTTTTATACCGTCGTCCTCTGTAATTCACGTACTTTTCTTGTTGCATTCTTGTCGTAATGCGTGATAATTTAATTTCCACAGCTGACCGTTCAACTTCCTATCTTTAAGAGATGTTGCCACGCATGCGGAGGTACCGACATCACTACGAAAAACCCAGTTAATTCTGGTAAGCTTTCTATCCTTTACTCAACCGTTTTAAACTACACTAAAGTTATTAAATTACATTTAAATTCTATAACATAAATTCCAAGTCATTAATCAGGGAATATTTTGGTTACAGGGTTTTTTTTTAGTACGACAGTTTCTCAGATACGTCATTAGTTTCTTTCTTTTGGAATTCCTGCATCCGGAACCTATTTCGGACGAGACCTTGATGTTCTTGTACAACGGTATCGCGAAGTACACTGTTTCTAACTCTGCGGTGAAGTCGACAGACAGCGGAACATCGGCGAGTCAAGACTGCCATGTTTGCCACCTTACCGCATGAGGAAGGGTTAAGTGCTACTACCGAACTGTATGTATTAACGAAATCAACCTAGTAAATTTAAGAACGTCATACACTAGTTACTGTTAATACTTATAATTTTACTCGGAAGCTTCCAGGCCTACCCTTTCATGTAACGTAGAGCTCTAAAATCCTTTACACTAAACTGTCTACTTAAAACAATAAAAGGTGCGTCTATCACATCTGTATTCATCAACTGAGAAATAAAGTCAATTTAGTATAGTATTTTTTTGGTTTCATTTAGATATATCATTCGCTTGCGGAGAAAGTTGCTTGGCGCCTTTCAATTAAATATCAGTACCTTTCTCACTCCAAGGGTGGCCGAATATACTCACCTCTGAGGTTTGCTTTCCTAGCCGTGCAAGGTTCTCTCGAAGGAGTGGATTCCACTTTCTTTGGAAACACTCGGTCGTGGACCAATTTATTACAGGGTATATATTTAATAATTCGATCTTTACTTTTAAGATCAGATCGGCGGACTGTCAGGATAAAATTCATCAGAAACAACTTTATCGATAGCATTTTTCATGTATGCGATCTAGAGGTTTACAGACGATCGGAATAATTTATTGGGAACGACTGGCTAGACTTCGATTGCAACGGGATGCTAACGTCACGTCGATCGGTTATCTATTGGGAGATTCTGACCCACGAGCGCGGAGGGGAGCAGAGCGACCCGTAGCGCGGTGGAGTGGGGCAGAATCCCCAATAGATAACTACTGACTTAGCGTTTATATCTGATTTAAGTTGATCGTACCTAATAAAACATGTTTGTTTTATTAAAGGAATGATATTGACTTTTTCTGTAAATTTTCGAAGTCAGATTTTAAATTTATTTTTTGTATGAAAAAATATATGTATAAGCCTCCCTTAAAGATTAGTACTAGTCCAAAGTCTCATGCGGGTTTTATGAGGTTCAAACGGTTGTCAAATAATTTTATTTCAATTTCAGTATCACTTCTTTAAGAAGTGAAGTTGTATAATTATTAAGACTTTATGAAAGGGCTTTTATAGTTTGATGAAAAATTATTTCTACGAAGTGTCTAAATAATTTATCGTTAAGTTTTAGAAATATTTCGGGGACTTAAGATCCTACGAGTACTCTAGTAGTGTTTACACGGTATTTTAAAGTTTTCAGATTCCTAGAATCTTCTAGAAGATGTCTAGAAACGTCTAGAAGTTACATTAAATTTTTTTAGTGTTTTAGGAATTTCATAGAAGGTTTAACATATTTCTAAAAGTTTCTATGATGTCCCTAAAGGTAATCTTGAAGAGAGAAACGTAATCTTCTGGATGGTTATATAGGGTTTATACAAGATCCTATGAACTTCATAGATGATACTACAAGGATTAAAGAGATCTAAGAGATTTCTAGAAGTTTCTAAGTTTCGTTAAAGTCTTTAAAAGCCTACAAATTAAATAATATTATTATATGGTATATCTGTGGTATCTCTCGTCATGTTTATAAATATCCTAAATGTACCGTAGGGAACTAAAAGGTTTGTAAGGTTTCTCAAGGCTTCCATAAAGTTTTGACATGGTTTTATGAAGTTTCCAGAGACCTACAAAGAAACCAAAATCTTCTGTGGTATCTCTTGTAATTTTATGAATTCTAGATGTTACTATACGTGGCCAACAGTAGATTTAAGGTTTCTTGAAGCTTCTTTAAAGTTTTGACATGATTTTATAAAGTTTCCAGAAGTCTACAAATTAAATAATATATGAGATGTTAATAAGATTATCAAGTTCCCAAATGACATAAGACATCTCTGGAAGTTTTTAGGTGGTTTTACAAGGAATCCAGAATCTTCTTTTGTATTTCTAGCCTTATTTATGTTGTGTAAACTACAACTGTAAAGTCGCACATGATGGCCTGATCTCCGAAGATATCAAAGTTCTCGCAGGAGTCAGACAAGGCTGTCTTCTTTCGCCCTTGCTGTTTCTTATCGTCCTGGATGGAATTATGCATCGTATCAACGATGGCAAGCGTCGAGGTATAGAGTGGGGGTTGACCAATCAACTGGATGACCTAGACTACGCTGATGACATCTGCCTGCTTAGCCACAAACATTCCGACATGCAAGCCAAACTGGACGATTTACAGCGAGAGGCTGCAACTGATGGCCTGAAGATCAACTCGCGGAAGACCCAAGAAATGCGTACGGAAGGAAAGAACTCGCTACCGCTGCAACTAGGCGCAGAACTAATAGAACGAGTGCAGACATTTACCTACCTGGGCAGCGTAGTGTCAGAATCTGGAGGGACTGAAGAGGACACCGCTTTGAGGATAGCCAAAGGAAGGGCTACTTTCGCACAGCTTCGCTGCATATGGCAGTCTCGGAAACTGACGAGAGGAGTAAAGCTCAAAATCTTCCGATCGAACGTGAAAACCGTGCTGCTTTATGGATGCGAGACGTGGAGGGTGACAAAGGAAATCACGCAGCGGATCCAAGTTTTCGTCAACAGATGCCTACGACAGATTCTCGGAATTTACTGGCCTGAGAAAATTTCTAACGAACACCTCTTAGAAATCTGTCACGAAACCCCGATCGGTCACCAGATCACACGCCGCAAATGGACCTGGATCGGCCACACCCTTAGAAGAGATCCCAGCCACATACCTAGGCAAGCCCTAGAATGGACACCGCAAGGCAAAAGGAAACGTGGTCGACCGAAGAAATCCTGGCGGCGCTCAGTGGCATCCGAGATGAAGACAGCCGGGCTATCGTGGCCCGAGGTGAAGCACGCAGCCCGAGAAAGGACGCGATGGAGACGCACTGTGGACGCCCTCTGCCCCACCTAGGGGACTCAGGACCTTAAGTCAAGTTATGTATTCCAGATGTAACAATATACGCCTAAATGTCCTTGTAAGGTATTTTGAGGCTTCCATCAAGTTTTGAGAAGGTTTTATGAAATTTACAGGGTCTACAAATTAAGCAATATACGAAACTATCAAGTTTGTTATCCGTCTGTTTTCCGACATATCTAGAAGTTTCTCGGTGGTTTTACTAATGAGCCAGAATCTTCTGGTATCTATTGTAGTGTTTATGAAGTTCTAGATGCTAAAGTAGGCTTCATAAAGGCCATGTAAGATATCTAGGAGTTGATATTACGTTACAAGAAGCTATCTGGGTATCTATGATGGTTCTAGAGATTTTGATGAGATTCCTAGAAGATTCTGTGACCTTTTTAGAAGAATCCTTTAAGTAGGAGGATATTTCAACAAAATTATGTGAAGTTCATAAAACCTTATAAAAGAGTTTTGTAAAAGTGTAATACATATTCTAGATTTTTTGTGATTTTTCTAGATGGTCTTGTTAAGTTTCTAGAAGGTTCTTAAGCTTTTATGATCATATTTATATTGTAACAAATTGAAATTGATGATAAACCAAAAATCTGCTAATTCTGTGTATGAGAACCCGTGCCGACTCCCGGTTGAGATAAGATTGCACCTGGTTTCCTTCGAATCACATACCAACCAGGTGCAAACTTAACGCAACCGGGATTGAAGGGCGCAACTATTGTGGCTCTTTTTATATAATTAAATCGCATTTTATTACTTTGTAACAAAGGTGGCGACTAATTAAGAGCTAGAAAATATGTTTTGTTCATAGATTATGTTAATACCGCATTACAGTTTCAAAATTCAGTGATTTTATTTCTTCATGTTTGTGAAGTTACTGGAAGTGAAAAGCTTGAAATACACATGTAGTTGCACACTCTGATTCTGTCTGACCACTATCTTATAGAAATTCGTCACAATTGAACAAAAAAAGTCAAAGTAGAAGTTTTTTCGCAAAATCTGGGACACCCTAATAAAAAGTGTATCATTACTACTGTTGATGTAATGTAAGATGCCAATTCCGCTATCCATAGCATTTATTCTTACTATATGTCTACATAGCAACAACATTTATAATGTTATTTGCAAAAAATACTAAACAAATAGTTTATACCCACCAATTTGGGTATTTACCCAATTTACCGGGTAGATTGGGTAAATACCCGGGTATTTACCCGGTAAATACCTTGGGTATTTACCCACCACCCATCTCTAGCCAGGATTAACCACTGTAACCGTACCCTAAATCTTCAAATGCTACTTATAGGATAGGATAGAGATGTATCACCACTGCCTGTCACTTTCTCATCATACTGAATGAACAAAAATAGGCACTTTTTATCTCGCGCAATATAAACCCGCGTGGCACAGTTGTACTGATTTTATGCCACACCTAGCCATAAAGTGGCTTTTACCGCACGCTACGTGTACAGAGAAAGCTGTTTTCTGGCCAAGTATATACATAAAATGATGTACACACCACGGAAGGTAATAAAGAAAGCCCTCGATCGCATATTTACGTCCCTCGCTTGTGGCTCGGGCCGCAAACATCTGCGATCTCGGCCTTTCTGACCAATAGCTACAAACAAAGGCTGATACAAAGAAAGGCCGAGCTTTTGCCCTAGTTGCGTAATGTACTATACTAAATTACCTGGAAATAACATCGGTCATTTAAAGAAAGAAAGAAAGAAAATGCATTTATTTATTTATGACAGCTACTTATATAACTTCCAGTGTCGCACACGACGGACGACCTGATCTTCCAGTGGGACCCCGACGTGCCCCTGGTGGTGGACGAGAACATCGAGCTCCCACAACTCGAGATAGTGCACAACCGCACCGCCGACTGCACACAGGTCTACTCCACCGGTGAGTCGAGCGGGTCTACGTCGCCGGTGAGTCAAGCAGGTCTACGCCTTCGGAGAGTCGGGCAAGAGGTCTACGCCACCAGTGAGCTGATCAAGATCTACGCCAACAGTGATCTGAGCAGGGTCTACTCCACCGGTAAGTCGAGCTGGAGGTCTACGCCTCTCTCGTTATCCTCGCCATATCCCATTTCAGTAGGGGTTGGCTCTCCTAATCAATCTTCACCAGGCCATTCTGTCCTGTGTCGGCTTAGGGCCTAATTAGGCTGCTTTTAGGTAATTGCTGTCCACGTCAGTCGGGGTCTGCCTCGTTCTTTTGGTCCGGGTGAGTATTTTCTACCGGTGAGACTTAATCTTCTTGGATACTAGAAAGTAATCAACACCGCGATTAGGATGCAAGAGTATGCAATATAAATAAAAAGTAACAACTATTTCGATATTTATTGCCATAGCTACACAAATGACTTGGAATAAGGTCCTGTCCTGTTAGCACAGCTATGCTCGGTCATCGAGGGCAATACTCACAAACGAGGACACGCAATTGTTTTACAACGTTTCGGCTATTACGTCGTGAAATCTAATACCCCCGTTAATTCCATTGTATCTTATGATCCATTCGCTTATCATGAAAAACGCGTCCTAATTAGTGAGGTGTAATCATCATCGTCATCATCATTTCAGCCTTGTGCACTTCTGAACATAGGTCGCCCCAAAGACTTACACAAAGTGTTCAAAACTAGGCCTGGGGCTCACTTTGATTTATTCCCCGTTATTAGGGAGACTAAACTTATTATCTAAAATTTAAGCCTAATATAACTTACCAGCTCGTCGCTTCCTCGCGTCAATTCAGTCAAATCAGGCGTCTTGTCACGTCACAGTCAAAAGTCTAGGTCGGCGGAAGAGTCCTGAAGTCCAGTACAGTCGCCATTAGATACATCTATAGGTACACTTCAGGGTGCTCAAAAACATTTGAACATGCACTGTAACGCCTTGACAATAAAATCGAGTTCAGATGTTTGTGATCACCTTGTTTGTTCCAATGTATCGCGACTGTACACAGATAGGTGTCAAAAGTGTATGCTATCTACCAGTGGCGTGGCGTAAAAGATATCCTTGGGCAAGCCGGTGCAGATTTTGCGTACATTTGCCTTAAGAGCTGTAGAATAAGGTGCTCTAATGCCTAATATTGGGCAAGCCGGTAGGAATCGAGTTCTATGGACGCCACGCTACTGCTATCTACAATTTACACAAAATCAGGACAGTCTTTTCACAAGGACATATTGTTTCTTAACGCTTGTTCCAAATATGAATTTATTTTTTCTAGACAAGGGTCGCCTCGACGCCTTTAATAGTTTTATGAAAGACGTCGATGAGAACATTACATTTGATAGTTATTTTAAAATTTACAGGTAACTTCACATGTCTGGAAGTAATCTTCAAGCTGAAGCGGCGCTTGGGGTACCATCTGTTCAACACCTACATACCTACCTGCCTCATTGTCATCATGTCGGTGAGTACAGCTCCGAGGATACAGGGAAGCCACGAGCCATCATCATTCGAGACTTTGGGATGCCGGAGCATTAGACAATAGACATGCGCAAAATGTGTCACTAAAGTGAAAAGAGTGATATGAATCTTTAGCTCTCATAGATATGCATCACTCTTTTAGCTCAGTAGCTCCGCGGTGTGTCAACGGCTCGCTGGCTCTTATAAGCTCAGTAACTCCGTGATGTGTCAACAGCTCACTAGCTCTTATAGCTCAGTAGCTCCAAATCCAAATATTTCCCAACGAAAGAGAGAGCAGTAATGTATACAGTGACAAGACAGAGACGAAGAATTCATGTTGAACGTGTCTTTCCTCGCAGCTCACGGCTCAATGGAGCTACTTTAGAGCGAGTGAACGAGCGAGTAGAAAGATATACTGAGTTGTTTGAATCGGAACTGAGCTAGTGAGCCGGTGAGCTAGACAAACTGATATAGCTCTTTTGAATCACTCACTCGCAAGCTACACATCCATGAGTATCTCTAGAACTCATTCAGTTCAGACGAGTTGTCATAACCACCCTTTTTGAAGTCGTTTAAAAATTATGGTAAACCAGCAACGACTCCGGAGTCCGGAAAGAGAGAGAGACAGTGAGAAAGAGAGAGCGAGGAAATGCGCCTGCATTTCCTACACTTGCACTATAGGTACATGTTTATGTTCCAGTGGGTGTCATTCTGGATCAAGCCGGACGCGGCGCCGGCGCGCGTGACGCTGGGCGTGACGTCACTGCTGACGCTGTCCACACAGCACGCCAAGTCGCAGGCGCAGCTGCCGCCCGTCTCCTACCTGAAGGCTGTGGACGCGTTCATGTCCGTGTGTACAGTGTGAGTGTCCCGGTCTCTCCGGGGGCGTGGTCCTGGCGTGACGTCTCTGGGTCGCAGTTTTTGATATGTATGAAGGAAAACCCTATAGATATGCCGCCCAACGCTTTCGGATCAAATACTCGTGCTCATCACACAAATATTTGCCCTTACCAGGATTTGAACCCGGGACCTCTAGCTTCATAGGCGGTGGCACTCCCACTGAGCTGTGCTCCAACACGTTGGGTAGATGTCGCTACTAGCCTCAATAAACACATAAGGAGACAAGGGGCTAATGTGGATTCGGGGTTATTGTATCCCCAGACTGGAGGAACCTAATATACTAGTTATATTTCACACGTAAAAAGAGTGATAATAAAACCCAAACGCAAGGAAATTATTTATTTTAATGTATGAAAATGAACTGTATAGAATATAAGTGTGAATTGACTTCAGGTTCGTGTTCATGGCTCTGATGGAGTACTGCCTCGTCAACATCGTGCTCGGAGACGGCGCCGGGAAACCTAAGGTATGGATGGCGACGTGGCATGATAATGCGACCAGTAGGCTTATCATGTTACGCTTTGTCGCGTGATAAATAAATGATAAAGCATCCGTCACGTTCTGACAAATATGTGGGAGAGTGTTGTGAGTGATGCTTTATCATTTATTTATCGCGCGACAAAGCGTAACATCATAAGCCTACAGGAAAGCGGTTGAAACACTAAGGTGCATTGGCGTAATTCTAAAAAATAAGGAACTTCTACTAAATCATGCAACTGTTTTGAGGTATGCAATTAGTTGAAGCACTATTTCTCTGTCTAGTAAAGAGTTAGCGTGATACAATACAATCAATCAATGTATGTTGCGTGGATTATGAGAAGCAGGCTGCAAAACAGTGCTGTCTGTGAAGCCTAAGCTCACAAGTCACAACATATGCTGAGACCTGAGCCTGTTGCCACTAATAAAGTCGCATTGATTTTTGTATTTGTATCTGCCTACTGTGTACCTTTTTTTCTGTTCTTGTGGCAATAAATGATTTATTTCGTACCCTTGGTGCAATAAGGACGCATGTGAATATACGTCCAAAATGTTTTTATTACGCGAAACACTAATGCTGTAAACTATAAGAAGCAAAAAAAAATTATCTATCTTTATTAGTTTATGCCACACCCGGCCATAAAGTGGCTTTTACCGCACGCTACACGTACGAAAAAAGCCGCTTTCTGGCCAAGTGTAGACATAAAATTATGTACACAACACAATACTAATAATAAAAAAAGGCCTCGATCGCATATTTACGTCCCTCACTTGCAGCTCGCACAAACATCTGCGATCTCGGCCTTCCTTTGTTTTACCACCCTAGTTGTGTAATTTACTATTACGTTGCAGGAGCCGGCCGAGGCGGCGAAGGCGCGCATGCGCGCGATCAACATCGACCGTTTCTCGCGCGTGTTCTTCCCGCTGCTGTTCTCCGTGCTCAACGCGACCTACTGGATCCACTTCGCGCAGTACATCTGACTGCCCGACTATACAGACACGTAGACTGATAGTGTAGCGAGCGGTCGGCGTTGAGACGAACACCTTTTGGAAGAGACCAGTGGGCGTTTGATGCTACGCTTTGTCACGCGATAAATAAAGCATTTGTCACGTTCTGACAAATAGTGTGTGGGTGTGACGGGTGCTTTATCATTTATTTATCGCGTGACAAAGCATCATCATAAGCCTACTGGACAGCCTGTAGGCTTATGATGACGCTTTGTCACGCGATAAATAAATGATAAAGCATCCGTCACTCTTCCACACTATTTGTCAGAACGTGACAAATGCTTTATCATTTATTTATCGTGTGACAAAGGGTAGAATCAGAAGCCTATTGGACAGCCTGTAGGCTTATGATGATGCTTTGTCACGCGATAAATAAATGATAAAGCATCCGTCACTCTCCCACACTATTTGTCAGAACGTGACAAATGCTTTATCATTTATTTATCGCGCGACAAAGCATCATCAGCAGCCTGCAGGCTGTCCAGCACAACTCGCCGCGACTTAGCTTCTCGCGCGACAGAGCATCATCTGTCACTGTCACACTATATTGAGTGGAAAGAGACGGGTAGTGTATGTCGCGAAACAACGAGTTGAGTGCCACAGTTGTGCTAAAGGTCCAGGGCTAAAGGGCATAAAGGAATCCATCCAAATCATTGTTATCACAGCAGTGCTCTAAAGACCCTAAAATAAACAGCCGGACGACCCGGCCGGACGGCTGGCCGGAAGCCTCGCTAGAGGTGCTTTAGTTATTTGTTGCAAACGCCCGGCTATTTATTTTAAGGTCCTTAGGCGCTACAATGTACAAAAATGTGTGTAAAAAAAACTCCGACGAGTTTGTGTTTTTTAAATTGGACCGCACAGTTCTGTGTGTTATATTTGCTAGAACAAAAGAACAGAGTCGACTGTTAATTCAATTGGCTTAAGGTACTGATGCCTGTCCCTTACTCCAATTGAACCTACTACTTACGCCACCTACGGTCGACAATATGGTGCGCGGATATGTTTTTGCCTTAAATGTCCACAAACTACGTTATCGTCTCAATGTAAACTGCATCTACAGGGGCTAATCCTGAGATCTTTAAGACATGATTAACGAATGAGACAAATGAAAGCAAGTTTCATTCGAAATCACTTTTGTCAGTTAAGAAATGGATTCTGCAAACAACAATGACACTACATACGTATATCCAATCCTAAACCATTGTAACTATTGGATTGGATTGTCTCATAGTGTAAAAATGCAGTAAGTTTATAGGTATGAGTCAAGGTTTCCCATATCACCCCTCTCCGGATTCGCCCCGATGAATGAACTAATGTCTGTATAAAAAAAAACCCTATTGCTATCACAGTAACTCATGAATTGTCATGAATAGTAGAAGAAACTTACACTAGTACTATTTATTTATTAATATTATTTTTAGACTTTCACTGTACATAAACACGGATCTACCAGCGTTGCACAAAAATACATTATTACTAATGTACCATTAAGACAATTTCTCGAGACTTACAATGTATTGTAGATAGTTAAATGTTATTAACGCGTGAAACTGATCAATAAGTGCCATGAAGATTTTTAGCGAATTGTTTTTATTATCTTCTAGAGTGCTACTACTGTGCAGAGCAAAAGACGGCAATTCCTCCGTTCGAAAGTCAAATTTCTATGAAAATGTGACTTTTAAATGGAGGTGTTGCCATGTTCCGCTCCGCAATGTTATCGTAGTCGCACTCTAATACTGTTTTCGCTAATTTTACGCTGTTTAAAAATAAAACTGCACAAGAAAAGATTTTTAATAGCTACTGTAGTAAGATCCTAATAAATGTAACGTTACGTAAGAGCACACGAATAAGGGCCTAGTTTCAGTAGTTCGGTGATTTTAGTCCGGTTCATATATATTTGTTTGAACCGGACTAAAATCACCGAACTACTGAAACTA
The DNA here is from genome assembly GCA_947034925.1 of Eudemis profundana. NCBI lineage: Eukaryota > Metazoa > Arthropoda > Insecta > Lepidoptera > Tortricidae > Eudemis > Eudemis profundana. The sequence goes on from OX344818.1 coordinate 15,336,506, forward strand.
GGCCAGAATAAGTAGTAGTACTATCGTACAGAAGTTTAACTTTCTAACAAAACTAACGGATCCGACCGCCTCTCTCTCTCTCTCTCTCTCTAAATAAGGGCGGTATTAAATTCATTCATTTTATTCAATAATGACATTAAATGTGTGAACATTTTGCAATAATTAACAATTCAAATTACGTATTATAAATTAAAATGTATGATAAAATAATTTTAATAAAACAATATTAAATTAACAGTCACAAAAAATAAAGTAAATATTAAAATAAATAATCACATTTGCAGCTGTCTAAAAAAAAATATAAAAATATTACCACCTGTGTTGTTTTGAAAATTTTCTTTCCTAAAATATCTCGTATAGTTTTATATTAAGCCTCAATATACGCATTTGCCCCCACTGGTTCTATTCACCCCGTTTTAATACATTACTGAGAACAGTTAGCATCAAATATTCAGTAAAATCCAAAGCGCCATATATATCGCAACACATCTTTATTACTATAGGCACAAAGGCGTGTGACGATAACTATATGTATCCCAAGGACCTTAAAAATAAATGGACGTAGCGTCGCGAACAGATAAGTGAAGCACTCATGATGCGCCGGCAATGCGCCGGCGCTTTGTACGCACGCACGCACACATCAACCAGCATAATGGGCCGGTCGGCTGCCATTGGGCCGTCAACGCACACATGCTCACTTCGGCGGCCATTGCTTGGCTTCACCCGCGTCTTAGACCGCGCGGTATCCTTCTATTTTATACATCCATGATGTATCCCATCAAAAACATGACATGTAAAAAGATGCAAGTCTCACAACGCTGTTCTTCTACAACAGTGGTTCCTAACATTTATTATCATATCACCCACATTCTCATCGAGATTTGTATTACTACCCCTCCAAAAATAGGCAAGTATTATAAACTTATAAGAAACTGCTCAAAATAAAACGGCTTAGCCTTCATGCGTATTACCCCTGAGAAAACTTCGTTTTACCCCTGGAGGGGTAATTACCCCCAGGTTCGGAACCACTGTTCTACAACAACAAACGTAAACGTAAAAGAAATGTAAAGATCAGCGGCGGACTAAGCGAGGGGCGGAAGGGGCGCATCGCTCCGGACCTCTAACCCTAACCTATTTCATGGCACGACCCCCTTTGCATGCGAAAATATTTCGCGACCCCCTATCCTCCACGATTTCTAACGAGAATTTTATTCCGTTAGACTTAGGTATGTGCTTTTTGCCTGAGATTTCTCGATCCTCGCGACCCCTTTTAGAGGCTTAGCACACTGCTCTAGCCTATAACCGGGCCGGGGCTCCAAATCGTGTATCGTCAGCAGGGGCCTCTCCAGCTGTGTCCCCTACACTCCCCCCCCCCCCCTATAAAATATCAAAGCCTCCTATACTTACACCAGCCTTCCGACTCGGCTGGCTTAGTTGGCCACTGCTTAAGATCAATTATAATGATTTCAGTCGATGTGCAGTCATCAGAACTGCACGCCGACTGCAAGGGGACTGCGCAGTTGGTTTGCAGTTTTGATGCAGTTATTCCGACTGCAAAAGAGCTGCATTAAAAATGCACTTGAAGCTAGAAATCAGCTGAAATGCAGTCCGCCTGTAAAGGCCATAAGTAGATAATTATAATTTTATCATGGCAAACGTACTAAAATATGGCAGAAAACTTGTTGTAATTAAGAAAATGAATAATTATAATGATTTGTTTCAATGCATAGTTTTATTTATCCAATTTTGAATGGAGAACCTTATTTTCTTTCCTAGCGAACTACTCTATGGCTACTTACCCCAACCTGGTTGGGGTTAAGATAAAATATGCAGTGGAGTAGTGAGGGTGGTGCAGGCAGGACACGTGCCCTGGGCGCCAACAAGGATCCTGGGGCGTAAAAACGATAGCACATTACATAACTAGGGTGGTCATACAAAGAAAAGCCGAGATCGCAGATGTTTGCAGCCCGAGCTGCAAGCGACGGGCGTAAATATGGGATCGAGGGCTTTTTTTATTACCTCCCTTGTTGTTTACATCATTTTATGTCTACACTTGGCCAGAAAGTCCCACTTTATGATAATTATCATCCAATTTCCGTATGCATGAAAATTTTCAGCTCAATTGGTTCAACTTCACCGTTAAATAACTTCAACTCTCTTGTCTCCTCTTTCAACTGCTGAAAGGTTAACTGAAAGAGATAACTCCGCTTTTGTACATATATCTTTATTTTGCAACCTTGTTTGTACTCTATCTTATCATATCTTGTGCAATCAAGTGTATAAATATACAAACATACTTCCTTACAATTCATCATCATCAAAATCCAAATATTTTTTTCATTCAATTGCCGGAAGAGGGCTAAAAGTATAAACCTAGATTTTTCAAATTAGGTTTCCCTAATTATGCATAAAAATTAAGCACCTTTTTAGTGCTATTTATTGCATTGCGATATTTAGAAAATCGCGAAAAGCGACCCATCCTAGGACACAGGCCTCCTCAATAGACCTCCGCTTGAAATTCAGTTAAAGTAAAAATTCGACACGTTTAGCCTTGTGGGAGCACCGCCTATGAAGCTACAGGTCCCGGGTTCAAATCCTGGAAAGGGCAAATATTTGTGTGATGAGCACGAGAATTGTTCCTGAGTCTTGGATGATTTCTATCCATTTAAGTATAATATTTATCTATACAAGTAATTAAGTACCTATGTATATCGTCGTCTAGTACCCATAATACAAGCATTACTTAATTTCGGACTAGGTCAATTTGTATAAGATTGTCCCCACAATATTTATTTATTTAATTTGACCCGGACAAAGCCCATAACCAAATAACATACGCAGTTTAACTCGGGAAAACTATTATTTACTCACTTAGATAAAAATATTACACAGCAAACATAACAGAAATGTCACCAGATGTGATTCTTTTTCAAAACTGTCAAGTATGTGGTAAGTATTGCTTGCTGTATTATACAAGGAGGTTACTACTTGGATAGCGATAATTTGAAAACTATTTTAACACAAACAAGCGTCGCAATAAAAAGGTACCTAGTAAAAAATCGCTAAGTACCTATTACAGCACTCGATAGCGTATAAGTTTAATTGTATAATCAAAATAACCTTGACTTCGACATTCACTGACCAAGCTTGTTTAAAAATAGACCCAATAAAACACGATTCTAGTAAAAAGTTTTAGGTATTTTAAAAAACGCATGCTAAAGCCTGCTAACAGCTTTGCCCACATATGTAATATATGTATGCACTAGCATAACGTCCCAACCTGATTCTCACTCAGCAGCTTACATAAGTAAGTATTAATAGTACATTACATACCGAGGCAAGTAAAGTAAGAAATGTCTCAGATCACAAAATGTAATTATCGGCCGAGGAAGAGTAGGACGACAAACATGTGATCTGAGGCTTTTTTATTTATTGGCCACGGTTTGTATGCTGTTTTTCTGTTCGACGGAGCCAGAAAGCGGTCTTGGCATCTTCGTTTAGCGCAACGGCCGGCAAGGTGACGCTTTCCGGCCGGAGGGCAGAATATAGTACATTACATAACTAGGGTGGTAATACAAAGAAAGGCCGAGATCGCAGAAGTTTGCGGCCCGTGCTGAAAGCGAGGGACGTAAATATGCGATCGAGGGCTTTCTTTATTACCGCCCGTGTTGTGTACATCATTTTATGTCTACACTTGGCCAGAAAGCGGCTTTTATGGCCAGGTGTGGCATAAAATAAATTTTGTATGTAATGTGTTTTATTTACGTCATTAGTCATTACAGTCCATAAGTGACCTTTTTCTGTCCGATACTTACCTACGCGGAGATAATCCAACTTTCAAACCAGAAAACTTAAAATTATGAACATACCACAGGCGAAGTAAAAAATATCCTAGATCGCAATCGCATATAATTTATGGCACTTACCTACAAATACTCTTACTTTTTTCTAAGTCGTTTAAAAAAAATCAGACGAAAGAGAATTTTGAAGTCGGTTTAAAAAGCGGGTAGCATACTAAGTTTTGAAAGTTAATGACAGCTAATGCTTGCTTAATTAACTCAGCGACTATCCATGAATATTCATTGCCCGTAATGTCCGTGGACATTTAAATAATGACACGATTACACCGCCATGAGACGAAGTGTGCGACAATTGTGTGACGAATTTACAAAAACACGCACCGCAAAAACAATGGATGCAATTACATTTGTTTAAATCTTTCTACACCGCACCGGTCGATGTTTATCCTTCCGGTATAGTTATTGTTCCACCTCAGCCTAGAATAAAAGATTACAGTCACATGATTTTTTTGCAAATTATTCATACCTGATAATTTTCTTATCAAAACATCGAAATGATAAACAAATAAAAGTCATTCTCATGTCGCGCGGAACGAAACGCTCAAATCAAATTCAGTCGCGTTCTGAAACGAATGGGTGCGTGATAACGCCACTGAGATAGTTTTTATTTTTAATTTCCGCTAAGTGAACTTGCGAAGTAAAAGTCTGAGTATACTAATTGATAGTTGGCGTCATATCGTCGCCGATTAAATCGAGGCAAAAAACTTACTACACAGTTCAAGTTCAGGGCCGTTATGCAACTGTGGGACTTTTCAAACGCACTGCGAACTGTCACTTAGTTTGACAACTTCAGTCGGTCACAGGTTGACAGTCAGTTTGAACGTGTGTAAATAAACATTTCCGGTCCGAGCGCGCCATCAATTTGCATTAAATCGCGCTTATTCAATTACATAAACTTATTACAGACGACCGGTCCTTGTTTGAGCCACGGGGAGATGGCTGACCGTGGACGGACTCTGAGCTAAGCCGGCGGTTTAAAAAAAGTTTAGTCGACCCGCGAGTGCTCTGGGTCTCGTTCGCATTGTTTCGCTAATTCAGTGTTTTGTGTGTTATAAATAATAAACTGGACTGTTCAAAATGAAGGAAGTGCACAACAAGGAGTGGAATTCGGACGATGAGGCAGGTCTTGGCTACCAGAACACGTTGGTAAGTGCTTGTGTTGTTTAAAAACTTTCTATTTTCTAGAAAATTTCTTAGCCGGCTTTGGCATCCCGGTTTACGTTTCTAACTGTAATTAGTAAACAGTTTGATTGCTTTTTGATTGGTTTCTCGTAGTTCGGCTTATCTTACGGAATGATAATACAAATTTAGGAAATACGCGCGCAAATCGTAGATCACGCCTGTCTATAATCTTGCAGATAAGATTTAAAATTAGCGTAATATTAAGTGCATTATGTGTTAGAATAAGTGTAAAAAAAATTGTTTAAGACGAAACTCGTTTTGCGAGTGTGTAACTCGCAGTTGCGCGAAACAAATGAATATCTGCTAATATAGCTAACCGGCATACTTCACCAACTATTGGGTCATTAAATTTTATGTTTATCTATAGCTACTATTGTTCTAATCTTTTGTTTGCCTGTCTGTTTTCCTCAGTAGCAGTTTGATTCTGTATCTCACATAACTATAAATGTTTACATTCTCATATAATTTATATGTTTTCTATCAATTTAAATATGTATTCATGTTAAGTATGAAAATTGTGTCTAGTACTCATAGTAGAAGCATTGCTCAGTTTGGGACTGGGTTGATTTGTGTCACCTAATGATTATTTATAATATTTATAAGTCCTTATTATACTTATTATTTATTACTCAAACTGTACAGTGTGGCAGGTCAAGTCTGTAATTGAACAAAGACTTCAGTCAAAAATCAAGTAAGCATATGAAACAAATCTGTCTCTCCTAGCTATCATCACTCATGGTGGTGGTGAAGTCAGCTTTCGGAATAATAAGTAAATTATGATTACATATTTACATAATAATCAATTGTGAGAAACTTTTCTGGAAGGTCTAATACCTTTTCGCACTATCATAATAGTTGAATGATTATAATTTGTACAGGTTTTAGATAAGTATTATAAATAAATGGGTTACGTATAAATAAATGATTTTTTGATGATATAATGTAATACTATCATGACTCTTGCACTAATACAACACATGTTTGTAAATAATGATTCTGGAATTGGTTTTGCCTGACAAACTGATGAACGTACAATCGAAGACACTGCTAACTGACCAGTTCTCACCCTTATTACAATGTATTAAGGTCTACTGATGGTCACTTAACTGTGTCTTCGTTTGTACATTAAAAAGATAGATAGAAAGAGGTGTAGGTATTTAAAAAACATACAAAGAGAGATAAAGTACAGATAAAACTGTATAGGTATGTATGGTAGGTATGGTAATCAATTTATAAGAAACAACAGACTTCAATGATGCTTACTTTATAAATAATAAGGAAATATAAGTAGAGTTTCTATATCAGTTTCCAAATAACACTTTAAGATCTACTGTATGGACAATGAACATGATCGCAATAATTGAATAAATGAATGAATAAATCAACATACTACAATAAAAAATATATCACCTTTGTGTTATGACCAAAGGATACTGCCACATATTTTTTTTTCCAAAAACAAGAACAGACAACAACAATTGCTAAAGTGCAGGTTTTCTAATCAGTTGCCCAAGGAGTCTAGAAACAACCTTCTACCTGATGTATTAAAGTGCAAATTTTAAATAAAAACAATAAACCTGAAGGTGATATATTTTCGGCCAGTGCTGTTCACCTCTCAAACCTTTCACCCATCCACCCGGGGAGAAATGTTTTTTCAAACCCTGATAACTCGGACCTTGCCTGGAAGGACTAATTTTTTTTATTGTTTCACCAAGATAATCTCCATGAAAAGAAAAAAATAAATAGCATCGAAAGATATTTATAAATTATACACCAATAAACTATAGTGCATAAAAAATAAAGTACATCAAAGTACATGAAATTAAACCCGGTCAAATCACTTCAAGTAAGTATTATGATTACATATGTTGTGCAAATCATAGATGGGATTCAAGTGGAGAACATTATCTCATTGAAACCGGGCAAATGTATTCCTTTCACTGCGTAATCTTATCTACTATATTACTAAGTCAATATTGATGGACTAACTTTGACAAAGTATATTCATAGAAGTAGATCAATTCTATGCCTATAGTTAATCCGGCTTCAATGTGCCCTGTTTTTGCTCTTGTTTAGGGGTGACCTATGTTCAGCAATGGAGATCTGGAGGTTGAAATGATGATGATATATTTTTATGGTGGCATTATTTGGGAGAGGCCTGTGTCCAGCGCTGCAGTATTTTCGGCTGATGATAATGATCAATCTAATAAATGTTTGAATCCAGTTAACATTGCTCATGGATATATGTCACACAAGATGGACAGATGATTTGGTTAAGGCTGCTGGCTCACGGTGGATGCAGGTTGCTTCCAACTGAACTAATTGTAGATCTATGGGGGAGGCCTATGTCCAGCAGTGGACCTCCTATGGCTGAAATGATGATGATGGTGATATGACACTAGCACACGACGACGACACTGCGCTGTGTAACAGATCTGCGTTCTCATTGGCTGTTACAGCTGCGTTGCCGTCTTGTGCTAGTAGTGCTAGCAGTGCTAATCCGTTAGTATAAGGGCCTTTGCTAGCTGACACGGATTACCCGGAACGGACGCCCGTCTATTAAGAAATTGTTTGAGCAGCGCTAAGTGAAGCGGGCGCGGGTGCCATATTTTTGCCCGCCCGCCGCGTGCGTCCGCTCCGTGCACCCGCGTCAGCTAGCGTAGGCCCTAAGAGGCACCTCGCACTAGCGTCCGCTGCTGGCGTTGTCATCATATCAGCGCCCGCGCAGCGTCGACGCAACATTCGAACGGCGCTCGAAAGACGCTGTGGCGTCGCCAACGTTGCGTCAACGATTCGACGACGACGCTGGAAAGACGCGAGTGCGAAGTATCTCTAAAACATCCGTCTCTGTTTCACAAGTGCACAACACAAGTATGAGAAGAACAAATGTACAGTCAAGGGCAAAGATAAACATCCACACAAAGTTCCAAAATATGTATACATAAACCTTACTGCCATACTAATAAGAGCTGTATACATATTTTTGAAACTTTGTGGTGTATACATATTGGTGCCCTTGACGTACAGTCATAAAGAACGACCCCAGACTCGGTGAACAGGCCTCGTGAGAGTAGCGGGAAGTCGGTGGATCTGCGTCTGCACTAGACATGTGTAGCGAGTGCGTGATTCAAAAGAGCTATATCAGTTGGTCTAGCTCACCGCCTCACTAGCTCAATTCCGATTCAAACAACTCAGTATATCTTACATTCAACTCACTCGCTGACTCGCTCTCAAGTAGCTCTATTGAGCCGTGAGCTGCAAGAAAAGATACGATGAACACGAACTTTTCATCCCTGTCTTGTCATCGTATTCGTAAATGTTCTCTCTTTCGTTCGGAAATATTCGGATTTGGAGCTACAAGAGCTAATGAGCTGTTGACACACCGCGGAGCTACTGAGCTGAAAGAGTTACTGAGCTAACAGAGTGATACATATTATCTTTGAGAGCTAAAGATTCATATCACTCTTTTCACTTTCGTGACACATTTTGCGCATGTCTAGTCTGCACAGGCCGCACTCTGTGGCGATCTACGGGGCAAGCTATGTCCACAGTGGACGTCTGTGGCTGATAGATAAATAGACACTCATATGATTTAGACGAAGGATCTATTGCTTCGTTTACACTGTGACAAGCCAGTTGAGTACAGAGCTCTAGGCTTTTATGATCTAGAATTGGGGTTAATCTGACTATAACGTTGTAAAACCTGTATGCGCGTACGCATCGCGCCGGCTCGAATCCAAGAAAATAGGGCCTGAAATAATAGTAGTACAGATACTACAGTCACCTTCAGTAATAATAAATCAATAAATATTAGGGGACAATCTTACACAAATCGAAGTGTTGGCAGGCCTCCCACAAGGTGGACCGACGATCTGGTGAAAACCGCGGGAAGCCGCTGGATAATAGCAGCACAAAGCCGACAATCGTGGAGATCCTCGGGGAAGGCCTATGTCCAGCAGTGGACGTCTTTTGGCTGAGATGATGATGATTACACAAATCGAACTAGTAAGCTCAATAAGGCTTGTGTTATGGATACTAGACGACAATATATTTAATAAATTCAAATACTTAAATACATAGAAAACATCCAAGACTCAGAAAAAAATATCACCACACAGATAATATTTGCTCTTACCGGGATTCGAACCCAGGACCGCCAGCTTCGTAGGCAGAGTCACTAACCACTAGGCTAAACCGGTCGTCAAAATAATATATCATGAGGAGGTCCTGGGTTCGAATCCCGGTAAGGGCATTTATTTGTGTGATGAGCACGAATATTTGTTCCTGAGTCATGGATGTTTTCTATGTATTTAAGTATTTGTATCTATTAAATATATCGTCGTCTAGTATCCATAACACAAGCCTTATTGAGCTTACTATGGGACTAGTTCGATTTGTGTAAGATTGTCCCCTAATATTTATTATTATTATTTTATAAATGAAAGGGGACTGGCATTCATATCTGACACGATGATTACTATAGGAATAGAGTGTGTCAGATGTATGTTCCTTTTCATCATCCATGCACGATCTTCGCCTATTTTTATTGCATGTGGCTGTACATGGATAGACTCGTGTCGTGGTATGTCTTGGCCTGACCCAAAAAAAACACGCACGATTGTTTGTTTACAAATTATTTGCTTATCTGTTTACCTACTATTGACACTTAACATATTCAATTTGACCTCGCAAAGTCCGGTTGGTTAAACTATGACATTGACTACAGTCATCCTGAATGTCATCACTACTAAAATCATGTTAAGTTAACGATTTGGAAAAATAAATGGTGTTTCGCAAAAAAAACCTGAAGTTAGCAATATATCTTTTTCTTCGTTAATTTGCTTTCTGGATGTTAACGATGTGATTGGTGAAATAATTTCAAAATTTGCCATATGTCCATATAGCTATATTTTTTCTAGAATTTACCCCAAAAATCGTGGTCTAACCGCATCTGAAATTTCTCAAACCTATCATTTGATCAGTCAAGTCATGAACCTCGCATTAAAATAACGAAAACGATCTTTCTTTGTCCCACATAAAGTTTCCAAGTAATAAATTACTAGGCCATGACCATGACGTCCGTTACCTAGTTATAGAGCCTACAGCACGTTGTCCAACTGAAACGTGACAAATACATTGACTTGACACGTCTAAAATGTCAGCTTAATTACGTTGAAATTAGCAATGTATTATAAACGTTACAAATAGTTTCAAATTATCAAGATAAAATCGTATTTTAAATTAAGTTATTGTAATACCCCTACGGGTCATCATGCACATTCCCAGGATATGCTTGTAACACCTAGCTTAAGTATAACAATTGTACATGAAAACAATTAATAAACAACAAAATGCCAAATTCTCTGAATGTCTGAAATAGGCTTGTGGCGACCTGGCGACACTGCGGCCTAGCGACACTCGTTGAAGGAAGAAGACAGTAAGAGCAATTCAACGACAGATGGCGCTTACATCAACGCCCATACAAACGGCAGAGTTCCCATAGTGTTCTGCATCGCACTATAGAAGTGTTTATAACGCTAACACTACGTATACCACTTCCAACCAACTTCCTTCGGACTTCGGTCGCCAGGCACAACACCCGCCTGGAGAGAGATCTCTCTATTGTCGTCTCTTTCACAGGCTATTACGAAGTTTCCCTCCGGAGGGGCAAAATTTGGTTCTAGTAGCGGCGCGGCGAAATCGCGGAGTGAGCCACTCCTGTAGGCTTATGATGCTACGCTTTGTCGCGCGATAAATAAATGAAAAAGCATTTGTCACGTTCTAACAAAAAGTGTTTGAGAGTGACGGATGCTTTATCATTTATTTATCGCGTGACAAAGCGTAGCATCATAAGCTTACTGGATGGGGTACTGGTTTCAGAGTAGGTATGACCATTTACCCAAGACGCCGCAATGTAGACACGTTTAGACTTTAGACTAGTGAGAGTGATACCGCCTACGAAGCTAGAGGTCCCGGTTTCAAATCCTGGTAAGGGCAAATATTTGTGTGACAAGCACGAGTATTTGTTCCTGAGTCATAGATGTTTCCTATCTATTTAAGTATGTATTTATCTGTATAAGTATGTATATCGCCGTCTAGTATTATTGATGTATGCGGCTGTGACATCACTCGTCACCGGCGTGTGACGTCACAAGGCGGAACATACACGCTCAGGTCGCAAGATAAACGTATCTGTAGCTACTAACTAGCACATAAAATGGTTACGTATCTGATTGATTGGTTTGTGTATTCCAGTTAAACTATAAGAATATTCTATCCTACTAATATTATAAACTAGCATTGGGCTTTGCCCGCGTTATTGTCCCAAGGGAACTTTGATAGAGAGGGATATACAGTATCCTATGTTTCAATCCAGGACTTGGTCTACTTACATGCCAAATTTCAGCTTGATCCATCCAGTTGTTACCCCGTTATTTAGTAACAAACATCCAAACCTCAAAATATCTAAACCTCTTCACTAACTTTCACATTTATAAATAATATATCAGTAGGATAGAATGGATGGATTGAGATATTTGCCATGCATACAGACCAAATCCTGGGTGGAAACATATGATGCTTTGGTTATTTAGTAGCAAACATCCAAACATTAGAATAGGATTACTTGCTGATAGCTATCATTGTAGATAGTCTTTTATCAGTGACTCCTGCGGAAACTTTTTATTTTTACAATCCAAACTTAATATCATTCATGCGGAAGTAGCTCTCTCTGCCTGTCTATCTGTTACCTTTTAACGCTTAAACCGCTGACTAAATTTACTATGGATGTAGTTCAGGAGCCTGGGAAGAACATAGGATAGATTTCATAACGGAAATCATCGCTTAGCCACAGTATAATAGCTTAATAGCAGTAATTTTTCTTCCTATTAAGAACTGAAGTTTTACCAATACAATAACAGTTTTTCTACCAAAAATCACCTGTGTATGAATATTAATTCGGGCATTTTATATTTATGTAAATACGTAACAGATACTTGTTTATTTAAATCGTAAGTTTAAAACTACTAATAAATTAATTATATCCAGGTAGTTTTATCATAATTATAATTATGATAAAACTATCTATAGATAAATACTATTGTAAAGTTATGTTTTTGTAGTGGCAATGGCAACCCACATTGATCTTGAATTAGAATTCGGATTATAGTTTAAGAATAATAATATAAGATCCGAGGCAATGCGGAGATTGAGGAGTAACAAGGTCCCATAGGCTTCGCTGGCTCGGTCAACTGCATAGAATGGAAGAGGATCGTGCACCGAAAAGGGCATACCTAAAGCGACCAACCGGCCGTCGACCGGTGGGTCGCCCTAGGTATCGCTGGGGAGACGTGGTCGAGGCGGATCTGCGTAACTAAGCTTCAAGCTGAGGATTGGCAAGAAACCGCGCAGGATCGGGTTAAGTGGCGTGTTCTCTTTTCGGAAGCCAAGATCCTTTTTGGGTCACTGAGCTACTAGTGTTAGTTAGTATAATTTGGTACGGTGAAATCTCGGAGTGAGACGCTTCTGGTTCCGCGAGCCAGGTCGCGGGCATTCTCTAGTCAAATATTAATGAACAAATATAAATAAACAATATTTACGACATGATATAAGCTCAATCCTTCGTAATCCGAACCTTGAGAGAACCGTGCGAACAGCTTGGGTAATCCCATATTTTTTCGCACTATCTCTACTACTGAGTTCGTAAATAACGTTGTTTTTAGCTTGTTTTTTTATTAAAGTTATACGAATAATTATTAAGTACGATGACGATGACATTTCATTTTGATTTGTCTATAGAGACAAGGTACAGTCAGCAACAAATAGTGTGTAGCATTCAAAGCGCCAGATGTATCTTCACGCACCTTTGTGAGCCAGTAATGAAGATTTGTTGCGAACTTGCGATATCGATTGTGATTTGCCCATTCCCACATGTGTAGAAATTTTGTGAATAGTACATTGCACAACTAGGGTAGTAAAACAAAGAAAGGCCGAGATCGCAGATGTTTGCGGCCCGAGCAGCAAGCGAGGGACGTAAATATACGATCGAGGGCAAAGAAAATGGGCCTTGTTAGTCGCCTATTGTTAGGCTAGGACATTATTCACATCTAGGTAAGTTAATGTACCTTCAACTTCATGTACAGTCGAGTTCATCATTATCTGAGCAAAGAACGGATCAAAAATATCGGATCTAGGTCTTATGCTTCTGACAATAGGGTCTTGTTCAGATGTTTTTGGTCCAATCTTTGCTCAGATAATGATGAACTCGACTGTACATATTATTTAGATAACTATCATTCGATTATGACATAAAAAGCGCACAAGGAAGCATCGGCGCAGCATTGACATTCGACGCGCTATCTTATCGTATCTTATCTTATCCGTTTTGCCAAAATGTATGTTTTGATACCGGTGTCATGTGTTTTTGTCGATTTTTTTTATGATAGGCACTATCTATCTGTTCACTTGTTCAATTTCATTCAATGACAACATTTAATCACATCAAAAACATTACATGTAAAAAGATGCAAGTATTGCAACGCAGTTCTTCTACAACAAAAAAGTTTTGAGATTTAATGTTAAACGAAGTCAGAACCTACAACAAATGGCTATTTTTTACGTCATGTGTCAGGTTGTGTTAGTACATTTTTTTTTCACCACCCCCGTTCAAAATCAGAGGTGAAATTTTGAAAAATCTGAAAATTATTTTTTGATATTCTACTGTGGTTACAGCATGAAGAAATTAACAGAAATAGGAATTAAGTCCAATAGCATAGTTATTTGGCTACCCATAGCAAAAACTGATTTGAAAAATACTTAATATTTGAGTCATGAGTCATGACACTCAAATCACCGAGTCAGGGTATCACTTAGCACGAGTTTTGCAAAAACAGCAATATCTCGAAAATTAAGAGATTTTTACTGAGATTAAATTTACTTAATCTGGTCTCTTATGAGCTGGTCTATCAGCCCTTTTCGTATCGACGTTGGTTTTAAGGACAACCTGTATGTCCCTGAAAATTCAGGGTTCTAACTTTAGCCAGCACCAAATTACAGAATGGCCTGAATGGCTTTGAGAAAAGGATGGTACGGCCGTGCCTTTGTTTTGCTCGACTTGGCGGGGGCACTGCCGTGCCCCCAATAAATGGATTTATTTAGATTTCATTATCTGTTTCTCCTTCATCAATTTCATTCAAAAATCGGTTGAGATACGAAGGAATGGCAAATAACAGCCTTTAAAATTCCACCCCTAAAAATTACTCCAATTTGCCAAGACCCATTTGAGACTACCAAGATGATTTCTTTTCCATTTTTCGAATATGCTACTCGATTAGCCTGTTCCACACGTAGTTTTCTTCACTGTCCACTCCTGCGTCCATATGTATACACAATTACACACACATAAACTTTACTGCCATAATAATAAGACCTGTATACATATTTTTGAAACTTTGTGGGGTATGCATATTGGTGCCCTTGACCAAAGTATAGAGACGACGAAGTAGTCCAACTTCCGCCGTTCAGGAGCGCGCGACACGTATTCACACAGACGCGCGACAGGACGTCTGTGTGAGTGCGATCCGTACTGAGCATTCTTTCGCATTCTAATTTCTTTGCTTGTAGTGCTGTTGCTTGTACACGGCGCACACACATTCAAGCGCGCGATGATTGCTGATGATTAATGCTTTTGTAGGAAGAAAAATTACTGTATTATACTGTGCCTTGACTGTACGGTTAGGCGAAACTTAAGCTATGTTTAAATACCGTCTAACCTGTCAGGGTGTGAAGGCGTGTTTTGTGTCGACCTGCTAACTGCTATAGCTTGGCAACTTCGTTGGTGACACTCCCATGTGTGCTTTTTGTTATGTGCAGCCGTAACTACTCACACAAGTTACCGCCAACACGAACGGCGACCGACGGAGGCCGCGTCCGGTCCGGCTGGTTCGGTCGTCGGGTAACTTGTGTAAGTAGTTAAAGCTGCACATAACAAAAAGCACACGTAGGAGTGTCACCAACGAAGTTGCCAAGCTATAGTTAAGAGGACATTTTAATGAAAATGCCCATAGAGATATGTAGTAAAAAATATACAAATAATTAGGGTTTAAAAATATCTTCTGTAAATCTTTTTTTTTATGCAGTCGGTTGGAAATAAAAATCCACACGCACGCATCCCCAACGCTTCTTTATTCGAATGCATCTGAAGTTTCCTTGAAGCAAGGACCATTAAAACAAGAGGACTGTCATTCTCCATACTTTGGATTGTAACCCGACCGCTAGGGGATTTCCGTGCAAAAACTAGATGGCGCTAAAAAACTAAACATTTAACGATGTTATAATTGAACAAAGAAACATAGTATAGTAACAATTAGTCCGTAAACAGCTAATAATAAATAAATTCTAACATTTAAATACTGTGTCACATTTACAAAGTTGAATAATTGTAAATAATATAATTCTCTTACCAAGCTTATACATAGATGGCGTTGTAAATTCGGGGAACAGCTTTTTGTATGGAGAATGACAGTTCTCTTGTTTTAATGGTCCTTGCTTGAAGTAAAAAGTTACTTGCCATTATGATAAGTAGAGACATAAAATATAAATCTCTACGTAGAACCGGAAACGAGCGGTGATCGTGTAAGGAAGTGGGTCAGCATTGAGCGAGATCTGCGGACCTGATTTCAGCCCTGTACACACGAGGCTAGTTATTAGAGAATACAACCCGGCTACCCGGGTAAACGACTTTATTTAAAGCCGGAAACCGGGTATTTTGACCCAGAACCCGGGTTAAAAAAAACCTAGTAATTATTAAAAATTATGCATGTGTTATTTTAAAGATAACAAATAAAATGGAGTTAGGAGGAGGAGAGGCCTACACTCTGAAACGCTTCTCAGTTCGTATTATACTGTCAAGTGGACGTAGTTTAGCGAAAAGGATCCAATCCACAAGACAGATTTATATGGAATTGCATACAAAACTGTGTTGTGGATTGGATCCTTTTCGCTAAACTACGTCCAAGTGAGAAGCAGTGTGTAAGTGAAAAACAGTGAGCGCATTGAATTATAGGGTTATTGCCATTAACAGTCCTCAAAAAAGGAGGAGGTTCTTAGTTCGTCGGTATCTTGCATCTCTTAATTGAATAAACTAGCTTGAACTCGGTTATAAAAAAACATACTTTTGACCATACCGTTGATTTTTGTATGCTTCTGTATGATTTTATATGATAAAGTGTTTACATACATACTTTTGAATTAATTCAAATAAGTATCGATACTTATTATGTATTATCATTGTCTAAGAGCCTCATTATCACACTGGCGATTTGTGAACGTGTTTTCATACAGATTTCGATCGATTTATGAAAATACGCCCGCAACTCGCTCCCGAATCGCCAGTGTATCACACTGCCCTGAGTGTAATACCTAAACATTTTATTAGAAGAGAAAAATTATATGTCCCGGGCAGGATTCGAACCTGCATCTCCTACGGCTATCCGGGCCAACACAGGCGCGCTACCAACTAAGCCACCGAAACGTCACCATGGGTGACTAGTGTAATAATACCTGGGCGTTTTCCAAAATAAATACCGGGGTAGCTACTTTCTCAAAATGTGAACTTTTGAGGTTTTTCTGGCTCAAAATCCTACCCTATGGTTACTTTCAAACCTAATACGTAAAAAAAAAGAGTCCCAAATTTATTTTCCCATTACGTCACCATTTTGCATTATGTTTGTATGAACGTGACGTAGTGGAGGAAAAAAATCCATACAAATTTTGGGACACTTTTTTTTACGTATAAGGTTCGAAAGTACTAACGATTCTGAGCCAGAAAAACCTCAAAAGTCCATATTTTGAGAAAGTAGCTACCCCGGGATTTATTTTGGAAAACGCTCACCTACCAACTGATTTAAGATTTCTTTTCTAAAATAAACTGAATGATTTCAAATTAAGATTCAGTATTGTTTGTAAATTCCGAAGGACCCTTACACTCTTAGACGACGTTATGTAGACTGGACGAGTGTACACCGGGCCTATAAGGTTTTGTGCATGACGCACTGCACGTTGCATAATTAACCTTTTTTGCCCACCGTCCAAACGCAAGGTGAAGGCCTTGCCAATGCACTCTTGTATAACTTTACGAGGCAATAAATGGTTAAAAAGATTATGATATGTGTTATCCTCGGAGTGAGATAAAGTATGAGTGCTGTCTGAATTTTATGTGTAGGATTAACAACCTTGCCAATCTGAAAGTATTTTTCGTTTGTTATCTAAGCGCAGTGTACTAGTCACCGGCAGTAAATTATGATAGAACTGGGCACGGAAAAGAGCTGATGCGACTCATATGTATAAGTCGTGTATCGTCACTACTTTTGTGCAATCTGTATAAATTAAATATTAGGCTTTAGGCCTCTTAGTCAAACAAATAATAATAATGTCACGATTGTTGTAATGTTTTTTTTAAAGAGAAACTGGTGAGTTTCTTCAGGCGCTTCTTCTCACCAGAAGGTCATCTACCGAAGCGCCAAAAGAAAAGAATCAGACATGTAAAAGAGCCCTTGAGGCCTACTTGCAAAAATAAATGAGTTAGAGTTTTTGAAATATCATCTTTAAAACGCAAGTCAAACAACGGGTGAATCACTGTGGTTTATTTAGGTAGCACAATAATCTTAATTAAGGAATGAACTACTAATTAATTATCGACTGGCCTGTCTGATAACGCGCAGATTAATGAAGGATTAAGGCTGAAAATCCACGAGGTTGGCGGAAGTTTACTAGACATCATCACTATGACCTGAATACCTAGAAATGTGACAGTTGATAATTTAGTCTGCAAGTTATTTATTATATAGAGCCAGACATGTTATTTAAACGAAATGACTGCCCAAAAGGAGAGCAGGGAAAATACAAATACATATAATATGTTTGTAAGTACATACATTTTTCACAGTCGTTGATGTAACAGTTTCTTCACAATCTGCAAAATTAGAGAGATACTGAGTGGTGATTAATGACTTTCTAAACGAGATTTAAAAAAATGAGAGTAACAAAAAATCTAGACTGTCTGTCTAATTAGGTAAGTAATTACATTCACCGTTACATTAGATGTAGTGATTTTCGCACGAATAACTTCACAGCATAATGTTTTGTTTTGTTTTAATATATTTAATTAAGATTATGTATTTCTGTTGTCGGTAAAAGATAAATAATGAAATTAAATTTTAATCCAGAATTAAAGGGGGTCTCCATACAAGAAACACGTTTTTTTTTGCGTTTTTTGTCACCACAACTACAAAAAATAACGAGGGTTATGTCTTTCAGTGGCGTCGCGTAAAAGATATCCTTGGGCAAGGCGGTGCAGATTTGGCGTATATTTTCCTTAAGAGCTGTAGAATAAGGTGCTCAAATGCCTGATATTAGGCAAGCCGGTAGGAATCGAGTTCTTTGGACGCCACGTTACTGATGTCTTTGACCTGTATGTATGTATGTATGTATGTATGTATGTGCATTATGTAACTACTCAACAACACACCCGATTTTGATAAATGAAATATCATTAGATTCGTCTTGATGGCGCGAGTGTCACTGGGTACCTACGTAAAATTCGTAAAAAATGGCGAATTTATGCACTTTAATGTGCGATCCTACTTGCACCGCACTCGTATTTTTTTATGGTAAAAATGTGGCTATCTATAGGTATTCCTTAGTTTATTTTATAACCGTATGTGTGTGTTATAAATATCTAATGTACCTATCCTTTTCATTGTCCTCAACACCCCAGAGACTAATTACGTACGGTTAGTGAGGCAGGCATAATTACTTGCTTACACTATTGTAATCGTGATCTGCAGAGATATTAGTGATCTATAGTGATCCATCGGCGCTGGGGAGCGCCCGCGCAACCGTATAGTTATTTTTAGTGTTTTTTTTATGTTAAATATCGGAAATTGTCGGAAAAGCAAAGAACTTGAGGCATAGGTGTTATTACCAACAAAAAATTTTGAAATGCTACACAATCTAATATGTTAACCTGAAAAGCAGTAGTTGAAAGTTAACTTTGGCGTTTAATTTATCATTTTTACAATAATCTCTATTTTACATTTTATTATCAACATATAGTATGGCATGTTGTGATTAAAATTTAATGCGGTAGTTATTGGTAATAATAAGAATGTATGTTCGCAATTATAGATAATCTCAAGAAAATCTATCAAGAATAGGAAATAAAGTACTTACAACTAAATACAAAAGAAATTTTACAGTTTAACTTACATTTTTTTAGTTTGACGTAGCTAAGCAAAAATGATTCAATCCATACACATCGAACTTCTTTTATAAAACAGAAGGTTGATGAAGTTAATGATTTTTTGTAGATTGGATTGGAGGTTGGACTAAAGCAAAGGGGGCGCAGGACTTAGAAAAATTTTGATGGGGTTGGTGTCATTATGACACCTATTTTTTATGATGCCATCGTATAGAGGACGCTAAAATAAGCATGTTTTGTATGGGCAACTTTTCTCTAAACTTGATAATTACCGAGATATTGGCTCCTAAATGGACAGATTTTTTTGGACTTTAAAAAAATAACGATGGGGGTGGTATCATTATGACACCTATTTTTTATGATGCTATCGTATAGAAGACGCTAAAATAAGCATGTTTTGTATGGGCAACTTTTCTCTAAACTTGATAATTACCAAGATAAATGACGGATTATCCTGGAGGATTATACCAATGTAAAATTTTCAATGATGGAATATTATGTATATGATATTAGCCTGCGAAAGTCCGAATTTAGGGCTCTCGCTGGTTAGGACGCGTGCCGACACAGCGCGCCCTAGAGTGTTTTTATAAAGCCGGAGGCGTGGAGGGAGAGCAGCCCTCGCCCGCCATGACGAAGCGCGGGAACGAGTGAGGCGAGCGGCTGAGGCTGGTCGCCGAAGGCGACCAACAAGCCGAAGCTGCGGAGCCGAGCGAAGTGACCGTGCGCCGTCATGCAAGGGCGGAAGGGCTGCTGTTCCCGCAGCGCCGGAGATGGAAAGTCACTATTGACATTAAAAACGAGCTGCTACCAGAAAACTGTGGAATGCGGATGTGTTATGCGCTCCGATTTAAAGTAATTTGTCGAAAATTTTACAAGTGCTAGAAATTTGCCAATTTTGAAGTCAATTATCTCGGCCATTTTTGATTTTGGAGAAAAAGTTGTCTCTACAAAACATGCTTATTTTAGCGTATCCTCAAGGATAACATCATAAAAAATAGGTGTTATAATGACAACAACATTCATCGTCCTAAAATCGTACCAACTTTGAGGTCCAATATCTCGGCCATTTTTGATTTTAGAGAAAAAGTTTTTTCTACAAAACAGGCTTATTTTAGCGTCTCAAATGAAATTTTTTTAAGTATTTCATGATTCCTATATAATTTTCACTTTTGGTCAAAAATTTTCTAAGTCCTTATTTTGCGCCCCCTTTGCTTTAGGCGGACCGGATTGGATCCTTTTTCTTAACTATAATCCAGTTCCTAAAGGCGAGCTGGTTTTTATCATTTATTCATAGCGCAAGTCTGTAGTCTGTAGATTCACAAGATCTCCCATTTAATGGCCGCCGTAGCCCGTAGGCCGTATAGCAGTCACTAGGCGAATGAGATCCCATCAAAAAATTTTACATGTAAAAAGATGCAAGTCTCGCAGCGCAGTTCTTTTTTACTTGCATAGCAACCGAAGTATCCCGATTGCTTTGAATAATCATTGCCTACTTTATCCGCTAATTGGGCTTTTCGCAACCATAACTAATGCAACCACACACGGAGCCGGTTTAGAAAATGGCATCTCAACGGTTTTCCTCGAACGGTAGGCTTCGCGTTTTCCTTAAGGATATATCAACATGATTTACACATCTATGGTTATAATGAGTTTTTACTGCTCAATTTCATCATATCGTAATGCCATTAAACCTAAATATCAAAATAGGTTTCTGTCAAAAAATGTGTTTTGGGACAAGCTTTATTGCCGATTATATTTTTTTGTTGTGTAATCGCAAACGGCACGTCAAAACTAATCAATTTCTTTATTTATTTTTTTAAACTTACACGAATCGAGCTAGTTCCAAACTAAGCAATGCTTGTACTATGGGTACTAGACGACGATATACATACTTATATAGATAAATACATACTTAAATAGATAGAAAACGTCCATGACTCAGGAACAAATACACTAGGCTTGTGTCGGTCAGGACCGAAGAACTAAAAGGAATGAAATCCCACCTCGGACCGATAAGAACTAGTTCTTCTTAAGCGCTCTAAATCGGTCTTCGGTCCTTTAGTTCAGTAGTCGATACGTCGGTACAAATCGGTTGGGAGCGAATGATCGAATGAGTCGAAATCAAATATTCAATAGCTAGCTCCTTTCTTTCCTTCAGATCTCGAATTTGCTCCTGAACTAAAGGAACTAAAAGACCGAACTAGTTCTTTTGACCGATTGACCGAGATCGGAGCGCTCTTTTCAAAGAACGAGCGGGCACAACTCTAAAATACACGTGCTCATCCCACAATTATTTGCCCTTACCAGGATTTGACCCGGGACCTCTAGCTTCGTAGGCGGTGGCTCTCCCACTGAGTTAAACGTGTCGTCTAGATTTCCAGTTAGTGCGCTAGATCTTTGTGCTTTCCTGCCCGCTATCGCAATATCGGCGCAGACGCACGAAGGAGCAAGCGTAATGGGCAATTGTCTCGCCGAGAAGGGGAAGACGTTGCCGTGCCCATTGTCTCACACGGCACGAATTTCTGGTTCGATTTTTTTTGTTTCAAAGTTATTTTACCGTTATTTAGTAATAAACATCTTAACAAACATTCTCATTTATAATATTAGTGTGATTTATTTTGATAAAATTTTAGGAATACCTAGTTATTTTATAGCGTATTTAGGTTTTTTATGCTATAGTTTTAGATTATAATTGTATATAAATTTCAGAATACTTTAGTAAATACGCTCTTTGTTAATATTATCTATACAAATACATGCGATTGCAAAGTTAGTTTTGCAGTCCAAATTGGAAAAATAATGGATTGGAATGTAATAAATAACGGAAGATCACTTACAAAAAGAAATAAGATCCGATCTAAACATTATATGTAAAAAGATGCAAGTCTCGCAACGCTGTTCTTTTACAACAAAAAAGTTTTGAGATGTATTGTTAAACCAAGTCAGTACCGGGGGGGTGTCCACAGAACTCGATTCCCACCGACTTGCCTATTATTTAATCGTAGAGGAACACATTTTATAGATCTAATAATAGGCAAGTCGGTGGGAATCGAGTTCTGTGGACACCCCCCCGGTACTGACTTGGTTTAACAATACATCTCAAAACTTTTTTGTTGTAAAAGAACAGCGTTGCGAGACTTGCATCTTTTTACATGTAATGTTTTGATGGGATAAAACTTACCCAATAACAACATGATAGCAAGGTTTTAATACGAGTGAAACTTTGTGATTGGGCTACTTATTTAATGGTTGTACTAATGTGTTGCTAAGAAAAAATGCAAAGTACCACGCCACTTGCCTCCGTTCTTAATTTAACCGTGTCTCACTCAACAACTCATTATCAATCGTGTGCCCGAATTATGCTCGATTTGTATTACACTACTAAATTAAGAACAGTGGCAAGTGACGTAACATTCCGTGTTTTGAGCCGATGCACTGTGGCAGCGGCCTATACAAGAGTCCGGACATTTGAGTCATAATCAAAGTATGATTTAGGGGTTAAAAGTTACATAATATGAAAGTTCAATAATTGGTTCACTGGAATCAAGCGATATTTTTTCAAAATTTGGACTCACTGCGATGTAAGAGACCTTTAAACTTGCTCGATTCACAACTGGGTAAAAATCGTGTGTCTGTTATAGTCATTATCACAGATGAATGGCTCAGTATCAAGCCATTGTATTTATTTTTTCTTAAAGAAGGTATACTAGAGAATTAGTTTTCATAGTTTTGAATGTAATTAATCAATTCCTAAGTCTTATACTCATCTCTTTTTAAACGCATGTATTGAAATGACTATACTTTGAGTTTTGATTAAGTTCTAGAGCTGGCTTTAAGTCGGCACCGGAATAATTATTAAGTTCGCGGATAAAACAAAATGTTTTGCAAAATATTGGCTTAGCCTAACCGAGCTCTTTCGAATAAAATGATTTTTTTGACATAAAACCGATACGCCTGGAAATAATTTCAAAGCAATAAATCGCACCACGAGTAATTTGTAGATACAATTCTGAGAAAAAACTGTAAGTAAATATGGTAACACATATATAACTTAAACTATATTTTTTGGACATGTTAAAAAAAACAATGTCAATGGATTGTAATGACTGTTTTGGTGAAAAAGCATCGAGCAAAGACTTTGTCGAATACTTAAATCTATCCACCTCGGAAAGCCATAGAAGATTTCAGCAAATGTCTTATTTAAATAATGTAATAGGAATAGGAAAGGACGCTACTCGTATGTATCATCCATTTAAAAAATGTTTCTTTTACGGTTATTAATAGGTACTAAAATCGTACGTACAGTCGTACATACGTAGAAAATACACCCAAGAAACAGGTTACTTGTACGTAACATTATATAGGTGGTACTACATACCCGTTACAGTGCATAAAATTTTAATGGGCATAATTAGTCATAATTTTATTTTACGAATTGGTCACCTGTCAGAAGATGCACAGGAAGCGAGCCACAAAATTTTTCGTAACGGTAGACTACACCATACCCGTAAATGCAGTCGAGTTGCGTCAAATACGATGATTTTGTTATCAGATCCCGTAATATCAACCAATATTGTAAGAAAAACAAAAAAATCTTTAAACGTTGATGCGAAAATATTGATTGATGAGATGGAAAATGTTGAAGTTTTTTAAACCGATTAAATATTAAAAGACAAGTGCAATATTTTTTTATTAATTTTACAGCATATGAAAATTGACAACGCATTGTTTATTTATTTTATTTGTTTGTTTAATGGCCGCCGTGATGTTTGAGTGCGCCAACACAAATAAAATAG
This sequence comes from Eudemis profundana, assembly GCA_947034925.1. Taxonomy (NCBI): domain Eukaryota; kingdom Metazoa; phylum Arthropoda; class Insecta; order Lepidoptera; family Tortricidae; genus Eudemis; species Eudemis profundana. The sequence goes on from OX344818.1 coordinate 15,360,601, forward strand.
CAATCAATGTACAACTTAAAAGTAACATTGCTTCAGGCGTTACATTTGGTGTAGATAAAAATCACGATGTATCCATATATTTTTTAACAATAATTAGTTTATTTTGTCCAACACCTCATAAACATTGCGTAATTTCGATATCATTGATTTAACGAATTTTTTATTTATATTTTTTTTTGTATGCAGAAAATGTGTTACCGTTTATATTTTAAGCAATAAATCACAAGGACAATGTTTTTTTAAATATCCGTTAAAAATATCAAAGCCATACGGCTTGTAGTTTTGAAATTATAGCAAAAATACTAAGCGCCAAAACGCATGTCACGCCGTTTCTATAGGCCGCTGCCACTGTGCGATGTTTTCCAAAGTGTTAGTAGATGTTTTTAATATTGCAAGTTTATAATGTATGTGTTTTACAGCACATTTTATCGGAAGTTTCACTAAAATGTCGCGTCAAATAGATACATCTTCGGAAACAAGAGATTTTCATTTCATTTATTTCATTTCATTTATTAATTGCTTACATGTACATTTTATGTAAGGTATTGCAAGATGTTAGGAGCATACAGTGTGGGGAGTGTACATGATACCCTGATGGGCATTACAATTCAATCTTATACTATCTTAAAACTAATATTCGAATTTCAAATTATAATTACAATGTTTATAAATAAATAAGGGAGCACATTCAAAGTCATAAATAATTAATTAATTGTCTGGACTCTAATTTCAAAAATAACATTAGTAAATTTATTTGAGTGATAATTATTACAGTAGGTTCACCACAGACCTGGTTCTAAAATTATTAAAATATATTTTATCACAAATTGTTATTGCCACGGATTCAGTATAAATAAAACATGTCAAGATAATTAATTAACGTACATACAATTAAGCCAATACGATACGATAATAAGGTAGGTAGGTACAATTTCCATCGTTGATTAAAAAATAAATAAATTAATATATCATTCATCAAATAATCATTTCAAATTGTCTTCAAAAAAATCTTTAATGCTGTAATAACACCTGTCAACTAGTAGATTTACAAGTTTTCTCTTAAAAATGTTGTCCTTTACCTCGGTTGTTATATTTTTTGGCAGTTTGTTAAAGATTTTGGTTGCCCTATAATAAGGTCCGTCTTTGTACATAGCTAATTTGGATGTTGGTACTGTTAGCAAGTGATTTGATCTCGAACCGCTCCTGACATTTTCCCGCTTCTGGAATAAATTTATGTGCTTCCGAACAAAGATCGCTGTCTCTAAGATGTATATGGAGGGTAGGGTTAAGAGTTTGTATTGAGCGAAAAATGGACGGCAGCTTTCCCGTTTGTGTATGTTTGCAAGGATACGAACACATCGTTTTTGCATCACGAAAGCGTCATGTGCATCAGTGCTTGCTCCCCAAAGCATCACACCATAACGTAGCCATGAATAAGCATACGCATAGTAAACGGAAAGGGCACATTTTAAATCTGTGTTTCTTTTTACAGCGCTTAAAGCATAGGTGAATTTTACTAGTTTGGTTACTACAATCTTTACGTGGGCCTTCTAATTTATATGCGAGTCTATTGTTAGGCCCAAAAGTGTAAACTCGCTAACCTCTTCAATCGTTGTATCGTTTATGTTCAACGAGATGTTTAATGGTTTCTTTTGGAATGGCTTAAACTGAATGGTTTTCGTTTTTTTATAGTTTATTTCGAGATTGTGATCAGTAAGCCATTTTGAAACGCTGTTAAGAATATCGGTCAAACGTGCATTACATTCTAAGCTGTCTGTACAGTTGACGAGTATAGAAATATCGTCAGCAAATAACACGCAGCTGCTATTGTTCAGAATTTTTGGTAGATCATTTATGTATGCGATAAACAAGATACATCCAAGAACACTGCCTTGTGGAATGGAGCACGTAATACGTCGTGTTTGTGATTTTACTTCTCTCATTTCGCCGGTTGATTGTTCGTATTGGTCAATTTGTACAAATTGCTCGCGGTTTTCAAGATATGACTGAAGCCATTTATGAGCCGTTCCACGGATCCCCATTCCATACAGTTTTGACAACAGTATTTTATGGGATACCCTATCATACGCTTTTGTCATGTCTAACAGCAAACCGACTCCATATCGTTTATTATTTATGTGATCTAATATTTCCTGCATATATTTATACACCGCTAGTGTGGTCGAGTGATTTTTCCTAAAACCATGTTGACTGGTATGTAAAATTTGATATTTTTCGAAAAAGTTATAAAGGCGATTTGCCATTGCCTTTTCAAATATTTTAGACAAGGCGGGTAGAATTGCTATGGGCCTATACTGACTCGGATTTTTTGGGTCTCCTCGCGGTTTTAGCAGTGGTTTTATTTTCGCGACTTTTAGTTTATCCGGAAATGTGCCTTCAGTGAAAGATTGATTGATCAATTGTGTTAATGGAACTTGCAATTCCATCGCACAGGACTTTATTAAAACGGGAGGAATTTCATCAATACCGCAGCTCTTTTTATTTTTTAAGGTATGCGCTATTTGATTTATTTCCTGCCCTGAAACGGGGCGCAAGAAAAAGGAGTTTGTGACTGGAGTAAGCACAGGGCGCCCAGGTGCCGCCGCTAGCGGCTGCGTGGCGCTGCCGCCGATGGATGCCGGTTTTTTATTTGCACTTGACGATGACGGTTTCTTATTTTACTTAGTTTTCAAGAGCAGTAGCATGGGAGGCTCCTTTCCCATACCTAAAAATAGGCAAGCCGGTAGGACTGGGCTACCGTGAAAGAATCGCCATGCACCATGCCGTCTAAACACAGAGCGAAACGAAAGCCTTGGCCAAACAACGACGGACTCCAGAGAGCAAAGCGCGAAGATCTATTCACATCACAAGTCGTGTGACAATGGGCACAGTCCCCGCGGTCTCACTCACGGCCGCTACGCTTCCGCGTCACCGACTCCGCATGGGATTACTCACAAGCATCATTTATAAATCATCAGCACCTTGGCTATCTCGGCGAACGAAATGAAAACCTGCTCGTTTTCCAAATCACTATAGGATATTTACGCTGTCTGCTCGGGATGTGGCGTAACGTTTGGCCACAGTACGCGATGTACTGTGGACTTCCTATAAAAGCTGTAAAGGTAAAGTTCTACTGTAGTTACACCTTATTTATCAATTCTAGATATACCGCCACGCGTTTTCGCGTCGATTTCCGACGTTTTCACTCACACTTTCATCTCCCGTTTAGATCTTAAGAATAATAATTTTTAGTGCGCCTCTACGTCCTGTAAGAGCATATATTTTTCGATTTCAGCCTGTTATCTACAGTGGTTTAGTCTGAATGTTGTGTGTCCGTATTCACTACTCAGTACCTTGTCACTGAACTGTTTTATATGCGTAGTTAAATCACCAATCTATGAAGGCAACTAACGATGATTTGGTATGATTGTGAGACCTTTTCTAAGTCAAAATACTAATATTGTGCTTCAACTACGTTTTAGTTCAGCTATCTCACACGTCATCTTATCTTAATAGATACTATAATGCCTACGTAAAAATAGATAGATAATCTAGCTACCGCAGTTACTTATCTTTCGATATGAGAAGGTGAAGTTTAATACGGTTTAAGTATTTTTATTATCTAGGTAGGTAACAGTGGCGTGGCGTAAAAGACATCCTTGGGCAAGCCGGTGCAGATTTGACGTACATTTAAGGTGATCAAATGCCTGATATTAGGGCCGATACAGACGGACTGCAACCCAACTGCAAATCCCTACAACCCCCTCCCTACTCCCTTAGGCAAGCCGGTAGGAATCGAGTTCTCAGGACGCCTCGCCACTGGTAGGTACTTACCTACTGAAAGTCCCTCACCACTTTGACCTCGAAAATAAAAAGCCATGTATTAGCAACATTTGAAACTCAAACTCATTTATTTCTGCAAGTAGGCCTCAAGGGCAGTTTTTGAGGTTAAAGGATTTTGCAAAAAACATCTCTTAGTTGGTCTTGATTTTTTAGAGGGAAGCTGTTATTTGTATGTATGTACGTAAACATTAGTCTAAAAAATTAAATAAAAGTCTTGTACTGTCACACTTGCTGGTTATTCTACTTCCACCTCAGCGTGTGATGTCATAATTTGTTGACGGTGATTTGATGACCCTTTGGCAAAAAACCAGTTCCTTATCCAAAAAAGATTCCTTTTTTGTAAAATCCTCAAATGCTACTTAAATGTGTTTGTTTGCTAAGTTCGCACTTCGTGATTGAGCAAAATTGCCAAAAACGTAAAAAACGGCAATTTCGTGCCCTTCGAGGTAATAAAAAATTCTGCGTAGGTGGTTAAAAAGTAATTTAAGGATTTGACAATGGATAAGAACCCGAAACATTAATAAAACCCGTTCGAAAATATCCTTCATCTTGAAGTGACGAGGTTATAAAGGAACGAATGGCACAAAGATTTTTTTATAAATTATTAACGTTTAGAGGTCTCTCTCATTTTTGTGCACATAGTCACTGGCAAACTTTTGCGATCTCGGCCTTTCTTTGTATTACCACCCTAGTTGCGTCATGTACTATAATAGATTCATAAATTTAAAATAATTTCAAATAACAATTAATGGGATTAAAAAGAAAACCGTACCGTACCATTTGAACCGTATTGAATTTTTCCCAGATTATATATAGTATTTATATTGCACAAAAAATAATAAATATTTTTACTTTTGACGACCGCTTTAGATTAGTTGGTAGTGACCCTGCCTATGAAGCAAGAGGTCCTGGGTTCGAATCCCGGTAAGGGCATTTATTTGTGTGATGAGCACGAATATTTGTTCCTGAGTCATGGATGTTTTCTATGTATTTAAGTATTTGTATGTATGTATCTATTAAATATATCGTCGTCTAGTATCCATAACACAAGCCTTATTGAGCTTACTATGGGACTAGTTCGATTTGTGTAAGATTGTCCCCTAATATTTAATATTTATATTTATTTAAAAGACAACAGTGCAAAAAATACAGCGTATTGAAGTGCATAATCACGATCGCGCCGAAGTTGAACTACCTACTTGTTCGTCTTTATACTTTGGTAGTGCTTGCTTCTTTATACTGAGACGTGCAGGGCCTCCGCTAGCTGACGCGGATTACCCGGAACGGACGCCCGCGCGGGCGTCCAATAAGAAATTGTATGAACAGCGCTAAGTGAAGCGGGCGCGGGTCCATACTTTTGCCCGCCCGCCGCGTGCGTTCGCGGCGGGCGTCCGCGCCAGCTAGCGGAGGCCCGCACGGAACCGGATGTATGGAGGGCAGCTGAAGCTACTGCCAAAGTATAAAGACTAACAAGTAGTCCAACTTCGGCCGTTTAGGAGCGCGCGACACGTATTCACACAGACGCACGATCGCGCGTCTGTGTGAGTGCGATCCATACTGGAGCATTCTTTCTTGCGCATTCTTAAATCTTTGCTTGTAGTGTGTTCGTACACGGCGTACACACATTCAAGCGCGCGATGAACCTTTTGTAGGAAGAAAAATTACTGCTGTTATACTGTGTCTGCCCGCGCCTGCACAACACTTCCCCTAATAACTATAGCCACCAGTGACGTAGCGTAAAAGATATCCTTGGGCAAGCCGGTGTAGATTTGGGGTGTATTTTCCTTAAGAGATGTAGAATAAGGTGGTCAAGTGCCTGATATTAGGCAAGCCGGTAGGAATCGAGTTCTTTGGACGCCACGCCACTGATAGCCACCTATATAGTGATAGCGGCGTTTGCTACCACACCCCCAAATCCGGCCCTGGCCGTGCTGATAATGATGATGATGATGAATACTGCTAATTTAGGTAAGACATTGACCGCAATTTAGCAAATTCGAGTTTGCGAAAAATCACCTGATCTCAACTCGTGAGTCGTCATTTGCGCACCCAATTATCGACTGATTAGTGCGGGGAGTGTCGATAAAAGTTCTACTGATGGCCACTTTGTACTTATTTAGAAATACAGGCTGACTAACTACTTTGGCTCAGCGACCCGAAAAGGATCTTGGCCCACGGAACGAGAGCATTTACAGCTTGAAGCTAATGTCATATAAGGACAGGTTGATCCACTTCATCCTTCCCGCTGGTCCGCTGCTCACTTTGAGCAATCGGCGAAAAGTCAAGGTGGCCCTGGCCAAACGTCCTGGTTCGACTCCAGGCGTTCAGGCCCCCACCTAGTCCGACCAAATCGAGGTGGACAAGCGACCTGTTTCGGCCCTCACCCAGTCCGATCCACTCAGGGTGGGCCTTGAAGCTTACAGGTCGATTCACAAGAGCTGGCACGAATGGATTGAACGAGTGAATGATAATGTTTATGTGTGCAACACAAAATGATTAAGCACAGGTTGATTCAGATAATCGTGTTTTTAGACTATCTAGTTTCATAAATTCGTAACCCAATCTACTCGTACATTGTGTATTTTATGAATAACAAAAAAATTCAGACCTACACAATCGCAACCTTGTTTGTACAGTGACCGCTGACGCCGTGAAGCGCGGAAATTGCATCGAAAGTCGAAACATCTAAATTTCGTATGAGTTTCGCATATTTTCGCCATGATTTCGTAGATTGCGGCGTCAGTGTGAAAACAGTGTATAAATGAAATAAAATCTCCATGATAGTAAATTATTTGCAGCGAACCGTCAAATTTACCTGTCTGCCATATCTTTTACCTGCTTAGTCTTAATAATGTGCGGATTATATGTATCTTTTATTTTTTCCTGAATAACGAAGAATTATTTTGTCCTTGTTTACAAAATATTTGGATCCACCCCTATAAGAACGTCACTCAACAATGACACAGCATAATAGCTGTAATTTTTCATGCTACAAAAGGTACATCGCGCGCTTGAATGTGTGCACGCCGTGTACGAACGCACTAAAAGTAAAGATTTAAGAATGCGTAAGAATGCTCCAGTCTGGATCGCACTCACACAGACGCGCGATCGTGCGTCTGTGTGAATACGTGTCGCGCGCTCCTAAACGGCCAAAGTTGGACTACTTGTTTATTTATATTCTTCGACAATGACAAGCGACATTACTTTCGTTCAATCCATTCGTGCCAGCTCTTGTGAATCGACCTGCACGACCCTGGCTCGACCGCATCTTCCCAGCGCTACCTGGGATGGACAGCAGTGTCGTGGCACTCGTGGCATCAAATATATTCTTCTTAGATAGAATCCGGTCATGTGCTTTAAAATAGACAAACCGGTGGGAATCGGGTTCTATTGTAGTGGTACGCCACGTAGCCTTTAAGTAAAAGTGTAGTAGGTAAGTTGAGGCAGAATTAAATGGAACATCGTAAAAGTCGGTTGTATTATTCCAATATCCCCGACACCGCATGGCGACCGTGACAGGACTATTCCATTCACTAGATGATGGCTCAATAATATCATCCTTCAACATTCTCCCAACCTGTTTTTCGATTTCCTCCCTCTGTGAAAATGGGAGCCGATACGGTTTTACATGTACTGGATCTACATTTGGTTTTAATCTTATTTTTTGACGATAAACATTAGTTGTCGTAAGTTTGTCACCTGGCAAGTGGAATACGTCAGCAAATTTGGCGCAAATATTATCTATTGACGTTCTTTCCTCACCATTCAAATGATCCAATTTTAATTCGGAAAATAATTTTCGCACGCGCCTGCCGTCCACCTGCGTTTCTCCAAACTCACATACGGAATATAAATTTAGGCTTTCAATTTCTGGTCTGAAATAACTTAGCTTTACTTCGCTTTCTCGAGTATTTAAAATTTGTATTTTAATTTTTCCATTCATTGGGTTGCACACTCCACCTGCCAAAAATACTCCTTCGCACAACTCTTTCGGAAAAACAACGCATTCATCATGTAAACTTGTCTCAATTTCATAGATCTTTTCGCAATCACAATCAAGTAAGGACTCCTACCTAACTGTCCGGTTTCAATAGCTAACGTTATAATTTTATTTTGTAACTGTAACTTCATGGTATTTAGTTCGAAATCTAAAATGCATCCATACTTTTTCATAAAATCTATTCCTATAATTCCGATTGTATGGGAAGGCACATTATCGATAACATAAAATTTGTGTTGAAAAAAATAATTCCCTATATTTAAATTCAAATAAACGTAGCCTAATGTTTCTGACTGTCCGCCGATTCCATTAATTTTAAATCTTTGTTCTACAATAGGTAATTGTAACTCATGTACAATATCAGTTTTCACTACCGATAGTGAAGCTCCTGTGTCAGCTAAAAACTTATATTGTCTGTTATGCAAAGATATTCTCACAGAATTGCAGTTGTTAACTGCATTTATAATATTATTCTGCACGAAAAAACTGAGTTTCCGGATTTACCTGTGACGAACTCGACACCTGTTGTTCCTCGGTACTGTCGTCAATGTGGTTTATGTTACGACTATTTCCGCGATTCCCGTGGGAATTTCTGAAGAACCTAACTCCTCGATTCCTGTATGCAAAGCCACTATTCCTGCCACGCGAATTTGAAAAATCTGGGAACCGTGGAGCTTGAGCTTGTTGAGGGTTTGGGGTGGCGTAACCCCTACCGCGATAGCCCCATGGTCTTTGTGCATTTCCCCAAAACATACCTCTACTCCACTGATTATACAGCACAACACCATGTGCATCGTTTGCCGGTGTCACCAGCTCCTCGTCTTTGGCGGCGCGAACTGCATCCTTTAATGAGCTATAATTCCTCCACGCCTCACGCGTCTTCCAGACGGACTGCAACCCAACTGCAACTCGTTACGATTTGTATGGGAACTGCATCACAACTGCGCAGTCGGCGTGCAGTTGCAGTCGGTCTGTATCGGCCCTAAATTCATCATGTCTTCAGATTTTTCCCTATAATTACTTGTAGACGGAATCACTTGCTAAATTTCATAGTTCTAGGTCAACGCAAAGTAGGCGGATGGGAGCCGAAACCCGTTGTTTTGCCGAAACTAGGCCGAAACCGAAACCGAAATTTCGGTCGGTCCCTAAATTCTACTACCTAGTTGGGTATTGAAAGTGAAGTCAACTAGGTACTCGTTATCGACTTCTGCTATTCTGTAGTACAAATAAAGTAAACAGAGTTGATATCACAGAAATATATAGACGACCGCTTTAGCTTAGTTGGTAGTGACCCTGCCTACGAAGCAAGAGGTCCTGGGTTCGAATCCCGGTAAGGGCATTTATTTGTGTGATGAGCACGAATATTTGTTCCCGAATCATGGATGTTTTCTATGTATTTAAGTATTTGTATCTATTAAATATATCGTCGTCTAGTATCCATAACACAGGCCTTATTGAGCTTACTATGGGGCTAGTTCGATTTTGTGTAAGATTGTCCCCTAATATTTATTTATTTATTTAAATAAAGTAAACAGAGTTGATATCACAGAAATATATGGAGATAGAAGGAAAATGGTTCGTCGGTTTGTATGACAAAGAAGCGTGTAACGTTTTTCGCTTGGCGTTTGACGCCAAAAGTGCTATTTAGTGATGGAAAACGTAAATTTTCCATTTCATTTGATGGTATTTGAACAATTAATTATACCATTATTATCAGATCTTCAAATCTGCTAATAATATTGACGGAAACTGAAGTTAATGGCATTCAAAGTAGGTGGCCGCCACTTCTTTTTAGCACGCGAGGTACGTCGAGTTCATAAATATGTGTACACTTTTTTACCTAGTCGAATGCGTTTGCATACTAATTGTTAGCGACCGCATTCGAGTAGGTAAACAAGTGTACACATATTTATGAACTCGACTGTACATACAATTTTTCCTTTTACCTCGATATATGTCTGTGGTTGATATGAACTGGGCCGAGTAGTGATGAGTGTTATTTACCTTGAAATTTATACTCAAATGCAGCAAGCCACTTTACAACGAAATTAAAAAAAAAACCGGTCAAGTGCGAGACGAATTCGCACACGAAGAGTTCCAAGAGCACCGGTAGCTAAGGCTTGCTTCTCATTACACTAGTGACAAACAAGTAGTCCAACTTCTGCCGTTTAGTAGCCCGCGATACGTTTTCACACAGACGCACGGTCGCGTGTCTGTGTGAGTGCGATCCATACTGGAGCATTCTTGCGCATTCTTAAATATTTGCTTGTAGTGCGTTTGTACACGGCGCGCGCACATTCAAGCGCGCGATGTACCTTTTGTAGGAAGAAAAGTTGCTGCTATTATACTGTGCTATTGATTCATAGATGAGCGTTTTCCAAAAAAAATACCGGGGTAGCTACTTTCTCAAAATATGGACTTTTGAGGTTTTTCTGGCTCATAATCGTTAGTACATTCGAACCTTATACGTAAAAAAAAGTGTCCCAAAATTTGTATAGGTTTTTTGTCTTTCCACTACGTCATGTTCATACAAACACTATGCAAAATGGTGACGTAATGGAAAAAAAAATTGGGACACTTTTTTTTACATATAAGGTTCGAAAGTACTAACGATTCTGAGCCAAAAGAACCTCACAAGTCCATATTTTGAGAAAGTACCCAACTAGCAAAAGTAAGTACTATAAAAGTCCATAGAACGTTTCCAGAACACTAATTAGTGTTTCATACATGTCCTATAACGTTGATGTAAACGTTTACTCAGGCAGGTTTTGGCACAGTTATATCGCAATTTCGTGACATAACCGTGTTATTGTGGCTCCATACATCACATTTTAGTGCTATAGTTATACTAAAACCGCGACGTGTAACACTTTTTAAGCTTTTAACAGTGATTGTTGAGCCATCTACATCACAAAAAAGTTACAAAAAAGTAATCAGAGTTCTGTTAATGGACTTTTAAGTCCTATATTAGAGATAAGGGAGCTATTATAGTTCATCCGTAAAGTTGATGTGAGTTGTGAGACGGTGCGTACTGCTCGGAACTAAAAATCTCCTTGGTAAGTAAATTGATTGAACTACACATTTAAAGCAAAATGGCTGCTCACTGTTTGTGAAATTAGTGTTATTGTCTTAGACTCCCATTTTTACTTGCGATTGAAGATTTACGTACAAAGTATACTAGTATTATAAACAAAATTTTTATGCGCCCCCTTAATTATTAATATTTATGAAATTAAAATCACGAAAATATATAAATTTCTCGATCGCTGGTATAAAAGTGTCTTCGTGCTTACTATAGGCTTACTATATAACGTCTATCAGGTCAGTCATTTGCCGCCATGACAAAAATAGGGTTCCTTGACACCTGTTAAATCGTATAAGAAACCTTTGATGTCATTATGATATTATTTGGTGGTACATGTTCCTTCCATATATTTATATAATTTGCAATGTAGGGGAGACCGGGTATGGTTGTCTCATGGGTTGGTTGTCACAGCGGCCATAAAATAATACTAAACGAAGAAATAAGTGCGGAAGAGAGCGGAGTGATTGAAGTGCGGAAGGTTTTGCAGTCTTTTAACACCAATCGTTGCACTTATACCGTCGTTTAGTATTATTTTATGGCCGCTGTGACAACCAACCCATGAGACAACCATACCCGGTCTCCCCTATGTTACAGGATCACTTTTCACAAGTAATTGTATTATTAACAAATTATTGGGTACCTACTTATACCCAGATCCAAGATCAATATATATTTTTTTCTTTTCCAGTACGTACAGTAAGATGGATTACGACTGCTTTTTACGAAAAGATGATTTTATGCGCCAATCTGATTTGGAACATTATTAAACATTACTTGCTGGGGTGGTTTCATTCGTATTATTATTTTGTACGGAACCCGGCCTTGCTTAGAACAACGTGGTAAGAGGATAGTACCATACACCAATATGTCTGTCTTGTTCTAAAAGAACATTTTAAATTTCTACTATTGGACATTTTGGCTGATTATAAGTGGTCAAATGCTACTTTTATATATCAGAAAGGCCCATTAAAAGTATTTCAAACTCTTTAATACAACTATGAGACGTAACAGTTACCAAAACAATGATTTCAAGACTTTTTAGTGTTTTAACAGTGTCCTCGGGGCAACTATAGTATTTGTCCTATAGCAGCTATTTGGAAATCTTTATTTCACAAATCCGATACATACCAGTGTTAAAGAAATCAATAATAGTACATTATTATCCTATAATAGTATTCTTTTAACAATTATAGTACTTGCACTATAATACTCATTTGGAAGCGACAATAACACATATTTGCCTTAAAACGGTAATATATGTTCCTTTAATAGGACAAGGAAGCTCTTTAGTGGTATAACAGAATCATTTATAGTGCAGCGTTAAAGGCATGATTTAGGACTGTAATGTAAACGTTTACATCACTATTAAACAGTACTAAAGTGCTGTATAATATTATACAGCTGAAAAGTGATATAAGTTGCTTTTATAAAACACATGGTCATAACGAAAACCTTTATAACGCTTTAATAGGACTCTTTAGTGATAAAATGATTTCTTAATGGACTATTTTGCTGGTTGGGTAGCTACCCCGGTATTTTTTTTGGAAAACGCTCAGATAACTATTATAATGTGCAGTCTTTTTGTTTTAAAGTAAGCGTAATGTATGAAAAAAAATGCTTCAGTTTTAATTAAAAAAAAATAAAGGCAACTAAAAAGGCGGCATTAATTGATTTTTGTTAGTTTGTCTCTTACAAATGATTTATCTTGCTTATGACTACGATCGTAATAGAATTTGATGTCAAATATTATCTAACTCAATAACGTTATGTACCTATATAGGAATACGCATACCCAATCGACAAAAGAGCATAACTCTACGCGAGTTAGGCTAACTTTTACTACAGAAACTCGCCCTTTTGCCTTTGCCACCATATTTACCCAAGATAACGACCGCTAATAGTGCTACCGCATTTACAAACGACATAAGTGGACATACGAGTAAAACACATGTAACATTCCAACAGCAGAGTTAGAAGAGATCTACACCCAAAAAGGTTATATGTGCGCAAGATCGTAAGGCACATGAAACATTTCGAAAGAGGATGCGCAGGCGCAAGCGTGCGCGCAGCCTTAGTTTCAGCTTCATGCGCCGGCGCTGATTTTAGTGCAGTTTACCTGGTCCAGCCGCCGCGGGCTAACCAGCTGCTCCGAGTAAAAAAAATACTAATCCAATTTTTTTACGTTAGCCTGGCCAACTGGGCAAAGGCCTAATATAAAGTTAAAAAAAATGGGATAGTTTTTATCGCTTAGTACATCTATTTTCGAAAGTGCTTTAAGGTGCATAACATCGAAAGTGCCGTTAAAGTTTGATTAAATTGCGATTGGTATTCTCATGAAATAAATGGAACTTAGTTTATTGTAATCGAGATAGTGTTGATTGTGAAGTGCGATGAGGTTCAAGAGGCAGACGCTGGTGTCGGAGGACACGTCGGAAGATGAGATCGGGCACAGCTATCTTGGGACCCTGGTGAGTATGAGAAAACTTGCACAATGAATAATACCAATGTAAATACAAATATACGTTGCTGCACACCAGAAAAACACATTACAAAAAGTAAATAACATCATCAAATCAATCTAGAAAACTCTTCCAGACAACCTTTGAGATAAAAAGTGGTGCGAATGATAATAAAAAGCGTAATAATTATGACTAACAGGCATGAGATTAAAAAATTATGGCAGACAATATAGAACCGCCTTATTATTATGCCAGTAAGGTTTTTGTATACATATTTTGGAACTTTGTGTGGATATTTATCTTTTCCCTTGACTGGGTATAAACGCGACTTATTAAATTACTAGCATTTTCCCGCGGCTTCGCCCGCGTTGTTCCCGTTATTGTCCCAAAGGAACTCTTTACCGGCATATAATGTATCCTATGTTTCAATCCAGGACTTGATCTAGTTGCATGCCAAATTTCAGCTTGGTCCATCCAGTTGTTACCCCGTTATAAGGTAACAAACATCCAAACATCCAAATATCCAAACATCTTCACAAACTTTCGCATTTATAATATTAGTGGGATACGTACACTTTAGTATATCTTTATTTTCTTAAGTTAGGTATTTTACAATGTATACCTATACCTATATATAAAGTAAAATAAAAAAATGAAATTACAAAATATAAACACATTATAAAAAACCTAACCTAGGGTGCCGCCGGCAGCGGGGCGGGGCCCAAGCTACCGGTGGTTAGGGCTGCAGAGAACGGAACCTCCTGACTATGCGCGCCGTGTCCAGAAGTACCGCCTTCTGCATCTGACCCTTGATCCAGCCATCAAGCGAGAGTCTCTTGAGATGGTGATCGAGACTCTTCGCTATAAGCCCGTTCGCCTCGTGAGCCAAGTCAAGGTACTTGCTGAGCTTGTCCTTCTCGGCTTTCACGAGGTTCTCGTCATGGAGGATGGTGATGTCGACGAGCATTGCACGGCGCTTTGATCGATCTATTAACACAATATCAGGCTTATTGGCCACAATAGTCCTGTCCGTGATGATAGATCGATCCCAATAGAGCGTGGCACGACCATTTTCGAGAACCGGCGACGTACACTTATTTTTAGTCTATAGTATATTTATTTTTGTTTGTTTTATTACTAATAAAGTTTCTATAATGTCATGATTTTTGTAATACTTAATATTTTTGAAAAGAGAAACTGGCCAGTTTCTTCCGGCGCTTCTTCTCACCAGAAGGTCACTACCCGAAGCGCCTAAAGAAAATAATAGAATCAGACTTGTTAAACAGCCCTTGAGAGCCTCCTTGCAGAAATAAATGAGTTTGAGTTTGAGTTTCAAAATTTTAAAGTGGCTTTTAAGAAGTATTATTGCAAAACTAACTTACTGATGGTCTGTTGATGAAAACAGGAAACATGAAACCAAAGGACAATAAAGAAAATACGCGACGTAACCCTTGGAAAATCTAGGGAATTACTTATCTATAAAATAAGGGCCACAGCCGACAAATCGATCCAGTATTTTGACTAGGGATGTAACGATACATCATTTTGCCGATACGATACCGATTATTGTAGAAAATAATCGGCGATACCGATACCGATATCTTAGCTAAATAATAAAGTATGAATATTAGATATGTGTATGTCCTTATTATACCTAAAACTTGGCTATATTTAACGGAGAGTCAACCTTAAAAGTGTAAAGTAAAAATAAATAAATCGTCAACTCAAAAAAAAAAAAATTATGAACCAAAGATATAATTAACATAGTAATTATCATTGCACAAGGTAATAGACCAATACATAAATTAAGTCAGTAATTGACATTACTTTTTGCAGTTTTTTTTTTTCATACAGCAAATTCTTTTCGCGCTCTTCAAATATCGGTTGTATATAATCGGCGATACCGGTATCGGTATCGTTACATCCTTAATTTTGACCAATGGTTCAACTTTGCTATCTAATAGTTTCTCGCATTAAATATAATTAAGTATCATTGTATTGTATGTCTTAACCGATCTACAAAAAACGAGTCAGTGTTGTGAACTTTTTTAAATTGACATTTAATGGCATGGCAGTGGTTTTTGTTGTTAGGGTTCTATTTGTTTATTCATTCTTTTATCTAGGTATCTATGCATATAATAAAATCTTAGAAAGACTGTTTGTACGCTAAAGATATATCCAAAAAGTATTAGAAATAAGTAATAAATCGTAAATAAATAGTTTTTTTTAATTTTTTTTTCGTTTGTTTATGCGGGCATAACGTAAAAACTTCTGACGAGATTTTTTTTTCGATGAAATTTGGTGTACAGATAGATTATGATCTAGGTTAACACATAGCATACTTTCTATCTGCCTAAGCCGAAGCAAACAAGAGACGTTTAACCTTTTTACCTCCGCGAACAAAGTCGCGACGGGGCCTCTATTTGGAAATATGAGTAGGATTTATAGAGTTAAAGGCTTGGCCGGCTCTACATGATATCAATTTGATAACATTTGACATTGAAAGCATTCTGAATTTGCAAGTTTTTGGCAACCCATTTTACATGAAATGATGACAGACAGAAATAAAGTGTTCAAAAATGGCGAAACATTTCGACAAATGGTAGTTACAAAGTATAAAGACGAACAAGTAGTCCAACTTTGGCCGTATATGAGCGCGCGATACGTATTCACACGCGCGATAGCAGGTATGTGTGAGTGCGATCCATACTGGAGCATTCTTACTTCTTTGCTTGTAGTGCGTCCGTACACGGCGCGCACACATTCAAGCGCGCGATGTTCTTTTTGTAGGAAGAGAAATTACTGCTATTCTATTGTGGTAGTTAGGTAGAGCCCGTCTGCCGGTGACTCCTTTTACCGTGCCCCTCAGACATTGGTTAATTTTCGATTGTTTTCAGTACATGTAGTCAAGTATTTGTAGAGTAACTTAACTGAGGTAGACTACATATACTAGAACATAAAAAACAACGAAAACACAACACGAGTATACCACCGTCGAGCAAAAAGACGCCAAAAACACCTTCATTTTGTTTTTTTTTTTATTTGTTGTTATAGCGGCAGCTGAAATTTCAAGTCGCTACATATTACGGTTGAAAAGATAGAGCCCTGTGACAGACGGACAGCGGAGGCTAAGCAATAGGGTTCCGTTGGCACCCTTTGGGTGCGGAACCCTAAAAATTACTAGACTAGGTACCAGTGGCGTGGCGTACAAACAACTCGATTCCTACCGGCTTGCCTAATATCAGGCTTTTGACCACCTTATTCTAGAGCTCTTAAGGAAAATGTACGCCAAACCTGCACCGGCTTGCCTTAGGATATCTTTTACGCCACGCCACTGCTAGGTACATTAAGGCTGCGTTTCCACCAGGTATGTGCGAGGATGCGTAGCGAGGGATGTGTTTGTCATGAACCAATAGGAACAGCTCAGCGGAGCGAGGATAGGTAAATGAAGTGTTTCTATATGTGGTGCTCCCTGGCAACCCCACTGTCCGTTTTTTGATTTATTAAGGCATAAAGTTGATGTACCCAATATGTACTGAATTTGTACTTACTCAAAAAAATATGTACCTCAATAGATTACGAGTACAACGAACTGAATTTGGGGTTGCTGGAGAGCATCTCCCCAGCAACCCCATTTCGTTTCGGCAACCCCACTGTCCGTTTTGTGATTTATTAAGGCATAAAGTTGATGTACCCAATATGTACTGAATTTGTACTTACTTAAAAAAATATGTACCTCAATAGATTACGAGTACAACGAACTGAATTTGGGGTTGCTGGAGAGCATCTCCCCAGCAACCCCATTTTTTGTTTTCAGTATTTCACGTGATTTTTCAGCAAATAATAGGCCAGAAAAAAATGTACTCTCACACGCCGTTTTTCGTTTTTCGAAATTCACCTCTCAAGGGGGTTAAATAGGGGTTGAAAGTTTGTATGAGGAGAATATATTTTTCAAAGTAAGAGATCTAAAACTAGTGCCGACTATTAGTGCAGAATTTGTACCCCCGTACCCCGTTTACTGTTTTTCAAAATTCACCTCCTAAGGGGGTTAAATAGGGGTTGAAAGTTTGTATGAGGAGAATAAATTTTTCAAAGTTAGAGATCTAAAACTAGTGCCGACTATTAGTGCAGAATTTGTACCTCCGTTCCCCGTTTACTGTTTTTCAAAATTCACCTCTTAAGGGGGTTAAAAGTTTGTATGAGAAGAATATATTTTTTAAAGGGAGAGATCTAAAACTAGTACCAACCATTAGTGCAGAATTTGTTCCTCCGTACGCCGTTACCGTTTTCAGAAATTCATCTCCTAACGGGGTTAAATAGGGGTTGAAAGTTTGTATGAGGAGAATATAATTTTGAAAGTAAGAGATTTGAGACTAGTGTCGACTATTAGTGCTGAATTTGTATCTCCGCACCCCGTTTACTGTTTTTCAAAATTCACCTCCTAAGGGGGTTAAATAGGGGTTGAAAGTTTGTATAAGGAGAATATATTTTTGAAAGTAAGAGATTTGAGACTAGTGTCGACTATTAGTGCTAAATTTGTACTCCCACACCCCTTTTTGTATTTACCAGTGGCGTGGCGTCCATAAAACTCGATTCCAACCGGCTTGCCTAATATTAGGATATTAAACACCTTGTTCTACCGATGTTAAAAAAATTAAGCCTAATTTACTCCGGTTTACCTAAGGCCATCTTTGAAGCCACGTCACTGGTATTTACATACAATAGGAGCGAATAATTAAAATGTACGGTACCTAGTATTCCTTAAACTGGACAATATTTGTTCGGCTACATTTAAAAATAACTCATGTTTTGATTTCTATCACATTTTAAAAATGTTATGCCACACCTGGCCATAAAGTGGCCTTTTCCGCACGCTGCGCGTACGGAAAAAGCCGCTTTCTGGCCAAGTGTAGACATACAATGATGTACACAACACGGGAAATTATTTATATGTAGCCTTTATTTTTATTTTTAAATGTAGCCGAACAAATATTGTCCAGTTTAAGGAATACTAGGTACCGTACATTTTAATTATTCGCTCCTATTGTATGTAAATACCAGTGACGTGGCTTCAAAGATGGCCTTAGGTAAACCGGAGTAAATTAGGCTTAATTTTTTTAACATCGGTAGAACGAGGTGTTTAATATCCTAATATTAGGCAAGCCGGTTGGAATCGAGTTTTATGGACGCCACGCCACTGGTAAATACAAAAAGGGGTGTGGGAGTACAAATTTAGCACTAATAGTCGACACTAGTCTCAAATCTCTTACTTTCAAAAATATATTCTCCTTATACAAACTTTCAACCCCTATTTAACCCCCTTAGGAGGTGAATTTTGAAAAACAGTAAACGGGGTGCGGAGATACAAATTCAGCACTAATAGTCGACACTAGTCTCAAATCTCTTACTTTCAAAATTATATTCTCCTCATACAAACTTTCAACCCCTATTTAACCCCCTTAGGAGGTGAATTTTGAAAAACAGTAAACGGGGTACGGGGGTACAAATTCTGCACTAATAGTCGGCACTAGTTTTAGATCTCTTACTTTGAAAAATATATTCTCCTCATACAAACTTTCAACCCCTATTTAACCCCCTTGAGAGGTGAATTTCGAAAAACGAAAAACGGCGTGTGAGAGTACATTTTTTTCTGGCCTATTATTTGCTGAAAAATCACGTGAAATACTGAAAACAAAAAATGGGGTTGCTGGGGAGATGCTCTCCAGCAACCCCAAATTCAGTTCGTTGTACTCGTAATCTATTGAGGTACATATTTTTTTAAGTAAGTACAAATTCAGTACATATTGGGTACATCAACTTTATGCCTTAATAAATCACAAAACGGACAGTGGGGTTGCCGAAACGAAATGGGGTTGCTGGGGAGATGCTCTCCAGCAACCCCAAATTCAGTTCGTTGTACTCGTAATCTATTGAGGTACATATTTTTTTAAGTAAGTACAAATTCAGTACATATTGGGTACATCAACTTTATGCCTTAATAAATCAAAAAACGGACAGTGGGGTTGCCAGGGAGCACCACATGTTTCTATTGGTCTATCCTCGCACATCCCTGGTGGAAAACCAGCCTAAAATGTCTGTATAAGTACAGAACCACGAACTAGCAAAGTAGGTAACCGAGTTTATTTTTTGTCCTAACGAAGGTTAGCAACAGACAATCCGAGAAGGGGTCGTTAACTTTTATCTATCAATTCCAGTTGCATTTAGATAACCAGTCGTCTCACGAATTACAAGATAAACAGAAATGTGGAAGCTGTTTACCTATCTCGACTAAAAATACACGATTATTATTTACTTTTAATATATATCGTCGTATGTGCAACAACTTTGTTATGACTATTTATTATTCATTTAGTTTTCCGTTGATATCTTGATGTGTCTTGTTGACCACTTTTGTATAAAGCTAAATGACTTAGTTTTCTTTTAAAAGGGCTCAAATGCTTTAAAATAGGCAAGCCTCAGCTTATTTCGTGTATTTACGCGCCAGAAGGTTATGGCCGGCGCGTTGTTGACTGGACGCTCTCTTCGGGGCGTGCGGCATTCATGTTAAACATAAACAAATGTATGTGAGCGTCCTCCCCCCCAGGACATAACCTTAGTATTATTTTTCTATCAGGACACACTCTACACTCACCCATACACCACTTTGCTTCACAGTTAGGTTAGTAATCACAGCTACACTCTACATCATTATCTTAGGTCTAAATAAAATAATTTATCGTAGTGTGCGGCGGCCTAGCGCCCCACTAAGTCATATAGTTCCTGTTGGAGACCCTACAGGCCTACAGACTGCCAGCGTTAAAAAAAAGTGAGCGTCCTGAGTGCACGCTGCACAAAACCTATAGACGCTGCCCGTCACGCTGCACGCCCTGCTGGACGCGACCCACTCAGGCCTTACGCCACTTACAGTTAGACTAAGGTGTTGATAGAAAATCTCAGTGTTTTTATGATAGTCATTATATTATCATTAAATGTCCTACCTTCCTATGACTTAAACCCGGCTAAATGCTTTGGAGTTGTTTAGAAGTTAGCAGTGTTCCTATAAGGTGTTCTTACTGAACATGCCAAATTTTCATGATTCACGATTACATCAACATTTCGAATCATTGCGAATTAGAGGATAGTTCGCCAACTAATTAGCAGCTGATCGATCATGTGCCTCGCTTTAATTTGATTATCGGGCCTCGTGAGGGGAATTCGTAATGGCCCGTGAATTGGGTGAGAACTGAGGTTATTTGTTTTAGACACAAATTGGCAAATAGTATAGTTCTCGACGTGACACTGACGCATCATTTACTTAAAAGGTTCCATCTTCTTTTAGTCGTGGCAGAGTGGTCGTGGTCAGGTCTCGGTCGAATCTTGCGCCACCGCTTTTCTTGTAATGCGACGGCAAGTATGTTTGGCGGAGTGAGAGTTAACATTTATGTGGCTCTAGTAAAAAGGGGTACAAGGCACATTTAACCTAGGAGCAAAAGAGCTTAAGTCATACTACAGAGTTGACTTTTGGTCCTGGTATAAATTTGACCTTTTGGCCTTTTCACTAGACCCACTAGTAGATTTATGCTGTAATGAGTCACGGATTTGATGAGGTCTGTCCACCGTCTTGAAGAGCGTCCACGAGATCTTTTGCCCTAGACTTTCTCTTGCATCAATCGTTCCACGGAGTACTCGTTACGGGTGCCGAAGGAAAGGTGGCATATTTATAATTATTGCTGATTCATAAGCTGGGCCGTACTTGAACCCAGGTCTTGTGCCATGCCGAGATACGCTTTAACCAATTAAGCTACCAGATTATCGAATAGTTACCTCGAAATTCGTCTAATGCGTTATAATGCTTGCAGTTTCTACTTCCTATCAGGTAATTTCCATTTGTCACATAGTGGAAGAAAAATGGGTCTCCTATCCTCAATGGGGGAAAAATCCGCCAATGCCGGGCCGCGCTGAGCGAGGCTAGGCACGTTGATTGATGGATTTTTTCCTCGCACACTTCTCCGTTACCTCGCACGGCTCTGGTGGAAACGCAGCCTTAAAGAGGTACGAAATATTTAATGAACTCAATTAGTATGTGTAATTGTGTGTTTGTCCCAGCCAACTGGTTTAATCAGCCATTTGGTTAAGTGCCTAGCATTTTCACTAAACTACGCTACGCGGGGCTTCTATTTCTGCTCTGAGGGACACAAGCTAACTAACAAACTTATCCTAAAATTTAGGCCTAAGGCTAGGCAGTTAACTAAATGGCTAATTAAGCCAGTTGGCGGCGACATATTCATTGCAGTATGGGGTCTAAGTGCCCCATACATAATATGGTTAATTACCAGTTAACTTAATTGCCCCAATAAGAACCAATACGGACCATTAACGGTATTTACCGGTACAGACAACGCAGAACGCGTCCTCTGTGACAAAGACAGTGACATTATATTCTTATTAGTAGGTACTTAATTACTTACAAAGTTGCACTAACTTGAAAATGACTAAAAATAAATGACTGACTTGGTAATATAGTCATTGGCTCGCAATCTTGTGACACTAAAGAGTAAATTAGATTAAAACAAACAATTATTATAAACAGCGTTATCAGTCACATGACTGGCCGGTGTGTGCGTAACGATAGTTTGTATGTAAATAAACAACGTTAGTCACAAGACTTGTGTGAAAGGTTAATCGGTGCGAGATTAACACATCTGCCGTCCTATCACTAAAACCCGGTTAACGTCTATGGAGAGGTTAGCCAGGTTTTTGATATGTTGACTTATTTTAAATAAGTCAACATATCAAAAAGTTATTTATGTCTAGGACACATCTATATTATGTAATCTCTATGGCAACGGCAGGAGTTTCGCGCGTTTGTTACCGTTTTACCTCGAAAGTAAACTTGTAGCGATTTACCTTATCGCATCTCAACTCGATCGCTTATTTAATTTTCGCGTTGTGTCTCAATCGTTTATTTTTGGCCGCTAATATGTTTAGCCGCATTTCACGTCGATCGTGTATTTCACTGTCGCCTTCGCCCCAAAAATAGGCCAAAAATCACATGATTTCTGGACGAGCCCCTACTAGTACCAAATTTTGCCAGCGAGGGCTTAGCCAGCGACCAGATGCACGCGTTATGCGACAGAGAGACGATCACATTCGGTGCGTTCCATCCGGTAGTCGGACCCGATCGTCAGTTTTGTACTGTTACTTATTCTGTGACGCTGGGTAACTTTATGCAGGTGTTCTCGACGCTAAAAGAGATACTTAAGTATGACAGGGTATAAAATGGCTTGCACCATCCCTAGCACACATTAAAGTTGCGACAGCCGGAAGGGCAATGGTAATGGCCCCTAGTTAGCGAAAACGCATGAACTTGACACGCGATGCGCGAATTAAGATAACGACACGGACTTTAGTTTAAAAAAAACTTTATTTATAAATGGACAGAGTAACGGCCTAGCTTACAATCAAGATAATTCTAACTTAAAATAATTAATTACAAGTATTTATAATAAAATAATGCAATTCGGCATTGACGTAATGCCCTCAATCTGTTAGTGTTGAGGTGGCATTACGTTCTTGCTGATAAAGCGAATATTAGGGGTTGGACCATCCTTAACTCCTCCCTCCTTTAGAGAGGAATTATCCGAAGGCGACACTGTCGGCTTCAGATAATTTCGTCTGAAAAATACATAATACACTTTATATGATACATATTTTACTAATGTGGTGAGTGTGACGACATATAATGCAATGGTCCAGACGCTAACTTTATAACTAATGACGTAATTTTCACAATCACCTTCACTATTATATTTTGCACTATTGAGGATGTCCTTCACGTCGCCGAAGTCCACGCCTCGGAGGTCTATCTCGTTCTCGTTCCTCTTGATCTGGACTTGTGGTTCTGGTAGTATAACGGGAGGTAAAGTAAACCTGGTTACTGTAGTGTTGCTGGTTGCCTTAATGGTGATGTCATCTACCTGGGTCTCGCAGTATTTCATAGGGGTGAGTATGTATGTTCCTTGTAGGTTGCGTTTGGTGACTTCATTTCCGCAGGTCTCCGTTATAATCGCTGTTTTCTTGGTGTAAAGCAGCCAATGGTCAGTTGTGATTTTTTGGATTACTGTCTCTTCTGTTTTGATGCTTTGCTGTTTACATCTCGTGAGGTTGCCTTTCAGTAACATCAGCTGTTCTATGCAAGTCGCTGTTGGATGCTGTACTACGTCGTCGTCGGTGCAGATGTGTTTTTCTTTTTCTATCTCCTCGCAGTATCTGGCCACGGGTTTCAATTGCAATCTATTCATCATAAGGTAGGGGTATTTGGGAATAATTGTGAAGGTTTTATCTGTATGAGGGTTGGAAATTGGTATAGGAATAATTTTGTAATAAATATATGTGTTTTTCTCTATTAGCGGGATATCTAATACGAATGTTAAACGATTATTACTAATAAATGATTTTAATTCTATACTACGTTCTATCTTAACTAAATTTTCCTTTGATACAGGATATACTAAACTAGCGTGCTTTTCTATTTCAAAAAGGACATTAATAAGCTCGGTTGAATTTATTACGGATTGATGTAGTGTAGATAATTTACTGAAAGCAATAGCTGTTTCTATTTCTTGTATAATACTATAAATGGTCCGAAAGTTATTTAGAATCTGGTAAACGCTGTTCATCATGGAAACTAAATTGTAAAGTTTAAGCTCTTCATTTTGAATAGACTCTAATTGTTTAGTTTTATAACCTAGGTGTTTAACGTTAAAGTTAATGTCACTTGAAATATTAGTTAATTTGTCGAGAGCTTTTTGAAGTAAAATTACCTTATTTTCTACTGAAATCTCCTTATGCTTCATCTTTTCAATTACATTATTAAATCTAATTGCATCATTATTATCTAAATTGCCCGTTATTATCTTAACTATAGATCCTAATGGGTTGAGAATACCTCTTTTTGTTCTTACTGTTGGTAGAATCTGCGAAAGTTTATCTCTAGAAAGTTCTGTAAAGGAATTTACTTGAGCTTCTAAACCCATTAGTTCTCTTCTTGTATATATGTTGCTATCAATTATTTGCTTTAATTTACTATATTGGTTTAAGTTAATTTCTAATAATGAACTAATTGATTCTAAATCTATAATCTTAATTATACTCCAGGAGCTAGTCCTCATCAGAGCTGTACCCATCCTGACTGGAGCTATCCCCGGACTCCGCTCGAGGTTTTGGATGTTGAGGCTGCATCCCTGATGTGCCAGGGCCATCAGAAATATCACACGCCACCTGTGGAGGTCGTTTGATATTCTTAAGTGCTACTCGGGTATTTTTTTCTTAACTTGTACGGCGCTGTTAAAAAGTTTCGTCACTACGTTACTGAAAAAATTCCTGAATTCGGGAGTCTCAAAATAAATATAGTACTTATTTTTCAAGTTTACATATTCCTTTAAGAATTTATATAACAATTCCTCATTATCGACTGGCATGTAAACTTCAAGGAGTTTCTTGTTAGAATCATCCTTATCACTAATCTTATTTTTAATACATGTATGGATTAAAGTCTGTTTAGGTTTCGTATTTACAGCTTCAATCATAATCGGTCTGTCTTCATGTTCCCTATTAGACACGGAGTGAGCAGTTGCTCCATCATCAGAGTCTGAAATCTCAACAATTTCCATTTGAGATTCAGATTCCTGTCTATTTAACTTAACTATTTGTTCGGTGAGTGACTCAACATATTTTTGCGATTTTTCCTCTTTTTCATCTTTGTTAACTGCCATTGGTTCACTATGATCGTTTGTTAAATTGAGTTTTATACGGGAAACTGCATCGGCGTTTGTGTTCAGATTACCAGTTTCGTAATACATTTCGAAACTGCAATCCGTTGAGGCCATTATGAAAAAAAATTCCACCTCGGAATAGTCATGGGATGGTCCCGGGGTTGGTTCCGGGCTTGGCTCGAAGTATGCTGGGTCCGCGTCGTAATTTTCTGTATAGTTTACGCGTCTCGCACTAGCGGTCCTCATGGTGACGTCAGTATTAGAACCCGACGCCCCATTGTGACGAGGCGGCACGTGCTGGTTTTGCGGCGTGTTAAACGGTGAATAACCGGCAGACTGCTGATTATGCACTTGCGCTGACCCGGCAACTTGTTGACATTGACTACGCATATTAAAGGAGTTATTTATTAGCGGCCTATCAATTCTATTTTGAAATGATCCATTTGGTGAATTAAAATTATTAGATGGCCTATGATTAGGGTTTTGCCCAACGGGATTGAAACTATTATTGTTCGGAATTCTCTCCTGCCTACCGTGAGGTTCGAAGCTATTCGGGTTTGGAGTATGGCTACTCGTATTGTTGCCGAAATTCCTGAAAAGACATTTTATATTGTAGACGCTATGCAGGTTCTGGCGTTCCATAACCACTCGCAAAGCATCCTCTAAATTAGTGACCCCCTTAATGTCTATTAGTTCTACTAACCTCTGCGGCAAATTGTACGTAAAAACATCAAAAGCTAATTGATGGTAAAGTTCATTTTTTGATTTTCGTATTTCGGGATTGACCACGGTCTCAGTTACTTTTGCAAGCAAAATGCCCCGGTGGTACTGAATGCGTTGACAAAATTCTAAATAACTTTCGTCCCTATATATTACGAGTCCCTCTAAAGCCAATTTGAGGCCGTTTTCGTTTCTATGGTCCCCGAAATGTTTACATAATTGCCTCTTGAGGTCTACCCATGTGTCTACATCCTCCTGTTCTGCAATTAAAATTGCAGCTTCACCTGTCAACCTACTAGTAAGGACCTCGAATAGAAATTTGTTCTGTTCGGGACCCCCACTAAATCTACTTATAACATATTCGCATTTCTTTATGTAAACTGGCAACTGCCTTGTGCCGTCGAAAAGCGGAATAAGGTTAATAACCGACTGTGGAATGTCTTTAATTCCTTCCATTGCAAATAAAATATAATAGTTTTCGCTTCGCGCGTTTAAAATAATATATGCTTATGCATTAAGTAACTAGGTCAGTTAAAAGCGGAATTTGACGCCTTCAATGACGATAAAAATGTTATTACGGCGTTTTCTAATCCCTAATAACACACATATATTTATAACAAGTGAAGATACGTATAAAAGGAGCGGTAAGGATGATGAAAAAGATTGACTCACATTCCTCCCGGCAGCTTTCACGACACCTCACGACTGGCTGGAATCTCTTGGATTGTTTCCGGTCGGCTGGAGTTTGACAGCTTTCTGGATCGGCTAGGTCGGCTCTGTTGCAGGTCCTCTTGCGTCTTCTTAATAAATTTATTTGTTCGGCTTCCCGTTGAAACGTAGAAACGTACGTTGTCCGACACGGTGCGATCGCGTGATTATAACGGTCTGAACGTGTCAGGATAACGACGGGAATCCTGTCCTCAGCGCCAATTAAGATAACGACACGGACTTTAGTTTAAAAAAAACTTTATTTATAAATGGACAGAGTAACGGCCTAGCTTACAATCAAGATAATTCTAACTTAAAATAATTAATTACAAGTATTTATAATAAAATAATGCAATTCGGCATTGACGTAATGCCCTCAATCTGTTAGTGTTGAGGTGGCATTACGTTCTTGCTGATAAAGCGAATATTAGGGGTTGGACCATCCTTAACTCGCGCGCGCCGCCGTCTGTCGCGCGTCTCACTCTCACATAAGTAGCTAATTAGCTAACCGACTTCATCTTTACCTCACATTTTTGTGGTAATCTCGGGCAAAAGGTACATATATAGATAATTTATTTCGCCTACCTTAGGGTTCGTTTCAGCGGCGCGATCCCGACTGAAGCATTGCTATGGGCCGATACAGACGGACTGCATGCCAGCTACGATTTGTATGGGAACTCCGTCTGTATCGGCCCTATGCATTGCTAAAAGTTTGGTTGTAGTGCGTTCCTACACGGCGCGCATACATGCAAGCGGTGTACCTACCTTTTTTCGGAAAAAAATAGTATAATGAGGAAACTCATATTAATATTATAAATGCGAAAGTAACTGTCTGTCTGTCACCTACCTATTCACGCTTAGAACCGCTGGATCGATTGTGTTGAAATATGGCATGTAGATAGGTATAGGTACTTTGAGATCTGTACCTCTAACATTGTTGGTCAGTTTACAACGGCCAATGAGAGCACCCCGTAGACCAACCAGATTGCAAACTGTGCCGCACGCAGCACATCACACGACTTCGACAATATTCCATACAACCATTGTCGCGTTAGTAATTGGCAAAATAAAAAAAAAACAAGTGTCACTTTCGTGGGTATCTGCGTTTAATTATTGGGCTCGAATATTCTTGAATTTCAAATATCATTAGGAAAATGGCGGAATAATTTATTAGTTTTTAATATTGTGCTATTTTCTCCTGTAATTGAGCTTAAAGTATTTGTATGGATAAAATAATAAATAGGTGTTTGCTATTCGGCGTTGAAGAATTGTCCACGGTTGGTGTATTGCTGAAAAATACAAAAACAAACCTCGAGTTTGAATTATTTTATTTTTGTTATGATATTATTATTATTTCTAGGGATGTAACGATACATAGTTTTGCCGATACGATACCGATACCGATATATTGTAGTAAATATCGGCGATACCGATACCGATATCTTAGCTAAATAATGAAGTATGAACTTCAGATATTTGTATGTCCTTATTATACCTAAAACTTGGCTATATTTAATAGAGAGTCAACCTTGAAAGTGTAAAGTAAAAATATTAGAAAAATATAGATTGTCAACTCAAAATTCAAATTTATTTTTTAAAAAGAACCAAAGATTTAATCATTGCTCAAGGTAATAGACCAATACATAAAGTAAGTCAGTAATTGAAATTACTTTTTGCAGATTTTTTTTCATACAGCAAATTCTTTTCGCGTTCTTCAAATATCGGTTGTATATTATCGGCGATACCGATATATCGGTATCGGTATCGTTACATCCCTAATTATTTCCTTGTCGTAGGCGTGAAAAGTACTATGTGAAGTCTCGGCCGAAAGTACAATAGATGGACTCATATTCTTCGAGGGCCTCCTCTGCGAGTCGGCCCTCGAACTCACTCGTCCATCTATTGCTAACTTTCCGGCCTCTACAACAATATACTAATTTATCTGGGAAGAGTTGGAAATGAGACCCAGCACATATTAAGCTTGCGATAGCCGGAAGAGCAGTGGTAATGGCGCCTAGTTAGCGAAAACGCATGAACTTGACACGCGATGCGCGCGCGCCGGCGTCTGCCGCGGCTCACATAAGCAGCTAACTAGCTAACCGGCTTCATCCTTACCTTACATTTGTGTCGATTGCGATCAAAAGGCACATAGATATAAGATAGATGTCTCTCTAGATGTCTCAGGTTCAAATCCTGGTAAGGGCAAATATTGTGTGATGAGTAGGGTTGGGACTCCTCGTGGCATTTTGGAAATAAAGTGCTGTGGAGTCGTTGTTACCTAGTTAGTTTTTATAATTGAATGAATAAATTATTTACAATGTTCTAAAGTAGTAAATAAAATTATATTATATTTAGATGGATTATATGTATGTTTTATCTTGTTTTTGTAATACCCTCAGAGTATCGATATACATATTTATTCATATGTACGCAATATTTGTTCCAAAAAGTTTTTGACTAATAGTTTTATAATATGGCATATTGACACGATAAAAGTCATGTCTAAAATGTCAAATTTAGACTACTGCTTAATTTATCCCATTTGCATTAATGAATTCAATTTCGTAGTAGATGACTGTTGGTAAGTACTTACTGAAGTATTTTTAATAGCATCTAGTGTTAACAAAATATAAATATGCTTACTTAGGTTTATAGGTATAAACATTTTATTGAGTAGGTTTGTTTACGTAGACATGCGCAAAATGCGTCACTAAAGTGAAAAGAGTGATATGAATCTTTATCTATCAACGATAATATGCATCACTCCTTTAGCTCAGTAGAGTAGAGCTACTTTAGAGCGAGTGAACGAGGGAGTTGAAAGATATACTGAGTTGTTTGAATCGGAACTGAGCTAGTGAGCCGGTGAGCTAGACCAAATGATATAGTTCTTTTGAATCACTCACTCGTGTCGGTTAAGATACCTAACTTATATTGCAAAATAAGTATAGAGCAAATACCAAGAAATATTAATCATTCAATCATTATTCATTCAATCATAAAAAATAGGTAGCGACTGCATTGCACTCTATGTCCAAATTGCCACGAGAATCCTAACCCTAGTGATGAGCAAGAGTGTTTGTTGCTGAATCTTGGATATTTGTCTATATAATTATGTATATCGTCGTCTAGTACCCATAATAAATATGTGTCATTCCGTGCGTAACGGTACCTTATACAGGGTGGGAGGGACTATACCGACATACTTTAGCCATGAATTCCTGGTGGTATGACGAGTAAATAATGTTATATCAACATGGGTCGAATATTGTCATTTTACATTAATAGTCTTATGGAACAAAATAAATCAGTAAATTCCGCCCCTCGTCATAAACATGTCCTTACTGGAGAAAAAGTTATCAAAAAGAAAAAAAAAAGCTAAAATGGAAACGAAAGGTCAATTTGTCGAAAATCAAAAGTTGAGCTAATATATCGAGTGGGATATCAAATAAAAGGGCTTAATATGGAGATTTCAAAACCGTTTTTATTTTTTTTCTTAGTCGTGTAGTTTTTGATTTAAGACCAAAAACGTTTAAAAAAATACCATTCCCCCCTATTATCTTCCAAGTTACTGAACAGAAAAATCTGTAATAATTACCGATTATTAATATTATCCTAAATATTACAGGAAAACTAAAACAGTTTTCCTAACTTGCAGCGTTTTTTAGAAATTCGCAAATATCGTAAGACAACCTTATTTGCTCCTACTAAACTAACCGCGGCATATGTCGATGTATGGGGACAACAGTTTTACAAGAGCAAAGTTAAGTTTGTCCCACCATACAATTTTTCTTGAATTATTCACGTATCTACTGACGATTTTGTACGGAACCCTCGGTGCGCGAGTCCGACTCGCACTTGACCGGTTTTATTTTTTATATACTACCTTACCTTAATTCTTTATTCTAATTTAGTATTGGTAGACAATTTTACAAGGACGTATACAATATAAGATATAATATACCACACGTATTATATCAGGCAGGTTTGCGCCGTGCATCTCATCCGGTAGTTACCGAGATTAAAATCACATCAGTCATCGAGATAAAATCACTATTAGACTAAGGCTAAGTCCTACAATATTAAGATTATCGCACACGACATTACTATGGGTATACCTACCTAATCATGGTCGACGCGCAGACTGTGCGATCCGTATTGGCGCATTCGTAAGACTGCTTGACTGCTTCGTTCACGGCGCACACACAAGCCGCGCGATGTACAGGTCGCGTCACGTAAAAAGAACGCTGGTGGTCAAGCTGCGCATTAGGCCATTTTATCGATCTATTTGGTGGTATGAGGTGCGACGCGGGGAGGGCGGGTTAATCGAACCGCGCCGCGAGCAAAAGGCTAGTTCAAAAGTAAAACAATAAACATAGTACTTTCGTGCGCGAGTGTAACAATGCGCAAACACACCCCCTCTACTTTCTTCCAGCGTTTTTTTTACGTGATGCGACCTGTACCTTTTGTAGGAAGAAAAATTACTGCTACTATACTGTGACTATAGTCTGTACTTTTAGGTATTTAAAACCACGTGACTTGGGTCGTTCAGCCAATGGTATTGTGCCACAGATACAAAACCTTGCTTTGATTGGCTGAACGACCTGAGTCACGTGTTTTTTTGTTTACCTTTTTTTAAATACCTAAAAGTACAGACTATAAGTTTAGGAAAAGAAGCGACTGTTATATGGACTCCCCACCCAAGGTCCGCTCGGCTGCAAAAATGTGCTAATTCTTGACATTGCAGTGGACATTAGCTGATTCACGTCGGAAGGCGCGTGGGCCTACCTGTCGGATGCGCACGCGACGGACCTTGAATTTGAACCAGTTTTTTCACCTCATGATTCCGGTATGATTGAAGGTTCTGTCACTTAGGAGCAGTAGCTTCCCTTCCAATTGATTGGAATGGTATTTTCTTGATCTTATTTGCTAGGCGTCGGAACTCTTCCTACTTATAAGGCACTGGTCTCACCGCCGGTGAGTAAGCGAGTAAAGTTGGGCAAGTAGCATTACATTGTGGATCTGGAAAGGTCGATTGATCACACTGTGCCTGGTCAGCCCGCAATGAACTTACTCGCCCAACTTTACTTGCTTAATCGCCGGGGGTGGTACCAGTGCCTAAGACAGCGCTAGCGCTGGTAGATAGATTGACACATTTATCTTAGTGGGAGTGACACCGCCTATGAAGATAGAGGTCCCAGCTTCAATTCCTGGTAGGGGCAAATATTTGTGTGGTAAGCGCGAGTATTTCTTTCCGAGTCGTGGATGTTTTTTATCTATTTAAGTATGTATTTATCTATATAAGTATTATTATGTATATTGTCGTCTAGTACCCATAGTACAAGCTGAGTTTGGGACTAGGTAGATTTGTGTAAGATTGTCCCGCTGGTTAGGACGCGTGTCGACACAGAGCACCCTATCGTGATCTTCTCTCACACACTCTCTCTGTAAGTAGAGTTGTGGGGTTGCCATTTCAAGGCTTATACCTCTTTTGGCGGGCTCTACGCAACCTCAATCCTTTGTTCGCAGCATTGTATCTGTGTGTCTGCTCGCTCGGGAGGCGTGCGAAGCGGAGCGGTTGACGCTGGTCGCCGTCTGATATTATGGTGAAATGAGATTTAAGGCGCGGTAGGACCTGGCTCGCATTTCCCATACAAACTAGGGTCGGGCGGAATGCAGATTATTGCAGATTATCTTCGATTTCTAACATACAAGTATACGTTATCAACCCAAACATGAGAGGATGCCCTGCATGACTGTGAAATCATGATTGTCAGGTATTAATTTTGTCAGAAAAGGTAACTGGTGATGAACAAAATGAAAAAAAATGAAAAAAATACTTTATTTTATAGTGTTTTCGCGCTACTTTTCTATCGAGCGAAGTGTTCGCTATCGTGTTCTAAGTGAGAGGAAGCCCTAGATACAGTTCTGAATATTATTATATATGTTTTACAGTGACCTAAGAGTCAAATAAGTGCTCTAAAAATGATTTGGAAACTAGGCTTCCGTGCCCGATTCTGGTCTCACCTCGCCTTAATGATTTTTATTGTAGCATTAACGACTGCCATCGAATTATCTTCTAATAAAATAAGTATTTAAATGAGATTTAGGCCAAAATATAATTCGTCGAATGATTAAAAAAACCGAACCAATTAATCCCGACCCGAATCGTAATAATTCGAAATGAATTTTCGGACAAACGAAAAAAAAATTGAAACTATATTTGTCGAATAGTTTTTGTCGTAACGAAATTTTTGTCGAATGGTTTTTGTCGTAACGAAATTCGGAGTTTAATTTTTAGTGTTTCAGATAGGTAACCCAGAATGGCGCATCACTAGCTGCAGCACATAAAGAGACCTCTCGTTAAAGTATACTGATATTCCCAATTACCCTGAGCCTCAAGTTTAGCGTGCGGACAATCCTTGCAACTCAACACCTGACAATTGTTACCGGCGTGGGCTGAGGAAGCGCCGTCTGATTGGGTAAATTTCCCAGTTAGGCGTAATGGAGCCGCTATAATCGCGAGGAACCGGGGTAATGAGATATGCACGGATACTGCCGGTTTGGGACGCGTTCACATGCGTTAGCGAGCCGCCAGTTATACAGTACAAGTGTTTTTTCAAATCTATGTATGCAGTTTTTCTTGTCCCTAAAATCGATGACATGGTTCCTAAGAACAGATCGTCGTATGTCTTATGATATGACCTTCCCATACTGACCGATCGAAATGGGCCACCCTGTAGTTTAGCGTGCAGCATTTTAAACGTTTATTAATGAAGATTAATTACAGTACTTGAATGCTGTAAATAGAATGTGGTTGGATTAAAGTGTGCAGAGATGATCTCACTTGTGATGCACGGGTTGACAGTTCTACAGGGATTCATGGATTGCATCGCTCCTCATCGAAAGGGTATTCATTCACACACGTTGGAACCAAAATGGTCGCGCACCGTGCGGTTCCAAATAAATTTTATACCGCGCTCAATCCGAATGTGGAATGAGCTCCCTGCCACCGTTTTCCCGGCAGGCTACAGTATGGAGTTCTTCAAGAGGGTAGTGAATAGGTTTTTAAAGCAAGACATACGTTAATTTTCCTGGTCTCGTAAGCGTCCGTGTGCTTGTTTGCCACCCTAGTAACGTGCTAGTAGTATAAAAAGATATAATTCATAATTTGTTTGGTGCGTGATCGTGACTTGAAATTCATCTAGTTCTTCTGACTTAAAAAATGTAACAATGTAGTATATTTATTTGTAAGGCAGTGGTTGTCCGTGTGTGTAAAAAAAAACTGTGGATTAGAAAATTGTGACGATTTCAATTTGTATGTTAAACAGAAAATAGCGTATTGCAACATGATACCACTATTATCCGAAGTCTAGACCATGCCGTGCACAAAATGACGTAATTGCGAAATTCCGCAACACAAAACAATTTTAGCGGGCACTCGTGTCACAGATAATGTTTCTTCCTATAAAAAGGTACATCGCGCGCTTGAATGTGTGCGCGCCGTGAACGAACGCACTACAAGCAAAGAAATAAGAAAGCGTAAGAATGCTCCAGTATGGATTGCACTCACGCAGTGTCACAATACGTGTCGCGCGCTCCTAAACTTGTTGCTTGTAGTGCGTTCGCACACGGCGCGCACACATTCAAGCGCGCGATGTACCATTGGTAGGAAGACAAATTACTGCTGTTATACTGTGGCAGGGGTCAGAAAACTTTTTAAATAGAGTGCCAGATGCCGAGAAAATATCGTTTTTTTTTTTGAGAGAGCCGCAGTTGTCTGTTACAGGTTCCACTGTATACCAAACTTTTCTTTGAGAGTATTTGAAGAGCTGCAACTGTCCCTTTAAAGAGCTGCGGTTTGCCGACCCCTGGTTAGGGCATACAACAGAGGTAGCAACAGGAATTTCCTATGATAAAATCCTTCAAGATCAGGCATTTTCCAACAAAACATTCTTACAGTAACCATGCCTAAACGCACATCACGTATGCATTCTCCCGATCTACTTATGACGTCATCTTTGCAACATTGCAAAAGTTGCTTAATGCAAAACAGCATACTTTATCTGACATTCCTGACAGTTAAGTCTTTATGCGCTGAGAGCGCAACCACTCGTGCGATGCATTCGATGCACGTGGGACCACGTGGGACCACGTTATGCATTAGTGGCAATGGTATATAGACCTAGTCAGGAAAGGCCGGCTTCAATGTTGCTATTGCTACCTTGATCGGACAGTATGAGGTCTATTAGGGCGTTTCATATTTGTATAGGTTAAAAAAATTGTTTATTTTGTCAGACTTTCTCTTATTCCAAAACTGTTGTTATTGTAATACATATTGCTGTTGTAATACTTATTGGTTGAAAAGAGAAACTGGTGAGTTTCTTCCGGCGCTCCTTCTCACCAAAAGAAAAGAAGAGATGAGACATGTAAAAGAGCCCTTGAGGGCCTACTTGCAGAAATAAATTATTTTATTTTTATTTTTATGTATATCTAAAATTTCAAGGTGATAGAAACATATTTAGGGGTTGCGCAAAATGGTCAGTAAGAGAGTAAATGTACTGAAACGCATATCTTTTCTTTACATTACATAGTATAAAACAAAGTCCGCTGTCTGTCTGTCTCTATGTATGCTTAGATCTTTAAAACTACGCTACGAATTTTGATGCGGTTTTTTTTAATAGATACGAGAGATTTATGAGGAAGGTATATATGTATAATACATGCTTTTAGTACGAGTATTAGCATTGCACCCGTGCGAAGCCGGGGCGGGTCGCTAGTTTTATATATTTCAAAATAGTTGAATTTGGATATACAGTAATTTAACTAAACCTAATGTCATTCAAAATATAACAACGTTAGTTATTTGTGTGTTCTTATTATCAACAGAAACGACTAAATGCTATAAAATCATTTTTCTAAACGACCAGGTTCGATTGCCTGCTAAAGTTTTTATTTTCAAATCTATGTATGCAGTTTTTCTTGTCCCTAAAATCGATGACATGGTTCCTAAGAACAGATCTTCGTGTCCCTTATAGTTTCAAACTTTCCCATACTGACCGATCAATGGGCCACCCTGTATAGGTAATTTCTCAATAGATATTTTCCTCATATGTACTTGATATTCACACGGATGATATGATACTAATAGATTTATCACGATTTGTTAACTATAGCTACTAGAGATTCGAGTAATTATAACTTAAGACATTCAAATCAGTATCGCAATAACGCCGTATATAAACACGGAACCGATTATCGAGCAAATCGATGCAATCTGCGATTAAAGAGATGCTCGGCTCACACTGGTAATTATTTCCATTACGCAGTGCTAGAAAATTGTAACGTAAACGATTTTCCTGTCGATTGCGATCGGTGTTGTTGGAGTTCACGATACGGGGATGATACGATATAACATTTAACGACTTACCCAGACTGTTCCATTCACTCTCATCTATGAGGGCCTCCGCTAGCTGGCGCGGACGCCCGCCGCGGACGCACGCGGCGGGCGGGCAAAAGTATGGACCCGCGCCCGCTTCACTTAGCGCTGTTCATACAATTTCTTATTTTTGCCCGCCCGCCGCGTGCGTCCGCGGCGGGCGTCCGCGCCAACTAGCGGAGGCCCTGAGAGTAGACATGTGCCCAGTAGTGGGACCTATATTGGCTGATGAAGATTCGGAGGTTTTACTGTTTTATACTTTTGATTGATTTTAGCAGCTATTTATGAATTTTGGCACTCTTTTTAGAGCGCGATCGTGCGTCTGTGTAAATACGGGTCGCGCACTCCTAAACGGCCAAAGTTGGACTACTTGTTCGTCTTTATACTTTGCCCTGACGCTTTTCCCGTTTCATTCGGTGTAGGTTTGTGACCGCGTATCACTAAAAGCAATCGGTTCCGAACAATCTTTTGGAACAGCAAGCCTCAGTTATACAAAGAGCCTATCATAATGTATAATGAGCCTACATACGGCATTAACACTTCGAAAAACTTAGTAATTATGTTAATTTTGATCCTAAGTCCACTAAATGATTTTATTCAAAGAAATCCATTATGCAAATATAAACAATGGCATTTAATTTGTTACTAATAGAGTTCTATCATAAAATAATGCACACACGTTAAAGAAATTGCAAATGCTTCTGTAGATTCCGGTTAAAAAAAGAACTTAACTACGAATAATTATTCGAATTCAGTCCGTTAAGATTGACAGTTCGACCAGACTAAATTTTAATAGCCATATTATATTCCGAAGTTGGAACTATTTCGCTCAATGAAAGTGCAAAATTGGTGCCGTTGTCAGAGTGTACTCGAAAAGGCGTACCGGCTCCAGTGAAGGGGGTGTATGAATGTCAACTCTATTTAAACTGATATAAGAGTCATTTTACTACTTCGTAATTATGTGACATGAACTTATTTTTGTCCCACGTGCTCAGTTTACTATAATGAGTGTCGTAAATTATAAATGCGAGCATAACTCACTGCGGTATAATTACGATCATTATGTCGTTCGCGACGAGTCGTGTTACTTAGGTATGCACGGTTGACGCTGCGTCAGCACTGCTAGCACAAGTTGGGCGCGGCCTATCTCGCGCGACTCAGTATAGTAATAGGCAATGGGAACGCGAGTGTTTTTCAATAAAAGTATACACCGTGGAC
Source organism: Eudemis profundana (assembly GCA_947034925.1). NCBI lineage: Eukaryota > Metazoa > Arthropoda > Insecta > Lepidoptera > Tortricidae > Eudemis > Eudemis profundana. The sequence continues at coordinate 15,397,844 of OX344818.1, forward strand.
AGAGAAAGCACAAAAGACTCTGAGGACCTAAGAAAAATTAAAATAAATATAGATTTTTTGATTTTTATTGTAACAAAACATGTACCTTTTTTTGAAAAACGCTCACGCGCCCCCTGAAGTACTGGCGTTAGAAACTCTGCGAGGATTATTTTGTATTGGACAATGCATCTCTTCTGGCCCTGCTAAACGTAAATATGTGAATAACGCCAAAGCCCGCGTGATCGCACATTATTGCCATACATTATGTAATATGTAAATATTATGCAAATATTAGTCCTGTAGAATTGTCGGTTTCACGGTCGGCGTATGAATGGCGTGTATCAGCTGATATTGTCATACAATCGACTTGTTTGAATAGATAATTTCTACATTATCTTTTAGCTATGCTCCATCTAAATAATGGGGCACATTTTTCAACCGATTCGAAAACAGGAGATAACTTAGTTCAATTCTTTTTGTATCTTATTCCATCATCATCATTTCAGCCATAGGACGTACACTGCTGGACACAGACCTCCTCAATAGATTTCCACATGGGCCGGATAGAAGCGACCCGCATCCGGCGAGACCCCGCAACCCTAACCAGGTCATCAGACCACCTTGCAGCTTGCCAGTACGTGGTCTCCACTCAAGAACCTTTTTGCCCCAACGGCGATCGGTTCTTCGAACTATGTGCCCTGCCCATTGCCACTTCAGTTTGCTTACCCGGTTTGCTATGTCGGTGTCTTATTTATGTTATTTTCAGTGTTTGGATCTTGGGTGCTATTTGGGGTATATGACTTCAAACGTTATACAGAAACATGGATATTCCTCAGGACTCCGGGAATGGGTTATCACTATAGACGCGTATAACAAACAAAAATGCATCTATAATAATATTGATTCCCAGAATACCGAGAAATATCCATGTTTCTGTATAATGTTTGAAGTCATATATCCCAAATAGCACCCAAGATCTGAACACTGGTTATTTAATTTAATTGAGACACCCAACTGCGTTACCATCTATCTATCAGCCACGGACATCCGCTGCTCTCCCAGAGATCGTCCCAAAGTGCGGTTCTGTGCAGGCCGCATCCACCGCCTCCCCGCTACTCTCACGAGGTTGGGTGGAGACTAGGGCTTCCAATTCGGGATTGTTTGTATGGCGAATACCGGGATCCCGGTATTGCCATACAAAAAAAAATTGCCATACAAAAAATCCCGGGATTGGAAGTTCTAGTGTCCACCGAGTCTGTGGCCGTCCTATGCTGCGCTTGCCTATGCGCGGTCGCTATTCCAGGACTTTACTGTCCCAACAGTTGTCCGTCTTCCGGGATATATCGCCGGCCCACTACCACTTCGCGTCACAATACATAAATAAACGCCAATTACAGATGTCCGCTGAGAACGACTTCAGTATTAAAGTTATTTTATTACGATGACATCAATATTGTAAGGTTCATCAGGTCTACGAGTCGAGTACCTATAAGGGTCACTAATGGGAAATGTGTTATGTGTAGTGCTACTTAAAATACCTATTATAGTAATTCGAAATTTTGGAAGTAGGTTAATGTCCGATTACTCCGATTTATTAACCTATACTCGAACGGGGTCAATGCAGCCGCTACATAAATCAAAATTACATTTAATAAGCTTACGTTGACATTTATTCTCACAAGGTTATAATTGCCGGAATTGAATACAGATGGTAAAATTTTAGCGATTGTTTGCCTTGCCATCTGACCTAATATACTTATGATTAACGTTAAGCTTCAAAAACATTGATTTACTTGCCTCCCCAACGGGATTTCTATACAATTTTTGAACCCTCTAATTTTAGTGCGTCCAGATAAGGAGTTTTTTTTGTTAACTGTGTGGAAATGGGCCTAGTTTCAGTAGTTCGGTGATTTTAGTCCGGTTCAAACAAATATAAATGAACCGGACTAAAATCACCGAACTACTGAAACTAGGCCTGGAAATGCATTACGCATACCTCCCAGACTCTTGCCAGTGCCCTTTCCCAGACCCTTAAAACAGCCTTTCGGGGAGGTTATGTGGGACTTGCCCTTCAGAAGAAGGTATTCCCTCTAAACTAAAACCACACCGGTGATGGAGCCTCTGCAGCGGGGCCTGCGTCAGGGCCGCGCCGCCCCTGTGTGCGAAGTGTGCAGTGCACACAGGCGCCAAGACAATAGGGCCGCCGAAAGTCGAAACACGACGACAATAAAGAGGTGCTTCATAGGTTTCGCACACAGGCGCTGCCGGGGGTCGGCGCGGCCCTGCCCGTTGCTGCACATCGGAAGTGAAAGATAAGGTGATGCTCTCAACTATCTTTCTTTTTTTACTATGAGACTTGTAGCCTTTTGTACCTTGTGTATAATTATGAGACGCTACTGAGTCAAAGGCTAGGCAAACTGGAGCAGAATTAGCTTACACTAGCATTTACCCGCGGCTTTGCCCGCGGGAATAATTTTATTATCCCTAGTAGGGCGGGCAGAACCGGGAAATTTTAGTGGGAGAGAACCGGGAATTCCCGGTACTGCCACACTAAACTTTACCGGTACTGCATGCCCTAATCCCAAGGGATTTTTTTGTTTGCCTTGCGATATAGGGAACGTGCAGGAACTATAGGTGGCAGCACTAAATCATCAAAAGAGACACTATGCGGTCAGTAAAGGAAACTTATGGGTTATTCTTCAGAAATATGTCTGCGACTTATTCCTCTGTCTTCATACATTTAGTATGAAAAAAAGACAGGAATAAGGTGACCGCAGACATATTTCTGAAGAATAACCCTTATCAGGCCTAAAACATCTGGTTATAAATGTCAATATCATGGTAAGTGGTGGCTACAATAACTTTAATCGTCCTTCATCGCGATAATTAATAAAAATAAAGAAAGAGAATACATTTATTTATGACATCACAGGTCCGATTGGTCCGATTTTTGCAACAGTCCGTAAGACTTGCTAGTTTGTCAGGCTTAAAAAAAATTACATCACAAAAAGGTATACACACAGTAAGTAGAAAAAAAAACAAGAACCACATAGGTTAAATACATATAGGTTAACGCGGGCTTATTTTCCGCAATTCGACGACAAACATGCGCCTATTTTGCGTGTTGGGTTGATGGCACTACTCTTGCCAACCCAACTCTACCAGAAAGCCTAGCAGACCCTTGACGTTGCCGACGACTTCTGGGAGTGACCTCGGTGTTCCGAGGTGGTGTGCCCGGTACCTGGCCACCCCTGGGCATTCGAGAATGACGTGGGCGGCTGTCTCCACCTCCATGCAGAACCAAATAATCTTGCAATCAAAGAAATAACGGTGTTTCCGTGAATGTGGCCCCAGCATGATAGAGTACAAGATTCAGATTGGCCGCACCAGTTGGCAGCACCGTCGTTGTGCACGTTCCCTATGTAGCGGTCTCTGTATCATCTAAATAGCTAAAAAATCCGAGGTAACCTCAGTCGCGTGATGCAATCGGACTCATCAAACAGCGCAGAAGCGTAGGCGGGGCTATTCTTAGCGGTGCATTCCCTAGGGCTTAATATAGACTAATTAGGAACCTAGTCTAGACGGGTAGGTACGGGACAAACCAGAATGTGGAAGTTTTTTGTGGAACTCTCGCTGGAGAGGAAAGGAGTGGAACTGGTATTTATGAGCGCATATTTCATTGGTTGTTGCGCTTAATGACGTCTGTCTTCATACAAAAGTTATGATATTTGAAGCAGCTGATTTGATTAATATTGATTGTGAATTGTTTTGTGATAGTCTTCAGGAAACTCATCAAAAACGCTTTATCTTTTCTCTACTCGCGTAGATCTATTCAAGTATGTACCTAACCTATATCGTCACCTAGAAATCTAGTATCTACAAGCATTGCTTAGTTTGAGACTAGGTCGATTTGTATCCCCCAATAGGTACTGACTTCATAAGCCAAAATGCCGTATATCTATGAGACTCGTATTACGAGTATAACAGTCGTTTTTGGCTTAGTAGGCCAGAATATTTTTACGTGAGCGTTTCTCCATGAACGATTCAGGGGTTTTTTGAATCAAAATCGATATGGCTGAATAAAGATATTGCACCACTCAAAAATGTCAGAAAAAAGAACGAATAGCGAATAGTCTGTGATAATAAAATAAATCAATACAAGAAGTCGTTTCTTTTATTTATTCTACACAGTTTCTGTGACGCACACAATACCGTGACTTCCAACTCTTCCAAGGTTCGAGGATTAGAAGATTAGCGTGGAACCGTGTAAACTGCAGAATGCCTTGTTTAAGAAGATTACCTGACCCATACAGATAATATTAATCCTCGGATACGGACCGCTCTGTTAGCAGAGATTAATTAGCAGCAAATTAAAAACGTGACCAAATATAAAGTAGGTAACTCTACTTGGAGTTTCACGGTACCTATGTCCAAAGGCTAAGGTCACGCTGTATAAAGTTTATGACTAAGAAATTAAATAAAACTACTGGTCAAACACTAGTTGGCTATAAACATCTAACATAAACATAAAGTACGGGCGGTAATAAGGAAAACGCATAAATCTCACCTTCTGGCCACACTGCGATCTCGGACATTGTTTATTTTACCGCCCTCAGTGCGTAATATACAATATATATTATATTCCAACAATACAAAAGCGTAAATTCTCCTCGGGAATTTCTGTTTTGACTTGCATTTTAATTGCAATTTGTCCAGAACGGCCCTGAATTTATCGCCATTTCCCATTTGATCGCCATAATACATTAGATCGATTGACATAATTTATAACCACATTTTTACTAAAAAAAACCCGACCGCGGTGCACTTTGAAACTGCATAAAATCCGCCATTTTGTTTATTTTAACGAACTTCATACCCAGTGACACTCGCACCATCAAGACGAATCTAATGATGTAATATTTATCAAAATCGGATGTGCCGTTGAGTAGTTACGAGCGGACACAGGAACGGACATACATACATACATACAGGTTAAACACATAACCCTCCTTTGGGCTTCGCCGCAGTCGGGTAAAAAGTAGTCAATTGTCCCTACGCATATGACTAAAACAATATAAAAGAACATAGTCATCTTGCAACAGTAACATTCCACTAACCAACTTTTTTAGCACCTAACCAAACACCTTGACATTGATAACTCGCCACACTTTCATACATTGCGTCTGTTGCATACGTTCCTCAGACTTTTACCATACATTGCCGGCGATGTATGGTTGGTTGGTTGTTATTGTTTGACCAATTATTCACTTGCTAACTTTCGAAGCGAGGTTGTAATGAAAGAGACACGAATTATTTTGAAGGCTTCGCAATTGTATCAAGTGCTTGAATCGATTCAACGGTATTTTGGTGTTGAGAATAGCGTTGCGTTGCCAGGCGTCCGGATAAAGCCGGACATAGGCTTTTTGATTGCGTGTACGGCCAAAATAAACGGTGTCCGGCAAATTTTTATGTCGTATCTATTAATCCTGAGACACAAAATCCTCAATAATGTAGGATGTCCTTGTTTTTTACCCAAACTGGCTAGTCTGTCCGGCTATTAGGTTTGGCTCCATGACAACCCTAGTCGGGAAAAACCTACTACGCTACGGTTAGCAAAATATTTACGTTTCGTTGAGCAGTATAATAGGCTATTTGATGACAGTTCTAATCAGCTTCTTTTTATGAGGTGTCAAATCGCTCAGAAAGTATGCAGTTTAGTATGTAATACTGATTTGTGACGTCATACTCAACATGGTGCCTTATTTATTTATAAAAATACATAACAGGCTATACACGATATATTTAGTTGTTGTCATTTTAATATCGTTTGTGGTACGAAAATGAGTTTAACTGATTTTATCCGGGCTGTTTTGGAAACGTAATGTGGTGGATAGAATTAGTCAATTAATTTTGATTGTTGTCAAATACCCTATGTATTATTTGGCCCGCAGTTTGAAATTGTTCGTGCTATAGAGAAAGCTTTTTTTTCTTTTTTGCCAAGCAGATGGAAGACGTGAACTAATTAGTTACATGCTGAAGAACATAGAAAGTAGGTATTTCCGTGCACGACAAATGTTTCTCGTTGTTTGTTGTTCCAAGTAGTTTGAAGCGGACACTTTTTATGCAGCAAATATAACATGATTGATTGGATGGGCCATTTAGTTAATTGGTTAGGCATGCCACATTCTGCACTGTATAAATTAAATCTGGAGCAAACTCTCACAAAGAAACTCGTGTGCCAACGTAGCTTCAAAAACATCCTTTGTAAATTAGACTCCAATATGAGGTAGCTTTTTTTAATGAGGTGATGGCCATAGTTTTGGACGATACCTAAATATAGACTATTAAGTGCCACGTCGGTGTCTAGTTGCTTTGTGCATTAAATACTATGGGTTAAAGGATTCTTGATAAGTGTTTTAGATCAAATTTGACGCGTGGCATGGTGCGGAGTGAAACGATTTTAGTGATCAGTGCGCAAGTGTAAAGGGGTGATTAAGGATGAAACTTAATTTTATTTCTTGTTTTATGGTGAGTGAGTGTGTTAGCTATACAGGGTGGCCCATTTCGATCGGTCAGTGTGGGAAAGTCTGAAACTATAAGAGCTACGAAGATCTGTTCTTAGGAACCATGTCATCGATTTTAGAGACAAGAAAAACTGCATACGATTTGAAAATAAAAAACTTGTATATTAACCGGGAATCGAACCCGGTCGTTTTGAAAAATAAAACTTACATTATTTCTATTTGGATATCGTTTGTGTAGGTCATAACTGTCATAAGCAGTAAATGTTACTAGGAAACACGATATCTAAAACGAATAAAATCCATTGTATTTAATATCCTTAATTCAATTAAGTTTTATTTTCCAAATCGACCGGGTTCGATTCCCGTTTAAAGTATTGATTTTTTCAAATCTATGTATGCAGTTTTTCTTGTCCCTAAAATCGATGACATGGTTCTTAAGAACAGATCTTCGTATATATATCTTATAATTTCAGATTTTCCCATACCGACGACTGATCGAAATGGACCACCCTATACAGGGTGATTGGAAATTCGACCTATTCCTTGAAAGGGGTTATTCTAGAGCTTATTTGCAATGATTTAAGTCCAATCAACCGGGGGTCAAAACTCAATGGTTATCAAGTTATTTGACTTTTAACTTATTTTTTTTAAAACCCGCCTTTCGATCTAAAACTGCTCATTGTGAAAAAACTACTAAAATTAGGAATGAAAAAGAGCCATCATCTAATAGCCAATAAATGGTTGATTACGAAAAATCCAAAAAACATGCCAAAACCTTTGAAAATGTTACCAATAAAAGAATTTAAAGTCAAAAGTTTTTGGATTTTGTTCAAAATTCTGTAATTCTTTGAGGCATTACTTAAAAAAAAATCATGACACTTCGCGTAAAAATTACTGAAATTAGTTCCTCAGTTCATAAGCTTTCTAAAAAGGTAGAATTGTTGAAATTTTTTGCATAACTTTTTAAAATAACATTAATAATAAGAGAAGTGGTAGGGAATTTCACCTAGCGTACCGGACCCTTAATCAGTTTGTTTGTGTCACTTTAGTTTCTCCGTGGGCTTTGTGTGTCTTCGGTTTCTTATTTTATCTCATCTTCTTAGGATTGGAATCACTAAAAGTTGCCTTCGGTGATATTTCAATAAGTAATTTATCAATCAGTTCCCGGTTGCGTTAAGTATGCACCTAATTTGTAAGTTACACCAAGGAAACCAGGTGCAAACTTAAGGCAACCGGGAACTTACAGATAAATTACTTATCGAAATATCACGGAAGGTTACTTTTCGTGACTTCTATCCTAAGAAGATGAGATAAAATAAGAAACCGAAGACAAACAAAGCCCACGGAGAAACTAAAGTGACACAAACAAACTGATTAAGGGTCCGGTACGCTAGGTGAAATTCCCTACCAATTCTCTTATTATTAATGTTATTTTAAAAAGTTATGCAAAAAATTTCAACAATTCTACCTTTTTAGAAAGCTTAGGAACTGAGGAACTAATTTCAGTAATTTTTACGCGAAGTGTTATGATTTTTTTTTAAGTAATGCCTCAAAGAATTACAGAATTTTGAACAAAATCCAAAAACTTTTGACTTTAAATTCTTTTATTGGTAACATTTTCAAAGGTTTTGGCATGTTTTTTAGATTTTTCGTAATCAACCATTTATTGGCTATTAGATGATGGCTCTTTTTCATTCCTAATGTTAGTAGTTTTTTCACAATTAGCAGTTTTAGATCGAAAGGCGGGTTTTAAAAAAAATAAGTTAAAAGTCAAATAACTTGATAACCATTGAGTTTTGACCCCCGGTTGATTGGACTTAAATCATTGCAAATAAGCTCTAGAATAACCCCTTTCAAGGAATAGGTCGAATTTCCAATCACCCTGTATAAGTATTTGTCTCACATCTGAGATCCCAACAAAAACCTGGTTGTTTATATCTGTTATAAAATAAAAAAAATAAAAATACTTTATTTCAGACCAACTTCGATCCATAGCGTGTTAGCGTGTTATATGTTATCTGTTATCTGTATTTTGGTGGCAAGAAGTATTCAGCAGATACTGCTTGCAATTTGCATGAATTTCGATTTTGTTATGTAGCATTTAAACAATAATATTAAACTGTAAGTTAACCTCCCGTCTCTTACTCTCTTCTGTGACGACACTCCGAATGTCTTCATTCCAAGTTTTGTATGGTGATATCCCTCTCGCTCTCTTATTATACATAATGGGAGTAAGTGTGACGGCAGGATACCTATAGGATAACTTCGAACGGAGACATTTGGAGGCCCTGATCAACCTGAATATCAGCGCCATTGATATCTGTCGTATGGCTCACGCTGAGCCAACAACCTTACATTTTTTGCAACCTTAGACAACCTTTTTGCAGCAAATAAATATTTATTTTTCGACTTCATTTCCAATCTAAGTTATCCCTATATTACATTTAAAACGTCGTGTTTCTGGTCTGGGTCTATACTCGGAAACGCTTTGAAGTTCATATCCTACCGCTTACGTAAATATTATATGTAAAAATTTTAACAAACAAGAGAGCAAGTGGGCCGATACGATACGAATTTTGAAGGAAGCGTTTCGGAGTTAAGGCCCTGGACACCCTAATCTACACTGCAGTAGCATCAACGAATAAAAATTCAAGGCAAGGCCAATTTCAGGCTGGTTTGAATTTTCCTGTATCCAAGCCAATGTTAGCACAGCGGTGTTTGGTTGTTATAAATAATTGCTTAGGCATTTTCCAATTATCTTATCCAGCGGAGATAATCCGATATGTATAGCAAACAGAGCAGATTCAAGGCTACATAAGATTAATTTAGGCTTCAGTAGCAATTAAACTTTCTTACATTGTAGTTAGTTATTAACCCTGGGCGGTAGACCTCCGCAAAAATTTTAACATCCTGGAATATCACACAACGAATAACTCGAAGGAAATACAGACTCAAGAGGGAATCAAAACCGCCTCGTATCAGACAATTAAATGAAACAAGAAATAGAATGATGCACGGTTAAATAAACTTAAATTATGGGCTGAGATCCACCACCATGTGGGATAGTAGCTGGGAAGGGAAAGATAAATTATGGACTGAGATCCAGATAAAGACGTTACGGTGTACGTCCTACGAAAGGTGCCCGATTATATTGCCTACCAGGCTCAGTTATTACGTTTATGGCCAAAAGAATGGAACGAAAATCAACCAGAAATGTACATGGGTAGCCTGTTTGCTAACGTGGCGTGGGTATAGCAGACATAGTTAGTTACCTCAAATATACTGTCGATTAAAACAAGCACCCGAAAGAATTTAACTAAAAAACAACCATACTTCAACACAACGACGAATTTGATTTGGAGGCAGTTATCTACATATGGAGATTCTAAAATCTAATTGGAAATGATCTCGCGAGCTTAACGTATCAACAGTTCTACATCAGGAGACGTGGTGATCTCGAGAAATAGGCGTTAGTGTTGGGTAGGATGGATCAAGATGAAATGGTAGAAAGGGGGAGCCGAGTGGTGGTATGTACCCATGCTACAAGACAGCCAGGTATGTTCTTCACGAAATGTCACATGCTGATGACACGTTAATGTTGACATTGATTAACAGCTTGCATAATTTAAGAAAATGTACCACCCATAATCAATTATTATGGGAGGTATTTACATTTTCAAACGTGGTCAAAGCTTGTGACGTCAGAAATTCAGCATGTCGGAAGTCAAAAGACCTTAATAATGTTAGTCTCGGCAAGAATATACCTGGCTTTCTTGTACCATGATGTTAGTAACTTTAATTTATTGGACGTTGTTTATTAAGTAAATTAACAAAGGGGGAGGTTCATTCTACCCACCTACCGTCGTGAAGTTAACACTATTTAAGTTGTGCTCCGTAGAAAAATAAATAAATTTAACGTTTAAAGTGAACTTTTCGATTAGTTTTTAACCGTATCATACAGTGTAGTGTTGTAGCTGGTGATTATAACAATCAGTGAGTGGATTTTACACTAAATATTTATAATTTAACATCAAAAACTGTTAACAGTGATTAAAAATCATCATCGACTCAAAGTGTTTGACGCAAACTCGTAAGCGCCAGGAACTGCACGGCGCTTACGCTGTTTTTCTCGCGGGCTCGCCGCGGTTCGGTTGCAAGCGGTGCATCTTGATACACGAAATAAACTATTTGTTAGCATCCCTGTGTCACAAACAGAAGGTCTATTTTTGCTTAAACGAACTGTCTTAACGTGGTCATTATTTAAATAAACATTACGACCGTCGCGTATAAACTAAAGTGAACAAATAATCTTTGTTACGGTGAATATTTACAACCAAAAACTGATATAATTAAAGGAAACAAAATGGGTTTCGGGTGTTGCACGAATGTAAACATGGAAAGTAACAGTTTTATCAACTGCTCCAAATGTAAGCAATCGTACCACTACGTTTGCTTATCACTGCCTGAAGATTCTGCCACCCCAGCAGAATGGGAATGTCCGGAGTGCCAGGCCCGCGCACCTAAACAACTTAAACAAGACGATATTCCGATCCGCAGCAATACAAACACGAGGGGAAACAAGAGGCCTGCCCCGAACTCACCGCCCAGCAATGCGCCGGTCTCAAGCGACGACGTTCGAACCATCGTGCAGGAACTTCTGAAGCAAGAACTCAGCTCGGCTGTAAAGGAGATTAACGCAACAGTGCAAAATATTATATCGCACCAGTTAGAACCGTTAAAACAGGAAATGAGGGAATTCCAGGAGTCAATGAACTTTATCAGTACAAGGTTTGATGAAATAGAAGCAGAGCAAACTGAATCAAAGAAAACAGTTAGTGAGCTACAGGTTGAAAACACAAAATTAAAGTCTACGATTACGGACCTCAATCACCGCATTAATCAGATCGAACAGCAATCACGTTCCAACAACATAGAAATCCAGTGCGTACCGGAAAATAAAAAGGAAAATCTCTACACCATTATCGAAAACTTACAGAAGGCAGTGAAATGTGATGTAGATGATAGCAGCATCCTGCACTGCACCCGCATTGCGAAGCTAAATACGGACAACGACAGGCCGAGGTCGATCGTGGTACAGTTGGCGTCCCCAAGAGCTCGTGACAATCTGCTTGCTGCTGTCATTACTTTTAATAAATCGAACCCAAGCAACAAACTGAATGCCAGTCATCTCGGTTTTACCGACGTCCGATCACCAATTTTTGTCGTTGAACATTTGTCTCCGGCGAACAAGAAACTACACGCGGCAGCCAGACATGCAGGAAAGGAGAAAAACTATAAGCATGTCTGGGTGAGAAACGGTAAAATCTTCGTCAGAAAAACCGATGACAGTGACATTATTTATATTAAAAGCGTAGACAGTTTAAATAAAATTGTATAATCTTAGAATAAGAATAACTTTAAGCATGCTAATATATTATATAGTTTAAAAGAGCTAGAACTAAATGTATACTATCAAAACTGCCGTGGATTGCGTACAAAAACTGACCTATTTTATCGAAATTTATGTTGCAACAATTTCGATGTAATAATACTGACAGAAACATGGCTTAATAGCTCGGTACTGAATAGTGAGCTGTTTGATGACAGATACGTGGTTTACAGAAGAGACAGAGAGCAATCCAGCAACCAGTGTGGTAAGGAAGGCGGAGGTGTACTAATTGCTGTTCTCAAGTCGATATCATCAAAGCAAATCACAAAATGGGAAAGTGCGTGCGAGGATCTTTGGGTCGTAATAGATACTCCAACCCGTTCTGTTCACCAATTAGCTCTCTGTGCAGTTTATCTCCCACCCCCTGTTCGGCGTTGCTCACTGAAGTATTTTGTGGATCATTGTAGTTCTGTTTTAGAAAGTATTGATCTCGATGTCTGTATAGTTGGTGACTTCAATTTAGGAGGTATTAATTGGAAGTTAATCAGTGACGCCACGAGTAATTATATCGCACCTGGTTTTACCAATATTATGATAGATTTCATTAATGTAAATAAATTAAACCAATTTAATTTTGAAACAAATAACGCAGACCGGATTCTTGATCTTGTTTTAACGACTGTGAAATCTAGTGAAGTAAAAAAAAATGTTTCTCCTTTGAGCACTGTGGACTCATTTCATCCTCCCCTGGACATCATTATCTCCTTTGTAAACGAAACCCGTCTACCATACAATTACACAGAAGCCAGGCCTAATTTTTACAAAGCACGATATGATAATATACGCGAGGCTTTGCAGAGCTGCAATTGGGATGAAATGTTTTCTGAGATTAGTAATGTAAATGATATGGTTAACATTTTTGAAGAATGCATCCAAACGGTTATTAAAAAGCATGTACCATTTATTAAACCAAAAAATAAACGGTACCCACCTTGGTTTGATAAAGATTTGAAAAGGAATCTCAATGAAAAGAATAAAATCAGATTGCGATACAGGAAATATAAAAACCCTTTGGATGCTATTGCATTACAATTAATTAGTAAGAGATGCGAAAAATTGTCAATATCCAGGTACAACGATTATGTGCTACGGTTGGAGGATAGACTAGCTGCTAATCCTAAACTATTTTGGGCACATGTCAAGGCAAAGCGAGGTGGGACAAGTGTATATCCGGCGTCGATGTCTTACGGGGCTACTGTAACTTCGGATTATTCTGAAATTTGTAACATTTTCGCTAGCTACTTCTCAACAGTTTATACTTTGGACGACGACTTGGTTGACGAAAATAGGTCTCAGTCCATGCAAACACTTGAGAATAATAGCCAATGTCTAATGACTCCAATAATTGATCAAGATATTTTACTCAAAAAGCTCGAAAACATTGACTGCAAGAAAGGAGCTGGGCCAGACGGCATCCCACCTATTTTCATTGCTTCTTGCGCGACAGAGCTCGTGTACCCCTTGTCAATTATCTATAATAAGTCTCTAGCATCAGGCGTTTTCCCCACGGAATGGAAAATTGCCAAAGTAGTTCCAATTTATAAATCTGAAAATGACCGCGAAGTATCAAATTATAGACCAATATCAATCTTATCTTCATTTGCAAAAATCTTTGAGTCCCTAGTTTGTCCCCACATTCAAAGACACTTTAAACTTTACCTTAGTGACCACCAGCATGGTTTTGTTAGCTCGAGATCAACATGTACAAACTTAGTTACTTTTACCGAGTACTTAACGGAAGTTATCGATTCTGGTAAGCAAGCTGATGTGATTTATACCGACTTCAGTAAAGCTTTTGATAAAGTCTCACATAAAATGTTATTGTCCAAACTGAGTGCATACGGAGTCGCTGGGCCTTTGCTTAACTGGCTACGCTCTTATCTAGCCGATAGGCGGTTTCATGTTGTAGTCAATGGGTACCAATCGACGCCTCATCAAATTACATCAGGTGTCCCACAGGGTTCGCATTTAGCTCCTATATTATTTAACATGTTTATAAATGATATACCTGATTGTTTTCATCACTCAAGAGTTTTCATGTATGCAGACGACCTAAAGTTTGCACGTACCATAGTGTCACCCGAGGACGCCATCTTGCTCCAAGATGATATAAATAGGCTCAGTGGTTGGTGCCAGCGCAATAACATGCATTTGAACTTAAAAAAATGTGTGCACATAAAAATCACACGGAAACACACTATGACCCCGTCCGTTTATCACATTGATCGCCATAAACTTGATGAAGTCGAGAGCATCCGAGATCTAGGAGTTATATTTGATAGGAAACTTACCTTCATACCACACTTTGAAAATATTGTCAAACGCTCATCGAAAATGTTGGGATTTGTTATCAGAAATGGGAAGTCTTTCAAACGTTTCAAAACAAAAATACTCCTCTACAATAGTCTAGTGAAAAGCATTCTGGAATATTGTAGTGTTGTTTGGCGTCCTCACTTTGCTACGCACTCATTACGACTAGAACGGGTTCAAAAACGCTTCATTCGACACTTAGCATTCCATGAACGCGTTGCGGTTGTAGCTAAAAGGAGAACATCGTATAAACGGAAACTGCACTACTTTGGCATGGTTTCACTAGAACCACGAAGAATGACCTTAGATGCCCTCTTTTTGTACAAAATCCTTCAGCACAAAGTAGACTGTCCGCAATTATTGAGCCTTCTAAACTTTCGAGCTCCTTCTAGAATGCCCCGCTGCCCCATTACGCCATTATGTTCACCGCTCAGGAGAACAGCAGCAGGCAGAAATTCACCAATCTGTAGGTTATGTAAGGTCGCAAACAGCTGCAGTGACCTCACGGATATCCACTATGACCCACTTCGCAAATTTTTAACAGCACTACACAGGTGCACTGTTTAGTATTGGTTTAGCTAGTTGGTTAGTTTTAACTTGTCTCATTTTTAAGAGCTACCATACTCAGCCATAATTAACTTGTATTCTCTTAATCTAACTTAATCTTCACACTGTTATGCATGAGGTGTTTATCTTTAAGTGACTGTTACACTACTCATCGAAATTATTGTATGTTGTTACTGAATTGTATAGGTGTAAACTGTCGTTGATGAACCTTAAATAAATAAAAAAAAAAAAAAAAAAAAAAAAGGTTCATCAAACAATTTATATGATGTGTGTTGAGATTGTAAAGTTTTTAATGATGTCTATAAAGCAGTTAGGACACGTTTATTGGGACCGTATACCGATCTGTTTGCTTTAGGTAAAGTTTAGTAGGTTATTTTCTTTTTTATTCAACTAGGGTGGCAAACAAGCATACGGCCTGCCTGATGGTAAGCAGTCACCGCAGCCTGTGGACGCTTGCAACACCAGAGGCATTACTTGCGTGTTCCCGACCGTATTTAATATTTAGTACGTTAAATAAGCTAGGCTTTAGAGGATTGTGAGCTGGAATTGGTTAAAAATAGAGATGATGATCCGTTTGCTGATCGAATGTTGTATTAACCACTTATTTTTATTAATAACACTCATCCATCCGAGTTTAAGGTGCAAACAATGAGCAATATTAAAATTTAACAACTTCTATAACAGTAAAATTCAAAGGAAAAATGGTAGAAATCACTTTCTTAAAATAAATTTCGTTAATTTTAGTCGTTCCTTTTAGGGAAACTTTGTTTTTGTTGAAATTTTATCCAAATCAAACCTTGTATTTTTGCAAGGTGGCCGCAAGGGCTCTTTTTCAGGTCTGATTCTACTAGCGCTTCGGAAAATTAGAAGATACGCCCCAAGAAACTCACCAGTTTCTCTTTTCAAAACGTTAAGGATAACAACAATTCCATTCCCTTTAAGTAACTTAACATTACCAAAGTATAAATACAGACAAGTAGTCAAACTTCGGCCGTTAAGGTTCAGTCATAGTTGCATGATTCATTTATCAACTGATTATATCATCTAACGCCTCATAGTAGCTCTGTTTCGTTCGTTCTTTCGTTAGGCAGTGGGTAATCTATGGGCGCCCGCTTTCATTTTTAAGTCTCTGCATTTTTCATTTCCTCTTATCATGCTCATTCCAGGGACTGCATAACCGAAAAATGAAGGTAGCGTTTTAAAGCGGTATGACGTCATACCGTTTGTTTCGGTATGATTTCGGTAGCGCAACCGAAATGAAACGGTATCGAAATTGAACGGTACCGTAATTTTTTTTCGGTAACCTTAACCGTTTTAAAAAGGTACCGTTTGAGGTTTATGTGTGTGCGCCGAGCGTCGTCGCGTCGTCAAGTTTCAATCGCGTCGTCTTTAGCCTTGAGCATCATTATCATTTCAACGTTAAGACGTTCACTACTAAACATAGGTCTTCCCCGAAGACTTTAATTTGTTTTATTTTTGTATTTTTTACCTTTTTTGTTTTAAGTTTGCGTTGATTGCTATTTTTTTTTCTTTTATTAGTTTTTTTTTACCTTATTTTTTGTTTGTGTTGATTAGGTATTTTATGTTTTTTTTTATCTTTAATGTGTTTTACTTTGTATTTTATACCTTTTTTTGTTTTTACTTTGTGTGTATTAGGTGTTTTTTTATCTTTAACTTGTTTTATTTTTTTTGTTTTTTTTACATTTTTTGTTTAAAGTTTGCGTTGATTGTAATTTTTTGTTTTTTTTTCTTTTATTTGTTTTTTTACCTTATTTTTGTTTTAAGTTTGTGTGGATTAGGTGTTTTTGTCTTTTTTATCTTTAATTTGTGTTATTTTTGTATTTTATTGTTTTTTTTTACCTATTTTTGTTGTAAGTTTGCGTTGATTGTTATTTTTTGTTTTTTTTTTCTTCTTTTATTTGTTTTTTATCTTATTCTTGTTTTTAGTTAGTGTTGATTAGGTATTTTATGCTTTTTTATGTTAGATGTACTGGATTTACTTTGTATTTTCTACCTGTTTTTGTTTTTAGTTTGTGTTGATTAGGTACTTTTTATATTAATTATCTTAAATTTGTTGTTTTTGTACCTTGTTTGTTTTAATTTTGAGTTACTGTTTTCTTTCATTTGGTGTTTTTAATTTTTTTGTTATATTTTAAAATTTTCTACCTTTTGGTTTTTAGTTTGTGTTGATTGTTATTTTTTGTTTTTTTTACCTTTTATTTGTTTTCTTTTGTATTGTTTTGTTTTTTTTTATACCTAAGTTTTGTTTTTAGTTTCTGCTGATTAGGTATTTTTTGTTTGTTTGTTTATTTATTTTATTTTGATTAGTATTTGTATTAGTAGTTAAGTTTGCGTTGATTGCTATTTTTTCTTTTATTTGTTTTTTTACCTTATATTTGTTTTTAGTTTGTGATGATTAGGTATTTTCTGTTTTTTTACTTTAACTTGTTTTTAAAAAATACCTAAACAACATATACTAAAAAAATTAAAGATAAAAATAATAAATAACAATCAACACAAAGTAAAAACAAATAAAGTAAATAATACAAAATAAAAACAAAAAAATTAAAGAAATAAAAAATAAATGAAAAATAACAATAAACACAAACTAAAAACAAAAAAGATAAAAAACAGAAATAAAACAAATTATGGAAGTTATGAAGATGATGATTGATTATGTATCTCAAGCTGTTTTTCTTTGGAAATCAGTAATGGTTTTTTTAATGTGACTTCCAGGTCGTGAAAAATCAGCCTTTGATTAGAGGAAGTCGCTCATGAGAACGAAATTTAAAAAAAAAATCGACCTGTTCTTTAATATATTGTAATCTGAATCATTGTATACATTTTGGGATAGAAATACAATCACATAGTTAACGAAATATTTTTATTTTTATTAAAATGTCATTTTTATTATATTTTTCATCATCCCTATAATATTCACAATTTTCGTATAGTGAGTTCTAAATCATATTTAATCAGTCTACACAAGTATCACAAAAGTGTCATTATTATTCTACAAGTCTTATTTTTTTATTTATAAACCATTGAAGTTACGTAAAAATCACAAATTTACTCCCATACATTTGAGAAAAGGGACCTTATGACCAGCCATGAGCAAAAATTATTGATAATTACAGTATGGCACGATATTTAAATTATTTATTTACTAATCTTGTATTAAAACAGAAAACTAAAGAAAAAAGCTTATTAGAAATTTACTTCAAATCTTGATCAATTAAGAGTAATTCTCAAATAACGTTGTTGAATTTAAGTGATTAGTCATAAGGTCCCTTTTCCCAAATGTATGGGATATTATGACCTTATGACCAATCACAGGTAAAACTTATTGATAATTACAGTATGGCACGCACGATATTAACATTATTTATTTACTAAACTTGTATTAAAACAGAATACCGAAGAAAAAAGGTTTTTAGAAATTTACTTCAAATCTTGGTCAATTAAGAGTTATTCTCATAATTATAACACTATGTTGAATAATTCACACCATGGTGTTATGATGACTTATGCTTTGTGATGCTATCATATAAAATACGCTAAAATAAATGTGTTTTGTATGGACGACTTTTCTATAAAACCAAAAATTACCGAGTTTTATAAAAAAAATCATAATGGTAGGATAGGATTCGCCAAAAAAAATTTTTTGTTTTTGTTGATCCTTTGAAAAAAAATTAAAAGGATTATTTTTCTTAAGTGGTCAAAAATTATAGAAACCGCCAAAAAACTAACCTTTTTCGTAAGTATTTCGAAAAAAAAATTAAAAAACTTTTTCTAAAACGGTCAAAAATTATAGGCATTCGCCAGAAAGTGTTCTTCTCTTTAGCGATAAGACCGCCTATTGTTTACCACTATTTTTATATAAGTTTGCAATGTAATTTTCTTTTGGTGTGCAATAAAGTATGATTGTATTGTATTGTATTTCTGAACGCTTCGCATCCGCACTATTGCCTAGCGGAGAATACACACAAGATACAGAAGAAATTAAACCATAATTTTCAAAATTATTTTATATTTTTACGTACTTTATTCAAACACAAAAACAAAATCAACTTAATTATAAACTGATCAAAACACGAACGCGTGACAACAAATGGCGGGGAGATGAGGCGAACCGAGCATTTCGGATTGCACCCGAACATAGCTTATAACTATGATCGGCAGTGCCGACTAGTCGACCGATTAATCGGCAAATTGGGAACCGATTAGTCGGCCGATTAGCTAGTCGGCAAAATCCGTAGTCGGCCCATCTCTATTAAAAATGCATAACTTTTTTTATACTTTTACTTTACTTAGTCTTACAATAATAACATACATCAAAGCTTCCAATAAATTCATCAAAATGGTATTAAACAAATATCGTAATGCATTCGTATCGTAATTCGTTATCGTATTTGGCCATTACGATGTATTCGTCATTTGTATTGGTATCGTAATAGCCGTATCGTTGCATCCCTAGTTTTACGATTCGCCAAAAACACGTTTTCATGTTTAAAAAAAATGTTTATAAATCTTTTTCTGAAAAGGTTTTTAAACATGACAAAGTGATCTAAAATTGTAGAAACATCCAAAAAAAAACTAAAAAAAATAAAAAACTTTTTCTAAAATGGTCAAAAAGTTATACGATTTGCCAAAAACACTTTTTAAAAAATGTTTAAAAACTTTTTCCTAAATAAGCTTTAAAAAAACGACATACAAATGTATTTATTTTTATTTTCAATTTTTTTTAATTCCGAATCTGTGGCCCCCAAACCCTTTCCTTCCAAATTTTCAACTTTCTGGGATCATTTTGAAAATTTTGCTTACCATTATGCAGGCCGCGTGCTTGTTTGCCACCGTCGTGGTATAAAAAAGAAATACAAATAAGCAAAAGTTGAAAGTAAATTTTATTAAACAATTTTATCAATAGATTTATTATTTTTGTATGAAGTCTGCCATAAGGACCCTTTTCTCCTAAACTTTGAACCCAATTCTTATATAGAAAAAATTAACGTACAGCAGTGAAACGAAGCTACAAATACACGTCTATTCCTATATTTTACAATTTTGCATAAAAGAAAAAAATGATGATTTTGAAGGATTTCACAAAAACGTCCATATCTCCGTAACTAGAAACTGCCATAAGGTCCCTTTTCTTATGGATAGCCACAATATGCGAGCGAAAAATTTCGGTACTGAAAAAATATAGGTTGGGTACCGTAATAATAAAGGTATAAGTACCGCTTTCAACATTAGCGGTACGTACCGGTATAAAGCGGTACAGTAACAAAATATTTCAACCGGTATAGTCTACCTTTATATCATTACGGTACCGATATTCTATAGCGGTACCGTACCGCTTATATCGTAACGAAAACGGTCCCTGGTTTGTTGATTTTCATTATCATTACCTTTCGCCTCATCTTAGGTTAAGTTGTAAATATGTTTAGATTTTTTTTACCTCGGTGTACATACCTACCTCTCCGGGTGCGGTTTTTCAGGCAGTGTAAAACGGCCCAACCAAGTTCTGGGCCTGCACACTAAGTAGGTTAAGACAATAACTTGGGCCGTTTAGGAGCTCGCGATACGTATTCAAGGTCGAGACGTAGACAGTGCAATCCGTACTGAAGCATTTTTACGCATCCGTAATGGCCAGTTCACATTATTCCAGTAGCACTCCAGTCCAGCAATCCAATCCAGTGCTGGAATGCTACTGGAATAATGTGAACCGACACTGGAATGCACTGGAATGTACCCATTCCAGAGAGAGGAGAGACCGTCAACTTTTCATTCCAGCTCACCCAATCCAGCGCCACTGGAATAGTGTAAACCGTCAATCCAGTGCTGGATTGAACGTGATATAGTGAATACGCGTGGTTGTTTTTGGTAACAGTCTTACAACACTTAAACGACTGGAATAATGTAAACGATATGCTCCAGTCCACAACTGGACTGGATTAGCCCGCTGGATCACTGGACTGGAATAATGTGAACTGGCCATAAAACTTTGCTTGTAATGTTTTCGTTACGGCGCGCACACATACAAGCGCGCGATGTACCTTTTGTAGGAAGAAAAATGACTGCTACTATACTGTGACATTACTCCTCACTCACTTGTCTTATATTGCTTTTTCCAGATGTATGGTCGCTACCAGCGCGACCTGAGCGAAGCGGCGCGCGAGGAGGCGCGCCGCCTGCGCCGGCTGCGCAAGCGCCGACGGAAAGACGACAAGCTGCGCCAGAAGGAACTCGAGGCCACGGGGAAACACCGGCCCAGGGGGAAATTTGTCAAAATACTAGGTGAGGATACCTTCCTTACAGATACTGATTGGAGGATAGACAATGGCCCAGGGGCAATTTCGTCAAAAGTGCTAGGTGAGGCAAATTACCATTTAAAAGCTCTTACACACTACGCCGGCGGCCAGTGCGGTGCCTTTTTGTCGCGCGGGTATGCCACATTATCATGCCACGGGCCATACCGGTGGCTTGCCGGGGGCCCAGATACTCGCCGGGCTTGTTGGCGCATGGCCGCCGGCGTGGTGTGTTGGAACCTTAAGGCGACCTTTTTTTTTTTTTTTTTTTGACCCCGGGAAATGCATAAAACTGCATACCACTACGTAACCTAAGGCTATCGGGGGTGACAACCAGATGTTACGTATTGGTTATGTGGGGCTCTCCGCTCCTGAAGGGATTGGCCTACCCACTAAAACCCAGGGATGCTACCGACACCTGTGCCTTCACGGTGATGGCATGGGAATCTACTAACGCCACGCCATCACCAGCACCTCCGCCCTAGGGCGGACCCTCTCCGAAAAAGGCACACTGTAGCATGGCCAGTGTGCCTTCCCTCACCAGCTCCCCCCCGACCGAATGGCCGTCCCCCGGGGAAGCAGGGACCGGCACCAGACACACGGTGTCCCGGTCCCTCCCTCGCCGCCACGGGAGGACAATACGCCCCTACCCCGTGACCACGTGGGGATGGTATCCGGGAAAACGTCCCTTCAACCAAACCACCACTACACCCCCATCCCTTGTCAGCAGTGAACTCTGCTATTGCAGAGGACACGCCGAGGGACCGTCAGGGTGGAAGGGTTAGCCTCCGGGACCGGATCATAGGCCCTCTGCCTACCGCATCCCTGGCCAACCGAAAGTAAGGCCAAGGGCTAGCAAAGTCAACGCAACGCGTCGACAGTTCTAACCCTTGCCCAGCCCAGATGCTGCCCATTAGCAGCCAATGTCTTGGTCTAGACGAGAGGGGTACCTATTACACAAGACATCGGGAGCAATCGGCAACACCTAGGTTACTCAACCACCCACCCTCGCTGGCCGAGAAGTAGCGATGGGTTGGAAAAGTCTACACAGGACGATTCCAACCCATTGCCGACGGCCGAGTGCTTGCCCTTTTCCGTGGGTTCCAGATCCATGTCCTCCCCCCCCTGCCCGTAGGCCCCCGAGGCCCCTCTCCCACACTCCCCGGATCCTCGGGAAAACTGCAAGCGGTTTGTCAAGTATTAGCCACCAACAAGCAATGGCCATTGCTTGTTGTTGTTTCCAGGGTGCACCGGCCCAAGCAGTACCCTTCCATGCGGATCAAACCGTGATCAAGATGGATTGGTAAAGCTCGAGCACGCGTGGAGGAACCTGACTTGCACCCCAACCTTAAGGCGACCTACCAGTGGCGTGGCGTAAAAGATATCCAGGTGCTAATTCGGCGTACATTTTTCTTAAAAGCTGTAGAATAAAGTGCTCAAATGCCTAAAATGGCAAGCCGGTAGGAATCGAGTTCTTTAGACGCCACACCACTGCGGTCTACCCACCTACAATATTATTGTGTGGTATCGTCTACCCATCACACTTCTCTCGTTATGAATAGAGAAAACTCTACTCTCTTGCCAGAGGCAGGCGTAATAACACTACGCACGCATTACGCATCCAGGTTGGTATAATAAAGAAAGACAGCCCCAGATTGCATTTTCACACCTGCCTTCCGATATCTAAAACTAGACTAACCTCTATACAACTCCATAGAGGTTAGTTTAGTTTTAGTCATAGGACGGCAGAGACTTCGGCTCGGACAACCAACCTGTAAAGCTTAACTTATTATACTCTTAACAGTGTACTATTATACAGGGTGTCCCTAAAACCAACTTTTATACGATCAGGGCTGATAGACCAGCTCATAAGAACCTAGATTAAGCAAATTTGACCTCAGTAAAAATCTCTTAGTTTTCGAGATATTGACGTTTTTGTAAAACTCGTGCTAAGTGATACCCTGACTCGGTGTTTTGAGTGTCATTGCTAAAATATCAAGTATTTTACAAATCTGTATTTTGCTATGTGTGGCCAAATAACTATGCTATTGAACGTATTTTCTATTTTTGCTAATTTATTCATGCTGTGGACACAGTACAATAACAAAAAAAAATTATTCGATTTTTTTCAAATTTCACCTCTGACTTCGAACTAGCGTGGTGAAAAAAAAATGTACCAACATAACCAGGCACTCAACGTAAAAAAATTGCGCATTTATTGTAGTTTCTAAAATGGTATAAAATTTACTAAACACTGTAATAATTTATGAAATAATGATATTTTGTTACAAAATTAACTGTCTGCCGCCTTCATCTCATACGATTCGGTTGAACTAAGTTTGCACCTGGCGTGCTTGACATCACATACAAATTAGGTGCAAACTTCACGTAATCGTCAATATCTCGAAAACTAAGAAATTTTTATGAGGTCGATTTTACTCAGTCTCGTTTTTTATGAGCTGGTTTATTAGCCCTGTTCGCCATTTTGTAAAAGTCGCGAATTTTGATAGCCTGGATCAGTCTTTCGAATGTCATGACTTCAAATTTCAGTCAAACTCAAACTCAAACTCAAACTCATTTATTTCTGTAAGTAGGCCTCAAGGGCTCTTTTACATGTCTGATTCTTTTCTTTTGGCGCTTCGGTAGATGACCTTCTGGTGAGAAGAAGCGCCTGAAGAAACTCACCAGTTTCTCTTTT
The DNA here is from genome assembly GCA_947034925.1 of Eudemis profundana. NCBI lineage: Eukaryota > Metazoa > Arthropoda > Insecta > Lepidoptera > Tortricidae > Eudemis > Eudemis profundana. The sequence continues at coordinate 15,421,679 of OX344818.1, forward strand.
AAAAACAACATTACAACAATTGTGACATTATTACATAAGATGACAATATTTAAAAAAATGCAACAAGCAAATAACTGGGCACAGTTTTTTTTACATTTTACCGAGAGACGTATATAATCTCCGGATCCATTACATTACAAAACTTAAAACTACATTTTTAGAGATGTAAAGGGTCTCTAGGCGTCAAAACACGATAAAAAATATAGAAAATAGGCAAACATAGACTAAAATTTATGGAGATGTAAGGAGTCTCCGTTGTCAAAACATTATGTTTTGGAGGTGTAAAGGAACTCCAAACGTCGAAATACAAAATGGGAAACGTATGTTTCACGTCGAGAAATAGACTATTAAGCTAACAGTCATTACAACTAGCTACAGTATACATAACAGGTATGTATTCAGTATGTCAAAATGCAAATAATTAAATAAAATTACAATAAAAATAAAAATAAGTGTAACAATGGAACGATACAGCCCGTAGCAGCGACGCCATCTGTAGGCATCATGTACCTAAACCTCTCCGGGACACTGCCCTATTTCGACGACTGCTGCGACTGATGCTTTGGCCATGGTTCTTTGTCATCCAAGTAATCTTGGACTTTATAATAAGCTCTCTTCAAAAGCGCAGATTTAATGTAATTTTTAAACGAACTATAAGGCAGTTCCCATGCATCTAGGGGTACCTTATTGTAGAATCTAACACAGTTGCCCACGAAAGATTTTCTTACTTTCTGTAGACGGATTTTTGGGACAAACAGCTTATGTTTGTTCCGCGTATTTAAACTGTGGACATCAGACTGCTTTTTGAAGGAGCTGATATTCTTGTGCGTATACATTATCACGTCTAATATGTACTGTGAAGCCACTGTGAGGATTTCTATTTCCTTAAAACGTTCTTTCAGCGAATCTCTAGATCCTAAGTTATATATGGATCGAATCGCTCTTTTTTGTAGAACAAAGATGGTATCTATGTCTGCTGCTTTACCCCAGATCAGTATGCCATAAGACATAATACTATGGAAGTAACTGAAATAAACAAGGCGAGCGGTTTCCACGTTAGTGAATTGCCTTATTCGTCTTATAGCAAAAGCGGCAGAGCTCAGCCGGTTAGCCAAAGTAGATATATGAGGCGCCCATTGCAAGTTGTGATCCAGGGTAAGCCCAAGAAAGAGTGTATTGTTAACAAGATCAAGTTTCTCACCGTTTAAAGATATAGATGTGTCAACCTCTCTTACATTTGGCAAAGAGAATTTCACGCACTTTGTCTTCTTTGCATTCAGAACCAGGTTATTTGCTGTGAACCACTGTAGCACTAATTTTAAGGTCTCATTGATGTGACTATAGTCATCTAGTTGTCTATCAACTTTGAAAATCAATGAGGTGTCATCAGCAAATAAAACTATTTTACAATTTTGTTCTATGTGGTAAGGAAGGTCATTTATATACACAAGAAAGAGAAACGGACCTAAAATCGAGCCCTGCGGTACTCCGAGCTTTACAGTCGAACCACTAGACTCAATTCGGTTAACAACCACTTTCTGAATTCTTTGGCTAAGGTAAGACATGACAAGGTTTAAGGCCTCGGTCGACAGGCCGTAATGCTTTAGTTTGTGAACCAGTGTCTCATGTTCCACACAGTCGAACGCCTTTGTAGTATTTTCTTAATCTGCTTTTTGTTAAACATTACTTAATAATTATGCTATCATACCTTTTCTGTTCGAAATTCAAATTATGGTACGAAATTTAACCAATGGAATATTGTAGTATAACCTCCTTTTGAATTAAAATACTATTATCTTAAAAACTGGTGTCTAGTGTGTAAAATCTTACTATTTTAAACTACATTTTTTTTTTTATTTTAGCATGGTAAATTTGTTTTAAGTATTACGCGATTCAAATCCGAGGTCATATTTTGAATCACGTAAAATCTAATTTATTTTGATAAGGTATGATAGCATAATTATTAAGTAATGTTTAAAACAAAAAGCAGATTAAGAAAATACTGAAATTTGAAGTCATGACTTTCGAAAGACTGATCCAGGCTATCAAAATTCGCGACTTTTACAAAATGGCGAACAGGCCTGATAAACCAGCTCATAAAAAACGAGACTGAGTAAAATCGACCTCATAAAAATTTCTTAGTTTTCGAGATATTGACGATTACGTGAAGTTTGCACCTAATTTGTATGTGATGTCAAGCACGCCAGGTGCAAACTTAGTTCAACCGAATCGTATGAGATGAAGGCGGCAGACAGTTAATTTTGTAATAAAATATCATTATTTCAAAAATTATTACAGTGTTTAGTAAATTTTATACCATTTTAGAAACTACAATAAATGCGCAATTTTTTTACGTTGAGTGCCTGGTTATGTTGGTACATTTTTTTCACCACGCTAGTTCGAAGTTAGAGGTGAAATTTGAAAAAAATCGAATAATTTTTTTTTGTTATTGTACTGTGTCCACAGCATGAATAAATTAGCAAAAATAGAAAATACGTTCAATAGCATAGTTATTTGGCCACACATAGCAAAATACAGATTTGTAAAATACTTGATATTTTAGCAATGACACTCAAAACACCGAGTCAGGGTATCACTTAGCACGAGTTTTACAAAAACGTCAATATCTCGCAAACTAAGAGATTTTTACTGAAGTCAAATTTGCTTAATCTAGGTTCTTATGAGCTGGTCTATCAGCCCTGATCGTATAAAAGTTGGTTTTAGGGACACCCTGTATTATGAACTAAGTACGTATAGTAATGTTGACTGTACAGTCGAGTTCATCATTATCTGAGCAAAGATTGGACCAAAAACATCTGAACAAGACCCTATTGTCAGAAGCATAAGAACTAGATCAGATATTTTTGATCCGTTCTTTGCTCAGATAATGATGAACTCGACTGTACTTTCTTGGTAGTGAGTCTTCCGCCAGCCTCTAGTGCCCTTCTGATCTGGATGTCCCACAGGTTACATATGGCGGCACACGTTCGCGCGGCTGGGCGAGGACTGGGTGTTCCTCGCCGCCCTGGGCATTATCATGGCGGTCCTCAACTTCGCCATGGACCGGGGCATCGCTATCTGCAACAATGGTGAGACACTTTCATACAAAGATCAAAACTTTTCTATTTATTCGAGGCTACTTGTTATATATGGTGATATTGGAGACGTTTAATTAAGAATTAAAATTGAATCGTAATAACATACGTATGTAGGAGATTTATTTTTATTTAATCGTATGGCAGAATCACACATCGAATACAGTTTATAAATGATGCGTCAATAGTACTTAATCATACAATGTTCTAAACACAATGTACCAAAAGAAGAGATGTCTTTCAAGTATGCAAAATTGACAATCACTATCAATTACGTCGTGAAAATGGGAATCGGAAAATGAAATAAACTGAATATAAAATGAAGTAAAAATAGGGCGCTTAATCATCATGAACCTGAATAAAGGTTAGGGTTCATCCATATATTACGTCACACGCATAGAGGGGGGGGGGGGGTCTAACCAAATGTGACAGCCCATATTAAAAAGATGGACTATGTTAGGCAAAAGTTTCATATAGGAGGAGGAAGAACGGGGGGGGGGTCTATAAATCTGAAGAATCGTGTAACGTAATTTGTGGATGACCCCATATATTTAATGTAAAATATGTTTGTTTTGTTCCGTGTAAGTACAGTCGAGTTCATCATTATCTGAGCAAAGAACGAATCAAAAATATCTGATCTAGTTCTTATGCTTCTGACAATAGGTTCTTGTTCAGTTATTTTTGGTCCAATCTTTGCTCTGATAATGATGAACTCGACTGTACGGGTGTTTAGTGTTGCCTTAAAATGGCTAACAATTACCAAGACTCAAAAAAGTGTTTTCCGATTACGTCTCCGATTACACCCTAGACTAGAGAAAGATGGATGGTGTGTGAAGAGTTTAAACTTGATTTATTTTATTTCATGCTCTCTAAAGGATACAGGTACGGACACAATTGATCAAAACACAATGGCGTCTCAACAAAGACCGTTAACAAACCGCCTCTTCCTTGATATTGAATAGCGTAGCCCCAATAAAAGAGAATTGCCTGCGTGGAGCACGCAAATATCTTAACGATAATCGTTTAATAAGTGGGGACTTCGGTCATGAAGTGACCGCTTTATAGGAAGTTGATTCGATCATTGTCCTGATATTGGCTTCAGCGAACGATATCATAACATGCGTCTTGACAGCTGTATGTCTAGCATAACTGGCCGCGACTTCGTTTCTCGCGCGACAGAGCATCACCTGTCACTGTCACACCATATTGAGTGGAAAGAGATGGTTAGCATTTGTCGCTAGACAAAGAGTCGCGTGTCACAGTTGTGCTAGAGGTACTGGATCAAGAGTTAGATCAAAGGATAAAGACGAACAAGTAGTCTAACTTCGGCAGTTTAGGAACGCTCGACACGTATTCACACAGACGCGCGAAAGCACGTCTGTGTGAGCGCGGTCCATACTGGAGCATTCTTACGCATTCTTATTTCTTCGCTTGTAGTGCGTTCGTACACGGCGCGCATAGGTACATTCAAGCGCTCGATGTACCTTTTGAAATCAGAAAAATTACTGCTATTGTACTGTGGTTAGATACAGAAGGCAGTGCTTCTGGGCGATTTGCAGCGATGCAAAGCTAGATTTACTCCTAAAGGAGTCAATTTAGCATTGCATATGCTCTTATCCTCGTCTTGAGCATCTTTCCGTTCCTTTCTGGACATATGCCTCCCCTGATATCTCATTTATTTACATAACCCTCCTTTTTGCTTCGCCGTAGTCGGGTAAAAAGAAAGCTTATCATACAAAATTTTATGCTATAATCCAAAACAAATAACTATCTACGCCGTGTTTTTTAAATTCGACACGTTGCTTCGTACGTCAAAAGAAGCAGCAGATAGCACCTCCGCTGTCTCCCCGCCCCCGTCGCCCGCGGACCATGGGACTGTCACGAACGAAATTGCCAAGCTATAACAAGCTGAACAGACCATTCAAGTACTATACATTGTGTGTTATTGCAGCTCGTATGTGGATGTACAAGGATCTGGCGACGTCTACGTTCAGCCAGTATGTCGCGTGGGTCTCGCTGCCGATTTGCCTCATCCTCTTCGCCGCCGGGTTCGTGCATATAGTTGCTGCACAGAGTATAGGTAAGGAACAAGATACAATTAGGTACCGCCCTCAGTGTTCATGTTGTACTTCATGCACAAAAGGTAACGCATGAGGCACTGGTCCAACCGCTGGCGAGTAAGCCAGTAAAGTTGGGCGAGTAGCATTACATGACGGTTCTGGAAAGGTCGATTGATCACACTGTGCCTGGTCAGCCCGCAATGAACTGTTACTCGCTTACTCGCCGGGGGTGGGACCAGTGCCTAAGGCACGTTCTGCCCTGCGTTTACGGTACGTCGACGTCTTTTGAGCTGCAGTTTGGTGGCACCTCGAAATGCTTCACCTTGCAACTTCCCGTCAACCCGTTCCCGTTGTTGTACCGATCTGTCGCGAGCCGACTGATTGTGTAAGGCGAGCAGGGAATTCGTCCACATAATTCCAATTTCCAACCGCGACTCCGACCGATCGCAACAAGAAATTGGCGGTGAAGTCGCAAGGGGAGTAGCTTAGGTCTGCTTTGGGTGTAAAATTCATCATCATCATCAGCCAATGGTCCCTTGGCTCGCCGTCAAACATTTCATCCACATATGATTTATCGAAAGTAAATTTTCTGGGACACCATTTTTTTCTGGATATTAACTAATGTAAAACAAACCTAACCTTAATTGAGTGAGAATAACGAATGTAATTCAACTTTTTTTCCAGGTTCAGGAATACCAGAGATGAAGACGATACTCCGCGGCGTACAACTCAAAGAATATCTAACGTATCGAGCGCTCATTTCCAAAGTCATCGGTCTCACTGCCACTCTTGGTTCAGGGCTACCGCTGGGGAAAGAAGTAAGTCCCTACTGATATGATATACCATATCAGGTCATGATATTGAAAGAAAGATAAACATATTTATTTAACACTAGCATTTTCCCGTGGCTTCGCCCGCGTTGTTCCTATTATTGTCACAAAGGAACTATTTACCTGGATATAATGCTGGAATCCATGAATCCATCCAGTTGTTATCCCGTTATTAGGTAACAAATATCCAAGCCTCTTTACAATTAGTGGGATGTGCCTCATTTATTCTCATATTCATGTGAAGGAGTGTCTGAGTAGGTAGGTATTTAGACATCGGTCTAATGGAAAGAACCGAAAGAAGGAAAGACCGTATTCAACGTCTAATAATAGTATCACGGAGTAGTATTTACTTGTGTCCTCGTTTTTAATTTGACATTCATGGGCCTTCTGAGGCCTTTTTGTGAGAAAGTATAAGTTGATAAGATTTTTACGTTAAATGTTTGAAACATGGCAAAAAACATGGCGAACCTTTTGCCTTTTCCTTGATGATGCTTAATCTGATCACCAGGCGTCGTGACCTTATTTGTTACACAGTTAAATACAACGGTTTCCCCCAGGGTCCGTCGGTCCACATCGCGTCGATGGTGGCCCAGCTGCTGTCGAAGCTGGTGACGACGTTCCAGGGCATCTACACCAACGAGTCGCGCACCACGGAGATGTTGGCCGCCGCCTGCGCCGTGGGCGTGGCCTCGTGCTTCGCCGCTCCTGTAGGAGGTTAGGTCACGGACAATGGCTTAAATCCTAACGATGGAACAAAAGCGATTCTGTCTAACTTTGTCTTCATAGCTTTATCCAGAAGGTTTTTTCATCTCCGGCCTCTGAACCGGTACAGCAGCCAGTGAGCAGCTCATATCTAGAAATTCTGTGGACCTTACCACAGAATTTCTACCAAAGATAGGAAGAGACCGATAAGAAAAATTAGCAAAAGATGACTAAAATTTGTATAAACATTGGTGAATGTTTGCCCTAAATATTTTCTCTCCTTTTGATACAGGCGTGCTGTTCTCTATCGAAGTAACGACGACGTACTTCGCGGTGCGCAACTACTGGCGCGGGTTCTTCGCCGCCTGCTGCAGTGCCATCGTAAGCATCACTTCATGTTATATCTTCACTATGTGTACCAGGAGCGGCTTACTCCGCGATTTCGCCGCGTGGCCTTGAGGCCCTCTAGGGACTTTAGCCAGCGACCAGAAAGAGCACGCGTTAACACGTTATACCAGCGGTCGGCAACCTTTTACCAGCCAAGGGCCACATAGTAGCTAAAGAAATTGACGCGGGCCGCACTTTGTTAATAATTTGTGACTTTATACGATTCTTAATATAACGACCTTTACATACAAAATGGTCAGGGAGGCTCGCGGGCCGCAAATGAGCTCTTCGCGGGCCGCAGGTTGCCGACCGCTGCGTTATACGATAGAGAGAGACGGTCGGATGCAGTACGTTCCGTCTGGTGGACAGTTTTGTTGGAGAAAGAAGCTTCTGTACGTATATACGTCACCAATTGCCATGATGCTACCGTGGCGAGAAGCCTTTTGGACAGCAGGTGCTAAAATCACTTGGTGTGATGGCGGATTTTAAGGTTTGCCAACAAAACATCTCGCTACAGCACTGCCAGCTGGTGTCAACAAAGATATACTAGAAGTCTTAACTGCTTAGGCTGAATACCGTCTCCCTTCCGCTTTGCTCATCACCATCATTTACTGAATCATCATCATCAGCCTGCGGCGGTCCACTGCTGGACGTAGGCCTCTCCCAAAACGCGCCACTTTGCTCGAGCATCAGCTATACTCATCCAATTGCTGCCAGCCGCCCTGCGCAGATCGTCGCTCCATCTAGCTGAGTATCTACTGAATCATATGCCAACCCTAATATCTGGCCGCCATGTATCAGCTTTAAAAAAAACCTGTATCTAGGTGGTAGTGGCGTGGCGTAAAAGATATCCTTGGGCAAGCCGGTGCAGATTTGGCGTTCATTTTCCTTAAGAGCTGTAGAAAAAGGTGGCCAAATGCCTGATATTAGGCAAGCCGGTAGTTCTTTGGACGCCACGCCACTGCTAGGTGACATCATCGCTCAACACCTTTATTCCATATTGCAGATGTTCCGTCTGCTGTCGGTGTGGTCTGGCGCGCTGCCGACCGTGAAGCCGCTGTTCCCCACCAACCTGCCGCAGGACTTCCCCTTCGACCCGCAGGAGTTCGCCGTGTTCGTGTTGCTGGGGTAAGTGTGTCATCGTTACCATCCAAGACACCCGTTCCGTGGGATCGTCTCGTTTCCCATAAAGTTATAAGTCATAATGTATTGTTAGTCATCATTATCGAAAGTCATACCGTGTCTGTTTTTCTAATACGGTAATATTTTCAGGATATTTTAAAACGCTAGTGTACAGATAATAATAGGTTAGGTTTGATTCATAAAAATTCCGAAAACTTAACGATTTCATAAAAAAAAGGTTGTATGACTTTCGATAATTATGAGTAACAATACAGTATGACTTTTAAAAAATATGGGAGACAATATAGACCCATTTTTTCCATTTCATTTGGTGGTATTTGAAGAATTAATTTTACTAATATTATCATATCTGATAATAATATTCACGAAAACTGAAGTTGACGGCGTGCAAAGTAGGTCGTTGCCACTTCTTTTTAGCACGCGAGGTACATCCACTTTTGCTCTCTGCTTCGATATATTTCTGTGATTAAAAGGGGTCTATATTGTCTTGTCTTGTTGAGTATGTATGTAAGTTCGTACCAGGACTCTGAACCGGTATTTAGCCAAAACCCCGAAATAGCCCAATATTTTGAATTATTTTATGTTTTTCATGTAGGGCTCAATAACGTATTTAAGTAATGAATTCGTATTATTAGATTGTCCGATTAAAACTGAAATAATAAACCAAAGAACGAAGAGACCGGAAAAAATACAGGTATTTTTATATGGACAAAATGCCGGTATTTTCATATGGATAAAATACCGGTATTTTTATATGTACAAATTACGGGTATGCTCGCCCTGATTCGTACCGTAACCAGTGAATGTTGCAGCATCGTGTGCGGGCTGCTGGCGGCGCTGTGGGTGTGGCTGCATCGCCAGTACGTGCTCTTCATGCGCAACACCAAACCGCTCAGCAACTTCCTGCAGAAGAAGTAAGTTCCGGAAACTGACGAGTTGATACAAAATATTTTATTAGAAGAGAAAAATTATATGTCTTTGGCAGGATTCGAACCTGCATCTCCTCGGCTATCCGGGCCAAACACAGGCGCGTTACCAACTAAGCTACCGAAACTCAAAAAAAGAGTTGATGTTGTTAAAGTCGAAGCCTTTTTCGTTTGTATGAAGCACCAAGCGACCCGAATATTTAAACGTCATTCCCAAAAAAAGATGCCCGTAATTAGGGCTTTATTAACCCAAGTATTAACTTTTTCCTTTGTGTTACGAAACACACACACAACACAAGATTAATGAACACTGCGCCATCTATCAGTAACATTTGAAATTAAACGTTTTTTTGCAAATAATTTTAATGTATCAAGCTATGTAATAATAGTACATTACACAACTAGGGTGGTAAAACAAAAAAGGCCGTGATCACAAATGTTTGCGGCCCGAGCTGCAAGCGAAGGACGTAAATATGCGATCGAGGGCTTTCTATATTACCTCCCGTGTTGTGTACATCATTTTATGTCTACACGTGGCCAGAAAGCAGCTTTTTCCGTACGCGTAGCAAACATACTACACACATACATACATACGTACATTTCAAACATGATTGATGCCGTAGAAGGAAACAATGACTCACTTTCTCTCTTTTTGACACCTTTTATAAAAAAAATGTTGTTCCAGCCGCTTCATCTACCCGGGCTTCATGACACTGGCGGTGATGTCGATCCTGTTCCCGCCCGGCATCGGCAAGTACATGGCCGCCGACCTCGGCAACCAGGAGCAGGTGAGCTGCCCCGCCTACTGGGCCGACCGACGTCTAGCACATAGCTTCCCAAACTACTCCGTACCGCCCCCCGGTGGGCGCTGCTTCCCAGGGGGGCGGTAAGGGCCTTGGAAGAAATAAGGAATATGCATGATATTTGTTATTTACTTTAATAAAAGCTCATTCATATAAAAAACAGTACGAAAAAAATATTTTTCGAATAACTAAAAATAACCAAGATGTAACACGACAAAGATTTATCTCTATCTCTTTCTCGCAAAACAGAATATAGTATGGAGATTGTATGGCGGCCGTGTACTATGACGTCATAGTCCATATCGGATCTCTCTCTCTCTAATAGCTGTCTGATTAGTGGTTTAAAATGTTTATATCTTTCGTGTTTCTCGGTCGATTTCAATTTTATTTTGACTGTATGTCATCTTTTTTACGGTATTTTCATATTTTGTTAAGAAATCTGTTAAAAAAAATTCATGCATATTCCCTATTGGGGGGCGTTAATGCTATCCAGGGGGGCGCTATCGCTTTTGAAAATTTAAAAACAATCAAATCACAATATCAAATACAGGTCGATTCACAAGAGCTGGCACGAATGGATTGAATGAGTGAATGGCAATATATGTGTGCGTAATAAAATGACTAAATACAGGGTGATTCAATAAACGACTAACGTGTTTTTGTAGACAATCTTAATTGTCTCATAACTTTGTAATGCAGTCTGCATTGTGAAGTTTATAAATAAAAAATATCCCTACCTACATAATCGCAACCTTGTTAGCACACCAACGCCGTGAACCGCGGAAATTGCAACGAAACATCTTAAGTTTCGCATATTTTCGCCATAACAGAGTGGGTATAAATTAAATAAAAACTCCATGATAGTAAAATATTTGTAGCGAAGCGTCAAATTTACCTTTCTTTCATATCTTTGCAGTTAAAATAAATATTTTTTTTATGACTAAGAAGTGTTATATAGGTACCTGTAAACAATAAAATTAGACCCTCCCGTATAAGAACGTCACTCAACAGTGACAAGTGACATTACTTTCGTTCAATCCATTCGTGCCAGCTCTTGTGAATCGACCTGTACAGTACAAACTAAACTATTCCTGGCGATTATACTATGCCCAAATCACGCGTCGTTTTACGCTGTCAGGGGCTTCTCCAGGCTGCGTCAGCACCGATTGTTGACAAAAATGACAATTCATAACAATGGTTGTTTTCTGTCGTGGGGGCGCTGAAAGTTTTCATCATGCTTAAGTGGGCGGCAAGTCAAAAAAGTTTGGAAACCTATGGTCTAGCATAACCGGCCGCGACGTCGTTTCCCGCGCGACAGAGCATCACCTGTCACTGTCACACTATATTGAGTGGAAAGAGATAGGTAGCATTTGTCGCGCGACAGAGTCGCGTGTCACAGCTGTGCTAAAGGTACTGATTATAGAAATAGGGAATATGCATGATATTTTTTATTTACTTCAATAAAAGCTCATTCATATAAAAAACAGTAGGAAAAAAATATTTTACGAATAACTATAAAAATAACGAAGATATAACACAACAAAGATTTATGTCTATCTCTTTTTCGCAAAACAGAATATAGTATAGAGATTGTATGGCGGCCGTGTACTATGACGTCATAGTCCATATCGAATCTCTCTCTCTAATCGCTGTCTGATTAGTGCTTTAAAATGTTTATATCTTCCGTGTTTCTCGGTCGATTTCAATTTTATTTTGACTGTATGTCATCTTTTTTACGGTATTTTCATATTTTGTTAAGAAATCTGTTAAAAAAAAATCATGCATATTCCCTATTGAACAGGAGTATTTATTTCCAGGTGTTGTCAATGTTCGCCAACTTCACCTGGTCGGACAACTTGACGGCCGAGCAGGCCGCCATGGTCTCGCACTGGGAGACCCCCGAGGTCAACCTCTACGGCTGCCTGTGGATCTACTTCTTATCCATTGTGAGTAAATCCCGGTCCGATCCACTCAGGGTGGGCCGGCTAGCGACCTGGTTCGACCCCAGGGAACGCCACGGCCGGCCACCCGGACAAACTATCGCTATGCCTAAAAGGGTCACGAGTTAGTCTAGTCAGTCTTCAAAAAAAACCTTTTTAACTTAATAATAAATAACACCCTAGGCGCAATTCATTTTTTTTAATAAAAAGAACTTGACCTGAGATTGACTTCAATAGTGCCTGATCGTAAGCGACTACGAAGATGTAGCTCGCCGGTTCAGTAGATACCTATTAAAGGGTTTAGCCGCAATCCTATAGTGAAACTGCCCCTGGCTGAAATGTGTAGGTTTCTTAGGAGCTTTTATTTGTCTTATTATAAGATATCATTTTACCAGATTTCAAGCCTGGAATCCTCTTGGTTTGGACAAAAATAAAAAAGAATAAAAAATAGTTTTTATTTATTTTTAGCTAAACCAATAATTGCATTTCTTTGAAATTTGGATGTCACATGTACCTAATAATAACTCATTTTCAAAAAAAAATCCAAGGTTCTAACTTATTTATAAAGTCTTAAAAATTGATATTTTAATTTTTATGATTTTTTAAAAAATACTTATGAGATAGGGACAACCTCAATTTTTAGTTATATAACGTAGAATATATTACTGCATAAAATATATTTTTTCTGAAAAAATCCATTTAGGGCAACAGGGCAAAAATGTTTTACTAATGCATAGAGGCCGCCCGCCCTACTACGTTTTTGTACATATTTTATTTACTTAGTGGAGTGTATACTCTACTTTCCGAAAATCGTTTTTTCCTAATAGCGATTAATACCAGTCGCATATTTTACCACTTTTTATTTTCTCGTTAGCTTCCTTTCCTGAAAGTGTTTTTAACCAGTTGCATATTTTGCCAGTTTATTTATTTTTCAAAAGCATATTTTTCCAATACGTTTTTTAACCACTTGGACGATTTCTCACGGTATTATTTTTTCAATAGCATATTTTTCCGATAGGGTTTCTAACTATTCGCATAATTTACCACTATATTTCTTTTTCGATAGCTTATTTTCATGACAAGTGTTTTTGTCGCATCTGCGGAGGGCACTACAGAATGCAAAGAACATTTCTGCTTTTCAAGGGTAGTTTTGTTTATGTTTAAACGTATTGTGCTAGACGGTTTATTTTGTGACGTAAACACTATACAGCACATGATAGGGATTTCATTCGTCTTGTGGCTGAAACGTCAAAGACTACTATGAGATACCGGTAATGGGACTTTTGGGACAACAATATGGATAAAAATATTAGTGCCACTTGTCCCATGGGACTGCTGGGACATTCAGATCTAGGAATGTAAGGGGCAAACGCCTGACAGGTAGATAGATAGTCGTCGTCTAGTATCCATAACACAAGCCTTATTGAGCTTACTATGGGGCTAGTTCGATTTGTGTAAGATTGTCCCCTAATTTTTATATATTTATTTATTTTATTTATAAAACATTTATTTGTTCCACTATAACACACACAAAAATACAATAATTACAAAAAACCTAGGAAACAAAAAAACAGAAAGGTGAAACATGAAAGAAAAAAATAATGATATTATACACAAAAAAAATAAAACAAACAATGCACAAGGTAGCTTGTAAAATTGTTCTCTGTGTGCCTTGCAGCAGTACAAAAAGGTTCCAGCTCAGTGATCAATATTGCTCATGACAACTGAGCAAAACACTCGTATTCGGCTGGACAAAAAGGTCATCCAAAAAAAAAAATATATATATATAGTGGGTCAAAAATGTCAAATACATACAAATAATTAGAATTATAGTGAGCTTCATCAGACTAACCAAATAAAAAAAATAGTATTATTTGTCACTTCTTTAGTATTATTTGTCAAGAACTTCATATGGTAAGAAAAGTCGAAAACAAAAATATCGATATCCATAAATGTCGATAAAAATTTTCGTCTACCTCTAGTACCTGTCAGGCGTTTGCCCCTTACATTCCTAGATCTGAATGTCCCAGCAGTCCCATGGGACAAGTGGCACTAATATTTTTATCCATATTGTTGTCCCAAAAGTCCCATTACCGTCATCACAGTAGGTATCTCATAGTAGTCTTTGACGTTTCAGCCACAAGACGAATAAAATCCCTATCATGTGCTGTGTAGTGTTTACGTCACAAAATAAACCGTCTAGCACAATACGTCTAAACATAAACAAAACTACCCTTGAAAAGCAGAAATGTTCTTTGCATTCTGTAGTGCCCTCCGCAGATGGGACAAAAACACTTGTCATGAAAATAAGCTATTGAAAAAGAAATATAGTGGTAAATTATGCGAATAGTTAGAAACCCTATCGGAAAAATATGCTATTGAAAAAATAATACCGTGAGAAATCGTCCAAGTGGTTAAAAAACGTATTGGAAAAATATGCTTTTGAAAAATAAATAAACTGGCAAAATATGCAACTGGTTAAAAACACTTTCGGGAAAGGAACCTAACGAGAAAATAAAAAGTGGTAAAATATGCGACTGGTATTAATCGCTATTAGGAAAAAACGATTTTCGGAAAGTAGAGTATACACTCCGAGGTGGCGGACTGGTGGTGGCGGCGCACAGCGGGTATAATATTCGCGCGCCGAGCCACATGGCGTGCTCTCATTGGCTAATTGGCGGTAATTACAGCACTTGTGCGGTAATGTAAAGTAAAAAGCACTTGTGTGTAATAATCTGTGTTCTGCACGTAAGAACCACGAAATAAGAGCGACTTTATTTTCGACCTCTGCAAAACTTAGCGTAGTCCGACTATAAACCCTTTTTTATTAAATTCTGAATCTGGGTGTCCTGAATGAGACAGGCAATTTTGAATAAAATCTTTGAATACTCTTACTTATTTTCACTGAAACTATGTTTCTGTATGGAAACATACATATCACGAAAACCACGAAAGAGACCCTAAATAAATACTTGAATATTCGGACCAAGGGCCCATTGAGCTTTTAATTTTTTGGATTAATAAATGTCGGAAAATAAAAAAATGGGATTTTTGAAATTCCGTATAGTAAATATCATGACTTTAAATAATCTTAATTTTATTTCTTAGGAATTATGAAATTCGCAATAAAATATTTCCGAGTTTTTGGGTGTTCCCGGTATAAGTAGTCGTAGGGCGGCGGGCGGCCTCTATGCATTAGTAAGACATTTTTGCCCTGTTGCCCTAAATGGATTTTTTCAGAAAAAATATATTTTATGCAGTAATATATTCTACGTTATATAACTAAAAATTGAGGTTGTCCCTTTCTCATAAGTATTTTTTAAAAAATCTTAAAAATTAGGATATCAATTTTTAAGGCTTTATAAATAAGTTAGAACCTTGGATTTTTTTTTGAAAATGAGTTTTTATTAGATACATGTGACATCCAAATTTCAAAGAAATCCAACTATTGGTTTAGCTAAAAATAAATAAAAACTATTTTTTATTTTTTTTTATTTTTGTCCAAACCAAGAGGATTCCAGGCTTGAAATCTGGTAAAATGATATCTTATAATAAGACAAATAAAAGCTCCTAAGAAACCTACACATTTCAGCCAGGGGCAGTTTCACTATAGGATTGCGGTTAGACCCTTTACTCGTGTCTTGAAGAGTCCTAAATGGTATTTGTCAGGAAATACAGACGCTAGCAGCGAGTTCCATTATTACGTAAAACGATTTTTGCCAGTTTTTAACCCCCTCCTCCCCCTATGTAAGAAAAAATAAGAATCGGCTGACCCCTTCCCCCTCTTTTTAATATTTATTACGTAAGGATCTTAAGAAAAAATTAAGTCACGTTTGCGTTGTTTTAATTTTCATATTTAATTTTTTTTATAATTCGCGTCACTGACGCGAGGCCGAAGGCCGAGCTCCGCGTAGCACAGAATAAATAATAATAATAATAAATATGTAAGTCACAGTCTGTCAGTGCCACGAAAGCCATGAGACACTTTTCCTGACAGGCGCCGTCATGTCTCAATCCATAACCCAGTAATTTAGTCCATATTTCCACCGCCATAGCCCAGTACAGTTAGATTCCATCAATCAACAATAGTCCTTGCATTTGGCGGGGGCTGTCTCTGCGTGCGTCCCATGACACGGGCAGGGACAGCATCCGCTGGGTGTACACTTTGCCTCTCATTAAATTGTCGAAAGGGCCTCTACGCGTTGGCTTCGGCTCCGCGCACGCCTCCCAAAGGGCCGAGACACCATTGTCTCGTGTACGGGAAAGACATACAAATAAATATTAGGGGGGGGGGGGGGGACAATCTTACACAAATTGAACTAGCCCCATAGTAAGCTCAATAAGGCTTGTGTTATGGATACTAGACGACGATATATTTAATAGATACAAATACTTAAATACATAGAAAACATCCATGACGCAGGAACAAATATTCGTGCTCTTCACACAAATAAATGCCCTTGCCGGGATTCGAACCCAGGACCTCCTGCTTCGTAGGCAGGGTTACTACCAACTAAGCTAAAGCGGTCGTCACTACTTCTCAGAAGGTGCGGAGCTTCACAGAGCGGCTCTAACGCGTTGTAACGACAACGCCTCAGAATCTTTAGCTCACCGAGGGCCGCAGGCAGGCAATTTTAAAACTTGAACTCGCTTTCCCCTCCCCACAGCAACCCCTACCGCTACCCCCTCTCTGATAGCAAAAGTACAAACTCTTAATGCTCGCGGGGCGCTTACGCCGCGCGCACCATGCGACAACTAGTTATGTACTATAAAGTATTTCCATACATACATATGGTATGCAGTGATGTTTCCAGGCAAAAGGGACCACTTTAATTGGCTAGAAGACTAAAAAAAACTATTTAATCCGTCAGTTACATTATTAAAAAATATTGTACACGTATTTTTTCTTTTGTTTGACAAACAAAAAATGACGAGGATAGAGTGCTTAGAAGTTTCGAGTGACGTCACAAGCTCCCACTCCAGAAGTTTGATGATCTATAACTTTGTCGATTTTTAATATTTTGATAAACCAAAAAATACGTGTCCCATATTTTTCCATAATCTAACTGACGGACTAAATAGAATTATAGAGTTTTAACCCAGTCGTCATCCCTATTACATCTCCATCCAACTTTATTGTACATAAACTGAGTTATTGAACAGTGACACGTTTTGTGACCTTTACTCCAATACATACATTATTTATTATCCAGTACTCAGCTGTTTAATATCCACGTGTTTACTCCACGAGTCACAACTGCACAAACAGCAGCGCTAATTAGCTGGGTGCCGACACGACGAGGTGGCCGAGTGGTTAAGGCGTTGGACTGCTAATCCAATGTGCTCTGCACGCGTGGGTTCGAATCCCATCCTCGTCGGTATTTTTTAATCATGTAATTTATGATGATGATGATGCTGTTCTTTTTAGCCGTCATCAGGGACGTGTCATTTATGTAAATACTAGCTGTTGCCCGCGACTTCGTCCGCGTAAAATTCGAATACCCATGTGGGTGGTTAAAGGTGCACATACCTATTTTACCGCAGGCTAATAGTAGTGCCGCTTTCTACATTACCAAAACCACGTAAAACTGGCCGTGCGCGAAGCAGTAACTACCCCCTAAGAAGAAACCCCTTTTGTCCCCCTGGGGATGAGTTTCTAGTAAATAGGATTTTTATGTAAGATTATACCTCTAACTGTAAGAACCATTCTCTATACAAACTTTAATACCTTTAAAATATGAATTTCCAAAAAACACTTTTTTATTCTTTTTACGTGGTATATAAATAATGTACTCAGCATATATCAAGTTTCTAGGTTTAGTAGTTAATGACTCTGTCCAAATTCAAATTGTTCACCCCCATTTAACTCCATTTAAATGAGTATGAATTTCGAAAACCGGCATGGTTACTTTTCTTGACATGTAATGAAGGGTTTACAAATTAAGTCACACACAGATCTCCTACTTTAAAAATCATGTCCCAAGTATACAAATTTCAACTCCGACTTTAGTCCCTTAAGGAATGAATTTTGAAAAACTATGGAATCACTTCTTTAAATTTAATAAACAGTCTATACATAAAGTTTCAAACCTTCCCATGCAAATATTCAGCCCTTTTAAACCCCTCAAGGGAAATAAGAACCTCTGCACATGTAAAGTTTCTAGATCTTTATGTTTTCGTTCTGTCTTTCAAACTTTCAACCTCTATTTAATTCCTAAATTAGATGAATTTCGGAAAACGGTAATAATGGCTTTTCTTGGCTCATTATGAAAAGCTCTATCTATGATGTCTTAGATCTCCTAATGTAAAAATCATATATTCCCGATACAAACTCTCAAACCCTATTTAAGCTTTTCGGGGATGAATTTCAAAAGACGGGTATTTTCACTCTTCTTTTAAAACAATGAAGAATTTAAACATGAAGTTTCATACCTCTTACTTAAAAAGATCGTAGAGTCCAGATACCAACTTTCAACCCCCGTTTAAACCCCTTAGAGAATGAATTTCAAAACACGGTGAAATTACTTTTCATTGATTTAAATGAAGAAAAACATGAAGTTTCAAATCTCTTACTTAAAAAGATCTTAGAGTCCCGGTACCAACTTTCAACCCCCATTTAAATCCCTTAGAGAATGCATTTCAAAACACTGTGAAATTACTTTTCATTGATTTAAATGAAGAATCTAAACATGAAGTTTCAAACCTCTTACTTAAAAAGATCGCAGAGTCCCGATACCAACTTTCAACCCCCATTGAAACCCCTTGGAGGATGAATTTCGGAAAACGGTGAAAACACTTTTCTTTTATTCTTATGCAGAGTCTAAACATGATCTTTCAAACCACTTACTTTAAAAATCGCAGACTCTCCATACAAACTTTTAACCCCCATTTAAACCTCTTGGAGGATGAATTTCAAAACACGGTGAAACTACTTTTCTTTTCTTCTAATGAAGAGTCTAAACATGATCTTTCAAACCACTTATTTTAAAAATCGCAGACTCTCCATACAAATTTTCAAACCCCATTTTAACTCCTCAGGGGATGAATTTCGAAAATCGGTGAAACTGCTTTTCTTTCATTCTAATGAAGAATCTAAGCATGAAGTTTCAAACCTCTTACTTTAAAAATAGCAGACGCTCCATACAAACTTTCAACCCCCATTTTAACCCCTCAGGGGACGAATTTCAAAAAACGGTGAAATCACTTTTCTTTTATTTTAATGAAGAATCTAAGCACGAAGTTTCAAATCTTATTTGAACCCCTTAGGGCATGAATTTCGAAAAATCCGTTCTTATCTCTCAGCTACGTCATATGACCATTCTACTGTGAAAGTTTCAAGTTCTTCACTTCAGTAGTTTCGGCTGTGCGTTGATGAGTCAGTCAGGACTTTGCCTTTTATATATATAGATTTAAAATCTTAATTGCATATTAAAGCAATTTCAAGGTCAAATAGAGAGGAGAATTTACGCTTAATCAGGACTGACTCACGATTCCGTTGCGCGGTAATTTTTATTAAATATGGCCACTGTATGGTGCAGTGGCGGCGTCAGCCAGCCGGGTATAGTTTATCCGGCGGCGTTAGAGTAAAAAGCCATAAAACTTGTTGCAATAGTATTATTACTTCGAAAGGTGACAAGTCGTAATACGAAGTAGTGAATTTCGACCTAAACACTTTCTCTTAAAGTTGGGAAATGGTACATAATCAATTTCCTTGACTGTACATATGAAGGGTACACGCACCATGTCTAGTCACCGAAGCAACTTTTTGAGTTATAGCGGTTTGAAAGTTAGTCATCACGAACAATAAGGTATTTGACAACAATCAAAATAAATTACTTAACTCTAGCCAGCAAATTACTCTTCCAAAACTGCCCGGATTAAATCAATCAAACTCATTTTCGTGCCACCAACGATTTTACCATGACGAAAACTAAAAATAAGACACCATGTTGAGCATGACGTCACAAGTCAGTATTTCATACTAAACTGCATACTTTCGGAGCGTTTTGACACTTTATAAAAAGATGCTGATTTGAACTGTCATCATGTAGCCTATTACTATTGGTGACAATTTCTTTAAAAGTGAATAAAATATATATTATTTTCAGATATCCATATTTAAACTAATGGCAAGTTATAGTACTTTGAGAGCTCTACATTTTGAGATTAAAATCAAATTTTTCAAAAAAGGTGACTAGGCATGTTCTTGCCGTGTACCCTTCAAATTAATTTTTACTTTATTTTGTAGTCGAGGTTTTTAAATTTTTAATTTAAGTTTTTCGCTGAATATATTTGGTACTTCCGTTCTTTTTGTTATATTTTATCTGGGTGTATCGAAATAAACGTTAATTCATTCATTCATTCAAGTGCACAGGTGTCAAAAGCGATGACTGTTCACTTGGTCTGGTGACCATGAATTCATAACTGCAAACAAAACTTCCACAGATGTTCAAACAAAATTTGTATGTTCGCAGTACGGTTGCTTATTTATAAGTCCACTTGTAAAATACACCTAAAGATCTAAGATGTTAGAGTCACTTTGGAAAATACCGAAAAGAAAATACACACATTTTATTAAGACCATTATTCGTGACACAATTCCTGTTTATTTTTTAAGCCTTACCCCCCTTCGATACGGTTGTTATTACAATAACACTATTGACCGAACTTAATGCACTCCGTTATAAATTATAATTGGTTTTGATCAGG
This sequence comes from Eudemis profundana, assembly GCA_947034925.1. NCBI lineage: Eukaryota > Metazoa > Arthropoda > Insecta > Lepidoptera > Tortricidae > Eudemis > Eudemis profundana. The sequence continues at coordinate 15,442,274 of OX344818.1, forward strand.
TAATCGTATTCGGTTTATTAGATCATTTGGTTAATTCGTAAACGGCTCAGTTGGTTCATGATTGAAAATTAACTATCAAGTCAGAGTTTTGGGTTCGAGACTCGTTATAAAATCCAATTCTTCGAATATCTTTGATTTAAGATTTTCGAAGAATTTTTGATCTTGACAATACTTTGTTTAGTCACCTGTACCTAATGCATAGACGAACCAACGGCACGCGGTCTTTGCCTTAGCTTAGTTTTAGCCCATATTCTTTATTAAAATAGGCCTAGTAATAAGCACTACGAATCGTTAGTTAGAGACATCATAGGCCAATTTATTTATGCTATTACGAGTATTATTATAAAAAAAATATTGTAAATATATCAAAAATTCATCTTTTTGTACTGCATCTCAAGGAGGTCAATCTGCCTGTCAAGCGTGCCGATTACGGTGTATCCTCTGAATAGGCTATTTTACTGCACCAGAAATTTGTCAAAATTATATAACATCCTGTTAAAATAAGCAAAATAAGGAAATATGTTTAAGTTTTCAGTTAATACCTAAAGTGTAATTTGTTTTATGAGCCTTCAAAGTTGCGTAGGAAAGTCCATTTTAAAAGTATGAAAATATTAAAAACTTAATACCACTGAATAACCCATAAAATGTATGGTAACTTTCTTATGAAACCGTTAGAACAAACGCAAGTTTTAACATGGCTGCAAGGCAAATGTTTGATTTCTTCATACAAAGTATAAGCGCGTGACGTCACTTCGCTACTATGATATAGTATGGAGCGTTTTTTGTGAAAGTCTAAAAATGTGATTTTAACATTGTTGTATCTCGGTGAGTTTCTATGATATTGAAGTGTTTTTTTCACAAATATTTCTATTATTGAGAGGTCTTTGTATAACACACCACAGAAAAAAGTTGTAAATTTGTTGACGAAATGTACAACACTAGAGGTCTCAGCTGCCGATGGTTGTAAAATGGCCTATTATAATGTCGTAACGCACTTTCGATATCAATTTGAAGTTTTCTGATATCTGCTATATTTACGGAATTATCGCCTGGCTACACTTAACGATTACACCCTGTATACAGCACTAGAAATCTCAGCTGCCGGTAATTCATCAGTGGATGCCTCAACTGACGATAGTGATGATTGCAGTATTTCCTGAGCATGGTGTCCTGTACCCTGCCGGTGCCGGCCGGCATCTTCGTCCCCGCGTTCAAGATGGGCGCCTCACTAGGCAGACTGACCGGGGAGCTGATGCACTACTTCTGCCCCCTCGGCGTGGCCTACGGGGGGCACATACAGAAGATTCTGCCAGGTAAGTGTAGAGGAGCAGCATCTTTGTTCCCGCGGTCAAGATGGGCGCCTCACTAGGGAGGCTGGCCGGAGAGCTGATGTTATTTCTGCCCCCGCGGCGTGCCCTACGGGGGGCACATACAGAAGATTCTGCCAGGTAAGTGTAGAGGAGCTGCATCTTTGTTCCCGCGGTCAAGATGGGCGCCTCACTAGGGAGGCTGGCCGGAGAGCTGATGTTATTTCTGCCCCCGCGGCGTGCCCTACGGGGGGCACATACAGAAGATTCTGCCAGGTAAGTGTAGAGGAGCTGCATCTTTGTCCCCGCGGTCAAGATGAGCGCTTCTCGCTGAAGACGGACCGGTAAGCTAATGAAGATTGTGTTTTTCCACGGTGGTAAATATTGATATTCATAGGTGCATTTTAATATGTCTAAATTGAAGATTAAAAAGCTTTGACTTTGAAATTTTAAAGAATCGAATAGGGGCGATGATCCACGCTCTGGATCATATCTGGTGCAGCAAATATCATTTATGCTACACCTGGCTATAAAGTGGCTTTTACCGCACGCTACGTGTACGGGCGAAGCCGCTTTCTGGCCGCTTTCTGGCGCTTTCTAAAATGATGTACACAACATGGGAGGTAATAAAGAAAGCCCTCGATCGCATATTTAGGTACGTCCCTCGCTTGCAGATCGGGCCACAAACACCGGCGATCCCGGCCTTTCTTTGTTTTACCACCCTAGTTATGTAATGTACTATGGCAATACGGCGCGGCAACGCCAAATGAGCACTTTTGAGCCAACCACGATTCGGGGCGATCCTTTTTAACGTAAGCCTAGTGACAAGTGACGAAGCGTTGCCGATTTAAAGTTGTATCCACCTTACGATGTTATGTGGTGATGTTTCTTTTTATTGAATAAATGGTAATGAAAGAACTCGCTGTAAGAATCGAAATATTTCCCGACAACATATCGACTCGAACACATTATGGTATTTTGTTTTGTGTGCATCTTTGTAAGTTTATGGTTGTGTGCAGGCGGGTACGCGGTGGTGGGCGCGGCCGCCTTCACGGGCGCCGTCACGCACACCGTCTCCACCATCGTCATCGTCAGCGAGATGACTGGACAGGTAACACCGCATCAACCAACAGATTAAATCGCAATGCACTGTTATTTCGACGTAGGCCAAAAAAAAATAAAAAAATGCTAAAAAAATTAAAAAATACCATAATATCCCAGATACAAACCCGGACCCGTCAGAAGACTCCATATATTGCACTTTTGACCGACACTTAACATAAGTAGTTCTTTCACGCCTCCTGCGAAGAAACAAAAAATAGTAGATTGTTCAACTAGGGACTAAAACAAGCCATAATGACACGAGGTGTTTAGCCACCCGAGCGTAGCGAGGGTGACTATAGATCGAGTGTCATTATGGTTGTTTAGTCCCGCGTTAAACACTCTACTTTTCACTTTGAATGCGAGGAAAAAAACGACGTTCTATTACACAAAATTACAATATTTATTGTTCCGTACTTTCGGTATAAAGTTGCACTATACACATTAATTGTTGAAATATTGTGCTCAATACGATTAATGAACATTCAAAAAGCAAAGAATAAATTTTCCGCGGTTCTGTATTTTTTTTTACTTAGTGAAGTCACACTAGCCAACAGGTTCAAACGTGAAAACTACCTATTTTAAAACTAATTGGATCATGCAAAATAAAATTAAGTTACCCCTAATCTAGTTAAATTGATTTATATTCGTAATAATTAATCATTATTACTTATTAAATCGTTATTTGTTTAATATTTTTGCACAGTTGTCTTTTTAGGTTATTTTCACACCCAAAAATTGTCTATACACAATCACTAAAAATGGCGACAATATTCCAACCACAAACACCCCGATTGGCTGTTTAGGGGTTCTCAAAGTCAATTAAAAAAAAAATTACTTTAATCCCTAGAGATTAATAAGGAACTTTAGTCCTGATATACAGAGACTAAATTAACATTTTAAGAGCATGAGAAGTGAAAAAAATAAAAACTATGAGGTATTCATAGTTTTTATTTTTTTCACTTCTCATGCTCTTAAAATGTTAATTTAGTCTGAGTTGCATTGAAAACACGACAACAATAATATAGTTATCGTGTTGACGTATCTATTGCCAGCTATTGTGAACAGTGATATTGAACGAATACGTATGTATGTATGTATGTAAACACTTTATTGCACATAAAATCATACAGAAACAGTAAAAAGAACAATGGTTATGTACAAAGGCGAACTTATCCCTGTAAGGGATCTCTTCCAGCTAACCTTTGATATGTTTATTGTACATTCTCTTGACGATGAAATATGTATGTGTAATGGCAGGTGACGCACATCCTGCCGATAATGGCGGCCGTGCTCTCCGCCAACGCCGTGGCCGCGCTGCTGCAGCCCTCGTGCTTCGACAGCATCATCCTCATCAAGAAGCTGCCCTACCTGCCCGACCTGCTGTCCTCGGCCAGTCGTGAGTACACTATCTATTGTGTGTGTAGATACATCCGGCCGATGATGCGGCGTGTTGCAGCCCTCGTGCTTCGACAGCATCATCCTCATCAAGAAGCTGCCCTACCTGCCCGACCTGCTGTCCTCGGCCAGTCGTGAGTACACTATCTATTGTGTGTGTAGATACATCCGGCCGATGATGCGGCGTGTTGCAGCCCTCGTGCTTCGACAGCATCATCCTCATCAAGAAGCTGCCCTACCTGCCCGACCTGCTGTCCTCGGCCAGTCGTGAGTACACTATCTATTGTGTGTGTAGATACATCCGGCCGATGATGCGGCGTGTTGCAGCCCTCGTGCTTCGACAGCATCATCCTCATCAAGAAGCTGCCCTACCTGCCCGACCTGCTGTCCTCGGCCAGTCGTGAGTACACTATCTATTGTGTGTGTAGATACATCCGGCCGATGATGCGGCGTGTTGCAGCCCTCGTGCTTCGACAGCATCATCCTCATCAAGAAGCTGCCCTACCTGCCCGACCTGCTGTCCTCGGCCAGTCGTGAGTACACTATCTATTGTGTGTGTAGATACATCCGGCCGATGATGCGGCGTGTTGCAGCCCTCGTGCTTCGACAGCATCATCCTCATCAAGAAGCTGCCCTACCTGCCCGACCTGCTGTCCTCGGCCAGTCGTGAGTACACTATCTATTGTGTGTGTAGATACATCCGGCCGATGATGCGGCGTGTTGCAGCCCTCGTGCTTCGACAGCATCATCCTCATCAAGAAGCTGCCCTACCTGCCCGACCTGCTGTCCTCGGCCAGTCGTGAGTACACTATCTATTGTGTGTGTAGATACATCCGGCCGATGATGCGGCGTGTTGCAGCCCTCGTGCTTCGACAGCATCATCCTCATCAAGAAGCTGCCCTACCTGCCCGACCTGCTGTCCTCGGCCAGTCGTGAGTACACTATCTATTGTGTGTGTAGATACATCCGGCCGATGATGCGGCGTGTTGCAGCCCTCGTGCTTCGACAGCATCATCCTCATCAAGAAGCTGCCCTACCTGCCCGACCTGCTGTCCTCGGCCAGTCGTGAGTACACTATCTATTGTGTGTGTAGATACATCCGGCCGATGATGCGGCGTGTTGCAGCCCTCGTGCTTCGACAGCATCATCCTCATCAAGAAGCTGCCCTACCTGCCCGACCTGCTGTCCTCGGCCAGTCGTGAGTACACTATCTATTGTGTGTGTAGATACATCCGGCCGATGATGCGGCGTGTTGCAGCCCTCGTGCTTCGACAGCATCATCCTCATCAAGAAGCTGCCCTACCTGCCCGACCTGCTGTCCTCGGCCAGTCGTGAGTACACTATCTATTGTGTGTGTAGATACATCCGGCCGATGATGCGGCGTGTTGCAGCCCTCGTGCTTCGACAGCATCATCCTCATCAAGAAGCTGCCCTACCTGCCCGACCTGCTGTCGTCGGCCAGTCGTGAGTACACTATACAGGGTGGCCCATTTCGATCGGTCAGTATGGGAAAGTCTGAAACTATAAGACATACGAAGATCTGTTCTTAGGAATCATGTCATCGATTTTAGGGACAAGAAAAACTGCATACATGTAGCCGGATGGCTAACAGAAACAACTTTTAGCGTAAACGTCTTGTATTCTTTGGATAAAACAGTTATAAAAGTAAGTTCACATAAGCGAGCACGTCGTTCGTCTTTCGTCGTATAATCAAACTGACATACCTCTCGCACTGACACCTTCATTCATTCGATTCTATCATAATCTCTCTCGATCACCAGCCAGTCATCACTACCAGTCCTACAGTCGGCCATCCTGCATCCTTGCCTGCCCTCAGGCATACAACCACGAGTATCCTCCTATGTCAACAGCCTGGCTGAGACAGCTATCAGCTGCTCCAACTTAAATAACAAACACAAATACCTACTCCTGGAACATAACACCATAAAATAAACATCTTAAAAACACATCTAAACAATAAACTACCTAACCTACCCAATAACAACAGGATGTAACGTCGTTATAGAGACAATCGTCAGTTAAAAGTTGCCAAAAAAACTCACCAGATGTGGCGTGGAGTTCACTAACCCGTAGGCCACGGCTTCATGTTGTCGGCCGACGTAGACGTGCGAGCTGGCCCCTCCGACGAGCTTACCGCCTTCTCCACATCGTACCGATCCTTGCCTCTGATGGCTGTCACTTTGTACGGTCCAAAGAACTTCGGCTTTAGCTTCAGACACGTGCCAAATTGCGTCCTCAGTATAGCAACTTTGTCTCCTACTTGATAAGTCGTGCTCTTCTTACGTTTTCTATTGTAGGTAGTCCTGTTCTCCTCCTGAATTTTCATAATTTGCATTCGAGCTGACTTCCGCAGTTGCTCTCTGCTTTCATCATAACTGTCACGACTTTCCTGCGATAACAATTCGTAAATCTGTATATCTTCTTTGGTGCGCATCTTCGTACCATGCATGAGCTCGAAAGGAGTCGTATCGATACTCCTCTGATACGTGCTGTTGAGCGCCATCTGCAATCTCGCTACATGCCTGTACCACAGTCCCGGCTCGGCGATGCATAGCTTGGTCAATACGGCTATCATTATGCGGTGCATACGCTCGACCTGACCATTTCCTCGTGGTACCCCCGTCGTTACCAACACGTGATGTATTCCTTCGCTCTCACAGTATTCCTTAAAGTCGTTACTCGTAAACGCCGCTCCACGATCTGTAATCAATCGAAATGGATTTCCATATGCCTGCTGATGCACTCTTAGCTTATCCAATGTTTCCTTTGTCGTAGTACTCTTCGTCGGGAACACCCATACGAACTTCGTAAATGCGTCGACCAGCGTGAGTATGTAATTATACTGCTTCTTGGTTTCAGTTAGCGGTCCGACGTGATCGCAGTGAATAGTGTGCATTGGAATACTCCCCTTATCAATGCAGTGCAAGAATCCTTCCTGCTTCCCGCTCTTTCTCGTAGCTAATAAGCACGGGATACACGTCACCATGAATTCGTCGATCTTGCGAGACAAATCTCGAATATGATAGTCCTGGTCTATCAACTCCATCATCTTTCTTTTAGCAAAATGTCCTTTCTCATGCACCTTTTTAATAACATCGTGTTCCATTCCACTAGGTATAACTAGCTTCTGTCCTTTATAAAGTACGTCGTCATCAACAACATAATCCAGGTATGCCTTTTCCGTTAAAATTTCTCTTATCGCTTTCAACCCGCCGTCTTGCTCTTGGGCTTTCTTTATTCGCTCGTGAAGCTCTCTCGTCACCACTCCGACGTAAGGTGCTCGGCTTAAAGCGTCGACATGTCTCATTAGCGACCCAGTTCGGTGCTCAACTTCGTAGTCGTACTCCTGTAGCACCAAAGCCCATCTCGCTACTCGCGTTGACAAGTCCTTCTTTCTCAACGTCATCTCAAATGCCTGGCAATCTGTAATAATTTTGAATCTTAACCCAAACAAATAATGTCTAAACTTCTTGACACTTTCTATCACCGCCAATGCCTCTAACTCGTAGCTTGTGTATTTTTTCTCAGCGTCGCTAGTCTTTTTGCTCATGTAGTACACAGGATGCAACTGACCGTCCCCCGAACATCGTTGCAGCAATATAGCTGACAGTGCCAACATAGACGCATCCGTATGCAGCTCAGTGTACAACTGTGGGTCAAAAATCTGTAAAACCGGTTTGTTAGCCAACTTCATTTTCAATTCCTGAAATGCTACTTTTTGCGGTTCTCCAAACACAAACTCAGCGTCCTTTTTCAACAGTTCTGTCAACGGTCTGGCAATGAGCGCATAGTTCTGAATGTACTTCCTAAAGTATGACGTCAATCCCACAAAGCTATGAAGTTGCTTTACGTTAATAGGTTCAGGAAACCTTACCACAGCGTCTGTTTTCTCCGGCGATGGTCGCACCGTACCATTCTCCACGACATGTCCAAGGTACTCAACCTTGCGTTGCACCAACTGCGTCTTCTTCCAGTTGATTTGCAATCCATACTGCGACGCTCTGCGCAGTACCTCCTTTAGCCGCGTGACGGCCTGTACTTCGTCCTCTGCAAGTATTATTACGTCGTCAATAAAAACCAAAACATACTCTTTCTCTATAAAATCTCTAAAAATCGCTGTTATAAATCGAGTGAACACCTTTGGACAAACTGACAGGCCAAAAGGGGCCTTTAAGAACTCGTACTGTGCGTTGTGCGTCACAAACGCAGTATATTTTATGGAGTCCTCGTGAACTGCCAAATGAAAATACCCATTCTTCAAATCGAGTGTACTAAAAACTCTCGCCTTTGCTAACTTGTCGATGTGATCTTCTATGACCGGTAGTGGATATTCGTCCTTAATCATCTTCTTGTTAATCAGCCTATAATCCACACAGATCCTCGTACTACCATCTTTCTTCTTGACAAGCACCAAGGGACTAGCATACTCGGAATGACTTACTCTAATGACCCCGTCCATAAGCCACTGTTTCACCTGACGCTCAACTTCTTGCTGTTCCGCCACAGCCAATCGTCGTGGTCGTTGAGCTACTGGGACGTCATCCCTCAACGTAATGCGTAGCTGCACTGGAGCCTCGCATGTCTTCGTAGGTCGGTAGGTTTCCACTAGCTGGTTGACGTCTTCGCGCAGCTCTGGATCCCCCACGTAACCTATAACATCGGAAACACACACACCACATCTGAAATTACGAAGCCAACTCTCGTCAGACTTCATCAACCAAACCTGATTGCCCTCCATAACGAACGTTACATATTTTAAAAAAACTTGACCTAAAATCATCGAATACGGCATAGTGTCTCTAGGAATAATATAAAATAACACATCTTCAAAAATTTGTCCGTCGATCGTAATATTAGTTTTCAAATATCCTAGCGACCGCACTCGCGTCGCGCCTAGTCCAGACATCGCGATCTCTTGCCGCACGTATTCCGGCGCGTTTAATGAAGTATAGCAATCAAATGATATCAAATTAATGTCGCTACCTGAGTCCACCAAACAAGGAATACTTTTATTCAAAATCAACACGTCTTTTAAAGGTTTTCTATAAGCCGTCGTTTCTTCGAATTCTTCGTTGCTATTTACATTTTGCACGGTTGTCAATTTGACCGTCGATGCGTCAACGTCACGTTCACTCGTTACGTTCGTGTCAATCCCGTTCAATCCAGTCTCAGTCGTCTGAACGCACATCTGTTTTCCCGCCAATTTGCCGGGCCGACTTGCCGACGTTGATGGTGTAGCGCATTGCGATGAAATGTGCCCGAACTCGTTGCAGCGAAAACACTTAAGCCCTCTGTGCTTATGTGGACACTCGGTCGCCCTATGATCGACTTCACCGCAATTATAGCATCCTTTGGTCTTCCTTTCAGCTACTTTCGGCCGGCTACTCTTCGCCTCGTGACGGTGTACGGTATGTGACTTCTCTTTCACAGTCTCGTAAATCCGTAGCTTTTCTTTAAGGTCTTTGTACGTTGTCACGCCATACAGCAACATTTTGTTGACCGGGCTGTCTTGGATCCCTTCAACAATATATTTTATTGCTACGTCGTCAGTCATTTTACCTCGCTTCCCTAATTCCTTCATGACTAACATGTAGTCCAAGCAAGATTCTTCGCTGCCTTTTGTGCGTGCACTCATCAGCTCGTGGATGGTCTTGCTGTCAATCACATCGGGAAACTCTCTCAATACGGCCGTCTTCAAATCTTCCCAAGTTTTGAAGGTCTTTTCTGCACGCAACCAGAGCGCCGCGGTGCCAGACAGCGACCGCCTCGCTACCAATAACTGCTGGACAGGCGTCCACGAAAATATCTCGGCGTTGTCCTCCACATCCTCGACCCATCGTGTGGCTGGATAGGCCTTGTCTTGGCCAGTGAAGGTAGGCACCAGCCCTTCCGTCAAGTGCAGCATTGCTCCGCTCTGAGCCACATGCTCCGTCTTCTCCTCGGCGTCAGCCTGCCGACTCAAGCGTCTGGTCGTAGGCATCGTCGTCTCGCCGTAGTCTTCTCTACAGTCGTAGTAGAAATCGTCGTCTTCTTTGTCCGTCGTCGTCTTTTTTTTTCCGTCGTTGTCGTCGTCGTCGTCGATTGTTTGCTCCCGTCACGTCGTAAAATTTTGAATTTCAAATATTTTTTATCCCTATCCCGGACGAGCCCCCAAAACTGTAGCCGGATGGCTAACAGAAACAACTTTTAGCGTAAACGTCTTGTATTCTTTGGATAAAACAGTTATAAAAGTAAGTTCACATAAGCGAGCACGTCGTTCGTCTTTCGTCGTATAATCAAACTGACATACCTCTCGCACTGACACCTTCATTCATTCGATTCTATCATAATCTCTCTCGATCACCAGCCAGTCATCACTACCAGTCCTACATACATAGATTTGATATTCGAAATAATTCACTCTTCTGGGTTTTAGTGCCCCAACAGTTTGAGCGTCGGCACATTGGGCCACTAGTGGCGGCCACAGCCCAGCCACGGGTGGCCGCCACGAGCGGGCGAGGGTTTTTCATACATTGTATTGCATACGTTCCCTGGGGTCGAACCAGGTCGCTAGCCAGACCACCCTGAGTTGGTCGGACTGGGGACTCGGCCACAGTCGCCGACTACCGCGTCCCACGTAGGCCACTCGTGGCCGCCACTAGTGGCTGGATACGGCCGACAGTGGCGACCACCCGTGGCGGCGTGTGGTGGCCTGACTGCGCCACTTGTGGTCGCGTTTACGGTTTATGTGCGGACCGATGTTCATCCAGGCACTTAACTAAATGGCCCCGTTTAATGAAAACGCTAGGCAGCTAACCAAATAGCTAGCTGTGCTAGTTGGCGGCGACAAATATACTGTATCGTAACTACTCCGACTTCAGCCGGGTCCAGCTAAGTTTCTTGTGATAGTTTTCTTAACTGGATTAGAGTTAGCGAATGGAGGACTAAAAAACCCACTAACTCGATCACCACCCAAAAGTTGAGTCGCTTCAACCAATCCTGCTAGTACACTTACTTTCAGCGGTCAGCGATGCGCAAATCGATCACCGTTAGGATTTACTTATATTTGTTATGATTTATACTCAGATTTATTTAATGAGAAGGATACAATTTCATATAATTAATCTAAAACTAAAGATAACATTAAAATCTTCATTTAATAGATGAACAGTACCTATATTTAGTATATATATGCAAAATCTTGTCAATCAAGCAAATAATTGACGTAACTCATTTAACCTCCGCCGCCGCGAACCAAGTTCCTCTAGCCTAAAATAAATGGAATTAATTTACAATTTCACAAAGACGGCTAATGTCCAGAATTAAACTCTGTTGGCATTATAATAAGAGCCACATTATAGGGAACTGGAACACCTACTTGTTTATTGTACCGTTATTTATAGTGAAAGGTACACTATACGTCTATTTAACAACGATACTCAACAATTCACAGCCTTAGCAAAACCCATGAAATAAGCAAAATATTGAATCAATAAAATAATTAAAATAAAGTAAACCTACATACCTACTTATATGAATACACGTGTCTATCATACAAATCGAAGTTATAATACCTAATTACTACGAAGTAATATTATTAAGTCATCAATAAAGTCACGTTTTACAATAAAACCTCAATAAATAATTAATTCCGAAACAAATGCCCATCATTATCATGTCAATAACGCCAAACATCTTCTCATATAATAAAAAAAAATGCTATTAGAATGTAATGCGTTATTTCGCGCGGTCTCGACATGACGAGGTGGCCGAGAGGTTAAGGCGTTGGACTGCTAATCCAATGTGCTCTGCACGCGTGGGTTCGAATCCCATCCTCGTCGAACGGCTTTTTGCTTTTTCGTTTTTTTTATTATGTTGTGTAATTTATATTCGTAGTTTTTATGTTTAATTTCTTATTTTTATTTTAGTGTTTTTTTTATATTTTGAATGGAATTTGGTTTTTACTTTTTGGTTTATTTTTTTTATTTTGTCTTTTCAGGAATGTATGACATTTGCGTGGAAGATTTCATGGTGCGAGACGTGAAATATATTTGGAATCGAATGACATTTCAACAGCTGAAAGACTTATTGAAAGAAAATAAGGTATTGAAAACCTTTCTTAATCAATACATATACAATAAAAATATTTTTTATACAATACAATATTCCTTGTTGTGTATCAAAACCAAAGATTATAAAAACTCAAATATAAAATGGCATATTAAATGATAAACAATATGCGGTTCTATCGCTAATAAGCGATCTCTTCCATACAACATAAGGGTAGTAGAGTTTGTATATTCTTATAAAACAATTTAAAACCTTAGATTACTAACTAAGAGAGTGTTATTCACAAATATACGCTACGCGTACGGAAAAAAGCCGCTCTCTGGCCAAGTGCAGACATAACATTATGTACACTACATTCTTTATTACCTTCCGAGTAATAAAGAAAGCCCTCGATCGCATATTTACGTCCCTCGCTTGCAGCTCGGGCCGCAAACTTCTGCGATCTCAGCCTTTCTTTGTTTTACCACCCTAGTTTTGTAATGTACTTTTGTTTTGATTGTACAAATACTGGATTTGCTTATAAGGAAGTGCCAAAAATACTGCTTAACTCGATAACGAAATTGCGAATACAGCTGTACTAACAATATGAGGTTATTGAACTCTTTTTATCATAAGTTCATAAGTTATCGGCGTTGAAAAAACCGTTATTAATCCCGTTATAATTTAATTGCTCAAATAGTAAGTCCTGTATTTTTATTCTTTGTATATCTTTATATTTTTAAGTTAGCTTTTTTACAAAATGTATTTATGTTACCGGCAGTCTGTAAACTTCAGGCATACTATACTATACCTAGGTAGTATGTAGAATACCTGGGGCATCTAGGCAATGTATGAAATGTTATGAATATTATTGTCCGTTACATACTTTACCTAGGTAATGCATAGAGTACCTGCTGGTCCATCGGCAAAGTGTAAAATAAATAGATTTTGGCCTGTATTCAACATCATTTCAACCTTGAGACGTCCAAAGCTGAACATAGGTCTTCCCCAAAGACTTCCACGACAAACTGTCGCATGCTTTTTGTCGTCGACATCCCGAGATATTAACCAGGTCGTCAACCTCAGACCTTGTTGTTGCGACCCGCGCTTCACCGGAGTAATAAAGACGGGTAACACAGATTGTTGTGTTTCTACTGCAAAAAAATCTAAATACGCTGCATTAGGATTATTTGGACTTTGACATTCGGCAAATCTCGTAATTTTTCGGGAGAGATTAGAAGTGCAAATGACACGGGACACATTGCTGCATATTCATAAGAACATAGTCTGCACTTAACAATCTAAAACAGTAATGTACTTACATCACCTGCAACAATGACATGTTTTACAGTAGACCTATGAGTAACACAGATGTGGCTTGATTTAATTATTACTCGTACATCTACTTACTAAAAATATTAAATTAGTGCAGGGAATTTATTTATTTAAAAACATTATTTAAAATAAATGCGAATTGTATGATTAATAGTGAATCCTTTGATTTTGAAAGCTAGCCCGTTACATATGTCGTAAAAAGTTGATTATAGTATATTTTAATATGTAGAATTCTTCTTCTTCTTCCTCTGGCCTTGTCCCATTTTTATTTGGGGTCGGCTCTCCTAATTAGTTTTCTCCAGAGTTGTCGATTCTGGGTCGTCGTTGGGTCCAAGTTGTCATTATTTTCCAGGTCTTTTTTTATGACAGATATCCATGTGAGTCGGGGCCGTCCACGCTTTCTCGGTCCGGTCTTACGGTTTAGCACTTTCCTGGTCATGTGGTCTTCTGGCCTTCTCATGACATGGCCATACCATCTAAGTCGTGCCTCCATCAGCTTGTCCTGTATGGGTCTTACTTTGAAAGTGCCTCTTATGTAACGGTTAGGCACTTTATCTAAGAGAGTGACTCCGCCAGACCACCTAAGCATTCTCATCTCTGCGACGTGTAGCGTGTCAGACTGCTGTTTCTTGAGAGGCCAGCACTCTGCACCATATGTCATGGCAGGTCTTACTGCGGTTTTATAGACCTTTCCCTTTGTATGTATGGGCATCCTTGGGTCACAGAGCACACCTGTTAGTTCTCTCCATTTTTGCCAGCCCGTGTTCTTCCGGTGTGAGATGTCCTTGTCTATGCTGCCATTGTTGGTTATTACACTGCCTAAGTATTTGAAATGATCAACGGTTTTAAGTGCAGTGCTTTGAAGGTGTACTATGTGTTGGGCGTTGTTGCTAGCAAAATTGCAGTGTAAGTATTCAGTTTTCTCCCGGCTTATTCTCAGTCCCGCATTTTCAAGAGCTAACCTCCACGTCTCCAGTGTCTGTTGTAGCATCATTGGGTCTTCGTCTATAAGAACCACATCATCTGCGTAGAGGATATTCCAGGGTGCTGGTTTCTGAATTTTTGACGTGAGGTAGTCCATTACGATGTTAAATAGCAAGGGGCTCAGGGCTGATCCTTGATGAACTCCGACGTTTACGTGGAATTCATTGCCGACTCCTGCCGGGCATCGCACTTTCGTTGTGACGTTACTGTACATGTCGACTATCATGTGTATGTAACACTCAGGAACTTTTTGTGATCTTAGTGCCTGCCAAATTAGCGGTCTTGGGATGCGATCAAATGCTTTTTCAAGATCTATGAACACCATATGCAGATCTTTCTTGTTATCCCTGTAGGTTTCCATTAGAATGCGAATGGTGTGGATTGCATCAGTTGTTGACCTTCCCTCAATAAAACCGCACTGATTTTCTGTCACCGTTGTTAATCGGCATAGTCTTTGCTGTAGCACTCGTTCCCAGATTTTAAAACTGTGTGATATTAATTTGACTGCACGATAGTTCCCGCAGAGTCTTATATCGCCCTTGTTTTTGTAAAATGGGACTAGGAAACTTTTCCTCCATGCATCAGGGATGCCATCGGACGGATTTTAATATTTATTATATTATTTTAATATGTAGAATATTAATGAAATTTATATACTACTACTACTTTATTAATTATATTAAATAGATTTAAATATTGTATGTCAGTTAACTCTAGGACTGTATTCGAGTAAGACTCTATGTAAAAACACGAACCTTTACGATTAAAACCGAGACCTCCCGAATTTCAAAGCGTAAATAATCGTAATGCACCCCTACTTTTTTTGTTTTGATTATTCATGTGTTATTTAAAAGACAGTAATGTCATAGCGGTGTCTTATCATTTTATTTACTCGTATAATAGGCCAGACGACTAAAAAAACCTGTTTAGTCCGTCAGTTAGATTACTTATTAAAAAATATTGTACACGTATTTTTTGTTTTGTTTGACAAGACAGTGCTTAAAAGTTTCGAGTGACGTCACTCTATGGTACAATTTTCACCTAGGAGTGACGTCACTACGGAAGTTTGATGATCTATCTTTGTAGATTTATAATACTTTGATAAACCAAAAAATACGGGTCCCATATTTTTCCATAATCTAACTGACGGACTAAACAGAATGATATATTTTTAACCCAGTCGTCATCCCTATTGTAGGCGATAAAGAGCTTCCCACTAGTGGACAGCCCGTCATCCATGGTGCTGCTGGGCTCCATCCACCGCTGGGAGCTGGTGAAGGTCATCGAGCAGCAGGTCGGCCGCGAGCGCCGGCTGCAGGTCGCCGCGCTGTGGCACCGCGAGGCCGAGCTGCGGCGCCGGGAGACCGAGAGGAGGGTCCGGAGACCCTCACGGTTCGAGGTGAGACAGCCCTGCCCGACTCGTTGACCCTAGGGTGACCCCTTCAGCCTTCGAGGGCAGCAGAGGAGGGACCCCAGTTCGAGGTAAGATAGCCCTGGGCAAGTTATCAACCCTAGGATGAGAGGAGGTTGCGGACACCCTGTAGGTTCGAGGTGAAACACTGCTAAAATAGATGTTAATTACTCATCGGTGACAGCCCTGGGTAGCCATGCAGTTGGCAGTGGCAACCCTGCGTGATCCCGGTAAGTGAGGCAGCGCTGGCCGACTTGTAGTTAGTGCGTAGTGTTAACCCTAGGATGACTCCTTCAGCCTTCGAGGCCGAGCACAGGAGGGACCCCAGTTCGAGGTAAGATAGCCCTGGACAAGTCGTCAAGTCTAGGATAATAGAAGGTCGCGGAGACCCTCTAGGTTCGAGGTGAGACACTGCTCAAATAAAATAGATGTTAATTACTCATTGGTGACAGCCCTGGGTAGTCATGCTGTCAAGCCAGTTTGAGACCGAGAGAAGTGAGACAGTCCTGGCCTACTTCAAGATGCTTACCGCAACCCTGGGAAATACATTATACAGGGTGTCCCTAAAACCAACGTACATACGAAAAGGGCTGATAGACCAGCTCATTAGACAACAGATTAAGTAAATTTGACCTATGTAAAAATCTCTTAGTTTTCGAGATATCGACGTTTTTGCAAAACTCGTGCTAAGTGATACCCTGACTCGGTGTTTTGAGTGTCATGACTAAAATATCAAGTATTTTTCAAATCACTTTTTTGCTATTTGTTGCCAAATAACTATGCTATTGAACGCAATTCCTATGTCTGTTAATTTCACACCTCACACCCTGTAGATGTCGGTTAATTTATTTTGGTTAAAGAAGACTAACCTCATCGCAATATAAGCTTTTCTCTATTGTACAGGTGACGCCCGCGCCCGACATGCTGGGGCTGGCGCCGGGCATGACGCGCGGCACGTCGCTCACCACCAAAGACCAGGACGGCCTTATACCCGGTAAGCGAACGTATTACATGACTTAATACTTCGATATTTAACACTCCTCAGTTACTGTGTGGAAAAATCTATAATGTACATACAAATACAGTTTTTGTACGGTTTTTATGTGAACCAAGCGTGTATAGAGATGTGCCATTCTCGGAAACGTTCTCCGTTTTGTATGGAGAAAGAACGTTCTCGAGAACATTTCCCATACAAAACTGAGAACGTTTCCGAGAATAGGCTAGTTTCCTAACAGGTCAACTCAGCTTCTTTTTATGAAGTGTCAAAACGCTACGATAGTATGGAGCTTCATAGATAATTTGAATAAATGACGTCACAGGGTGCTATGATCAAATTGTCTCCTTATTTTAATATCTTATCTTTTAAAAATCGTTAAAAGCGAGAAAATAAGAGAATCTGGATTTATTTGTGATCAGTTTTGGAAGCTGAATAAGATAATAAGTGTAAAATATATATTTTTTACTACAGGAAACTAGCCTATTCTCGAGAACGGCACAACTCTAAGCGTGTAACGTTTTTCGTTTGTCGTTTGACGCCAAAAGTGTAATTTAGTGATGGAAAACATAAACTTTCCATTTCATTTGGTGGTATTTGAACAATGAATTATACTATTATTATCATATTATCAAATCTGATAGTAAATATTGATGGGGACTGAAGTTGACGGCGTGCAAATTAGGACTTCGCCACTTTTTACCACGCGAGGTACATACACATTTTCCTGCTACCTCGATATATCTCTGTGGTTTTATTATACCTATGTATCAGTGGCGTGGCGTAAAAGATATCCTTGGGCAAGTCGGTGCAGATTTGGCGTACATTTTTCTTAAGAGTTGTAGAATAAGATGCTCAAATGCCTGATATTAGGCAAGCCGGTAGGAATCGAGTTTTTTGGACGCCACGTTACTGCTATGTATAGATTTTGACCTGGAATGTGCCCCTAGCCCCCGGACAGCTGTTCCGGCCGAAGTCGATCCTGAAGAAGACGAACTCGTTCACCCTCACACGCGGGCTGGGCTCCCCGCAGCCGCTCGCCCCGCACACCCCGCAACCCTCCGTCTACACCACCGTCACCGGCGCAGAGACAAGGTGACACTGCGTTTCTGCATTACCCACGCAAAATCAAAGTCAAAGTACTTTACATATATACAAGAAATCAAAGTAGATAGATAAATTAAATGGCACTCACCTGTGTCCAGACCGGGAATCGAACCCGATACCTCTGGATTTCCGGCCCAGTGACTCAACCACTCGTCCACCGGAGCACCCAGAAAGCACCTTCAATTTTGCCATCTACTTTGACTTCTGTAACATTCTGGTTTAATAGGATTTAACCTAAACGCCATCTATGGGAACTTGTATTACACAGGTATCTCACCCCAATGCGCAACTTTACAGCTACGACGATGGAGCACCATTTTTGTCCCAATACTGCAAGAGATGGCTTTTTAGCGATAAGACCGCCTATTTTTGGCACTGTTTTTATTTTATTTATAAAGTATGATAGTATTGTATTGTTACACCATTTGTAAATGCTCGATATGATTGGTTGTCGTGTGGTGTAGAATCCGCGCCGCGTTCGAGGCCATCTTCAAGCGGTCGACGCTGCTGCAGGACGTGGAGGGGGGGCTGGAGGGCGGGCTCGGGCTCGGGCCCGGCCTGGCGCGCAGCCCCAGCATCAACAAGAAAGTGCAACTTGTGAGTATTTATACAGGGTGTTATAATACATTCCTTTTATAGGGTTGTAGTACAACTCCTTTGCAACAAAAAAAGTCAAATACCTAGTACTCTGTCCGAAAAATATTAGTTTCTGAGATATTAGCGTTATTGGATAGTTTTATATTCAAAATTGCCGAATTTCCTAGAAAATAACATGTAATAATTTTAACGCGTCAATTTCATTAGCTACTAATGTGGCCATTGTCTGCTAAAAGGTTGCTGATCGCTGGTCTAACCTATTACATGAGCCTGCAGAGTTCGTTCCATATAGCTCGTTTGGTTTATATCGATACCTTTAGACTCAAAGGGCGTAAACGCCGTAGGTTCTAATGGCGTTTACGCCCTTTGAGTCTAAAGGTATCGATATATCGCCGTCAACTGGCTTAATTAGCTATTTGGTTAGCTTGTCTTATCTTGGTAATAGGGGTCCTTACGGATGCACTTCGACCCAATGGGATCTTTTGTGTAATTACCCCTTACCGCATCTACGCCATAGCCTGTTCCACCATCTCCATAAATCGGATGACTCCATTGGTTGTGCCTGAAATTCATCTAGCTCTGGGTAACCAGTGCCAAATTCTTTAATTCTAATTCTGGCGAGGGCATGACATTCGCACAATATGTGTTTCATTGTCTCTGTTTCCTCGCCGCACATTCTGCATTCAGCATTGGGTTAGCTGCCTATCCTTTCCATTAAACACACTCCTTATTTTAGGTTAGGTTTGTTAGTTAGCTCGTGTCCCTCAGAGCAGAAATAGAAGCCCCGCACAGCGGGGCTTCGTCGACCTGCTGGCGGGTCATAGTTTAATGAAAATACTGGGTAATTAACCAAATGGCTAATTAAACCAGTTGGCTGCGACATATATTATATTATTTCGTAACTTTCAGCCTCGCGAGCGAGTATGCGACATGTCCCCGGAAGATCAGAAAGCGTGGGAGTTGCTGGAGATGGGCAAGGACATCGACTTCGACCGCATGCTGCAGATCGCTCGCAAGCGGGACATGGTGAGTACTGCCGCCAAGACACTCACTACCGACCTCTTGACAAGTCACTTCCGATATCTTCAGCAAATAAAATACTAAGATTTTTTTCATATCGATGCATAATTTCATATCGAAGAATAAGGTTTTTAATTATTGCAAAGTAAAATAAGTCACGTTTTGACAGAACCTGGACGAGACAGAGTACGAGGATGAGAGTCTGTACACGTGCCACATCGACCCCGCGCCCTTCCAGCTCGTCGAGAGGACTTCGCTGCTCAAGGTACGCTCCCGGACTAAAGCTGAATCACACATGTATTGTATACCCCACAACACACTTCCATATCGCAGTTTTGAGTGAACATACGCCTAATCAAACACTATCTTGACATTTGTTTTATCTTATTTTTCTACTCCAGTCCGTTCGGCACAGCGCAATAATTTGGACTTCTTGGTACGCTGCCTTTTCATTGCCTAGTCTAACTAGTTGACTTGCCTCGTCCTCCTTTTTTTTATCATATGCTCCAATCTACACGGGTTTTCGTTGTGCGTGTGCAACGTGACCTTTGCAATGGACGGATCAATTGAAAGCCCTAACGAAATAATCGCTAAATTTGTGCGTTCGAAATGCGTCGGTGAAGGAGGGATGGCGGGAGACAGTCAAAAAGGCCGTGCTATGACTAGGGTTGCCAGATGGTCCTCCCGACTCGCGACAAAATAAAAAATCTCCCGAAAAAGTACTTAATTTTATAAAACAATAATTTCGAGTCCCGAATATTCGTCAAGCCAAACGTTGCCGCGCCGATGCTCAAAGCAGCAACGTTTCGGAACAACAAAGCTCGTTCGACAACAACAAAAACCATTTTCGTTTTTTGTTAGCACCTATTTATTTACATTTCTCCCACCTGAAAGGCCGGCAACGCACTTGTAACTCTTTCTTTTGGTGTTGCAGGTGTTTATGGGCGGCGGTGATTGCTTACCTTTAGGCGACCCGTCTGCTCGTTTGCCCCCTATTTCATTAAAAAAAAAAAATCTATCGGCAGCGGACGATGTAGCAATAATGTTAAATAATAAATGTTGTTATTTTTAATATATTTACTTTAATTTGATTTTATTTTTGTTTCTCCCCACCAAAGTCCCAAAATCCCGTAAAATTGTTTTTTTTTTCTCATGATAATAGCTGGGTTATTCAATCTAGCAACCCTAGCTACGACCCCCAATACTATGACTACTCTGCCAAGAGAACACGATTAAGAAGATGCAACCTGATGATAATATTTTATAGACGTAGTAATGATTATACCGATATGTTGTATACAGGTACACTCGCTGTTCTCGACGCTGGGCGTGAGTCGCGCCTACGTCACCGCCATCGGCCGCCTCATAGGAGTGGTATCTCTGCAGGAGGTCAGTCTAACAAATATATTATTTCAAGTTTTGATCACAGCAATTAAGTCTAAAATTTCTGTTTTTGTATTCAGTTAGTATTTCATTAATGTCTTAAATAAATAGTGTTTTTTCTTTCTACTTTAAAATAGCGAATATATGCATGATTTTTTTTAACACAATTCTTATCAAAATATGAAAATACTGTAAAAAATATCACATAAAGTCAAAATAAACTTAAAATCGACCGAGAAATACGTAAGCTACATACATTTTAAAGCACTAATCAGACAACGATTAAACCAGGGTTTCTTAAACTGTGGTCCATGGACCCCTTGGGGGTCCGTGATACGAGAGCCGGGGGTCCGTGGGTATGCATAGAACACAAACTTTCATATGCCCTTGATTTTTTTTTTCACCGATTGTCTTCGGAAAGGGTCCGTAAGGTTTTCGAAATAATGTAGGGGGTCCGTGACCAACAAAAGTTTAAGAACCTCTGGATTAAACAGAGAAATCCGGTATCGACTATGACGTCGTAGTTGGTACACGGCCGCCATACAATCTCCATACTATATTCTGTTTTGCTAGAGATAAATCTTGTCGGTTTATATTTTGGTTATTTTTATAGTTATTCGAAAAATATTTTTTTCTCATTGTTTTTATGTGAATGAGCTTTTATTAAAGTAAATAAAAAATATCATGCATATTCCTTATTTATTATAAAAATTGTATTTTTACATAGAATTGCAGTTTTTATTTTCGTTTTTAAGGAAGGTAACTGTTATCCGAGAGCAATGTCCAAAGTTCCAACGATTGTCCCCAGCTCCGCAAAGCCATCGAGGACGTGAACTCGGGCGTGCTCACACTGGCCACGCGGCCCTCCCCGCCCGCGACGCCCCTCCCCGCCGTCATCCGCGTCGCCGCGTCCGCGCCCGCCCCGCCCAGCGACAGCGAGACCGCGCAGCTCACCACACAGGACACTAAGTGAGCCCCCGACGCCACTATATCGAGACCAGACTAGCGAATCGATAGCTACGTCACAGATTAGAGAATATAAACAGATATTTCAGTCGCGTTTCCATACAAAAAACAAGAATTCCCGCGCTCGTGACGAAGCCTATTGTTTTGACGCGAGCGTGGGAATTCCTACAGCACGGAAACTGCGCACAGTACAATACGTTCTCACTTAGTTTTCGCTAGCGGCGTTCGGCCGGCATCGACGGCGTTCGCGTACTGTCACGATAGTTATATTGTGAAACTGTGACGTTTCGGTTGCCGGCGACCGCATCGGCTACGCCCACCACGCGGGAGGCTAAAATCGAGCGAAGTGCACCTGGCCACGGCAGCGGTCGGCAACCGTTTAGCAGCCGAGGGCCACATGGTAGCTAAGGAAATTGACGCGGGCCGCTCTTTGTTAACAATTTGTTATTTTATACAATTCGGAATATAGCGACCGGAATATAGGGCCGCAAGTGAGCGGTTCACGGGCCGCAGGTTGCCGACCGACTACGCGATGGGAACACTTGTGGCGCGTGAAACATAGACGGCACTCGTTAGTACATACGTCTGTTAGAAAGAAGGTCCGAGCGGAGACGCATATTGTGCCGTAAATGTGACTCAATTGGGTACTTGACTGTAGCCTTGTCAAAATTATATAAGATCCTCTTAAAGTAAGGAAATATGTTGAAGTTTTGAGTTTGATATTAGACGTGTACCTAACATATTTAATGAGCCGACTAAGCTGGGAGGGAAAGTCACTTGCAGAACAAAGTTTGTGATTTTTTCAAACAAAATTTCGATCGTGACGTCACGTTCTAAGAGGCTGCAGTATGATGCGTTTTTGACACGTTTTTGGGATAGTCTAAAAATGTGATTTTAACATTGTTGTATCTAGGTGGGTTTTTATGATATTGAAGAGAGATTTCTCTATAACATATCAGAGAAAAAAGTTGTCAAGTAGCCAATTACGAAACCGTAAAAAGTAAGTTTCGGTAACCGGTTCCGCAAAGTAATTAATGGTCGATTGCGAAAAGTTATAGTATTTTTTATTTATATTTGGCCGATCCACTTAAAGGAAACAATACTGTTGTGTGGTTTTGTACCTCATTATCGTCCGTCATAAAATAGAAGCGTGCTTCACAGATAAAGACTTCGTGCATTGTCATTTTAGTGGATTATCAACTCTAAGGCCTTTGCCAAGAGTTAAAATTGCTTTAATAGAAATGTGACTTTAGACGTATTATGCACTTCACACCCCTGGCATTTATTTGACTACCTGAGATCCGAACAAAGCGAAGGCAGCTGGAACGCCATTATTCTATTAATGCAGTTGTAAACTATGGTTCATGGAGATAGAGTTGATAATCAATTGAACTTTAAAGGTGGTTGTAACGACTTTTTACAATAACGTCATCTTGGTGTTTTTGAAGTTTACAAACAATCGCTTTGTTTCCTTTAAGTGGATCGGCCAAATATAAATAAAAAATACTATACGAAGTAGCCTAAGTCGTTCGACGTTTGCGTCTAATGGTGATCGAAATATTTCTGAAGTTGTGATCTTTATAAAGAGAACCACGGAAAGCCTACTGTGGAACTTTCGTGTGAAATTAATGGTACATTATATAAAAAGTAAGTTTAATATTGTATCACGAATACTTGCCTCACCTATCTATATTAATTTTTAATCTATAAAACTGTGTTGTGAGTAAGGTTTTCAGAAATTATAATATTTTTCAAAAATATATGAACGATAAAACGATTTAAAATTACTAAGTTAAATATGCAACTGAGTTGTTATATATTTTTTCACGTATTATGTAAATAGCTTTTAGTATTTATTTCTATTTATACGGATGTTGTGGCTTATTCTAATTTCGTAAATCAGGTTTCAGTGTATTTATTTCGTAGTGTGTATTTTAGAACCACTATTCGGATTCTTATTACTTAGCTTTTAAACTATTTCAATTTCCGATTTTAATAAATATAAATATTACATAATCTTACCATCGTCGCACCGTGATTGCAAAATAACTTTATAGTTTTTGGAAAACTACAGCGAATGAATCCGAAACATATTTCTTTTCAAATTATGAGACTAATATTATTGGCGCGAAATAAAAATATCTTTTATGCCACACCTGGCCACAAAGTGGCTTTTTCCGCACGCTGAGCGTACGGAAAAAGCCGCTTTTTAGCCAAGTGTAAACATAAAATGATGTACACAACACGGGAGGTAATAGAGAAAGCCCTCGATCGCATATTCACGTCCCTCGCTTGCAGCTCGGGCCGCAAACATCTGCGATCTCGGCCTTTCTTTGTTTTACCACCCTAGTTGTGTAATGTACTATTTCTCTTTGCTGTTTACGAAACCCTAATTGACCATAGTTATGCAGAAAGAGACCAGAGGCAAGCTTCGTATACTTGTATTATATACTTTACGCAGTTAAGCAGAAAGTATATAATCCAAGTATACGAAATTTGCATCTGGTCGCTTTCTGCGTAGCTATGGTCAATTACGAATTGATATAAGCTGATGCTGGTTCAGTATTAGAAGACTCGAGCATAAAGTAGCGCATTACTGATGAACATACGTGTGCTAACTCGGGACATGCGTACTAAAGTGATGGAGCAAAATATTTTATCGACAAAAAATTATATCGGTGTCGAAGATCAAGAATAGAGTCTGTGCGGAAAGAGAATAGGAATTAAATTTGGGGGCGCTGTAATGCTTTTCTACCGTATTTGCAAAAAAAAATGCCATATTGGTTAGGTTAGTTCCGTTTTTCGCCACGCCTATTCTCTTTCCACACAGACTCTACCAATTAACTTTGCTTCACGTATTTGTATATCAGGATATTCACTAATCCATTAGTTAATACAATATTCACGTGTTTTGTTTTAGGCAGCATAATTCACATAATATTGAACCTCTTTATAGTAGAGGATTTTAATACGCAGATGTACATATAAAATCTAATAACTAAAATATCGATAATATGTTCTTTATCGATATCAAATCCCTACAACGTGCCCCGAGTTAGCCCACGTACGCAGATGAAAGGACATTTACTTGTTACTATATCTTATATCCTAGCTCTAGCTGGGTTTTAGTGAAAAAATATATATGAAATACACAGAAAATTGATCTAGTCAACTACCGCTTACTAGATTGAAAAAGTGTTTTATTGTTTGAACGTATTTTTTTTTCGTTCATATTTACAAATAAATATTGAAGACAATCATACACAAATCAACCTAGTCCCAAACTAAGCAAGCTTTTTATAAACAATGACTATAGGTAATTTCACGAGAGTTGAGGTCAATGATTACACACACACACAGCTACATGAAATACTCATTGCAAAAAAAGTGAATGAATGAAATGAATGAGTGTGTAAATAAACACAAGGCTATAGTTTAAACAAACTTTTTGGTCTATCTTGCAATTCACTGTTGAACCTGCTATCGGTACGAAAAAAGAACAGTAATTTCAAAATCCCGCTGTCATTACATGACAGTGTTGTTGTGTGCGTGGCCTCAACTCTCGTGAAACTATCTATATTAAATGACAATTATGTCCAAAATTTTGTTTTTATATCATATTTTACTGTAACCAGATAAATGTCCAGCCTATGGTTGTTTGAGATGATTAATTATAATTTATTTTTAGATTGTTTCGATGTGTTACATGTTATTTGATGGTGCTTCTGTGAATTGACGTATACGAGTGTGTAGTCACAATGTTATTGTAATTTTTTTGTCCCGTTTATTTGGGACTATATTTTATAAAAGTGACGTTTAAATTTATATAATAACTTTATACGTACAAATAGCGTAGGTGAGATGTGAATATGTTATACTATGTGTTATTTATTTCTGTGAATTTTATGAGTTATGGGCATTCCTTGCATTGTGCCTTATTTGACGTTCTGTGTGCGGGGTGATAAGAAGTTTCATTCTGTAGATGTTAATTTCTAAAAAAGTTTGTATACAATTTTGTACGGACCTGTTAATTGTCACAAAAATCGTTAAGATTATATCTAGAATATTTTTCCCCTAATCATCCAAATGGGTCAACAAACGTCAACTAATAATAAATAATCGACAAAAATATTGGTAACAAAATCAGAACCAGTTTAATTGATGTACAGACTTTTTTTAGAAATGTTCAGATACAATTTTCACAGCTTCTACACGAAGTTACAAATTATTACATTTTTTTATTGATGTTTTGGCAATTAGAGCACCCTGTACGGTTGCCAAATGAAAAGGCTTGTGATTTTGAATCATTCCAAAAATTGTTTCGCAGCATTTATATGTATAAGTTTAGTTAGACTAGACATGAAGTGAAATTAAAAAAATATATTTGTAGTGCCATTATTATTGTTTAAAATTCCAATATGAGTTCGTAGCTTAACCCTGCGTATGTTATGTCAAAAAAAATCTTATCAAATTGAAACTTAAAGAAAGTTTAACATAAGTTTCAAAGCCTCCGCACTGATCAGTGCTTAGGCATACGAAGGGTTAAGTAGCGTTTGACCTTTAAACCTCGATTTTAAATCAAAAGTGTTCTTTGATCATAATTAAACAAAACAACTAGATATTTTTAAACAGTTTCTATTTCTTTCTTTGAGGTTGCGTAAAAAATGTGTTATTGTGTTGTGACTTACTGAAATTCATAAAATGAACTTAGCTTTAAAAGGTTGAACTTCATTTAAGCATAAAAAAAAACAATTTATAGTTGAAACTGTAAAAAATGATAATGATAAAACTGTTTTATCCATCCGTTTTCAGCAAAAATGTTCTGGTCAGACACCGTGTCACGTTTGGACGGTGTTCTGATAGAACTTGTTGTATATTTATAAAGATATGTTTGTGGTCAGGCTTTACACTATGCACATACTTCCAATAATAGCCCACCACCGGCTAAGGTTAATAATTTGAATGAACTACTCAAGTTAAATCGTAAAAAAATAAATTTTATAGGTACGCTTAACTATACTTAATTTTTCTTTTATCAACCGCCATTGTCTAATTTTACATGAGTGAATAAGTGAGGGACAGTTAACCCTTTGAACGCCAAGAACGCCTAAAGGCGTCATGTGTTGTCGTGCCTATTACGCCAACAACGCCTAAAGGTGTCGCACCGCGGAGCGATATAAACCTACATGCACCGGTTTAAAGTTCAATTTAGGTTTTGACAGTGTTAAGACTTGGCGTATGATTTACAACTTTTAACTTTCATAGAAGCTTTCAAAGGGTTAAAAACTTTAAATAAACTGTAACTTTCAGTACCTTTAGGCATGGCGATATAGTTGAATTTGGGCTTAAAGGTAGGTATTTGTATTATTTGGGTGTATGTGCGTAGGTTTAAAGGAGGAATACTTGCTTGTATATTATTTAGGATAGTGTCGCCCTCTGGGTTCATGTCTGTGTGATCTGTTGCTTTTTGATTAGACGATGTTTTGCGCCGTTATATCATTGTTTTTTTAAACCCTGAAAGTACCCCTTACCCACTCTTGTTCCTTGTACAGTCAGCGATAGTCTGTAATATCCAAAACGCCATAATATGTAACGTGAAACGATGACGTGACGTGGCACGACGCGATATCGTATCGTGAATTTTTACGTTGCTCGTCGTAGATTTCCACGACACGACATCGCAACGTGAAACGATGCCGTGACGTGGCATGACGCGATATCGTGTCGTGGCACGTTGCGATATCGTGTCGTGAATTTTTACGTCGCCCGTCGTAGTTTTACACGACACTACGTCGCAACATGAAACGATGCCGTGACGTGGCAGACGCGATATCGTAACGTGTTTATGTGTGCGAGCCCTTACTTTCTCTACCGCTAGTAGTGTACTTAATAGGCTTGTGTCCTAAATTTTGTTTCTGATGTAAATGGATTCTACTATTTATGAGGAACAAATATATACATATAACTACTACACTTGGATTGCTGTAACAGCCACAAATTGCAATCAAAAATAGCCGACAACACCGAGGAGCGTTGAAAACGGCCCATACAAAACGGACGCACCCTGTGACGACATCTCTTGTCCTCGCTGCACAAAGTCTGTATGAAAAAAAATAGCATTTTGCCATCTTGAGCACGAAAAAGTGCGTTTAAGCACAAAGTTGTCATTTATTATTTCAGTGTTATTTAGGCATTCCGAAATTGACTTTAAAATTTCTTTAAGACGATAAATAATATCGGTTTTTTTAACCTTGTAGTTTCATAACTTTATATTTTTTATGTATTTTTTGTTTATATCTTCTGTGTTATGATAATTTAGTATTTTCCAATCCATGTGACTATATTTTGTTGTAAAATTCAACATTAGTCAGGAATTGGGATGTTCTGCCTGTGTAGCGGGTAGCGGACAGAAATGTTACTCACGGCCTGAGATGAGAAAAATTAAACAACTTTTTTAAGTGCTATTTTTTTACTCTTAATTCGGAATTTGACTTATTTCTATAATACTTAGACACCGTATTAAACCATGATTCTATGAAATTCAGATCTACTTAAGTACATTTTGTGTGCGAAATAAACAGTGTCTTTATACAAAATAAATATTCATATACAATCTGTTAACAGTATACGTTGGTCTAAAGCATTTAAGTTTTGTTACAGTATTTGAAGAGAGCGCGTGAAATAATAGGATATTTGAATTGAAAAGAGGTACAATTTGTAGCTATTGGTAAAAAAATTAAAAAGTTTTTTGAATTGATACTTAGGGCCGATACAGACGGACTGCATGCCAGCTGCGATTTGTATGGGAACTGCATCACAACTGCGCAGTCGGCGTGCAGTTGTGATGCAGTTCCCATACAAATCGCAGCTGGCATGCAGTCCGTCTGTATCGGCCCTTAGTTAAACTGTTCTGTTTGACTGTCATTTCTTGATTGGTTACAACCAACGACAAAAATATATTATTACTATAGGAACAATATTTACAATAAATTTAAACACTTAAGTAACAGTAGGTATTTGATAATTTATCATACTAGCAGTTACGATATAACTTTTATATTTCATACACACACCTTAATATGCCTTTTTGGAAATGTAATTATTGTTAATAACTTTTTGGATTTATTATTTGTGAAAAAAAATTCTAAATAAAAAAATTCTAAATAGCTTTTTTTTTTCATATTAACCTTAAGATTTTTTCCAAGCGGCTTATTAAGATTTCAATCAGACGTACAATCATATAACCATTTAGAAGTACGTAACTATAAATTAAATATAAATGCACTGGATATAAATTTAACCTAACTAAATCACAAAAAATAACATGAGTAATTGATATTCTGTAGATTATTAATTGTGTCAATGCATTTTTGTTATAACAATACTTACATATCACACATAAAACTTCAGAATAAGCACACGCACCGCACGCAAGGAGCAGCAATAAGATTTAAATGTCTTGGATAAATGCTATCTATACATTGACACAATTATCACATAGGTAGTTATATCATTAAAATTAACTAGAACAAACATAATAAAGCCAGTGTATCAAATATCCAATCAACTCTGAACTCCCAGTTTACCTACATCACACTCAGGCATCGATATATAATGTATGGAACGATAATGTGTAACAAAACTTGAATAACGCCCACATTTTAAAATCAATACGTCTTATGTATCACGTGGTATATTTCGATGCACTCACGTGATAATATATTTTGATATAGTGGAGTGAAAATTATCCATCATGATTAGATTACATTATTCATTTCTCATTTTAAAATTACATTATAAGTGGTATTACATGTTAAGTTATAAGAATTTAAAACGAGATCGTCAGTTAAACGGAATAAACAAATTAATTGTTGAAATTCACAATTTACACAAATCAAAATGGAACAATAATAAAAATCAATTAGCTAGGTCAAAATACACATTAAATGTCAAAATAAATAGAGCACAGAGAATTATAGTCACATTAGTCATGTTCATTAAAGTTAGTCTTAGAGTTGTAAAGTTCGCTCGACAGAGAACGGTAAAAGGACCCATCTCATCCTGAACCATAAAATCATGACTATAATCAATGCAATTTTTCACCCTTACCATTAAATGTTGTTTTCGAAAATTTGCAATAATAAGCTAAACTTCGTTTATTTTGCGCTGGCAATGATTTTTAAATGACCAAAAACTAAATAAACGATTTACCACTGTGAACAATGACGTTATAACACTTTTTTATTTGAAACTTATATGAAGTTAATATTGTCTTCGGTTTCCGCGATTATCACTCATAGTAATAAAACAACTTAACCCGTACCCGCGACCACGCATGCTGAAAAGGGTTACGAAACGTCGGGACTTAAAATGTAGTAATATACGCAATTTAATCCGTTTAAGTTGTTTTATTATATGAAGTTGCCAGTAAGTTCTAAAGCGTTTTGATATTTTACAAAAAGAAACTGATTTAATCTGTCAGGAAACCAATTAGAACTTATGTAAGTATGTAGGTATTTGCTAAAACAAAAATGTGGTAATTTCGAACTGGAATGTATGTAGATTGGATCCTTTTCACTTAACCATTTACCACCATTTATTTCACTTACCATCGTGGTACCTGCCACGTATATTAAGGCAATCTTATTTTATTTATGCCACACCTGGCCATAAAGTGGCTTTTTCCGCACGCTGCGCGCACTCTGGCCAAGTGTAGACATAAAATGGTGTACCTACACAACACGGGAGGTAATAAAGAAAGCCCTCGATCGCATATTTACGTCCCTCGCTTGCAGCTCGGGCCGCAAACTTCTGCGATCTCGGCCTTTCTTTGTATTACCACCCTAGTTGTGTAATTTGCTATTCTTACACTAACATTGCGATCGCCTGTCAAATATCATATATGGAGTCAACTCTACATATCACATTAGTTTAGTTTAGTTTAGTTTATTATATTACGCTTAAGTATTCTCACACGCATTCGCCTGCCATAATTCTTTCATTCAACTTCACTCATACTTAATTCACTATAATTTGTAATAACATAAGGGCCTAGGGAACGTGCACGACGAAGGTGCTGCCAACTGGTGCCGCCGACCTAAATCATGTAGGTACAACACGCCCATTTGAATTGAAAAGAACAAAGTTATGATGGCGGCGTTTGCTTCTTGAGGCCTAAACCAAACTTGCTTTGCTTAAAAGCTCTCAATCGCCCTACCTTGCTAACCTTCTCTTATTAACATTCGGGATCCACATTTATCGTACTAAATTTAGCCAAGTTTAAGGCCATACTTACTCGTTGACAAATGCGATGGCGACCAACATCTGTGCCCCATCTCATGCAACAATGTTCTTCAACGCATTCATCGCAATATATGTGACATTCCGGTAAAGGTAGGTACCTTATGGATACTGCCACTTGCGTCCTTCTATCTTGATGTCCTATAATAACGGAGTCGGATACGACGCAAGCAACAATATCCATACCTTTAGCCGCGGAACGCGCGTTCACATATATGTGAGAATATTGAGGTAGTCATTATTTTCAAATCTGGACAAAAGAGACATGGGCGGACAATAAAGGAAACTATCACCCCTGTCAAATCAAGCTGTCAATGACAATATCGAAGTGTCAATGTTGAATATAGCTATACACTGACGTTAATCGTCCTTCATCGCGATAAATTAACGTTATTAACGGCGTTTTCGTCAATGTGGCCCCAGTATGAGTGGGTACATGATTTAGATTGGCGGCACCCTGTTGGCATCACCTTCGTCGCGCACGTTCCCTATACCTGTTTGCATATCAACCAGTTCTGCAATAAACGTACGAATTACGGGTTTCGTTCACCCGTGACACTACGATATTGGCGCCGATATCGGAGCTCAAGTACCAAGGACGAACAATGCCACTGCGATCACATGCAGCCGCAAGTCTCGACCACCATGTTGGGCAGAGTCTTCTGCGTGACGGTGTTGTTGGAGTCCATGTACAACAGCTGGAGCGAGCTGAACGTGGTCGGCGCGCAGCACGGCTTGAACTCGGGGTTGCCCACCGTGTAGAAGTATTTCTGGGAACAAAGGTGTTCTTAGTACCGATTTCTTAAATCATGTTTCGATTTATCCCTTTGGATGCAGTCGTAATTGAAATTTCAAAACTAGGTATGGTGGTTATGGTCAATGAATGAAAGAATAAATGATCGTTTATTTCACATACTAGTATTTTATGCAACAGTTGTATAAATGGGTTTAAAAAATGCGAATTGCGTGAGTTGCGATCGCAAATGAAAATGAAAATGAAAAATGATTTATTCAGTAACTTAGATTATTTTAACATTACTGGACTGGTGCCTCTTTTTAAGTATATGAGATACCTGTATTAAGAGACACCGCTCTTCCACTTATAAATAGAGACGCAATGAGCATTTTTTGACTTAATTATACAACGTTGCATACTAGTATTTTATGCAACAGTTGTATAAGAAGGTTCAAAAAATGCGAATTGCGTGAGTTGCGATACGAGCCGCGAATGCGGCGAGTATCGCAAATAGAGACGCAATGAGCGTTTTTTGACTTAATTATAGGTACAACGTTGCATACAATACTTTTTCTACGACTAGGTTAAAATATAAAATACATGGACGTCACGCGTGTCTCGTCCGGTCTCTCCGAGTGTGTACAGCCGGCATGACAGTTGTGTCTATGGTAAACTTTTTTTTGATATGGCTGGTGACACGATGTGACGATAATTAAAATACTTTTTTTATGTTGGCATCAATTAATTTAATTCGGAAAGTTTTGTTTTTCTTATGAATCGTAGGAATTTAATTGTTTGTTAAGTTGGTAGTTGTGAATTTTTATCGTGAAGTTAGAATTGAGCGCTTAATCCTTGACCTAAGTTTAACCTAGATTTAGAAGTCTGTGGATGCTAGCAATAACGTAAAGTGACTATAACAACACTAGTGCTGTTATGGGGAATAGAGTATAGACTTCTCTGAACTCATATTATGTATGTTCTTATATTAGTGTTCGTGACCAAGTAAAAGACAGATAACAGTACAGGAGTAGAAAAAAATATTTGTGTCCTGGAATATTTATATAAATATTCCAGGACATTATATTTACATTATAGTTATGTATGTTAGTGAATCTTTGCTTTTCACGATCTAGCTACACACACATCTCTAGTCGGATCAGAACGCTGAAATCTTGAATTTTAATTTTATAATTTGATATTTTTCTCCGTAAAGAGACATTTCGAAACTAGTTTCGAAATCGACTAAGGTCAATGTGGCTAATTCCGTCTGGTGGGGCAATTCCGTACAGCGGCTTTTGCGGCCAAACAAACGATAGTATGCACTTGATGACTCGACTGGCACAGGAGCGAAACTTTTCACACTAACTGACGAAATTAGAAGTTTGTTAGAAAGATAGTTAAGCCGTAAAAACCGCTGTACGGAATTGCCCCACCAGACGGAATTAGCCACATTGACCTTATAAATGTTTCGTAACTTAAGGCGCGGTAGGACCTGGCTTGCATTTCACATACAAACTAGGGTCGGGCGGAATGCAGATTATTGCAGATTATCTTCGATTTCTAACATAAAAGTATACGTTATCAACCCAAACATGAGAGGATGCCCTGCATGACTGTGAAATCATGATTGTCAGGTATTAATTTTGCCAGAAAAGGTAACTGGTGATGAACAAAATGAAAAAAAATGAAAAAAATACTTTATTTTATAATGTTTTCGCGCTACTTTTCTATCGAGCGAAGTGTTCGCTATCGTGTTCTAAGTGAGAGGAAGCCCTAGATACAGTTCTGAATATTATTATATATGTTTTACAGTGACCTAAGAGTCAAATAAGTGCTCTAAAAATGATTTGGAAACTAGGCTTCCGTGCCCGATTCTGGTCTCACCTCGCCTTAAGCAGGTACAGGCATTATTTAATAGCGCATAAAATTACATGTTATTTATTAGTAGGTATGATTCACCTTTGATGTAAAATTATTTTATTTTGTGTGCATGTTCAAATCAGTATTTTTTGGGGGTTTACAACATAATTGAGAGCCTCAAGATTGAGAAAGCGATGAGAGATAAAGAGGGTACGGTTATGATAATTGTCAATCACCGTTGCCCTCTTGCCTAGGCCATGCAATACCGGTTTTATTTGTATGGATAATACCTACCGGTTTTTCGCTATTGGCTCATACAAGTAATACTAGTATTGCATGCCCTACAGTCATGCCCTGACTCCCGGTTAAGTCGCTCGCCTACACGCGAACCAGGCTGTCTATCATAACTAGCAGTAGTATTTGTCGCGCGACAAAGAGTCGCCTGTCACGGTTGTGCTACAGGTACAGGAGCGGTATCCGGTATTCTTCAGAAATATGTCTGCGACATATTCCTCTGTCTCCATACATTTGCTATGAAAAAGGGCCTGAGGAATAAGGTGACCGCAGGCATATTTCTGAAGAATAACCCATCTAAGCAGCACAATGCTCACCCGTATAATATTGTTGTGGTAGCTGCCAGTCTGCGTGACGGCGGTGATGGGCGCGCAGTTGCCCTTGCAGAAGTACGCGTGGTACCCCGCCGGCTTGATGATCCAGTCCGCCCACCCTGCAATAATACATCATGTTATCATCATCATCAGCCCACTTCCATCCACTGCTGGACATAGACCTCTCCGGTGGCACTCCACTGAACGTTTCCGCTGCCAGCCACTTTACGTACCTATATCATCGCTCCACCTAGCTGGGAGGCGTCCTACACTACGTTTGCCTAGCCGTGATCTCCACTCCAGAACACCATGTCCACTGCAGAACATCATGTTATGCTACGCCCAAACTAGGACTACTATAAGCCTTATGAACCGGCTCTTAGACACCCGTGAAAAAAAGTACCTAAGGTAAAGTTTGACACACTAATACTCAATAATTGATGCCCTGTCTCCTCTATTGCTAATAACTTAGCATTCAAGACGGCAAATATAAGGACAATGTCATGCTCTCGGACGTTTACCTTATAATGCCTTATATGCATGGATTTAGTTTACGTGATAGAATCATGAAATCTGTAGATGAGCTCAGGATCGGCATAACAGAGTGAACTAGTTAAAGTAGAATTGGGCTGCGTGATGTAGCTCGACGAACCAAAGACCATATAGGGCGTATGCGGGTTTTTAAGGTGCAAGATACAGAGTATATCAGCCCCACACAGAGGATTATATTAGGTTTATGCCATTATTTTTTCTTCCTATTCGTGATTCTGCACAATATAAATTCCAGCAGTGCAGAATCGCGAATAGGAAGAAACAATAATGGCATAAACCTAATATAATCCACAGGATAGACTGACGTCGAATACTAATCTAGCAAAGTTAGGTAGTTCAAGTTACGACGCGGGTCAAATCAGCTTCTTCTTCAGCTTGCAATTCTTACTGACTGTTGCAAAAATCGGACCGTGACGTTCCCTGGGATGGAACCGGGTCGTTTGGCCGGACCACCTTGAGAGGGTCCGACTATGTGGGGGCCGAAGCGCCTGGGATCGGACCAGGACGCTAGGCCAGGGCCACCTTGAAGTTACGCTGATTGCTCAAAGTGAGCAGCGGACCAGTGGCACCCGGTCAAATCAGTAACTCACCTATGGTCTTGAAGTCGACGTAGAGCGGTTCCCGGCAACACTCGCTGGTGCCGGAGCCGCACTCGAGCGCGCGGTTCCGGCGCCGCTTGCCGGCGTACTTGGTGTACAGCACGAGGAACGGGCGCCGCTTCTCGTGGAACGACAGCGGGGAGCGCCGCAGCTGAGGACATAAGCGTGGTTAGTGCATCTGTGGCAAGGAGAAACGAGATGGGCCTCATAGAAAGTGATCATTTTTTATATAGATATAGTCTTAAAGCTACTAAGGTAAAAATAATGGTTTAAATATAACCTAACTACCGAAACGGTACCTATGTGTAAGTAAGTAAATAGGGAACCTATTGGATCGCATAAATTTAAAAGGCATAATGCATCATTTGGCATTATTCATCATTCGGCATAATGCATTTTTTTC
Organism: Eudemis profundana; assembly: GCA_947034925.1. Lineage (NCBI taxonomy): Eukaryota > Metazoa > Arthropoda > Insecta > Lepidoptera > Tortricidae > Eudemis > Eudemis profundana. The sequence goes on from OX344818.1 coordinate 15,477,984, forward strand.
TTAAACTGTAGATTTTTCAGGACTCTTTAAGGCCTCATCCTGTTAAAAAATAGGTTAGGTTAGGTTAGGTTTGCGTTATAATAATCCTGAAAAGTTTACGGGATCAGAAAAAAAGCATTATGCCAAATGATGAATTATGCGAAATGATGCATTATGCCTTTTAAATTTATGCGATCCAATAGTAAACCAAGTAAATATGTACATAGTTGTTACCTTGTAAAAATATGCATAGTTAACCAGATACTTATGATTTGGAAGAGATGTTGGAAAAGGGGACAATAGACTAAATACCAATGTGTGTTCGTGCGATGTAGATGTGCTATTTACAGCGCCGAGCAATCTGCTGCTAAATTGAGTCATTGATCATAACGAGATCTCACACTAGTAAAAGAAGAGAGCTCCACATTTTCTTCTTCGATCTCGAAGAGCGGGCAAGAAAGTGAATCAGGCGAACTGACCTGGCAGGTCCTGCAGGCCACGTGCAGCGTGTGTAGTCTCTCTCGTTCCTCCAGCCACACGCGCACGGCCCAGGCCAGCTCGACGCGCACCCAGCCCTCGCTGGTGTCCGTTTCCTTGATGGCGATGGGCCTGGTCTTCTTGAACTGCTGCTGGCTGTCCCAGTGCGCCGCCTCGGAGATCACGAACGTTTGGTTGTACTCGTCTAGCGGGTCGGGCTCCTGAAAGGTTATTTTAAAATTAATAATAATTTCGGCGAACGGGCTTCTAGCGAAGAGTCTCGATCACCATATCAAGAGACTCTCGCTAAATGGCTGGATCAAGGGTCACATACATAAGGCGGTACTTCTGGACACGGATAGTTTCCCTCCTCGAGGCTACAAACTGAGTGTTTTACCAAAGAATGCGTCAACGTCACCTTAAAGATATCTAGAATCGAACGCTGCCAATAAATAGTACCCAAATAGTACCGACGAAATACCTAGGTGAAATACATGGAGATTGCGGTGCTTTATAAAAGAGAAAGAAGTAAAAGTCTTCGGCAAAATGTTTTGTAGATTTCTTTCAGGATCAGGAAACCTATAGATGTTTTTTTTTTATTTTTGTCAGAAGAGTAAATAAATCAGTCCCTTAATTTGTTGCCCAACCCTACGAAGGCTGCAGGTTAATCTACCACAGCTTATTACACGTAGGTAGCGTTACTAAAGTAACTTAAATTGGAGTTCAATGGAACCCGATATGCGATTCAAATTCGCCGCCCGAAAGATGCAGCGAGGACCTACACTACAAGGTCCGCTGAATCCGAGCAGCTCAGGATCGGTATTGGTGGCGGAGTGGAGACAGGACTTTTTTGTTACCGGTGTGGAAATGCATTACGCATACCGCCAGGCATTACCAGGCCTTAAAAGCACCTTTCGGAGAGGTTATGTGACGGGATTCACTCCTCAGAAGGGGTAGGCATACCCGCTAAAACCACAACGGTGATGGAGCCTCTGCAGCGGGGCCTGCATCCGCGGCACGTTGCTGCACGTCGCAAGACAAATCAGGCAGAGGACTTATTTCAAATAGTAATGAAGTTACTTAATGTTACCTTAAAGAACCAGAGCTCGACAACGGTGACCTCCTCGGGCTCCACGTCCGGCGGCAGCTCAAACTGCAGGCACGTGAACGGGTACCGCCCCGACGTGAGGCACTCCCCTGCAACAACACGAAGCTTTAGTTACCACAACACTTCAACACAGTACGACACGTAATTTAAGTTTTAAAATAATAAACAATACAAGGGTGAATTTTCGTCCGCGACATTTGTATGCCAAACTAAATGTATGCCATACAAATTTGTATGGTGAAAATCCACCCACAAGATTCGTTTCCTCGCCCGTCTTGTTTATGAAGTCACGCATCGTTATAGTACATTAGACAACTAGGGCGGTAATACAAAGAAAGCGGCCCGAGCTGAAAGCGAGGGACGTAAGTATGCGGTCGAGGGCTTTCTTTATTACCTCCCGTGTTGTGTACATCATTTTATTTTTATTTTTTATTTATTTTATTTTTATTTACAAATTAATTACACAGCATTACAGGTAACTATTGCACTGTGAAATTCAGGATTTACAATTTGAACATTACACAATAAAAGAAAAGAATAACATTACACACTAGAGGGCCTGTCATCCATCATCTCGCAGAATCTCAAGCACTCCTGACACACAGCCGCCCATCGCCATGCAAGTAAGTCACACTCCGGTGCGGATATCAAGAGCGCGTTGAGTTGTGCAAGGGCGCGAAGGAACGGTGAGTTCCGGTGAGATGCTGTGCGGGCTGGAGGCACTGCCAAGAGCACACGCGTACGTGGTCGTAAGGGAATCCTAGGGATATCCGGAACATAAAACCTTACTAGTTGCTCCACTAATTCTGGACAACTGGAATCACCGCGGAGGACGCGACATGCAACCATGAGTAAGCTAAGGTTGCGCCGGACTTCCAAGGAATTAAATCCAAGACTCCCAAGTAAAAATTTTGTGGGGTATAAGAAAGGGTAATAGCCGTAGATTTTTTTGTACAGCATTCGCAGAAAAGCCTTTTGGACTTTCTCCAACAGTAACACGTACGTCGATTCGTGAGGGTTCCACACCATCGCGGAGGCCTCCAACTTGCTTCTCACTAATGCATTATACAGTATTTTAACCGATCCGGGATCTTGAAAATCTCTTACATTACGAATAACAAATCCTAGTCTGCGATATGCATTTTCCGCGAGTGCTCTAATATGGTCGTGGAATGTCAGACGAGTGTCAAATAATACTCCAAGATCCTTTACGGAGAAGACTCTATTAATAGGTTCTGCCCCCAGAACGTATTGGACATGTATTGGAGTACTCGCACGACTGAAAGTGCACACGCAGCACTTGGATAAATTGAAGTAGAGCTTATTATCCACACTCCACCGAAATACTGCGTCAACGTCCTTTTGTAGTGACACACAGTCATCAGGATGCTCTACCCCATACACCAATTTAAGATCGTCGGCATAGAGGAGACATCTTGCATTCTTAACTACCAATTCAAGGTCATTAACCATCACGCCGAATAAGAAAGGGCCCAATATCGATCCTTGGCTAACGCCCGATCGTGTGTGGTACGGAGCCGAAATGAAATGGCCATGATGCACATATTGCTGACGATCACGTAGATAACTCGCGAAAAATTGCAGCAGCTTTGGAGCGAAACCAATGTTATCGAGCTTTTGAAGCAGCACGTCGTTATCCACGCGATCAAAAGCCTTACGAAAATCAAAATAGATGACATCCACCTGAATGGCTTTGTCCAAATGTTCGGATATGAGGTTGGTTAAAATCAAAAGATTAGTGTTCACCGAGCGGTTCTCTCTGAAGCCATGCTGTGAGTCACACAAGTATGGCTTTACCTGGGCAGCCAGTACTCGGTGGAGTATGGACTCAAACAATTTGGCAAGCGTTGACAGAATTGCAATAGGCCTATAGTTCTCTACGTTCTTAGTATCACTCGACTTTGGGATAGGCCTTACTCGCGTAGACTTCCACTGGCGAGGGTATGTATCAGTGGACACGGTTTATGTCTACACTTGGTCAGAAAGCGGCCTTTTCCGTAAGCGCAGCGTGCGGAAAAAGCCACTTTATGGCCAGTACGTCTAGCATAACTGGCCGCGACTTCGTTTCTCGCGCGACAGAGCATCACCTGTCACTGTCACACTATATTGAATGGAAAGAGATAGGTAGCATTTATCGCGCGACAAAGAGTCGCGTGTCACAGTTGTGCTAGAGGTACAGGTGTGGCATAAACTTACATAGATCACATAGATCACAAAAATTGACGTGCTCAAATTATTACAATGGTTTGCCGTCCCTGAGTTATATATACATTTTCTATATATATATTTCGTATAAATAAATGTATTCGTATAAATAATTAGCTTCACAACCAGCTTTGATTGAATAAACAATTTGTTCGTAAACTTTTTTGATAGAAGACTATTAACAAATAAACATAGCTATTAATTGATATTATATTCACACAGTTATCGTAAGTAAATATTATTTTAGTTGTACTACTGTGTCAATATTCTCGTTGGCATTATAGGCCCATTTATTCTTACTTGAATTACTACTATAAGTACCACGATTCAAGAATTCATCTTGAAAAGCAGAGTGCTGATTTCATAACGATATTATAAGGTATAGAATACGGTGCATTGGGGTAGAAATTAACGTGATGGTAGACACTAGAGAACGTATTTTAACTTATTTATGCCACACCTGGCCATAAAGTGGCTTTTGAAGTGAAGAACGTTACAGTAAATATGTGTTGCGTGGATCTGTAATTTTTGGAACTGGTCCACATTCGGATTTACCCCTAATAAATGTTAAATCGTAATATCTGATGGAGCCTGAGCCTTATATAAACTACATGGTCCCAATACTGGCAGTTTACAAAAGTGACGTTCCTTTTATGATGACGGTTGCTATGTATAATAACACACCTATCACTTGCACTGTTCACGGAATGAACTGCTCTTAATACTATTGAGTGGTTCTACTCTAACATGGTAGCAGAGCATGGTACCCGTTTAAAGTGCGGTAATGTTGTTTACATTCCTAAGTTTTCCTGGTCTCGATAATAGTTATATCTATTCCTGTTAATAGTATCAGAGTTGATCTTGAAAACATATTTTTACGCATAATTATATTCTTACCTACCATGAGAATATAGATAATTGGACATAATATTTACGTGCGATAACTATGCGGATGTACCTAAGTATTAGGGTTACGTCGTAATTCAAGTAAAAAAAAACCCGGACAAATGCGAGTCGGACTCGCCCACCGAGGGTTCCGTACAAATACTTTAAATAAAGACTACGTTTTATTAGTATTTAATTACAAATGTATAGTTTTCAGATTTTTGCCTATGCTTGTTGTACGATATTACTTGCCAAATTTCATAGTTCTAGGTCAACGAAAAGTACCCTATAAATTTTGGTCTCCTTGAGAGAGTCAAAATATACGTTTTTTTTTTCGGTATAAACGGCCGTATCTTTTTTTACGTATTCTAGAAATTTTATTTTCTCACAGTTTCAAGGGACCGTAGACCTGAGTGCCTATATGGTTTTTCAACTATTATATTTTCAACTCGATACCTCCACGCATTCCCGAGATAAAGGGTCTTGACAGACGGACAGACGGACGGAAAGAGCACGTTATATTTCGTACAGTATACAACTTTCACAATTTCACTCAAAAAAGGTGCCTAAAAGTATGATTCTTTTCGCGCGCGTCACACATAATAAATGAAAATAATATTTTTCCTCAATTAACTCCAGTTTAGTTATAATAAAGAAACCTTACTTAGGTGCTGATACCCACACCTCTATGACTCGCCACATATGAAACGTGTACAGATACAGATATAGTTGACCCCAAGCTAATTGGTCCAAGGAATCACCCCAGAGGCCGCCAGATAGCGCAGTAATGTCCATCATACAATACTCTACGAGCAATTATCGTGATACAATTGTGAATAGTCCGTTGAGTTATAGTTTTTCCTGTATAATGAGTACTTTAAACTAAATCGCCAATCGTCGAAAATCTGAGTCCACAACTATTGGCGAATTCCCCATAAATTCCGCTTAGGGAATGCAATATCCGGATGAGACCCGGATATTACCTGACCCTAAATAAAGTCAGTTACCCAGGTTTTCAGGTTTCCGGGTACCCAGGTTACATTACTAATGAACTTGCTGTCATTGCCAGCCGTGTTAAGTAAGATAAGCAAGCATGTTTTTTCGCGTTTCCTTTAAGTAATTTAAGGACGTTAAATTTTATTATTTTTAAAATAAAACGATACATGCATAATTTTTATAATTTGTAGGTTTTTCTACCCGGGCTTGGAGTCAAAATACCCGGGTTTTACCCTACTCTAAATAAAGTCGGGTACCCGGGTTGCATACCCTAATTCCGCCTCAGTAGTGTGGTATTTTTGATAGTTGTATACAACGAACATGGCACGTGTTACTAAAAATAATATGCTAGTTAAGGGGTATCTACCGCAAATTTTTACACAGAGCCTCTCAAATTACACATACGTGAATCCAAGCAAGAAATATAGTAAAAGGTAATTCCAGATCACAACCGGGGTATTCACAGAAGCTAACGTCGTCAGAGCTGGAACTTTCTGACACCTTTACACTCTAGGTAAGTAATGTATACATCACGGAAACACCTACGATCTGGATCATTATTTTATCGCTTATTAAGGCGTTTATTGACGGCATTCTAAAGCAGATTTTCCCGGCAGGTGTGTCTGAGCCCTCGGAGCAATTAAATATAACTGACAGCATCGCTGCATCGGTCGATCCAACGTTATCGCGGGGCAAAGTCTACGATAAGCTGCGCTGTACCCTCGCCCAGAGTTGGGCAAAAATTTAGTTGACTAAGAATAAGAATAAAATTCCAAATTTTATTCTCAATCAAAATATTTGAGTAAGATTGAAAATCATGAGCAAGTTATTCTGATTTGATTTGAAATGATTAAATCATTTCATTTTTATTCTGATTTGATTTAAAATGATTAAATCATTTCATTTTTATTCTGATTTGATTTAAAATGATTAAATCATTTCATTTTTATTCTAAATGACGAATCAAATTTTGATTAAGAAAAATGCATAGAACTCATTAAAACGAGCCCACTTTCATGTTCCATCATCAGTTCAGTTCAGCTTGCTGATGTGGTGCCTGTGTGCAGGAGTGAGTACTAAGCCTATAGACGGGATAAAAATTTCAATTTCGATAAATAAATCAATCAGAGGAATTCATTTTAACTAAAAAAATCATGATTGAATTTATTTGATTGGTGATTAAGTTAGTTTTACTCAAATTTTTGAGTGAGAATAAATCTTAAGTGATTTAATCATTTCAAATTTATTCTGATTGAAACTGAAGTGATTTAATCATTTCAAATTTATTCTGATTGAAACTGAAATGATTTATTCTCACGATTTTTTATTCTGATTGACGATATTAGTCATGAGTGCCCAACACTGCCCTCGCCAGGGAAACACGAACCCGCATAATTTTACTCATGTGTTGTAGTGTAGCCATTTACTCTCATCAGTAAAACAAAGACTCATAACAACTACGATCAAGTTTATGTAACGGATTTACCAGTAGACTGAGGCTTATCTAAGGTGCGGCAGCCTTAAGGGCCGACCAATACGAGGATCTACTTCTTTCTGATTTTTTACTGCTACAGATATACACTTACCTTCTCTGTCTAACTATTTATAGCAATGTAAGATGTCAAGAATTTCTGATCTGATGATAAAAAGTTCTAGCGTTTTATAAAGTTACATGAGAATAAACCTTTACGTCACACCTGGCCATAAAGTGGCAATAACCGCCTGCTACGCGAACGGAAAATCCCACTTCATAGCCTGGGGGAAACGTAAACTTTTGTAGTTACCACGGGCGGTAAAGAAAGCCGCGTATATTTATCGCCCTTGCCTTCGGCTCGGGCTTGAAATACCTGCGATGTGAGACATTCTTTTTTTTTTCGCCCAGCTAAGTAATGTACTATTGTTAAGCCGATCAGTTAAACCAGCGGTCGGCAACCTGCGGCCCGCAAACCTCCCTGGCTATTGTATGTACCTATGTCGTTATACAGAATCGTTTAAAGTCACAAATCAAAAAGTGCGGCCCTTGTCAATTTCGTTACTATGTGGGCCTTGGCTGCTAAAAGGTTGCCGATCGCTGATTTAAACAGTCAATTGTAAAGAACCCGAAGCGTCACTCTCGTAATTTTATCAATGAGCGAGCGAAGCACCATAGACCTTTCTGCCCCGGGTACCCGACTGGCTGACGCCACTGCATTTACCTGATCTTGGTATTTCTCAAATGGCAAATTGGGGGAAGAGGAATGTCGGAACTCAAGTTATCGGAGTCGCGAGCTCACCGCTCGGTAGTAGAATAGAGGGTTTACGATATTTGCACGACTAGTCATTGTAGTACAACGTAGTGGTCCGCAGACGTGAATGAACGGCAATGGCTAGGTAAACAGTACATCGTGAACGTTTTATCTGACGCGTGGTCGGCGTAAACAATGTCGTTATCGAAGGCTGGCAGGGTCGTGGAAGTTCCTCCATATATCGGGAACCATTAGGGGAGAGTGAGGTAAAACGGTCAAATGATCCCCAGCCGTATGCAAGTGACAACTAACGCCATCTATTCAAATACGCAACAAATGTCATCCCCGCAGCCCTGCCAGTTGCCTCTCCGAGTGTCATGGCGGTATGAGCACTTAGCCTGATTTTATTAAAAAATAATTACAAAGTACGGCTCTGATCTAAGGTAAGCCTGTTTTTGAACTTTCATTACTTTTTTCATGTTCATGTTTATTGAAATGTTGTTTTATTTGCGGGTTTTAATAGCAATTGGCTATATTTAAGCAATGTTTGAATACCCCACGTGGCATTCGAAGGTTATATTTTGATCGATATCTTGGAATTTGGTGCTTGGGGTAAAATTATCCATACTAACTAAAAGACTACAAGAGTTATGTATAACTCGCTTACATACTTTTATTGTTATGAACAATACATATGACTACAATAAACAGCTGGGTGTTTTATTTCACAGATACTAAATAGCTTAGGGTATAAAATGATCCCTGGGATCGTTTTACCCCTACCCTAAGTTTAGTATACAGTTGTAGTACACAAGTGTGTATAAAATGATCCCTTACTAAACTTTTACGAAAACCTCTAATACAAAAACACTACATACATGTCATGCAAAATAAGTATGCAGTTACAAAGATAAGTAAATTCACTACTCTCAACAATTGAAATCTTGCGTTTATCCATTCAACTTTGGCCACAGATAAAGTTTTTCCCTTAAGGGAATCATTATACCTCACCCTCCCCTAACTTTAGGCCCAACGGAAATCGAGACGCTCTATGGTTTACTAGTCTTATACATCGTTCCATTTAAGTTTACAATTTAACAATTTTGTGGTGTAACTAGACTTAACTAGGTCCGTGGCCAATCCATCAAATGGGGCTCCATTTTTAATGTAAAAAAACTCAACAACTCTTTCACAAACGGTTTCGAGAAACAGTTTTTTATAAAGAAACAGAGTAACAGTTTCTTGCCACAGCTAAAAACAGTTTCTTTAAAACCTGCTACTCGGTGTAACGATACCACAGACTAATTTTTAGAACAAACAAATCAATATAGATACTAGTCAAAGCTTGCTATAGCCGTCGCGTAACGTTGCGCACCTACTAATAACTTAAGCTTTCATTTCATTCGGAACAAAACTAAGCCGTAATAAAAAAAAATGGTTTTTTAATTAAGTGTTTTTCAAAACAGTTACTTGTCAAATAACCTAACCTAACCTAAATTAAAAATTTAAAAAACCCCCGACCAAAAATAACAAACGACCTGATGACCTTGAAGACCTAAACCGATTTCCACCAAACATAGCTAAGAACACTCTCAACTGATATACCTTTCAAACATAAAAAACCGCATTAAAATCGGATCATCCGTTTGGGAGCTACGATGCCACAAGGACATTTACACACACAGACACGTCAAACTTATTATAACACCCCGTCGTTTTTGCGTCGGGGGTTAAAAAAGCGTTACGTTTCGTTTCACCGAAAACGCGTTACGACCCAGCTCTAACTCTTATGCTCCCAGCCCTCTCGAGTGGGGCTGGTCCAGGTCCGTGGCATTCAGCCGTTCCTGCCACACTGTTGGGCGGCCGCCGATTTTTGCCCACGTTTCTTCACTTTTCTGGGATATTAGAGGGTAACATTGTAGATAAGTTCAGTTATTTCAATACCATGTTACGTTTTAAGGAAATCAAGATATACACCACGACTAAAGCAAACATTACAAAGTATCTATAGTACAGTACACATTCCCATTTTGTATTTTGACGTTTTGAGATCCTTTATACCTCATAAACATAACTTGACAACGGAGACTCTTTATTTACATCTCCATTAATTTTACTAGTATACTCATTTTCTATTATTTTAATTTTTTTGTTTTGACGCCTAGGGACCCTTTACATCTCTAATGTAATGTAGGTATTAATGAAATTTCATGTATTAATGTAATGTTGTTGTAATACTTAATGTGTTTGAAAAGAGGAACTGATGAGTTTCTTCCGGCGCTTCTTCTCACCAGAAGGTCATTACCCGAAGCGCCCAAAGAAAAGAATAGAATCAGACATATAAAAGAGCCCTTGAGGGCCTACTTGTAGAAATACATATATTTTTTATTTTTTAACTCATATTTACCGATAGTCATTTAAATTATATAAATATTTCTGTAGGAAAATTATAAAACCATGAGCTTTTCTGAAAAGACACTCCTTAATTTTTAAATTTCCTTGAAAACGAGGTATAAAAATTGAAACAGATCAGAGGTCAGTAAACAGTACTATCATAAACTACTATCATAGTTTCTCACGGTCGATGCTCCTACTCTAGTATCTAATTTAGGAATCATCACGCGCTCCGTTCATGTCGCATTTTATTTTATTTTGGTCCGAAGTTCACCCAACATTCCGTGAAGTTTATCAACCAAGACATTTATTCAACGTGACATCTCTTGCTATAAAAACAAGAGTTGTTACTCTTGGCACCCTTAACTCGTTTGTCAGAAGGTTGAAAATGTTGTTGGTGATATAGTAGCTATCGAAGGAGCGCTCATTAAAAATTAATTGTTTTAAGATAAGTTTGGACCCATGTAAATAACGTGGGTACTAGCTACTAACAATGTAGATTCATTTGCAAAGCTTATCGGTCACGCATGTGTTATCTTGGCCTCATGTATTTATATTGGGCCAACACACTCATTTTTAGCGGGGCGCCGCCGTGAGACTTTCTACGGTTATACTATAAAAATATAATGGAAATTAATAATTTATATATATATATGTCGGGGACAGCAGCGATAATTCAAGAAATCTAAGATCGTCAATTGACTACTGTAGTACTAAGTAGATTTAAAATGGCGCGAACGCCGTGTGACGTAACGACCGGTTGCGTTGCACGTGGGCGGGCTCGTTGGACAAGAGTGTCGATTCTCTTTCTGACTGTCGTGGCGACAACACTTGTCTTACGATTCTGTCAGTTCGTCTGCCAGTAGTTAAAGTTGCTACTTGATAATTGTAATTCTGTCGATTAATAGTGAAAAGAATCATATTGTGTAACGTAATTGTCTATTTGCTCTCTTGAGTATCTACGCCATAATATTGTAACAACTATTGTAATGCCTGATGATTGAAAAGAGAACCTGGTGAGTTTCTTCGGCCCTTCTTCTCACCAGAATGTCATTTACCGAAGCGGCCAAAAGAATCAGACGAATAAATGATTTGATCTGACATGAATCCACTTCTTTAACCAACATACCTCAACGGCCAGGATTCTGCAGCTAACCCATCCTGACCTGACCGTCAGTCACGCGTGAATCCGACATCAGGCGTGGGATGTAATCAGCGCCCACAGGATGTGAATGATTTCCAGTGTTTGAGGCATTCCACATCTTCGTCAATATCCAGTGAAAGGCAATTATGAGATTTTGTGTCTAGCGAATTAGACATGCTTTGCAAATGCTTGGATCTCAACAGTGGACATGTGAATCAATGATAATCAACCGAATCATTGTGACAAAACAAAAATGGTTTTACTAGAAAAGAAGTCAATTTCTTACCTACAAAGCAAGTCCAGCAACTACAGCGCAGCCAACATTATTGTATCCAGAATATCCAACACTGCCGGTTTTGTTTAAATGGAATCTCTGAAGAAAGTGTGACCGCAACATCATTAATTGTGATCTCCGAAAATAAAGAGGCACTTGCACTGCACAACAGTAAACACCGTGAAATATAGTCACAAACAATGAAGAATCCTTCAAGAAGTACGGTTTGAAGCCACAACAAATATCATCATTTGATCTGCTGCCGCGAGCAAAAGAAGATTCGTCGTTTTGGACTACATCACGACACACTACCAACCACGGATGCCACTACAAGGTGACATAGGCGGCAACGGCGCTTCAGGCGCGGTACAACTGCAATGGCTCGTTGATGTCCGCGATGTTTACGGAGTGTGTGGAAATCCAATGCGATTTGGTGAGTCGTACTCATTTTTTAACGATTCTTGACCCGAGTATTTTCTCACAAAGCGAAACTTTACTTTTAAATTGCCAGAAAAACTTTAAAGTTTACCATTTGAGATTAACAATGAAAAAGTTAGCAGTAACAAACAAGTTTACGAAGTGACTATTTATGACACTCACTTATTTTTACGTTCTACCCGACAATTGTTCGAATTACGATATTGTAATAGATCGAGCTATAGTTTTCTTCGTTATAAAATCGAATCAACACTACTACGTTTCTTGAGAGGGAAATAAATGTTGTCAACCGTTGTTTTCAACTACCTTTAAATTTAATGATTTTACAAATGCCTAGTTACGTTACGTATAGTGTTTGGAAGTAATGTAAAGTTTACTAATGTGAGAAAAAGCGCGGTTCTATGGATTTTAGTGATTGAAAATATTGCGATGTGCTAATAATTGTCTTGAGGCAAATACCCGTTAATTTTAGTAACTCGTAAGTTCCCGTATAGTACAGTTTATTTGATTTTTAAATTTGGTAATCAAGATAATGTCCTATGGAGTCATAATGATCTCAGTGGTGATCGGATGTATCGCGTAGGACTACGGAGTTGGTTTTATGCCGAGTAACCACAAGGATGGTTGTAACACTACAGAAATTGCCGGACAAAAGCGGTACTTACCTTGAAATTTTAGTTTTTGAAAAATGTTTGGTTGTAATGGGTACTTGAACTCTAACTTTAAATTTTATTTTGATATAGGAAATGAGAAAGGAACGTTTAGATAAAGTTTCCCCCCAAATTCAAAGGTCCATTTGATATCACAAAGTGGTGTTTTGTTTTGAAAGTACTAAACTCTAGATACACCTATAAGTACGCACACGATAGGCTGCGAAAAATGCCTGAAAGCCAAATACCTATTGACATTACTGTAGAAAAGGAAAATCGGGATGATAATTGAAACAATAATATTGTTTTATGATTTTTTATTAGTTGCTTAGTTAGAGATGGTTCTTGGTTCGGTTGGTCGACTATACTAGAGGTTAGATCGTAGCCGTAGTCCGTTAGAAGTCGGTATCTGCTCTGAGTAGTCCGTGGATGCGCGGTGCGCGGCTAGCCCTAGTGGAGGTCGGGTCTACTGCAGACCGTAGTGTAGTCCAGGGGGATGCACGGCGATCCATTTGGTGGATGCGCGTAATAGCAAGCATGTGACTTGCTGTGTGGGCTTAATTGCCATTAGGCCACGAACAGGTTGCCAGTCTCTTACTTAGCTAATCATTGCTGTTGTTACATAAGTCTTAGACCATACGTGTGCCCATAAATATCCAAGTAATGATTCAATTGGTAATTGGTTAAAAGTTGATTTGTACCACTGTAAATATTGAGAAATAATAAACCACAAATTCCACTTTATTTTCATAGTCACCTTTGCTATGTGTTTAGTTGTAGCGTAAAGAACTATTACGAAGAAATGAAAATAAAATTATTTTGTCGGTTTTTATTTTTTTGTCACTCTGGTGATTATTGTCAGGAATGACCGAATGGCGTACTGTGTTGTTTTTTTTGCCTGTTTCAGGATAGACACACGAGGACGTGTGCTATGCAGGATGGCCGTGTCGGGGACAGCAGCGATAATTCAAGAAATCTAAGATCGTCAATTGACTACTGTAGTACTAAGTAGATTTAAAATGGCGCGAACGCCGTGTGACGTAACGACCGGTTGCGTTGCACGTGGGCGGGCTCGTTGGACAAGAGTGTCGATTCTCTTTCTGACTGTCGTGGCGACAACACTTGTCTTACGATTCTGTCAGTTCGTCTGCCAGTAGTTAAAGTTGCTACTTGATAATTGTAATTCTGTCGATTAATAGTGAAAAGAATCATATTGTGTAACGTAATTGTCTATTTGCTCTCTTGAGTATCTACGCCATAATATTGTAACAACTATTGTAATGCCTGATGATTGAAAAGAGAACCTGGTGAGTTTCTTCGGCCCTTCTTCTCACCAGAATGTCATTTACCGAAGCGGCCAAAAGAATCAGACGAATAAATGATTTGATCTGACATGAATCCACTTCTTTAACCAACATACCTCAACGGCCAGGATTCTGCAGCTAACCCATCCTGACCTGACCGTCAGTCACGCGTGAATCCGACATATATATATTTTTATGAAATAGGGGGCAAACGAGCAGACGGGTCGCCTGATGGTAAGCAATCACCGTCGCCCATAGCCCATTATATATGGTAGTATCTTAACTTTGGGCATTTAGGACAAGCAGACAAGTACCAGCGCTCGTCTAAGTGAAGGATTATTGAAACAGAATCCTAAGAGAAGCGAAAATGTTAACGCCGAAGATGAAAATAATGTTACTATCCTATGACACATGCTACTTATACAGAATGGCCCATTTCGATCGGTCAGGACAGTATGGGAAAGTCTGAAACTATAAGACATACGAAGATCTGTTCTTAGGAACCATGTCATCGATTTTAGGGACAAGAAAAACTGCATACATAGATTTGAAAAAAAAAACTTCTACTTTAACCGGGAATCGAACCCGATCGTTTTGAAAAATCACATTTCTTTTCAGGAAAAGCTTTTGAGTATGACCCAGCAGCTTGCAAGCTTACATACAAACATTTCAAGTCAATAAAGAGCTTGGAAAAAGCTTGTAGCATGGATGGTGTTTCAAAGTCAGTGCTACGCTTCTACGCGTCGTAGCAGCCAGAGATGGCAGCGCCCTCGACGTTTTAGTTTTAGTTTTATTTTTCAAAACGACCGGGTTCGATTCCCGGTTAAAGTACAAGTTTTTTTTTCAAATTTGTATGCAGTTTTTCTTGTCCCTAAAATCGATGACATGGTTCCTAAGAACAGATCTTCGTATGTCTTATAGTTTCAGACTTTCCCATACTGACCGATCGAAATGGGCGCCAAAAGAAAAGAATAGAATCAGACATGTAAAAGTGCCCTTGAGGGCCTACTTGCAGAAATAAACTACATTACACAACTAGGGTGGTAATACAGAGAAAGGCCGAGATCGCAGAAGTTTGCGGCCCGAGCTGCAAGCGAGGGACGTAAATATGCGATCAAGGGCTTTCTTTATTACCTCCCGTGTTGTGTACATCATTTTATGTCTACGCTGCGCGTACGGAAAAAGCCGCTTTCTGGCCAGGTGTGGCATAAAATGGTTTTTTTTTTCATCTTATTATACCGTGTTATCACTTGTGGCACACGGCGCAGGCGCGTGATCACGGCTGCCGCGCAAAATGACGAAGCTTTTATATAAGTAATGCTGTTTTCATTATAATAAGATCGTCAAAGTAGCGTCTTTATAGAGACACAAAGAATACAAATACAATAGTACATTACTTACCTAGGGCGGTAAAACAAAGAATGTCTCAGATCCCAGGTATTTGATGCCCGAGTCGAAGGCAAGGGCGATAAATATGCGACCTGAGGCATTCTTTATTACCGCCCGTGGTAAGTACAAATGTTACGTGTCCCCCAGGCCATGAAGTGGGATTTTCCACACGCTTAGCGGACGGTTATTGCCACTTTATTATCAGGTGTGACGTAAATATACATTATGCCACACCTAGCCATAAAGTGGCTTATTACATATTACACAACGTATAACTTAATTACAGCCTAAATTATTAAACCAACGTGCCTTCTATAAACAGAGCATGCACTACGCCAGACACGCCCACATAGAGCCACACCCACAGCATCGTTGCACAACACGTGAGATAAATACGAGATTGTAATAGGGAAGTATGTTCATATAAAGCTTTCAAGTTACATCGTGTCTAATTATAATACTGGAGCGGAACTACGAGCGGCTATCGGCGAATTGGGGCGGGGAGGTAATAAAAAACGGCCCGGCCGGCTGACCCCACTAATTGCGCTTATCGGCGCCCGCGCAGCCCTGCCGTGCGTGTCTGTTTACCAACGCTATCATGTGACTCTCTGAGATATTATGTTCTTACCTCATGTTACCATATTTTTTGGCTGATGATTTTTTTTATTGCCTTAGACTGGGAAACAGGCATACGGTCCACTTAATGGAAAGTGGTCACTGTGTATCAGTGGCGTGGCGTAAAAGATATCCTTGGGCAAGCCGGTGCAGATTTGGCGTACATTTTCCTTAAGAGCTGTAGAATAAGGAACGCATATGCCTGATATTAGGCAAGCCGGTAGGAATCGAGTTCTTTGGACGCCACGCTACTGCTGTGTATAAACATTTGTAACACCAGATGCGTTACCAATGCGTTGCCGGTCTCGAAGAAATTTGATGATAGCATATTAAAAAAAGTGTGCGACCAAGAACGCTACCTTGAGGTACACCGCAACCTCAGAGTCACTCATGTAACCTCCAAAGTAAATACTGTATGACTGTATCTCATTGTTGGTAGATGGTTAAATACCCATAGACAATGGCAATATCTGAGTAGTAGTATTTACTACAGTGGCTGCTCAGATTAATGGTCTTATCAGACCAAGTATCAATGCGCTTACACCAAACGGACATGGTGACGATATCCGCTCCACGGATTGCGCGATAAAGCGACTAGTAGGTGGTTTTATTTATCGATAAAGGCATATAAGCATCAAGCTGTGTCAGTATAATCACTGTCCTAGTAAAATAGTACTTACTACTGAGCAGAACACCATGGCAACGGGAGGTTGCTTGTTTGTCAACTCAACTAGTAAACAAACTTCAAATAATGTCAAATCAGATTTTGTATTTTTTATGTTTTGAAGGAAGTAAATAATGATAATGTGATTCTAAATACTTAAGATGTAAAAGGAAACACCATCTCGTTGTAAGTTTGACGTGTTAGATCTCCTTTTGCAGCGAATACGGAACAATTTGGCATATTCACGGAGATCTCTTGAGGTGAGACTAGATTTAGTCTGACGACTAATTCAATTGCAACAAGTTTTATAGAACGAATATGATCACTGGCGTAAATTGCTTGGCAAAGAGGAAATACTAAGCAAGGCCACTCTCTACGAAGTCCACGTTGATCTAAAGGTGGTTTTCCACCGGCAGGGCGAGACGAGACGAGACGAGGATTGAATTGAAATTTGTATCAAGGTGCGCGATGCGCGAGCGGTGATGCGCGAGGAGAGGATTGTAAACTTCATACAAATTTCAATTCAATCCTCGTCTCGTCTCGTCTCGCCCTGCCGGTGGAAAACCACGTTAAGGGTAAAAAGGTGTGGTTGAGCACGAGCTGCCCCCGTGACACGCGGAAGCGATAGCTTATCTTCGCGAAACAAAACATTGATATGCCTGTGATATAACTAGGTACTCTAGAGATGACCCACAACTGTTATCGGGAAGTTTAAATTTTCTCCGCGATTCTTTTCTAGTTATCTTCGTTTGTTATGAAAACAATGGATTCAAAGTAAGCTAATATAGCTTATTTAGACGCCAATCTATCGATTGTTCATTACAACAGTTACAACTGATATTAACCAAATTCGGGTGTAACTGTGTACAGTGAAAAGATGACTACTTAAAGACAGGGTTAGAAAGATATTACGAATTCATTTTATTTTGAAAAACAAATATTTATAAGCAAATAGCGGCGTTATTAGACGCTGCCTGTTTCCGTATTTCATAATTTTTGAAGTAATGGTTCCACATGGTTGAAAGTAGATAACGAAATGTTATTAGAATGTCTGAAGTACATAAATTGCTAATTGCAGTAATAGTTAATTCCTTGATTATTATTAGGTATAATTAGTTCCATGTGCGGGTAAAGATCTTACGCAACATACCTATATTTATACACATAATTTTTTATATCCGTACTTGAGATGCATAACACTGGAAGTCCTATTTTTCCATACTTACTTACAGTGTTATGCTTCTCAGCTCAGGTACCTACAGATATTATGTATGCAATGCGTTAATACATTTATAGCAAAGCCTGTTTTATGATGGTTGTATATTAATATACTCGTAAACTCACTTTTGACTTAACGACAGCAGTTACTTATATCGTTATTTTTTTGCATCAGTAAATAGAGAAGGATTTACATAAGATAAGTCATTTTCAACTCCAGGACTCAATTTCAATACCAAATACTAATTAGAAATAACTAGATATAAGTAGACTTAATATCAACTGCCAATAAGCTGATCTGATACATTTCCATTTACTACGTCAATACTACAACAAAAAATGCGAAACAGTTGTATATCAAGGTAAATAAAAATCACCTATTCCAAAGTCCATCAAAAATACTTTCTCAGCGATATGAAAATAGGAATAAATTGCTGTCTCAGCAGAAAAGTAAATGCGTGTACGATAGGTGATGAGGACAAGGTTCTTGTGGGTTCAGAGTTCAAGACAGGTTCTTAGCTAAATGTATAGGAAGTGTCGTCATACTATGTATGCATGCTGTACCATGCGCGATCTTCAAATCAGCTAAAATAAAATCTATGCCTGAATATATTAGGTGCTAATAAAATAGGTACCAATATTTTTAGCGCTGATAGTACTCAGCTTTCTGGGTTTATTTATGTATAAAACAATAAACAAATTATGTACGTTTTTTGGAGAAAACTAGGGGAGTAAGTTTGCTACGTAAAGCACCCTGTTAATGAGATAAACAATAATCAGTGATTAAGTTAAGACCTCTTTGATTATCTTATGGTTACTAACTTTTCACTTTTCAATATGAATGAACTGGCCATCAGTAGCGTAGCGTCCAAAGAACTCGATTCCTACCGGCTTGCCTAATACAAGGCATTTGACCACCTTATTTTACAGCTCTCAAGGAAAATGTACGCCAAATCTGCGCCGGCTTGCCCAAATTATTTTACGCCACGCCACTGTTGCCCAAAGATATCTTTTACGCCACGCCACTGCTGGCCACTTAACAGAAAACGACGTCCACTTGACAGAAAATGTTCTTGTCAGGTAAATTAACAGTATGATTAGGGATGTAACGATACACAATTTTGCCGATACGATACCGATACCGATATTTGTGGTAAATTATCGGCGATACCGATACTGATACCGATATCCTTAGCTAACTAATGAATTATGAACTTCAGATTTATTATTTGTATGTCCTTATTATACCTAAAACTTGGCTATATTTAACAAAGAGTCAACCTTGAAGGTGTAAAGTAAAAATAAATAAATAGTCAACACAGATTTTTTTTATTATGAACCAAATGTATAATTAACATAGTAATTATTATTGCACAAGGTAATAGACCAATATATAAATTAAGTCGGTATTTGAAATTACTTTTTGCAGATTTTTTTTCATACAATAAATTCTTTTCACGCTCTTAAAATAGTTAAAATATCGGTTGTATATTATCGGCGATACCGATATATCGGCCGATATATCAGTATCGGTATCGGTATCGTTACATCCCTAAGTATGATTAAGTTTGGGTAGAATTTTAATTTATTTATTTTGTTCATGAAATGAAAAACAAAAATATCATATTATAAAAAGTTTCCTTTGTTTCTATAAAAAGTTAATTGTGTTGATGTAAGTTAACATCTCTTAAAATACTGGTACCTAATTTGTTAGCACCTTATATATTAGGTAAATACCTTTTTATGTTTTTGTAAAAGAAAAAAGGAAGACCAATAAGTAGAGTATATAAGTGTACGCACGCGGGCTATTTAGTTTTCCGTAACTTAATGTCCGATATGCAATGCACCTAAAGTAAATAAAAAAAATATTTAAGCGTTCGGAAAAAAATTGTTTAGTTGTTTCTAAAGTAACACATTAAAAAACTACAAGTGTCTGAATAACCTCCTCTTTGAAGGACTCTCCTTCTTGAAGGCAGTAAATAAACGAATCGTCACATGATTTCACACGCTCGCGTAGAATAATCTCAGTCCAGCTGATAACATGTTTATTTTCTTTTATTAATTAAGCTATATCGCTGACCTCCGCCATTTTCCGTGAGAAACTCAATATCATTAAACATAGTTATGTTATAATAATAATAAGTACTTACACATAGGTGAATGTAACGAATGATTCACAAGCCTTTAACTCGATCTGTTAAGATCTGCATTTGAACGACGACAGGACTGCTTTCATTCATTGTCATGGTTTGAGCACATGATACAATAAATTGGGATTATTTATACACGAGTTAATTAAGTTAATCTGTTTGTTCAATCTATACAGTTTACACGTAAGAAATTGGTTACCAGTTAATCTTGAAGTTTTAAGTCAATTTTGGAAGCAAACAAAAAGAACTTTGTTGCCAGTGGAAGTATTATTTTACGCAAATGGTGATCTAACTTCTAATTTAAGTTTTGTTTCTTGCTTTTTCATATTCATATTCATATATTTAAATGTGAATTGGTACTAAATGCCGGTTGTACAATATTATTACGCCAAATCTCTGACTCTTTAATTTCAAATTAGAATATCTCATAAACGGCTCAACCGATATTGGTGAAACCTAGCCAAGAACATTCTCGATTAAATCGCCTTTCAAGCTAAAAAACTAAATCAAAATCGTTAACCCGCTTGGGAGCTACGATGCCACAGACAGCCACACAAAGCCACAGAAACTCACGTCAAATTTATAACACACCTCTTTTTGCGTGGGGGGTAAAAATAATAACCACGATGGCATAGGGTTGGCTATGCAAAAGTGGGTAGGTTTAGAGTTACCGCTATTTTAGGTATAACTTTGACTCATGATTTATAATGGCATTCCGATCGGGATAAATGTTGGCATTGACACCTTGAATGAACATTGATGTTAATAAGTTTTATTAAAGCCTAGCCTGAACATGGGTGATACCCTGGCGGGTTATGTTTATATTTATCTCTTATTATATGTAAAAATGGTTAATTAGGAAAAACGGTGAGAGAAAATCGATGTTAGACCGTATCTTAGACTATAATGAAACATATAGACCGATCAAAACAACTTGAATAACAATACTCTATCAACTCAGGTTCAATTTGTTATTGTTTACTGCACTTGCATTTATAGGTATTGATGCCTACTATATTTAACCCTCGATGCAAAGGGATGATAAGTTTGACGCCTGTCTGTCTATGGCACCGTAGCTTCTAAACGAGACACGATGTCAACATTTTTTAAATTTATGCAGAATTTTATATTTTACCCGCAGCTTGGTACGCGCCATACGCATTATATTATTCTGAGAGAACTTGTTTTTCGGATAAAATATCCTATGCTTCAATACATTTGTGCACCAAATTTTACCTCAATTCATTAAGCCGCACTAAACAACAAACATTCATACATCTTCAATGAACTGTCACATTCATAGTATTAGTCGGTTTGTTTCATAATTTTCAGTGTTTTATGAAAACAGGTGACATAACGCGAATTACACCCAACTGATCACCTACGAGGATAAGTTTAACTGTTCCAGCAGACCTCGTTGGTTCGTGTTTTTATTTAACCGCTCTGCAAAAAGTCATAAATGGACGCGCAAATCCTAGTAGCTTCCATTGGGATAGGACTAGGGCGTGCAGTACCGGGAAATTTTAGTATGGTAGTACCGGGAATTCCCGGTACCTACTGCACGCCTTATAGGTCAATCACCAAGAGCTCGCCTTTTACTTCGAGTCAAGGCCAATCTTACCTTCAACAGGAAATATGATCTTCTGCTCCGTCCTCCCGTAGTAATCATCAAACTCGGGCGGTTTATCAGTCCCCTGGCTGAGCGTCTGACCCTGCGCCACCGGCATCGGCAGACTGTTCACCGGCACCGCCACCGACGGCTTCTTGCTCAGCCGCAGCTTCTTCAAAATCTGCCGCTTCACGAACTCCAACCTGACATCGGTCAGATCCACGTCCCCCCCACAATTAGCGCAAAATCCCATCACCGGGTCCAACACACTGACTAGAATGAGGCACAGAAACACGCGCGCGATCATCGTGAGGTTTCTGCGGCGCAGGCAGTTGAAGTACGCTAGCAGGTCGAGACGCATGCGTGCGGCGCGGCGGGCGGCGCGCGAGTGCCCGCCGGGGCGCCGCGCGCGCATATATACCCGGATGTTTAGGGGTTCAAGGCTGGGTACGGGGCTGCTGCGGCGTGGGCGGCGACCTTGGGTGCCGCCTTAGCGATAGAGGCTTGAATCGGCCAAGCGACATATTTTGACTAAGGTGTAGAATTTGTGAAGTTAGGGCTTGTAGAGTTAGGGTTAACACTACTCGTAAGCGTTAGACGCTTGGCTCTACATGAGATCTGATAACTTTTTAACTGTGCGAGGTGTATGGTCTCTGGTAACATTTTAAATGTTTCCGGTGGGATACAAGTTACAACTAAACATCACTTGTATTTGCTTCGGCAGTGCATACTGAACATCATTTCTGATAACAGATTGTCTTAGATTGGCAGGCGGCAGCCGGGAAAGACCCTTTGGGAATTGTGCTAAGTAACGTGCCCTAGCTTTGGAGTGACTTTTAGCCGGGAAAGGGTTACTGTTACTACAGAGGTGATACCTCACATGCGTATAGATCACGTCTATCTGTATCATTAACAACCTAGCGCGGAAAGGTAGCAGCCAGTAACGAATTTACATTAACGGTGTCTTCACCATAGGTAGTGCAGTTTGGAAACTGCGTGGTTCACTGGACTGATGGTGTCTGGTCCGATGTATAAGCTCAATCGAAAAAGCAAATCGTTTTTACGTTTGAGAAAAATCCGTGTAAGTACTAAGTAAATATATTACTTTTTATTACCCCTATCATAAAACAGGCCTAGCTATTTTAAAATGAACGCGCAAAATAAATCCATAACAGGAATAGGTACTGCATAGCTGTCCCTTTAAGGAAAATAAGTATATATTCATGTATTTATGCAGCTCAGACATAGGCAGTCCGTTTCTCCGAGCGACGCATAAGGAGAGTCGGGATAGTTGACGTTTTTCTGTAATTCTTGGTAGGCTTGCCTTTTTGAGCATGTTTATCTATTAACCATTTTTATGTCTGGAATGTTACAAGTGAAAATTAAATTCACGTCAAATTGAGATTTCGCGACCAGTTTGACAAGGTTTGCAAATGACGTTTCGTTTTGTCAGTTTGTCTATCTTCTTTGATGTTAGTTATTCTTTCTCATTTGCCCAAAGATCTTTTTCAGACATCTACCATACTTACAGTCAATTATGTCGGTCAGACGATTTTTATGTATTTTCCTCCTTTTTGTTTTAAGGAGTTTGTCTATTCACAGTTAGTGTCAATATAATTTTTAATCTACTATTTGTATTTCATAATTATGTACGTTCACTTCATAAGCAGCACAGTTATTAAGTTTCAATTGTATGTACATTTATATTTAGTAATTATGAATATTTAATATAAATTGCTGTCGACACATACTCCCCGTTCTGGAATCAAAATTTCAACCTACTCAACTAGGATTTGACAGCAAAGGAGGCTGCGAGGCCGCCGTCCACGCCTGTCGCACATTCCTCCAGAACTCGCAAAACACAGTACTCTTAAAATTAGATGTCAAAAATGCTTTCAACTCGGTTTCTAGAGACACCATGCTAAACGAGGTCCACAGTAACATCCCAACAATATACCCATACGTTTGGCAATGCTATAGTTCTCCTTCCCACCTCAAATTCAAAAACCACACCATTCTATCATCTGTCGGCTGCCAACAAGGCGACCCACTGGGGCCGGCCATTTTCAGTCTTGCCATCCACCCGAGGATCACCGAACTTACCTCCAAATTTAATACTTGGTACTTAGATGATGGTACGCTAGGGGGTGAACCAAGTGCTGTCCAAAATGATTTCATATCTAAATTTGAAGATCTAAATTTGAATCCATCGGCCTGGAACTAAACTACAACAAGTGTGAACTTTACGTTGACCCAGATGACGTTCAGAGACACGACATTATACAAACTTTTGAAAATCTCTGTCCTGGCATCAAAATCCTCTCCAAAGACTCTCTTCACCTCCTAGGGGCACCGGTATTCGTTGATGCCATCCCAAATTTTACAAACAAAAACATCGACCATTTCAATACGTTTTCCGACCGCCTTAACCAAATTAATCCCCATATGGCTATATTTATTCTTCGAAACTGCCATTTCGTCCCTAAATTCACCTACGCCATGCGCTGTAGCCCCTTTTGGAAACTTCAAAATTACTGTGAAAAACTCGACAACATTATCTGGATACAAATAGAAAAAATTATAAATAGCAAAATTACCAGTAGAATGTTCCTGGTTGCATCCCTGCCAGTAAGGTTCGGTGGTCTAGGAATAAGGCAAATCTCCAGCGTCGCCTTACCGGCGTTCCTGTCCTCAGCACACAGCACGCTACCTCTCACAGGTAAAATACTTAATCCATCACTTGGTGATTGTGAGATAGCGTGCTTGTCCGAGGCTACGGACGCCTGGAAGATGGCCTGCCCTGGCAAAGACACACCCTCCAGAGTGGACATTCAAAAACTGTGGGATGAACCCATCTGCCGGCGGGTGCACGACCACATACTGGAAACCTGCACAACTGCCACAGAAAAGGCCCGTATGTTGGCTATATCGGAGAAGGAGTCAGGCTACTGGCTGCATGCCTACCCCTCGGCCAACTACGGTAACCTCCTGGACCCCAACAGCTTCAGGTCGGCTGTAGGCTTACGTCTAGGGGCCAACATCGTGGAACCGCACCGTTGCCACTGTGGGACACAGGTTGACCGGACGGGTCACCACGGTCTCGCATGCACCAAGAGTGCTGGCCGGCTATCCCGCCACGCCTGTCTCAACGACATCATCCGTCGGGCCCTGGCCAGCGTCAGCGTGCCGGCCACATTAGAGCCGAACGGCCTGGCGCGCGACGATGGAAAGAGACCTGACGGAATGACGCTCGTGCCTTGGCAACAGGGACGGCCACTAGTCTGGGACGCCACGTGCGTGGATACCCTAGCGCCGTCCCACCTTGGCACGACATCGTTGAGGGCAGGTGCAGCGGCTGCCGCAGCTGAGGCAGCAAAACGCCGTAAATACGCAATCCTCGGCGATAACTACATATTTGAAAGAAAGAAAGAAAGAAAGAAAGAAAAACATTTATTCAATAACGCACACAAAAACAGGACTTGGGGCAGATACACAGAAACAGATCACATAACATATGCGTTCAGGAGTACACAGTGGGTCCAGCAATGTGTGCGATAATGAAAAGGCCTTGACTCAGCATTGTGTTACAGTTTGCAGGTGATGCAAGCTGTAACGCTGTTTTTCTGTCAGAGCCTTACGGGGTCCGGTCCGACTTGAGAAAGGCGTAAGCCAAACATTTAATAATAACAAAACAAAAGACAAATAACTACTAATAAATTACATGCAAACTTCAAAATATTTTTTTTGTAAAACAGCTAAAGCCAGGAAATAAAAATAGAACGTGTCGATATTAAAGTATGTATATCTATTTAATTATATATATATAGTATATATAGTATATCCGGAATAACCAAGAAAATGTTGTATACGTAGGCAGCGACAAGAGGGTTGGGTTATTGGGTTAAGGGTACACGTTGAGAGCAAAAGCATGCAAATAAATATATATATATGTCAAGAAATAGTATTAATAATGAAAAAAACTGTAGATATAAATTGATAACGATGCCTTGCGATGATTTGCGGCGTTTGCCGTGGAGACCCTGGGTCCGTGGGGACCGGAAGCAACAAACCTTTTCAAAAAACTAAGGTATTTGCTTATCCGGTCCTCCGGTGATCATAGGGCTGGCTCGTTCCTCGCCCAGCGGATAGGCATTGCCATCCAGCGAGGCAACGCAGCCAGCCTTATGGGCACCCTACCCACAGGAGGCGACATAGGGGACATTTGTACATATAATCTAGGTCCCAATAGGTTAAGTTAGGTTAAGGTAGCTATTAAGTTGTAAATAATGTGTTTTTTTTTTTAATCTTATATTTGTTATTTACACTAAAAAATAAAAATATAAATTTTTAAGTCGATTTTTCTGCCTGAAACACAGGCACATTTAATTCTTCCTATTTTGTGTATTATAGTACTTTTACTTCTTAAGCAGTCCTTACGGATAGGTGCTTAAATACTTTAAAATCTACACACCAGCGGAAATCATATAATATTGATGCCACGATACAAATACCTATGTTTGTAAACAAACATTACCTACACGCCTGACGCAACAGCTCATGGATTTTCGTGGTCTCGATGAACTATCGATTACAAAATTCATTGCAGATATCGGTTATAGGGTAAAGTTTATTAGCTTATACAATACTCGACCAATCACTACTTAGTATATTTAAGTATTTTATACCGCTATTGGCTAATTAAAAAAGGCTAGCCAAATGGGGTCTTAATCAGACTATATTTGCCCACTTGCAAGTTACAGCTTTTACAGCTTCCTATTCCTTGTGGTCACTCTAACCCTAACACTTCATTATTAGGGTTCCGTACCTCAAAAGGTAAAAACGGCACCCTTATAAGATCACTTTACTGTCCGTCTGTCTGTCTATCCGTCTGTCAAGACCCTTTATCTCAGGAAAAGTATACATTTTGAATTAAATCATAAAAGATAGACTTTACTAAGGAAATCAAAATTTTTAGGGTCAGAATCAAACTTTATTATATGTACATACCTGGGGCAAGTTGGCCTCCATATCCAATAAAAATCTCATGCATATCACGTGAAAGCTAGTTACATAAGCTTAATTTTCTAATATGAGGACAAACTCCAAAAGCCCCGGAAAAGAGAGTTATCAGCATTCAATACTGGGTGTTAAGAGTTAGGTAATTGATTAAGTATCAATTACCTAACTCTTAACACCCAGTAAAGAATCGATTAACTCATAATTAGGATATTTTTAGTGGTCTTAGTGACTAGTCTCTCTACTAAGAAGACACTGGTATCTAACAAATGGATGCCTAATGCCTATTACCTTCATGGGATGAGTTTCCTCTTCGAAGTATTCCTTTGCGCTATGATAGTTCTTCAAAAAGCGAGTAAGTTGCGTACATTAACCTTTCAGACGCCAACGATGGATGTATCCACACCACAGGCGCAACGCCAACGACGGGTTAATTCGTCACGTGCACAGCGATATAAACCTACATGCACCACCGTAACGTTCAATTTCGGTTTTGACACTATTATGTGATGGAGTCTGGTTTGCAACTTTTCTGTTTGACGTAGCGTCAGCGTCGTGGACAGACCCCTCTTTCCCAGTGGGCACTTTGGGCAAGTGCCCAGGGCCCCGCGGTGGATAGGGGCCCCCCTCAGATCAAATACAAAGTCATAGGGGCCCCCCTTATCCTAATATCCCAATTTTTTTGACACTTGGCGACCATTTACATCTCTAAGGAGAATGGTTTTATTATTAATTTAGTTTTTAAGTTATATCGTGAGTCACCGATTTTTTTATATTTCTGTAAGATATTTAGTAAATACTCTCAGTTTGTGTTTTGACGTTTGGAGATCCTTTACACCTCCAAAACATAATATTTTGATAACGGAGACTCCATTAATCTCATCTCCATTAATTTTAGTATGAATTTATTTTCTATTTTTTATTTGTCTTGTTTGGACGCGTAGAGAGACCCTTTACATCTCTATAAATGTAGTTTTAAGTTTAATGTAATGTATTAATGAAATCTTATATTAACGCCATATTGTTGTAATACTTTTTGGTTCAAAAGAGAAACTGGTGAGTTTCTTCCGGCGCTTCTTCTCACTAGAAGGTCAGTACCCGAAGCGCCAAATAGTACATTGTGTATCTAGGGCGGTAAGTAAGGAATTACAAACGAGTGTTTGTTATAAGCCCGAGGTGAAACCGAGGGCTTTAATAACACGAGTTTGTAATTCCTTTACCGCCCGTGGCACACACAATGTTTTTCATCACACTTGTGAGGAAATCTTAATAAAATAACCTTACTTTTCGATCCAGTATGACAAGAAAATATTAAAACAGACAGTGACATTTGTCACATATGTCCATAGACAATGCGAACGTTAAGTCACGTTCGGAAACCATATCAGTAACGGCCATT
This sequence comes from Eudemis profundana, assembly GCA_947034925.1. NCBI lineage: Eukaryota > Metazoa > Arthropoda > Insecta > Lepidoptera > Tortricidae > Eudemis > Eudemis profundana. The sequence continues at coordinate 15,506,144 of OX344818.1, forward strand.
TTAGTTGATTTTATATTTGCAAAATAAAGAAATACATTATTTAAACATTTAATTAATGTTACCGAAATATGTGTTTATATTATGTATTTGCAATTACAGTTATCTTTAAATAAATATTTCAGTGATAAAAGTTAAAAAAGTAAGTTGGCGTTTCCATGTTCAAACATGACAAATAAGAGTAAAACAGAACCAGCGTTTCAAATTTAAAAAGAAAACCATTACGCCCTAGGGCGTAATAGGCCATTTACGGCCCGCAGAACCTTCGTGTAATGACACCATTTTCGAGCAAGTGTGATGAAATAGTACATTGTGTATCTAGGGCGGTAAGTAAGGAATTACAAACGAGTGTTTCTTATAAGCCCGAGGTGAAACCGAGGGCTTTAATAGCACGGGTTTGTAATTCCTTTACCACCCGTGGCACACACAATGTTTTTCATCACACTTGTGAGGAAATCTTAATAAAATAACCTTACTTTTCGACCCAGCATGACAAGAAAATATTAAAACAGACAGTGACATTTGTCACATATGTCCATAGATAATGCGAACGTCAAGTCACGTTCGGAAACCATAGTAACGGCCATTTTAGTTGATTTTATATTTGCAAAATAAAGAAATACATTATTTAAACATTTAATTAATGTAACCGAAATATGTGTTTATATGTATTTGCAATTACAGTTATCTTTAAATAAATATTTCAGTGATAAAAGTTAAAAAAGTAAGTTGGCGTTTCCTTTGAACATGACAAATAAGAATAAAACAGAACCAGCGTTTCAAATTTGAAAAGAAAACCATTACGCCCTAGGGCGTAGGGCCGGCAAAATAGTACATTGTGTATCTAGGGCGGTAAGTAAGGAATTACAAACGAGTGTTTCTTATAAGCCCGAGGTGAAACCGAGGGCTTTAATAACACGAGTTTGTAATTCCTTTACCGCCCGTGGCACACACAATGTTTTTCATCACACTTGTGAGGAAATCTTAATAAAATAACCTTACTTTTCGACCCAGTATGACAAGAAAATACTAAAACAGACAGTGACATTTGTCACATATGTCCACAGATAATGCGAACGTCAAGTCACGTTCGGAAACCATAGCGGTAACGGCCATTTTAGTTGATTTTATATTTGCAAAATAAAGAAATACATTATTTAAACATTTAATTAATGTTAGCGAAATAAGTGTTTATATGTATTTGCAATTACAGCTATATTTAAATAAATATTTCAGTGATAAAAGTTAAAAAAGTAAGTTGGCGTTTCCTTTGAACATGACAAATAAGAGTAAAACAGAACCAGCGTTTCAAATTTAAAAAGAAAACCATTACGCCCTAGGGCGTAATAGGTCATTTACGGCCCGCAGAACCTACGTGTAATGACACCATTTTCGAGCAAGTGTGATGAAAAAAATAATACATATTTAGAATCAGACTTGTAAAAGAGCCCTTGTAAGTAGTTACAGAAATAAATTATTTTATTTTATTATTTTTATTTTAATATGCCCAGATTGCCCAGGGCCTCAAATAGGTTAAAAACGGCCCTGGTCGTGGAGGTTAAACTATCTTGAACTCAACGATAACGTCATCACGACTAGTCTTGAATCATAGAGAAAATAACCTAATGATAATAATCGATGAGTGTTCCAAGTCTGAGACCTTAAAGTGCGGGAACGTATAAGGCAGGTCTTAAAAAGATCAATCGGTGAGAAAGGCATCGTATCGGCGCATGAGGTGTCGGGGTCAAAGATAGGCGGTGGACAGTGGACCCGTGATACTACGCATTGTTGTGCAGATAACTAGTAAAAAATTACACACTAGATGTAAGTGGTTTTTACCCAATTGCTGTCCCTTGGCAGGATTAATTAGGGACTTAACTTTAAGCCAATGTGGAACTTTTTCGACATTTGCGACGACAAGATCATCGTTCTGGGATTAATAAAAACCCCTGAAATCGAGCAATCAGATAATTCATGGGAAAATTTCAACTCGCTAGCTAAAATGTAACACGGTGACATCCCACATGGCGGTAACCTCGTGGGCCAAATCTGGGTACTTGCTGAGTTTATCCTTCTCGGCCTTCACGAGGTTCTCGTCATGGGGGATGGCGATGTCGACGAGCACTGCACGGCGCTTGGATCGATCTATTAGCACGATATCAGGCTTATTGGCTACAATAGTCCTGTCCGTGATGATAGATCGATCCTAATAGAGCGTGGCACGGCCATTATCGAGAACTGGCATCGGTGCGTACTGATAGTACGGCACCTCTTTATTATTTACTGTTATAAAAATAAAACCCGGGTATTACCCGACTCTAAATAAAGTCAGTTCCCCGGGTTTTTTTACGTAGTACTATTAGATACTCAGCATTCCTACTCTGCAGTCGGCTACTAACTTGTACCTTCAGCGTGTCTCACGCTAATGACGTTTAGTATGTATTTCAGTTGTATTGATTTAAACTTTCACGATTTTCACTCATTATAACCAAACGGGACTTGATCGTGTAAAAACATGCTATTACCTCGACGTTTCGGACGTGCCGTGACGTCCATGGTCGCGAAGGGACTGGCGAGGCGGGTGTCAACATCTTCTAGCCGCGCGGGTTTTCCGAACTACCCGCGCTTGGTCTTGATTATTATTTTGCATATTAGGGTTGTCACTCGACCGGCACACAACACTAACAACATCAGGCGATTTGCCGGAAGACACTTGATGATATTTACACATGCTGATGACTGGATTCCACGACGAAGAAAGCTTAAAACCATCTTCCCGATTGAAATTGCGGTGTTTTTTGATTTCAACCGCTTCACGGACAATTCTACTATAGTAATAGCGTTCTGTAGACAGGATCTTGGTATTATGAAACTCCATCCAGTGGTTTGATCCAGACTCCAACACATGCTTCGCTAATAATAGCCTGCAATTAGGTAATAGCATGTTTTTACGCGATTAAGTCCCATTTGGTTATTATAATGTATTTCAGTTGTGTCTGAAAATAAAAAAAAATCGGCCAAGTGCGAGTCGGATTCGCACACGACGGGTTCCGTACCACCATCGCGCAAAAATATGCCAGAAAACACGTTTATTGTTTGGGGACCCCTTTTTATTTTATATTTATTATTTGTTGCATAGCGGTACTAGAAATACACATTATGTGAATATAATTATCTAGTATCTACCTATTACCATTATTAAAATCGAGCAGAAAACGCCGAAAAACACGTTTTTTGTATGGGGATCCCCTTTATTTAATTTTCTTTTTATTATTTGATTGAAATACATAATTCAGTAAACATTTCAAATCTCTATCTATTACGGTTACCATTATTAAGATCGAGCAGAAAAGCCGAAAAACACGTTTTTTGTATGAGGATCCCCTTTATTTCATTTTCTTTTTATTATTTGATTGAAACACATAATTCAGTAAACATTTCAAATCTCTATCTATTACGGTTACCATTATTAAAATCGAGCAGAAAACGCCGAAAAACACGTTTTTTGTATGAGGATCCCCTTTATTTAATTTTCTTTTTATTATTTGATTGAAATACATAATTCAGTAAACATTTCAAATCTCTATCTATTACGGTTCAAAAGATACAGTCATGTGACTGACCGACACAAACGCGTTTCTTGTATGGGGACCCATACACTTTTATTTATTTGTTGTGTTATAGTCATAATAGAAATATACATTCTGTGAAAATTTAAAGTTTCTCCCTATTACGGTTCAAAAGCTGGAGCCCTGCGACTAACGTACCTACAGACGCACAGCGCAGGGTTAGTAATAGGGTTCCGTTGGCAGCCTTTGGGCACGGAACCCTAAAAAGGGCGAACCTTAAACGAAACAGTGGCGTGTCCACGTGGTCCGAGTATTCTCGGCTTCGCTATCGGCAGACAATGGCGATACGACATGGGATCCGGGGCAAGGTCCGACTCGTATCGGCTCAATGCTAGGGTTGTCACCAGGATCATTTTCAAAAAAATCGTACGTAGTTTAGGGCTTAATTTAACCAGGGCTCGGATACCGGTATTTTCTCCATACAAAAATACCGGTAATTTTTCCGTTCTTTTCGCTCTTTGGTTTATTATTTAATTTTTTAAGCCGATTGCCCAATCTAATAATACGAAAATATTACTTGAATACATGATTGAGCCTTACATAAAAAACATAAAATAATTCAAAATATTAGACTATATAGGGGTTTTTGCAAAATACCGGTTCAGAGTCCTGAATGTAACAAACAAAAAGCTTCCTCGCCTAGCGCCTAGCTCATTAGTATTGCCATTCAGCGAGGACATGCTGCCAGCATCTTTGGCACCATGCCACGGGGCCCTTTTTAAATATCATTTAAAGGGTAACCACCATCAGCTTTAGTACAAGTATTTTAATTTAGGAGAGGAAAAATTATTATTGTTGTTATTTACTATAAATTAAAAGACTATGTCATCGACAGGGATATTTGGAAATGATAACGTCCTGCATGAGTAATAATTATTTTTTAATCTAAAGTGTACCTACTGTGCGAAAAACACTGTGTAGTCATTAAGTTATGATATAAGTTAATATTGTAAGACTGTTTCGAAAAAAATATACCTCGCCGAGTTTCTTAGCCGGTTCTTCTCGGGGCAGAGGTTACACACTGGAACCGGTGATAAATCTTGACATTCACAGGTGCAGTTTAGTATGCCTAAATTGAAGAATAAAGTGACTTTGATTTATTAGTTATTAAATAAACCTACCTACCTAACCTAACTTTGTACACAATGTTAATCGTCTTCCTTTGTGTGACGAAAGTTAAGTATATAAATTGTATGGATACCTTTCGTTAGAGAAAGGCACAAGATTAAGATATTGTTAAATTGAACCCTTTACTACCTTTTTTTAAACGACCAGATGGTATCCATTTGTTTTCTGGGACTATATTGGTAGACGTCGAATTCCATTAGCTTGCCTATTGCCAGGCATTCAAAATCCTTTATTTATTTACTTGTTAAATTTATCGTACAAGAGAAAACTTTTCAAACAAAAGGCGAATTTAATGGCATAAGGGACCTGTACCATTAAACTTTAAGGCAAAACTTACAGCTAGTGGGCGGTGTAATATCGTCGATACCAGTTCACAGATCGCATGTTTTCTTACCCTGCAAAAATTGCACACTTTGCTTTGATCGCACCAACATGTCAGCTAATAAGTTGCGTGGTTTGTAGCTTACATAAGCGTTACCTTCAGCTTCCCTCTCTTCTTCCAGAACGCGGGAAATTTAGATTAAAAATGAATGTGGCAACCCTACCGATGCCGTCTATAGTGTAAATTTATCACAACACCATTCACTCGGTTTTCTAAGTTATCACGTTTCAAAAACAAAGCCGTGATGGGTTCCTTCCGGCGCGTATTTGCTTGAGCCAAAGGGTCCAAACAAAACATCGTTTCTATAAATACTGCACATATGCGGAGTAGATAAGTTTGCTCGAAAAAAAAGGGGCACGTTATAACTAAATAGATAAATAATAACTAAATATTGCGGGATATCTTACACAAGTTACCGCGTTCCCTCGGACCTGCACACATTTTCATATGGTCGCTTTGCAGCAAGGACCATTAAAACAAGAGGTCGCCGTTCTCCATACAAAAAGCTGTTCCCCGACAACGCCATCTATGTATAAGCTTGGTATAACAATTATATCATTTACAATTATTCAACTTTGCAAGCGTGACACAGTATTTAAATATTAGAATTTATTTATTATTAGCTGTTTACGAACTAATTGTTACTGTACAATCGAAGACACTGCTAACTGACCACTTGTCACCCTTATTACAATGTATTTAAGGTCTACTGATGGTCACTTAACTATGTCTTCGTTTGTACTGTGTTTCTTTTTTCAATTATAACATCGTAAAATGTTTAGTTTTTTAGCGCCATAGCTTTTGCCTGGATTGGATATCCCCTTGCGGTCGGGGCACGATCCAAAGTATAGAGAATGACAGTACTCTTGTTTTAATGGTCCTTGCTTTGCAGACTACACCCGGACCGCAGCACCAAAAAAAACTCTTAGAAAATATCAAATTGATAATATTTGTTGGTTAGGATTTAGATACACGTTAGTACTGCCAAAGTATTCAAGTCAAATATGGCTCCAACTAAACAAAGCCATTTTTGTACCAGATAACATATTATATATAACAGAGACAAAATCATGCCTTAATAAGATAATTAGTGATTTTGACTTTGGACATCATGAAACCTTAATATGCACAGTATAATTGCATTCCACGCCTTTATATCATCAATATCTTATTAACACAACAATAAAGTCTACTATCTCGTGAAACCAAAATGCAAGTCACATTTCAAAATAAACGAAAGTTCAGAAGATCAAGTACATTATTAAAATTAATTGGAACCTCTTTATGAACTGTAAAATCATCAATTATTTTTTACTACTTAATTGAAACTTATACGTGTATTGAGCGTCCTTGTGAGATAAACGAAAATCGGATTTAGTGTTTTACCTCAAAAGCAAACATTTCTTGCAGCATTTCACCTAATCGCACTTTATCTCGGTAGAACAAAATCTCTATAGACTTTTTTTACTTGAAGAAATTTTTCGCGTGGCTTTTACATTAGTATAATTAATTTAATGTATTTTTCTACTCCTGTACTGTTATCTGTCTTTTACTTGGTCACGAACACTAATATAAGAACATACATAATATGAGTTCAGAGAAGTCTATACTCTATTCCCCATAACAGCACTAGTGTCGTTATAGTCACTTTACGTTATTGCTAGCAGCCACAGACTTCTAAATCTAGGTTAAACTTAGGTCAAGGATTAAGCGCTCAATTTTAACTTTACGGTAAAAATGCACAACTACCAACTTAACAAACAATTAAATTCCTACGGTTTTTAAGAAAAACAAAACTTTCCGAACTAAATTCATTGATGCCAACATAAAAAAAGTATTTTTAATTGAAGTATATTTTAAATTAAAAAAAAAAGTTTACCATAGACACATAACATACTGTCAGTCAAACGTCATATTTGCCTTGTTTCCAGGTTATGATTAATTTTGTATTTTATAATTTAAAACCTAGTCGTAGAAAAAGTATTGTATGCAAAGTTGTATAATTAAGTCAAAAAACGCTCATTGCGTCTCTATTTGCGATACTCGCCGCATTCGCGGCTCGTATCGCAACTCACGCAATTCGCATTTTTTGAACCCACTTATACAACTGTTGCATAAAATACTATTTTTCTACTCCTGTACTTTTATCTGTCTTTTACTTGGTCACGAACACTAATATAAGAACATACATAATATGAGTTCAGAGAAGTCTATACTATACTCTATTCCTCATAAAAGCACTAGTGTCGTTATAGTCACATTACGATACTACTAGCAGCCACAGACTTCTAAATCTAGGTTAAACTTAGGTCAAGGATTAAGCTCGCGCTCAATTTTAACTTTACGATAAAAAAGCAAAACTACCAACTTAACAAACAATTAAATTCCTACGGTATTTAAGAAAAACAAAACTTTCCGAATTAAATTCATTGATGCCAACATAAAAAAAAGTATTATTAATACCGTCACTGCGTGTCACTAGCGAGTAAGTATACTTGAAATTTAAAAAAAGTTTACCATAGACACATACTGTCAGTTTTATGTCATATTTGCCTTGTTTACTCGCTATGTTTAATTATGTATTTTATATTTTAAAACCTAGTCGTAGAAAAAGTATTGTATGCAACGTGAGACGTAAATATGCGATCGAGGACTTTCTTTATTACCTCCCGTGTTGTGTACATCATTTTATGTCTACACTTGGCCAGCAAGCGGCTTTTTTCGTACGCACAGCGTGCGGAAAAAGCCACTTTATGGCCAGGTGTGGCATAAAAAATAAAAATGCCCATTTACAGATACGCGGCGCCTCTTCACCCGCTATTGCACAGAATTATTGTTGAAAACAAAAATGACACACAAAAATGATAAAACTGTCTTAGCAAGTCATTTGGTCATCAGATGGCTTTCAATTTATCTGTACTTAGTTATCTCGTAGTTATTAATTAAGGAGCAGCCGAGCGTGCAATGGGTCCCGCGTGCTGATTAGGAAATAGATAATTTTTTATAACCCGATATTTCCATGGCATGAATTTTAACTCTTTGTGGGGTCGTTTTAACATACTTGAGCGGCGTGACAAAGCGTCTGATGCAATGTAATCCCCATATTGCTTACATCGAGTGACAAATGGAGGCTGTTTGCAGAGTACTGGCAAATGGGTGCTTGGGGAGTTATTTGGAGAGAAATGCACTGGTCAATTTGGAGTTTTATATTTTCCGAAAGAATACAATACGAGTATGTTGGTTTGATGGCCGCTCTGATGAGAACTAAATCATATTTTATACTGGCAAAAAATATTAGTACCTACGTAGGATGAGTGTACGCGATGTACTTTCGTTCGTAGTGAATTTACTCGGTGGACTCTGCTGATAGCGCCGCTAAATTCACAAATATAAAAGTATTGCTGTGGCCTACTTATTTGCAGAATAAATATTATGAGATTTTGACTACAAAATTTCAGATTTTTCAAATCGTCCATCCACGCGCCCCACTAACGCACTGTCGCAAAGTAACATCCGACTATTAAATGAACGCTGTATAAAGATTCGACATCTTTAACATAATAATATCTCGTAAATAGAGTCCGACTGAAATTTGGAAAATAATGCAAATTTTCGATATCTGTAAATGTGGTATTAAATATTGTTGAATTTAATTGACATTAATGTACTAAACCAAAATGACGATTTTGCAGATGCGACAGTAGGTATTACTTGGCGCTTGTCGTATCCTAATTCTAGGTACTTCTCGTCTTCAAACCAGGACATGTCCGTACCGCGGGACGTATGGCCACCCTGACGTAGTAACGTCTCTGATTAAGTAAAGAGTTTGTAAACATGAACCCAATGGCAGCCGGGTGCGGCGTGATTTTGTGCCAATTTTGATATCGCTTCTATGATACCTAACAGGGAAAACGCAAGTTCAACTCGAGACAAAAACGTGATGATATCGAAACGAGATTCCTTTCTAAGGGTATCAATGGAGAAAGTGGGGGGGGGGGGGGAGATTATTGTCTCCATACAAAAATACCGATATTTTTTCTTTCTTTTCGTTCTTTGCTTTATTATTTCATTTTTTAAGCGGACAATCTAATAACGAAGTTATTTCTTAAATACATTATTGAGCTCTACATAAAAAAATAGCATAAAATGATTCAAAATATTTCGGAGTTTTTCCAAAATACCGGTTCCGAATCCTGTGTGAAACAATATCGGCTCACAGAGGTCCCCTCGGGACTGAGGATCGCAACCACATATTGTTAGTCGCCAAAGGGTGCGGTCATAGGCCGGATGGATCTGCATTGCCGCAAACCAACTTCTTAATGGAGTGACAAAGCGTGGCGTCTGCGGCACAACCAACTACGACAACCGGCCTTACGCCGTGAGCACAATAGACTAAAGCGCGAAGTCTCAAATGCTCTAAGCGTTCTACGAGAGGAATCTTGGCTAACAATAATAGAAGATCCAAGAGATAATCGGACTCGCATGTGGCGGATCCAGCGCAGCATGAAAACACCACCACAGAAGCTACCACAGATTCCAAATTGTGCAACTGAAAAAGAAACTATCGATACACTCGTTGATGCAGCTATAGTCAAAGAAGCAACTATCTCACCAGAAGATGAAGGCTCAGAGATGACAACGCCCTTCCAACCACTGGACCTAACATCAACTGACGAAATTAAAAAAGCACTGCGACGTTTTAAGAACAAGAAAGCGCCTGGCCCAGACCAACTACGAGCGGACGCTCTGAAACTCGGAGGAGAAGCGTTCTTAGAAGCGTACAAAAAAGTAGCGAACTATGTGCTTACAACAGGCTATTTCCCACGCCGTTGGAAACAAGGAGAGTGCATTTTCCTACATAAATCAGGAAAAAACCATCGAGAAGCTAAATCTTACAGACCCATAACGCTACTCAACATCATGGGCAAACTGTGCGAAAGATTGATACTAGCGAGATTGGTAGAAACTAGCCAACGACTCCAACCTCCGTTCCAACATGGGTTTACACAGGCACGTGGAACTGGAACTCAAATACTTCGTACCGGTAAATTTGTCACCGATGCGCTCAACGCAAAGGACAGTGTTGCGATGATTTCTACCGATTTAAGCAAAGCTTTTGATTCAATTAATCATCGCGGCCTAATCAAAAAGCTATACACAAAAAATGTCGATAATAACATCATTAAAATTCTGGAAAACTACCTGATGGACAGAACTGTGCGAGGCAAGTTCCGTACTACTATAGGAGAAGAAATGAACGTCCCACATGGCGTACCACAGGGTTCAATACTTGGACCTGTTATATTTAACTTATACGTTCATGATATATGTGATGATAATGACAGATTACAAGGCATTAAGCTGTCGCAGTACGCGGATGATCTATGCGTGCTTCACAGAGCGGCTCGTCCTGATCAGGCCACAACCAGGGCAAAATGGGCAGCAGAGACTATTATCGATTACTATAAACGATGGGGACTAAAATGCAACATTGATAAGACGGAATGCATCATGTTCACCAAAAAAAGGGGTTACAAGCCGACGGTTAAACTGAAAGACCAAACATTGCCGTATAAAAAAGAAGTGAAATATCTCGGAGTTATTTTCGATAAGACAATGACAATGGGACCACATACAAATCTAGTAACGACAAAGGCAAAACGAATACGTGGAGCCCTCAGCCCGATTATCGGTTACTATGCAAAGACAGACATCCAAGTAAAGCTTGCCATTATTCAGGCGTGTCTGTTGCCGGTGCTTGACTATGGTACCGTACAACTTCTGCCGCGGTATAGTAAAAGCAATCTACTTAAAATAGAACGACAATACCGGATGGCTTTGAAAACCGCAGCACAGTTTCCTCGACGCATACCAACTAAAATGTTATGGGATACCCTAGATTGGGACCCATGGCACATCCGTATACATGATTTACATCAGGACATGCTGGAGAGACTAAAACAGCTGAACATAGCAGACCTTGAAGCCCCTGGGGATGCGTATCTCGGCTACGGTCAATTTAACCCACTACTTACGAACCATAGAATTGGAGACATTCCTTACATCCCCAATAGTAAAGACCGCAGGCGACAGCTTAGTAAAAGAGAAACTGTCCCTAGGCCACATAGGTTGTAAGTTAGTTTTTAGTTAGTTATTAGGTACACAACAAAGCATTTCACTTGTTAGTTGTCTTTATATAAAGAAACTTGCATAAAATAGAATACACCACACTTGCACTGATCTCATCTAGACTTAAGCGAGCTGATACACCCCTGAAAAGAACAGGGACATAAATTGTAAACATTAACTATGAAAATAAACAAATTCTGATTCTGATTCTGATTCTGATTCTTAATGGAGTCAGACCCTTGCTGGTGCTGTTCCCTGAGCACGCCTCCCATTTATTTGGCCCAAAATTATTTGTTATGTACAGGGGTAGGTACAGTAAGTGATGCCGAAAAGTATTTTTCCCGAAAGCTCGCTTTTCTTGTACAAATTTCATACTTAATTCCGAAACCCGTAATAGTGTTAAAAAAAAATTGTTGGGTCTTTATACAAACATATTTAAATATTTTATATTAAGTATATATACAGTAGGTATACGATAAACTACTACGAAAAAACTAAGTATTTTGGGGTAAATAGCGTTCGCATGCAATTTCAGGGTAAGATGCTTTCGAAAGGATTTTCCTTTTGTGGTATTGAGCTGTTCACAATATACATATAGATACGGCGACAACTATAGCTATATTGGTTGACTAGTATGTATATTTAACCGACTTTCAAAAGAAGGACGGTTCTCAATTTGTCTGTATGTTTGTCACGTGATTACTCGAAGACGGCTAGACCAATTTGGAAAAACCTTTCTTTGTTTGAAAGAGTATACGAGGTGGTCCTATTGCAACCAAATCAGGATCTAATAATGGGATCTTGAATAAATATAAAATCATTTATTGCCACAAAAACACAGAAAAAGTTACACAGCATAGCCAGGCACAAATACAAAAATTAAAATGCGACTTTATTAGTGGCAACAGGCTCAGGTCTCAGCATATGCTGTGAGCTTAGCTGCACAGCGCTGTTTTTCAGCCTGCACCTGACTCACAGCAAACACTAAACTTAATTATTAAGAGGGAACATTATTCTCATTGCTAACAATAGATAGGTAAATATTATTCAATTCAATTTTCAATTTTTTTATATTTTCAATTTCTCTAGTTATAATAAACAAACAAAAAATAAAGACAAACCTATGTGTGAAAAATACCCAAATCGCTATCGTATTTTTCATGGTGACTACATTTCTTATGGAATAAGTTAATTCAAAGCCGATTTATCTGGGGGCACGGCAGTACCCCCGCCAAGTCGAGCAAAACAAGGGCACGGCCGTACCATGCTTTTCTCGAAGCCATTCAGGCCATTTTCAACCTCCCGTAATTTTGTGCTGGCTAAAGCTAGAACCCTTAATTTTCAGGGATATATAGGGCATAATACTGAAGACCTAAATATATTCTCAATAACATTCAATTTGAATGTATAGTCTAAGAACGATTGCACGTCAAAGTTCCTTAGTTTTGTCACTGACAGACTGACTAATGATCATCATTAGAGACCGGATTTGAAGTAGCGATCTCAATATTAATATGGATATGACTAGTGCAATTTGTTAAATACATGTCATGTTGGTTATATAAGGTCTTAATTTTTACTGTGCATTGTGCAGAAGAAATAAATATTAATGAAGAAGAACATAAAAAAATAAACTATTTCAAAAATTAACAAACGATGTTTTTATTTAGTATCACCATAATTTTTGCCCAATATTTAAAAAAGCTTCCAAAAAGGTTTTTACTTTTTTGTTCCGATAAGTTACATTATTTTTGTGTGCAGAAAAAATAATAAATTATACCAGTCATATCCATATTAATATTGAGATCGCTACTTCAGATCCGGTCTCTAATCATCATAATTCTAAGCTACTTCTAGCAGACCTACAAGCTCCAAATGGTAAAAATAATTATTTTTTAGTCACTCAAAACCTAAACATATATTGCGATTTCAATACAAACTGCATAAGTAAGTTGTAATCATATACAAATACAGGCGATTACAAAGTTACTTTTGTAGTTCAAATTGGGAAATAGAATGGATTGGAATGTGTTAAATAAAGGACGACCACTTACAAAACGAAATGAGATCCCATCAAAAACATTACGTGTAAAAAGATGCAAGTCTCGCAACGCAGTTCTTTTACAACGAAAAAGTTCTCAAATAAAAAATCCTCCACGGGGTCCACGTTCTTAGCGTAATCTCCATCAGGTTGTTATGCGACATTATCGCGGGGTGAGTGACCGCGCGCAGTCAGGAATTGGGTCAAAATGGACTTAGGTAAATATTCATCTCTGCTGTTTTAAGAGTTGGGCCATAATCAGCTTCATTCGCATTTAAATCTTGAAAAAACAGGTGTTTTCGGGTTTTTAAGACAATAACAGTACATGCATGAAAGAGGGAGATTAGCCATGCACCTTAACTAGATCTTCCTTTGGATGAATGGTTGCACGCCGCCTATGTTCCTTCTATTCCACCAACCAGGTCCTGGCGACGAGCTCAGCCGGTCCAGTCTCTCCAGAGGCCGGTTCACCCGGCGGCCCAAAAGCTTACTCACCGACTCGGACGGCGACATCTCAGCAGGATTCGAAAGAATCGTCGCTGAGCGGTCGTTGGACGGAGTCCGACGCACACAACGTCGTCCCCACCAGCGGGGGGTCCTCCTCGCGACAACAGCACACGAGGGCCGCGTCCCGATTTGCCTCAGGATCTGACGATCCTGGATTTACTTCCCTCCGACATTGTCGGGCTCCGCTAAGGGCCGATAAAGACGGACTGCAACCCAACTGCAACTCCCTACGATTTGTATGGGAACTGCATCACAACTGCGCAGTCGGCGTGCAGTTGAGCAAAGGTGCAACTTTCTGCAACAGCTCAAAGAAAAGGTCAATGTCGTGTCGTACCAGGACCTAAAATGCATCGCTGAGGGCCGCACAAAATGGCGACTACTCCACCGACAAGAGCAAAGCTCTTAAATTATGATGATGATGACAAAGGTGCATCGCGCGGCTTAATGTGTGCGCGCCGTAAACGAACGCACTACAAGCAAAGTTTTAAGAATGCGTAATAATGCTCCAGTACGGATCGCACCGTCTGCGCCTCGCCTTTAATAGCTAGCGCGCGCTCCTCAACGGCCGAAGAGTGACTGGTCTATCTTTATACTTTGCCTAGGGTAATACTGTCGTCCTAATTCAAAAAGACGCATCTCAGTTTCATAGGTTTTGAAGAAACAAGCAATAGGGAATATGCATGATATTTTTTATTTACTTTAATAAAAGCTCATTCATATAAGAAACAGTAGGAAAAAAATATTTTTCAAATAACTATAAAAATAATCAAGATATAAGACAACAAAGATTTATCTCTATCTCTTTCTAACAAAACAGAATATAGTATGGAGATTGTATGGTGGCCGTGTACTATGACGTCATAGTCCATATCGGATCTCTCTGTCTAATCGCTGTCTGATTAGTGCTTTAAAATGTTTATATCTTCCGTATTTCTTGTTCGATTTTAATTTTATTTTGACTTTATGTCATATTTTTTACGGTATTTTCATATTTTGTTAAGAAATGTGTTAAAAAAAATCATGCGTATTCCCTATTTTAGTTTCGGAAATGGCATGGTTCTGGAGATGTGCAACGTCTTCTTAATGACATTTAGGAAAATTTTATAAACTACTAGCGACCCGCCCCGGCTTCGCACGGTGTTTCTCTATTATATTATGCATGTATGATACATATAAACCTTCCACTTCCATCACTCTATATATTAAAAAAAACCGCATCAAAAGCATACATACATAGGGACAGAGAAAGCGACTTTGTTTTATGTATGTAGTGATGAAGATTTATTTTTGGAAATGTCATATGTTTCATTTCATTGTTCCAGCGCTGATTCTAAGGTCGGCATTTTACTGACGTGGGACCGTTTTGTGGCAGTGTAGGTATCTTAAGTTTAATTTATAATATAAAAAGTAGACCTTTCCGCCCCGGGTACCCGACTGGCTGACGCCGCCACTGCATCGCCGGAAGTCAATGGAGGTATTTCGGGCAGACCTATGTCTATTAGTGGTCGACTTAAGGTTGAAGAGACGATAATTATGATGAATTTCTGTAAAATTCATAAAACGTTGAAACTTTAACCTAAGAATTGGGTTCGATGACCGTTTATCATGGAATTACTTTCTTGGCTAATTCTGCCGGGAGTCAGTGAAATCGTAATCAAATTAGTGAGTTGTTTAACTGACATCTGACCCCGTGTACGATCACCCTGTACCGTCCGTAAAGCTGGTACCGGTTTGTACTGTTACCATGTATTTAGCTTTTATTTAACTTAACATAATATGAAATAAAAAAATATGTTAGGGGACAATCTTTTACAAATTTACCTACTCCCAAACTAAGCAATGCTCGTAGTATAGGTAATAGAGGACGATATACATACTTATATAGATATTTTTATAATACTTAAATAGATAGAAAACATCCAGGACTGGACTCAAGAACAAATACTCATGCTCATCACACAAATATTTGCCCTTACCAGGATTTGAACCCGGGACCTCCACTCACTTTAATCCGGGTAGGCGGTGTTACTCTAGGCCAAGGGTTCCCAAAGTGTGCGCCGCGGCGCCCTGGTGCGCCGTAGAAAGTAAAGAGAGGCGCCGTGAGTAGCTAAAACCACAAATATTCGCGGGTACCTATAAAGCAACAATACCTATTTTGAGCGAACTAGGGTAGGGCGCCGTGACGGAGTCCTAAACTTGTGCGCCACGGGCTGAAAAAGATTTGGAACCCGTGCTCTAGGCTAAACGTGTCAACTCCAATGTCGCAGGTATATGATAAAAACAGGCATTTGATCAAATGCCTGAGGGAGATGATCAACTAATGTCTCACTGATCATTTCCCAAACAAAATTCAGTGATTTGATCAAATGTCCAAAACGGAGGGAAATTAAAAAACAAATACATACCAATGGTCACTGGACTCTGCCTCATACCTACATATACTTATACTGTGTGGGTGAAATTTTGGAGCTAGCCTTGGATTTACCTAGGAATACTAAGCACAAGGCGGCAGATTCTCAGCGGCGGCCAAATTTAGGGTTTGAAAAAAAAAGGTTATATTATATCAATCAATTACATCGAATTCAATAACTCTCAAAGTTTTAAATAATGGATTAAATCATGCGTTACTTTGCGGAAGTCCATGTTAAATAAAAACAAAAATATTGCTCTTCTAATCCGTGATATGATAACGTGTTAGATAAAATATAGACGAAATCATCAGTGGTATTTCGTCAGTGGTCGCCGGACGGTCAACATCTCCAGCAGCTCCTGAGGATGCCTCGTAGAGAGGCCAAACACGTGTCGAGTTTTGTATTTTTGGTCGTGGTTAGCAGTGGTCCACGTCCAAAGAACTCGATTCCTACCGGCTTGCCTAGTTATCAGGCATTTGACCACCTTATTCTGCAGCTCTTCAGGAAAATGTACGCCAAATCTGCACCGGCTTGCCAAAGGATATCTTTTACGCCACGCTACTGGTGGTTTGTTATATTTATTCGCATGGTTTTTCGTTTTGCATGTAAGTGCATGAAGGAATACGCAAGTATTTATAACGGGCTAGCACTTTATCATATCGCGGATTAGCAAAGCAATATTTTTGTTTTTATTTCAAAGTTTTAACCGCTAAGGTGACAAAGTTCCGTTCGGGTTCCGTATCAAAATGGTGAAAAATAATAAATAAGAGGAACCCGTATGGTGCGACTATGTGTGTCTGTCTATCCGTCTTTCACAGCCAGATATCTCAGGAAATACTGCTGCTATCGATTTGAAATCTGGAATAGTGTTAAAATCGCAAAAAAAAATCTTATACTTTATTTACTTTTTATTTAAAGGGGGCTGAAATGGGATGTTCGAAAATTAAAAGTGGGCTATTATATCAAATCAAGCTCAGTGAGCGAGTCCGACTCGCAATTGACCGGCTTTTTTGTAGGTAGTGTAATGATTTATAACATGGTCTGAATTATTATATTTTAATTAATATTCATTATAATAGATACTCTGTATTTGCGTTCTGCTGACTTTACATTAGTAGCCTTAACCTTAAGTAGCGTTTTAACCCTGCGAGTAGTCACCAGGCGCCCACGTGCTCGTTATTAATAGTGGACATAATAGTAATTATAATAACGGCAGATAGCCGATACAAGGTCGTTACCGCTGTCCCGATCTACGACGGAGAAACAGTAATAGGTAGATACGCGGTATTTCAGTGCTTTTAATTAAAGGAAAAAGTCAAATATAATCTAGACACGAAGCGACACATTTAGGTCATACGGGGGTCGCGCTGAAAGTTTTTAGGAAATCAGAAACTATGCAAATTAGCCGAGGAACATAAAATAAATAGCCGGACGGAGCCTCGCTAACAAACAACTGAAGCATGTCTAGTACGCCGGCTATCTATGTGTGCGTGCTGCTCGCAATAGGAAAACAATTGTTAATGTGTGCGTGCGGCTCATCGTAAGTACTACAGCCGGCTTTTCTGTCGGTTCGCTTGTGGCGACACTGGCGTGGCGTCCAAAAAACTCGATTCATACCGGCTTGCCTAATATCAGGCATTTGAGCACCTTATTCTACAGCTCTTCAAGAAAAATGTACGCCAAATCTGCACCGCCCAAGGATATCTTTTACCCCACGCCACTGAGCGAAGTGCCATCTAGCGATACTCGTTGAAAGTAGAAGATAGTAACATTAATTCAACAACAGATAGCGCTTACATCAACGCCCATACAAACGGCACAGTTCCCATAGTGTTCTGCATCGCACTATAGAAGTGTTTATAACGCTAACACTACATATACCACGTCCAACCATCTTCCTTCGGACTTCGGTCCCCAGGCACAACACCCGCCTGGAGAGAGATCTCTCTATTGTCCTCTCTGGCACTTGACAGAGCGGTCGTGGTCACACTAACGTCTACGACTCTCCGCACGATATTCCGCCACCTCTCCCTTTTGGCAGACTATCTGGCACAGTCAGATACTCGGTTTCCTACAGGTTTAAGTACATATAGGATACGTTATGTCCCGGTAAAGAGTTTCCTTGAGATTTATCGAGAACGACGCGAGTAAGTAGGTAAGTGAAATATCACCGGTCGGTCGTGACAATAACATCGGTAATAATACGCAAACATTAGGTTAATAAGACCAATAAATTATAACCTACAAATAGAAAACAATATGGCTGCCCGTTGCCCTATTGCACAAACAAAAACAACTTTCTTAGGTCAAGGTCCTTTCTCCGTCCTTAGCGAAGGACGTTGGCCCACGATAATCATTGTTTGTCGAATTAATTACACAAATAGGTAAAAACAATTAATTAATTATAGAAGTTTTCTAGGCGATAAAGAGATAAGCTAGAATGTCAAACAGTACCTATCTAGTTACCTGCTGACTTTGTTTATGAAAGATTGACCGCGTGACATTGTGACCGTTCCATTTTCTCGGTCGGTTTAGTGGTATTTTTACCCAACTACGGCAAAGCTTCTAATAACGATTGTGCCCTTCATTTATCGCTTACAGATTTATTTCTGTCTCATTTTCTCTGAAACTATTTTTATTGAAATTGAGATAGGACAAACCTAATATAATGATGAGTTGATGACTATATACAGAGTGGTCCAAACCTTGACGTCAATTTTTTTTAGATTCCTCACGTCGTGGGCTACCAGATGTATGTATGTTAGCCGATTTTTCGTAGTTTTCGAGTTAGGAATTTTAAGCTTTCCTTTGCTAAGAAATTCCATTAAGTAGGTAATTTAAAAAAAATCATTTTCATGAATCAAGTCATTTTGTCGTTATTTTAACGGAATGAAAACGTTCGTCGACAAAATGGTAGAGAGCAAATGGCTTCACGCAAAACCGACGTTTGTGTTTCCTTAAGGCCTATCCAGATTAACACGTTCACAGTCCCAATTTAAATTGTAAACTTTACGGCTTTGTTTGTAATAATTAAGGATGTAACGAGACATAATTTTGCCAATACAATACCGATACTGATTATTTTAGAAAATACCGATACCGATATCGATGGCTAAATTATTAAGTATGCACCTCAGGCATTTGTATGTCTTTATTATCTATACATAAAACTTGGCTCTATTTAACAGAGACTCAACCTTAAGTGTGTACAAAATATTGTCAACCGAAAATTCAAAGAAAATATTTATTACTTTATTAGTGATCAAAGGGGTCATCCATAAAGTACGTCACACGTTAAGGGGGTCGACGAAGTGTGACATTGTGTGACAAGGGGTGGGAGGGGTCCTAAGATTCGTGACGTCACACTTCAAAATAGAATAACTCTAAGTGTTAAAATGCCGAATTTGGTCATAAGGCTTGAAATGTTTTGATGGTGAGTTCACACTCGCTCTACTGGTGTCACGCGCGTTGATGTGGATTATATTACAAAATAAATAAAATGGAAATAAAATAAATTCGGAACTGCTGTTTTAATTTAATAATTTCTAGATGTAAAATTGCAAAATATGTGACGTCACGCTAGGGAGGGAGGGGTCTCACAGATGTGACCAACTGTGACAAGGACGGGGGAGGGGTCAGAAAATCACGAAATTAGTGTGACGTACTTTATGGATGACCCCAAAGAGATGATTAAGAAAGTGATTATCATTACACGAAGTAATGAAACGATACATTTATGTATCGGTTCACGGGTTCAGTCTATAATTAAAATTACTTTTGGCAGATTTTAGTTCAGATAGCAGTTTTACCGCGCGCTTTTTGAATATCGGTTGTATACACGATGGCATCTAATCGGTAATCAGGTACCAGTTTTTCTAACTCAGTAATTGATAGCGGTCACGTTGATGTCGTAATTAGTTACATCTAAACAATTTTTTTTTCTGTGATAATTTTTATCCTAAATTCCTTGTCACCCTACTAATCTGTATCTGTGAGATTACAACCTCTTTAAAAAATTAATGACACTGATAATTTATGAGTAATAACTTGTCACTGTCATGTATGTAAACAAAGTCATAGAAGTCGCAAATATTGAATGAGAAAAGTAAATTAGTAATTAAAAAAACATGCCTCGACCATATTTCTGCTCAAAATATCGAGCGTTACAATATTGTAGGTACGTTTATCAATACAAACCAAACAGCTGAAGATGAACTCAAGAATTATTCCACGAAATTCATCCAAACGTACCAATTCTCACGCACAGTTTGATAAACCGCATGACTTCGGACAGTTCACAGTGCCAAACCACGCTCAAGCACCCGGCCGGCCTCGACGTCGTCCTGACGATCTGGATCGACGCATTTTAAGATACTTTGCCCGGGATCCTCGTAGGAGCAATAGGCAAGCAGTGAGAAGGTTTCATGTGAGTCAGTCCTTCGTGTGGCGGCTACTTAAATCGTCGGAATTGCATTCTTTTCATTTTCGGCCATTTTATCAATTTTAATTTATCTATCACGCCCTAACTACTCATACTCGTAGAAAAGTTTATTTACTTAACTTCTGTCAAATTTTCCGCGAAAGCGATGGCACTTGACGTATCGTGATCACGTGATTTTACTTCAATAATTAATGTAGGTGACCATGTATCCATGTATAATGTATATGTATGTGGTTATTAGTTTAAATTATGTTTTAACCTTTAATTAATTAAACAGTGAGGTATTTGTGTGAGACCTAGGGATTGCAAACGAGTTACTCGAAACTCGGTTAACCGAGTAACTCGATCGAGTTTTAATCGAAATAGAACTCGGTTAATAACCGCGGTTTTTCGAGTTTTTTTGCGTCCTTATAATATTACGGATTTTTATATTTTTACTTAAGTAAACCTTAAAAATAGGTTTTTAAGTTTCGTAACACGTAAGTAATCGACGTAATAACTGACTACTGCATAAAAAAATGCCTTTAATTCGATAAAGACATATTCTGACTTCGCAAAATGACACACACGCGAAACGACAGAAAAGCAAAATGACAGAAATACGTTGTGTATACGCACCACCATCATCATCATCAACCCGTATTAGTCGACTGCTCGACATAGGCCTCTCCCATGTCATGCCATCGAGCACGATCCGCGGCCACTGGCATCCAACCTCTGCCAGCCATCTTGCGAAGATCATCACTCCATCTTGTCTGAGGGCGCCCCAAACTACGTTTTCCGATCCGTAGTCTCCACTCGAGAACACGCTTGCTTCAGCGCTTGTTGGTTCTGCGGCAGATATGGCCAGCCCACTGCCACTTCAGCTTGCTAATCCTTTGGGCTATGTCGACGATTTTAGTTCTCTGTCGGATCACATCATTACGGATACGATCCTTCTGAAATACTCCCAACATGGCCCTTTCCATAGCTTGCTGAGTGACGTTAAATTTACGTAGGTACTCAGCCTTCCCGTGAGCGACAACGTTTCGGCTCCGTATGTCAAGACTGGTAGGTAGGATGCACTGATCGAAAACCCTTGTCTTCAGACATTGTGGAATGGACGACGAGAAGACTCGACGCAATTTCCCATACGCAGCCCAACCCAGCTGTATTCTTCTATTAAACTCTTTTACAAAGTTATTTTTACCTAACTGCAGAACTTGCCCGAGGTAAACGTACTCCTGAACAACTTCGAGAAGGGCGTCCTGCACTGCAGTCAGTTTCGGTAAAACAATATCGTTGAACATAACCTTGGTTTCGTCCAAGTTCATCCTAAGACCGGCGTGTTGAGAAAAAGCAGCTAGACCGTTCAGCATGTATTCTAAATCCTGCAAAGTTCAAGCCAAAATGACGGGATCGTCTGCAAATCGCAAGTGTGAAATGTACTCGTCGTTTATATTAATGCCACGACCCTCCCAAGCTAGCGTCATAAACACATCCTCCAGTGCATTCGTGAACAATTTGGGGGAAATGACATCCCCTTGTCTCACACTCCGCTGCAGGAGAATGGGCTTAGTCTGCTGGTTCTGTACTTGGACGGCGTAGAGACATCTCAGCACTTGGATGTATCGCCAGTCTATTTGGCAACGTTGCAAGGATTCCAGAACCAGACAGAATCAAAAGCTTTCTCATAGTCCACAAATGCTAAGCACAGGGGCTGATTTTACTCCTTAGTCTTCTGTATTATCTGCCTCACTGTGTATGTGGTCTATGGTGCCATATCCTCTAGGAAATCCGACAGATTGTAAACTCTTTGTCGGTAAGTGCAAGGTCGTTCACAATTTGACGGTTTCTGATGGATAGATTAAAAACCGGTCAAGTGCGAGTCGGACTCGCGTACCGAGGGTTCCGTACAAACTCAAGTAGCTACATAGATAGTTCAAGAAAAACTGTATGGCGATTAGTTTAGTAGGAGCAAATAAGTATGTGTTACGATTTTTGCGAATTTCTAAAAAACGGTGCAACTTAGGAAAACCGTTATGATTTTTCCTGTAATATTTAGGACGACATTAACAATTGGTAATTATTACAGATTTTTCTGTTCAGTAACTTCGAAGATAATAGGGGGGGAATGGTATTTTTTTAACGTTTGGCATTATAAATCAAATACTACTTATTTAAGAAAAAAAAATAAACACGGTGTTTTAATCTACAAATCAAGCCCTTTCATTTGATACCCCGTTCAATATAATAGCCCTACTTTCAATTTTCAAAGTCTCATTTCGGTCCCCTTTAAAAAAAAAAGGAAAAAGGTATAAGATTTTTTTACTGTCCAATAGCCTCGGGTTAGCGATTTTTAACACTATTCCAAATTTCAAGTCGATAGCATTAGTAGATCCTGAGATATCTTGCTGTGACAGACAGATGGAGTCGCACCATAAGGGTTCCTTTTTTACCATTTTGGTACGGAACCCTAAAAACTACCCTACTACCCTACTTAATCCCGAGTTTACAAACTAATTTAATCATTATCATTACACAAAAAAAAATTAAAACTACTTCAGACAGTTTCGAGTAAAAATCGAAACCGAACTCGGTTTTCGAGTTTAATCGAAAAGTACTCGTTTTTCGGTTTTCGAGTCTGGCTGCAATCCCTAGTGAGACCTCGCCTATTAAGTTTGATTTTAGCTAGATATTAATATTTTTCTACTCCTGATTGCCGATTAGAATACGCCGTGTATAATCGGCGATGCCGATAGGCCTTTAGGCGTTTGACCAGGGTTGTGTTTAAATCGTGAAACTGCCTCGAGTATAAATAAAACAATGTGTAGATATAAAACCCCGTTTATTTCTCATCAACATCCCCTTAGTCGCTTACAACTAATTATTTACAATTTACAAGTAGGAATATTCCATGTAAATAAATAATACATTTCGCTATATATCGCTAAGTTAGGTCCATAAGAACTCACGATATGTCACAATTACATGTAAAATCCAACTAAAAGTATATAAAAAACACGCAAGAATACCAAAAATAATGTCAACGGAATCTCAGACTAAAAATGAAATTTCTTGATCACATTTTAGGTTTACGTATATACATTATATAAAGTTAATTCTCGATATATGTAATACCTAAATTCCGACGGATAATAACGATAAAACACCTAAAAACATAAACAGCCATTTCAAATTATAATCTCTATCAAAATAATTTTCTTGATTTTTTGGGTGGCAACATTTCTGAAGTTGCAAAAATGGCGAGGATCTTGTTAAAAAAACATTGAGCAGCTCATAAAAAGTAATTATAGTTATATACATTGTCACCACCCGGTATCACCCGACTCTTAAACAATAAATAACACTAAAACTGGTATATTAGGACAATAATAACACAGATACATTACACAGGTATACGTTAATTAACACCCAGTTTTTTTTTATCTCCCGAAAATATCTCTAAGAATCTCCAATTTTTATGTTTTTGTATACTAAACCTATAATATGCGATTGATTTTGTAATAAAAAAACTCAGTTTTATTGAAAATAACTGGGTACATACTGTCATCGTTCACACTTTCATAAAAATAGTTCACACAACGAATATGTACTTAAGTACATTTTAGTTTAGGAAAGTAAAATAATGTACACTTCTCAGTACTTCGTGTAGAATCTTACGTAATTTACAATTAAATATTGTATCGATGGAAAAATGATTCGACTAATATTTCTTGAACTTTGCTAGGTTATGGTCAACAGTAATTGTAAAGTTTATTCCGCTAGTTTTCTAGAAATAGTGAAGTCTATTCTGAGACTAACCGTGTGATTCTTACGAAAACTCAAGTATTGCTTTATTTGGACCCAAAACTAACTACATCTTTGAATTAGAATAGCCAGCTAGAACTTCCTAAGCGAATACAGGGTGTCCCTAAAACCAACTTTTATACGATCAGGGCTGATAGACCAGCTCATAAGAACCTAGATTAAGCAAATTTGACCTCAGTAAAAATCTCTTAGTTTTCGAGATATTGACGTTTTTGTAAAACTCGTGCTAAGTGATACCCTGACTCGGTGTTTTGAGTGTCATTGCTAAAATATCAAGTATTTTACAAATCTGTTTTTTGCTATGTGTGGCCGAATAACTATGCTATTGAACGTATTTTCTATTTTTGCTAATTTATTCATGCTGTGGACACAGTACAATAACAAAAAAAATTATTCGATTTTTTTCAAATTTCACCTCTGACTTCGAACTAGCGTGGTGAAAAAAAAATGTACCAACATAACCAGGCACTCAACGTAAAAAACTTGCGCATTTATTGTAGTTTCTAAAATGGTATAAAAATTACTAAACACTGTAATAATTTTTGGAATAATGATATTTTGTTACAAAATTAACTGTCTGCCGCCTTCATCTCATACGATCCGGTTGAACTAAGTTTGCACCTGGCGTGCTTGACATCACATACAAATTAGGTGCAAACTTCACGTAATCGTCAATATCTCGAAAACTAAGAAATTTTTATGAGGTCAATTTTACTCAGTCTCGTTTTTTATGAGCTGGTTTATCAGCCCTGTTCGCCATTTTGTAAAAGTCGCGAATTTTGATAGCCTGGATCAGTCTTTCGAAAATCATGACTTCAAATTTCAGTATTTTCTTAATCTGCTTTTTGTTTTAAACAATAATTATACTATCATACCTTATCAAAATAAATTAGATTTTACGTGATTCAAAATATGACCTCGGATTTGAATCGCGTAATACTTAAAACAAATTTACCATGCAAATAAAAAAAAAAATAATGTAGTTTAAAATATTAAGATTTTACACACTAGATACCGTAGTTTTTAAGATAATAGCATTTTAATTCAAAAGGAGGTTATACTACAATATTCTATTGGTTAAATTTCGTACCAGAATTTGAATTTCGAACAGAAAAGGTATGATAGCATAATTATTAAGTAATGTTTAACAAAAAGCAGATTAAGAAAATACTGAAATTTGAAGTCATGACATTTTCGAAAGACTGATCCAGGCTATCAAAATTCGCGACTTTTACAAAATGGCGAACAGGGCTGATAAACCAGCTCATAAAAAATGAGACTGAGTAAAATCGACCTCATAAAAATTTCTTAGTTTTCGAGATATTGACGATTACGTGAAGTTTGCACCTAATTTGTATGTGATGTCAAGCACGCCAGGTGCAAACTTAGTTCAACCGGATCGTATGAGATGAAGGCGGCAGACAGTTAATTTTGTAACAAAATATCATTATTTCAAAAATTATTACAGTGTTTAGTAAATTTTATACCATTTTAGAAACTACAATAAATGCGCAATTTTTTTACGTTGAGTGCCTGGTTATGTTGGTACATTTTTTTTTCACCACGCTAGTTCGAAGTCAGAGGTGAAATTTGAAAAAAATCGAATAATTTTTTTTGTTATTGTACTGTGTCCACAGCATGAATAAATTAGCAAAAATAGAAAATACGTTCAATAGCATAGTTATTTGGCCACACATAGCAAAAAACAGATTTGTAAAATACTTGATATTTTAGCAATGACACTCAAAACACCGAGTCAGGGTATCACTTAGCACGAGTTTTACAAAAACGTCAATATCTCGAAAACTAAGAGATTTTTACTGAGGTCAAATTTGCTTAATCTAGGTTCTTATGAGCTGGTCTATCAGCCCTGATCGTATAAAAGTTGGTTTTAGGGACACCCTGTATATCCTAGTTTCAAATAAAAAACTTATCAAAATACGGAACAATAATTTTGGTAGTTTTAATTTACATAAAATCGTCACTACAAAATGTTTTAGCGACTTCGTCATCCTTCTAAAGTTGCCACAATTTGGCGGCCTCTGGGAAGCCACCATAAAACAAACTAAGACATTGTCACTGACATGACAATACTGTCTTTCCTGCGGGCTTGTGGTCCTCGCGTCTTTCACATAATAGAGAAAGATAGAAACATATGTTTCTTTATGGAACAGGCACCACAGATAAAGACATGCGCTAGTGGGTAAACATCGGGTAAATACCCAATCTAACCTATGGAATATAGGTAAATCAATACAATCCAATATTTACTAACCAGACTTGAAACTG
This sequence comes from Eudemis profundana, assembly GCA_947034925.1. Taxonomy (NCBI): domain Eukaryota; kingdom Metazoa; phylum Arthropoda; class Insecta; order Lepidoptera; family Tortricidae; genus Eudemis; species Eudemis profundana. The sequence continues at coordinate 15,532,908 of OX344818.1, forward strand.
TGTACCATCATCATTTTCATTATCGAGAGGCTCCAGAGCCCATCTCTAATCACAGAGCTACTGGTAGTATTCTGTACAGTTGTCGAGTGTCACGACAGCTAGTTGCTGTCACTGTCACTGGCAGGGAGGGCTGGGGGCGCGGGGAGGGCGGGGAGGGCGGGGGTGACGGCGGGCGCGTCCTTCTCCAGGGGACGGAACGACCAGTTGCCGGCGCCGTCGAACTCTAGCACGTGCGTGTGGTATTTCCTGGAACAGACGGGGTCATTAGATAATGGAAATAGTGTATTACAAACCGAGGACGGTAAAATAACACAGATCACAAGAGCTTGTGGTTCGGACGCGACGTGTATGTGATCTGGGACTTTCTTTATTACCAGCCAAATAAAGAAAGCATACAGTGTGTAATAGCCGAGACCGTAATGACCAATGCCAACGAGTGTCATACGACGTTTTTCAACACACTTGCGAATAAAATAGTACATTATACAACTAGGGTGGTAATACAAAGGCCGAGATCGCAGGAGTTTGCGGCCCGAGCTGCAAGCGAGGGACGTAAATATGCGATTGAGGGCTTTCTTTATTACCTCCCGTGTTGTGTACATCATTTTATGTCTACAATTGGCCAGAAAGCGACTTTTTTCGTACGCGCAGCCTGTGGAAAAAGCCACTTTATGGCCAGGTGTGGCATAATAGTACATTATACAACTAGGGTGGTAATACAAAGGCCGAGATCGCAGGAGTTTGCGGCCCGAGCTGCAAGCGAGGGACGTAAATATGCGATCGAGGGCTTTCTTTATTACCTCTCGTGTCGTGTACATCACTTTATGTCTACACTTCGCCTACGCGCAGCGTGCGGAAAAAGCCACTTTTTGGCATGGTGTGGCATAAAAATAATACTTATAATTTAGATGTTCCGATTTTGTATTTATTTTGTGGGTTATCTAACGACACCTCGTCGGGTGGTGTCGGTGCAGTGCGGGGCGGGTATAATATCGGCCGGCCGAGCCGCACGGCGAGCTCTCATCGGTTAATTGGTGGTTGTTACAGCACTAGTGCGGCAATGTAAAAGTAAAACGCACTCGTGTGTAATAAACCGCATTTCGGGCGTAAGAATAAAGAAATAATAGTCAGTGTATGAGCAGGTGTGTTGTACTCACCACACGCTGGGCCGGTGCGTGATGGAGAGCAGCGTGATGCCCTCCCGCACGGCCTCCTCGTACATCACCACCTCCGTCTCCATCGACACCGCGCTCGTGCACTCGTCCAGCAGCGCGTACACCGGCCTGCAACCGACCAACATTACTGAGGGACATTCACCAAGAAAGGGCACCGGAACTATTTACACTGGTAGTATTTTATTTCGACAAAACAAAGCTGTTTTGCCGCCATATTGTCGATCGTAGAGATTACTATTTCTACGAACCTTTTTCGAAAGTGTCCGATTGATCCCATTTGTAATTTTGCTGTTATAACTAAAGTGAAAAAGTCGTTTCGCTCATTCATCCGAACATATATTTTTAGAAAAAATACAAGGTTCGTATCGCGATTCGGTAGAAATCGGGTAGGAATCCTGACCGAACGGAGACTCACCGACCCACGAGCGGGTTCACCGGCCACGACCGCCGTGACTTTTCGTCGATCGCTCAAAGCGAGCGCCCGCGGGACGTGTGTGGCGCGGTGTGACGCGTCATGTACCGACCTGTGGTAGAACATCCGCGCCATAGCCATCCTCTGCTTCTCGCCGCCGCTGAGCGTGGCGCGCCAGTCGGCCGTGGCGCGCAGGCCGCCGTGGCGCGCGGCGCACGCGTCGAGGCGCACGACCTTGAGGATGTGTGTGGCGCGGTGTGACGCGTCATGTACCGACCTGTGGTAGAACATCCGCGCCATAGCCATCCTCTGCTTCTCGCCGCCGCTGAGCGTGGCGCGCCAGTCGGCCGTGGCGCGCAGGCCGCCGTGGCGCGCGGCGCACGCGTCGAGGCGCACGACCTTGAGGATGTGTGTGGCGCGGTGTGACGCGTCATGTACCGACCTGTGGTAGAACATCCGCGCCATAGCCATCCTCTGCTTCTCGCCGCCGCTGAGCGTGGCGCGCCAGTCGGCCGTGGCGCGCAGGCCGCCGTGGCGCGCGGCGCACGCGTCGAGGCGCACGACCTTGAGGATGTGTGTGGCGCGGTGTGACGCGTCATGTACCGACCTGTGGTAGAACATCCGCGCCATAGCCATCCTCTGCTTCTCGCCGCCGCTGAGCGTGGCGCGCCAGTCGGCCGTGGCGCGCAGGCCGCCGTGGCGCGCGGCGCACGCGTCGAGGCGCACGACCTTGAGGATGTGTGTGGCGCGGTGTGACGCGTCATGTACCGACCTGTGGTAGAACATCCGCGCCATAGCCATCCTCTGCTTCTCGCCGCCGCTGAGCGTGGCGCGCCAGTCGGCCGTGGCGCGCAGGCCGCCGTGGCGCGCGGCGCACGCGTCGAGGCGCACGACCTTGAGGATGTGTGTGGCGCGGTGTGACGCGTCATGTACCGACCTGTGGTAGAACATCCGCGCCATAGCCATCCTCTGCTTCTCGCCGCCGCTGAGCGTGGCGCGCCAGTCGGCCGTGGCGCGCAGGCCGCCGTGGCGCGCGGCGCACGCGTCGAGGCGCACGACCTTGAGGATGTGTGTGGCGCGGTGTGACGCGTCATGTACCGACCTGTGGTAGAACATCCGCGCCATAGCCATCCTCTGCTTCTCGCCGCCGCTGAGCGTGGCGCGCCAGTCGGCCGTGGCGCGCAGGCCGCCGTGGCGCGCGGCGCACGCGTCGAGGCGCACGACCTTGAGGATGTGTGTGGCGCGGTGTGACGCGTCATGTACCGACCTGTGGTAGAACATCCGCGCCATAGCCATCCTCTGCTTCTCGCCGCCGCTGAGCGTGGCGCGCCAGTCGGCCGTGGCGCGCAGGCCGCCGTGGCGCGCGGCGCACGCGTCGAGGCGCACGACCTTGAGGATGTGTGTGGCGCGGTGTGACGCGTCATGTACCGACCTGTGGTAGAACATCCGCGCCATAGCCATCCTCTGCTTCTCGCCGCCGCTGAGCGTGGCGCGCCAGTCGGCCGTGGCGCGCAGGCCGCCGTGGCGCGCGGCGCACGCGTCGAGGCGCACGACCTTGAGGATGTGTGTGGCGCGGTGTGACGCGTCATGTACCGACCTGTGGTAGAACATCCGCGCCATAGCCATCCTCTGCTTCTCGCCGCCGCTGAGCGTGGCGCGCCAGTCGGCCGTGGCGCGCAGGCCGCCGTGGCGCGCGGCGCACGCGTCGAGGCGCACGACCTTGAGGATGTGTGTGGCGCGGTGTGACGCGTCATGTACCGACCTGTGGTAGAACATCCGCGCCATAGCCATCCTCTGCTTCTCGCCGCCGCTGAGCGTGGCGCGCCAGTCGGCCGTGGCGCGCAGGCCGCCGTGGCGCGCGGCGCACGCGTCGAGGCGCACGACCTTGAGGATGTGTGTGGCGCGGTGTGACGCGTCATGTACCGACCTGTGGTAGAACATCCGCGCCATAGCCATCCTCTGCTTCTCGCCGCCGCTGAGCGTGGCGCGCCAGTCGGCCGTGGCGCGCAGGCCGCCGTGGCGCGCGGCGCACGCGTCGAGGCGCACGACCTTGAGGATGTGTGTGGCGCGGTGTGACGCGTCATGTACCGACCTGTGGTAGAACATCCGCGCCATAGCCATCCTCTGCTTCTCGCCGCCGCTGAGCGTGGCGCGCCAGTCGGCCGTGGCGCGCAGGCCGCCGTGGCGCGCGGCGCACGCGTCGAGGCGCACGACCTTGAGGATGTGTGTGGCGCGGTGTGACGCGTCATGTACCGACCTGTGGTAGAACATCCGCGCCATAGCCATCCTCTGCTTCTCGCCGCCGCTGAGCGTGGCGCGCCAGTCGGCCGTGGCGCGCAGGCCGCCGTGGCGCGCGGCGCACGCGTCGAGGCGCACGACCTTGAGGATGTGTGTGGCGCGGTGTGACGCGTCATGTACCGACCTGTGGTAGAACATCCGCGCCATAGCCATCCTCTGCTTCTCGCCGCCGCTGAGCGTGGCGCGCCAGTCGGCCGTGGCGCGCAGGCCGCCGTGGCGCGCGGCGCACGCGTCGAGGCGCACGACCTTGAGGATGTGTGTGGCGCGGTGTGACGCGTCATGTACCGACCTGTGGTAGAACATCCGCGCCATAGCCATCCTCTGCTTCTCGCCGCCGCTGAGCGTGGCGCGCCAGTCGGCCGTGGCGCGCAGGCCGCCGTGGCGCGCGGCGCACGCGTCGAGGCGCACGACCTTGAGGATGTGTGTGGCGCGGTGTGACGCGTCATGTACCGACCTGTGGTAGAACATCCGCGCCATAGCCATCCTCTGCTTCTCGCCGCCGCTGAGCGTGGCGCGCCAGTCGGCCGTGGCGCGCAGGCCGCCGTGGCGCGCGGCGCACGCGTCGAGGCGCACGACCTTGAGGATGTGTGTGCGCGGTGTGACGCGTCATGTACCGACCTGTGGTAGAACATCCGCGCCATAGCCATCCTCTGCTTCTCGCCGCCGCTGAGCGTGGCGCGCCAGTCGGCCGTGGCGCGCAGGCCGCCGTGGCGCGCGGCGCACGCGTCGAGGCGCACGACCTTGAGGATGTGTGTGGCGCGGTGTGACGCGTCATGTACCGACCTGTGGTAGAACATCCGCGCCATAGCCATCCTCTGCTTCTCGCCGCCGCTGAGCGTGGCGCGCCAGTCGGCCGTGGCGCGCAGGCCGCCGTGGCGCGCGGCGCACGCGTCGAGGCGCACGACCTTGAGGATGTGTGTGGCGCGGTGTGACGCGTCATGTACCGACCTGTGGTAGAACATCCGCGCCATAGCCATCCTCTGCTTCTCGCCGCCGCTGAGCGTGGCGCGCCAGTCGGCCGTGGCGCGCAGGCCGCCGTGGCGCGCGGCGCACGCGTCGAGGCGCACGACCTTGAGGATGTGTGTGGCGCGGTGTGACGCGTCATGTACCGACCTGTGGTAGAACATCCGCGCCATAGCCATCCTCTGCTTCTCGCCGCCGCTGAGCGTGGCGCGCCAGTCGGCCGTGGCGCGCAGGCCGCCGTGGCGCGCGGCGCACGCGTCGAGGCGCACGACCTTGAGGATGTGTGTGGCGCGGTGTGACGCGTCATGTACCGACCTGTGGTAGAACATCCGCGCCATAGCCATCCTCTGCTTCTCGCCGCCGCTGAGCGTGGCGCGCCAGTCGGCCGTGGCGCGCAGGCCGCCGTGGCGCGCGGCGCACGCGTCGAGGCGCACGACCTTGAGGATGTGTGTGGCGCGGTGTGACGCGTCATGTACCGACCTGTGGTAGAACATCCGCGCCATAGCCATCCTCTGCTTCTCGCCGCCGCTGAGCGTGGCGCGCCAGTCGGCCGTGGCGCGCAGGCCGCCGTGGCGCGCGGCGCACGCGTCGAGGCGCACGACCTTGAGGATGTGTGTGGCGCGGTGTGACGCGTCATGTACCGACCTGTGGTAGAACATCCGCGCCATAGCCATCCTCTGCTTCTCGCCGCCGCTGAGCGTGGCGCGCCAGTCGGCCGTGGCGCGCAGGCCGCCGTGGCGCGCGGCGCACGCGTCGAGGCGCACGACCTTGAGGATGTGTGTGGCGCGGTGTGACGCGTCATGTACCGACCTGTGGTAGAACATCCGCGCCATAGCCATCCTCTGCTTCTCGCCGCCGCTGAGCGTGGCGCGCCAGTCGGCCGTGGCGCGCAGGCCGCCGTGGCGCGCGGCGCACGCGTCGAGGCGCACGACCTTGAGGATGTGTGTGGCGCGGTGTGACGCGTCATGTACCGACCTGTGGTAGAACATCCGCGCCATAGCCATCCTCTGCTTCTCGCCGCCGCTGAGCGTGGCGCGCCAGTCGGCCGTGGCGCGCAGGCCGCCGTGGCGCGCGGCGCACGCGTCGAGGCGCACGACCTTGAGGATGTGTGTGGCGCGGTGTGACGCGTCATGTACCGACCTGTGGTAGAACATCCGCGCCATAGCCATCCTCTGCTTCTCGCCGCCGCTGAGCGTGGCGCGCCAGTCGGCCGTGGCGCGCAGGCCGCCGTGGCGCGCGGCGCACGCGTCGAGGCGCACGACCTTGAGGATGTGTGTGGCGCGGTGTGACGCGTCATGTACCGACCTGTGGTAGAACATCCGCGCCATAGCCATCCTCTGCTTCTCGCCGCCGCTGAGCGTGGCGCGCCAGTCGGCCGTGGCGCGCAGGCCGCCGTGGCGCGCGGCGCACGCGTCGAGGCGCACGACCTTGAGGATGTGTGTGGCGCGGTGTGACGCGTCATGTACCGACCTGTGGTAGAACATCCGCGCCATAGCCATCCTCTGCTTCTCGCCGCCGCTGAGCGTGGCGCGCCAGTCGGCCGTGGCGCGCAGGCCGCCGTGGCGCGCGGCGCACGCGTCGAGGCGCACGACCTTGAGGATGTGTGTGGCGCGGTGTGACGCGTCATGTACCGACCTGTGGTAGAACATCCGCGCCATAGCCATCCTCTGCTTCTCGCCGCCGCTGAGCGTGGCGCGCCAGTCGGCCGTGGCGCGCAGGCCGCCGTGGCGCGCGGCGCACGCGTCGAGGCGCACGACCTTGAGGATGTGTGTGGCGCGGTGTGACGCGTCATGTACCGACCTGTGGTAGAACATCCGCGCCATAGCCATCCTCTGCTTCTCGCCGCCGCTGAGCGTGGCGCGCCAGTCGGCCGTGGCGCGCAGGCCGCCGTGGCGCGCGGCGCACGCGTCGAGGCGCACGACCTTGAGGATGTGTGTGGCGCGGTGTGACGCGTCATGTACCGACCTGTGGTAGAACATCCGCGCCATAGCCATCCTCTGCTTCTCGCCGCCGCTGAGCGTGGCGCGCCAGTCGGCCGTGGCGCGCAGGCCGCCGTGGCGCGCGGCGCACGCGTCGAGGCGCACGACCTTGAGGATGTGTGTGGCGCGGTGTGACGCGTCATGTACCGACCTGTGGTAGAACATCCGCGCCATAGCCATCCTCTGCTTCTCGCCGCCGCTGAGCGTGGCGCGCCAGTCGGCCGTGGCGCGCAGGCCGCCGTGGCGCGCGGCGCACGCGTCGAGGCGCACGACCTTGAGGATGTGTGTGGCGCGGTGTGACGCGTCATGTACCGACCTGTGGTAGAACATCCGCGCCATAGCCATCCTCTGCTTCTCGCCGCCGCTGAGCGTGGCGCGCCAGTCGGCCGTGGCGCGCAGGCCGCCGTGGCGCGCGGCGCACGCGTCGAGGCGCACGACCTTGAGGATGTGTGTGGCGCGGTGTGACGCGTCATGTACCGACCTGTGGTAGAACATCCGCGCCATAGCCATCCTCTGCTTCTCGCCGCCGCTGAGCGTGGCGCGCCAGTCGGCCGTGGCGCGCAGGCCGCCGTGGCGCGCGGCGCACGCGTCGAGGCGCACGACCTTGAGGATGTGTGTGGCGCGGTGTGACGCGTCATGTACCGACCTGTGGTAGAACATCCGCGCCATAGCCATCCTCTGCTTCTCGCCGCCGCTGAGCGTGGCGCGCCAGTCGGCCGTGGCGCGCAGGCCGCCGTGGCGCGCGGCGCACGCGTCGAGGCGCACGACCTTGAGGATGTGTGTGGCGCGGTGTGACGCGTCATGTACCGACCTGTGGTAGAACATCCGCGCCATAGCCATCCTCTGCTTCTCGCCGCCGCTGAGCGTGGCGCGCCAGTCGGCCGTGGCGCGCAGGCCGCCGTGGCGCGCGGCGCACGCGTCGAGGCGCACGACCTTGAGGATGTGTGTGGCGCGGTGTGACGCGTCATGTACCGACCTGTGGTAGAACATCCGCGCCATAGCCATCCTCTGCTTCTCGCCGCCGCTGAGCGTGGCGCGCCAGTCGGCCGTGGCGCGCAGGCCGCCGTGGCGCGCGGCGCACGCGTCGAGGCGCACGACCTTGAGGATGTGTGTGGCGCGGTGTGACGCGTCATGTACCGACCTGTGGTAGAACATCCGCGCCATAGCCATCCTCTGCTTCTCGCCGCCGCTGAGCGTGGCGCGCCAGTCGGCCGTGGCGCGCAGGCCGCCGTGGCGCGCGGCGCACGCGTCGAGGCGCACGACCTTGAGGATGTGTGGCGCGGTGTGACGCGTCATGTACCGACCTGTGGTAGAACATCCGCGCCATAGCCATCCTCTGCTTCTCGCCGCCGCTGAGCGTGGCGCGCCAGTCGGCCGTGGCGCGCAGGCCGCCGTGGCGCGCGGCGCACGCGTCGAGGCGCACGACCTTGAGGATGTGTGTGGCGCGGTGTGACGCGTCATGTACCGACCTGTGGTAGAACATCCGCGCCATAGCCATCCTCTGCTTCTCGCCGCCGCTGAGCGTGGCGCGCCAGTCGGCCGTGGCGCGCAGGCCGCCGTGGCGCGCGGCGCACGCGTCGAGGCGCACGACCTTGAGGATGTGTGTGGCGCGGTGTGACGCGTCATGTACCGACCTGTGGTAGAACATCCGCGCCATAGCCATCCTCTGCTTCTCGCCGCCGCTGAGCGTGGCGCGCCAGTCGGCCGTGGCGCGCAGGCCGCCGTGGCGCGCGGCGCACGCGTCGAGGCGCACGACCTTGAGGATGTGTGGCGCGGTGTGACGCGTCATGTACCGACCTGTGGTAGAACATCCGCGCCATAGCCATCCTCTGCTTCTCGCCGCCGCTGAGCGTGGCGCGCCAGTCGGCCGTGGCGCGCAGGCCGCCGTGGCGCGCGGCGCACGCGTCGAGGCGCACGACCTTGAGGATGTGTGTGGCGCGGTGTGACGCGTCATGTACCGACCTGTGGTAGAACATCCGCGCCATAGCCATCCTCTGCTTCTCGCCGCCGCTGAGCGTGGCGCGCCAGTCGGCCGTGGCGCGCAGGCCGCCGTGGCGCGCGGCGCACGCGTCGAGGCGCACGACCTTGAGGATGTGTGGCGCGGTGTGACGCGTCATGTACCGACCTGTGGTAGAACATCCGCGCCATAGCCATCCTCTGCTTCTCGCCGCCGCTGAGCGTGGCGCGCCAGTCGGCCGTGGCGCGCAGGCCGCCGTGGCGCGCGGCGCACGCGTCGAGGCGCACGACCTTGAGGATGTGTGTGGCGCGGTGTGACGCGTCATGTACCGACCTGTGGTAGAACATCCGCGCCATAGCCATCCTCTGCTTCTCGCCGCCGCTGAGCGTGGCGCGCCAGTCGGCCGTGGCGCGCAGGCCGCCGTGGCGCGCGGCGCACGCGTCGAGGCGCACGACCTTGAGGATGTGTGGCGCGGTGTGACGCGTCATGTACCGACCTGTGGTAGAACATCCGCGCCATAGCCATCCTCTGCTTCTCGCCGCCGCTGAGCGTGGCGCGCCAGTCGGCCGTGGCGCGCAGGCCGCCGTGGCGCGCGGCGCACGCGTCGAGGCGCACGACCTTGAGGATGTGTGGCGCGGTGTGACGCGTCATGTACCGACCTGTGGTAGAACATCCGCGCCATAGCCATCCTCTGCTTCTCGCCGCCGCTGAGCGTGGCGCGCCAGTCGGCCGTGGCGCGCAGGCCGCCGTGGCGCGCGGCGCACGCGTCGAGGCGCACGACCTTGAGGATGTGTGGCGCGGTGTGACGCGTCATGTACCGACCTGTGGTAGAACATCCGCGCCATAGCCATCCTCTGCTTCTCGCCGCCGCTGAGCGTGGCGCGCCAGTCGGCCGTGGCGCGCAGGCCGCCGTGGCGCGCGGCGCACGCGTCGAGGCGCACGACCTTGAGGATGTGTGTGGCGCGGTGTGACGCGTCATGTACCGACCTGTGGTAGAACATCCGCGCCATAGCCATCCTCTGCTTCTCGCCGCCGCTGAGCGTGGCGCGCCAGTCGGCCGTGGCGCGCAGGCCGCCGTGGCGCGCGGCGCACGCGTCGAGGCGCACGACCTTGAGGATGTGTGTGGCGCGGTGTGACGCGTCATGTACCGACCTGTGGTAGAACATCCGCGCCATAGCCATCCTCTGCTTCTCGCCGCCGCTGAGCGTGGCGCGCCAGTCGGCCGTGGCGCGCAGGCCGCCGTGGCGCGCGGCGCACGCGTCGAGGCGCACGACCTTGAGGATGTGTGGCGCGGTGTGACGCGTCATGTACCGACCTGTGGTAGAACATCCGCGCCATAGCCATCCTCTGCTTCTCGCCGCCGCTGAGCGTGGCGCGCCAGTCGGCCGTGGCGCGCAGGCCGCCGTGGCGCGCGGCGCACGCGTCGAGGCGCACGACCTTGAGGATGTGTGGCGCGGTGTGACGCGTCATGTACCGACCTGTGGTAGAACATCCGCGCCATAGCCATCCTCTGCTTCTCGCCGCCGCTGAGCGTGGCGCGCCAGTCGGCCGTGGCGCGCAGGCCGCCGTGGCGCGCGGCGCACGCGTCGAGGCGCACGACCTTGAGGATGTGTGTGGCGCGGTGTGACGCGTCATGTACCGACCTGTGGTAGAACATCCGCGCCATAGCCATCCTCTGCTTCTCGCCGCCGCTGAGCGTGGCGCGCCAGTCGGCCGTGGCGCGCAGGCCGCCGTGGCGCGCGGCGCACGCGTCGAGGCGCACGACCTTGAGGATGTGTGTGGCGCGGTGTGACGCGTCATGTACCGACCTGTGGTAGAACATCCGCGCCATAGCCATCCTCTGCTTCTCGCCGCCGCTGAGCGTGGCGCGCCAGTCGGCCGTGGCGCGCAGGCCGCCGTGGCGCGCGGCGCACGCGTCGAGGCGCACGACCTTGAGGATGTGTGGCGCGGTGTGACGCGTCATGTACCGACCTGTGGTAGAACATCCGCGCCATAGCCATCCTCTGCTTCTCGCCGCCGCTGAGCGTGGCGCGCCAGTCGGCCGTGGCGCGCAGGCCGCCGTGGCGCGCGGCGCACGCGTCGAGGCGCACGACCTTGAGGATGTGTGGCGCGGTGTGACGCGTCATGTACCGACCTGTGGTAGAACATCCGCGCCATAGCCATCCTCTGCTTCTCGCCGCCGCTGAGCGTGGCGCGCCAGTCGGCCGTGGCGCGCAGGCCGCCGTGGCGCGCGGCGCACGCGTCGAGGCGCACGACCTTGAGGATGTGTGTGGCGCGGTGTGACGCGTCATGTACCGACCTGTGGTAGAACATCCGCGCCATAGCCATCCTCTGCTTCTCGCCGCCGCTGAGCGTGGCGCGCCAGTCGGCCGTGGCGCGCAGGCCGCCGTGGCGCGCGGCGCACGCGTCGAGGCGCACGACCTTGAGGATGTGTGTGGCGCGGTGTGACGCGTCATGTACCGACCTGTGGTAGAACATCCGCGCCATAGCCATCCTCTGCTTCTCGCCGCCGCTGAGCGTGGCGCGCCAGTCGGCCGTGGCGCGCAGGCCGCCGTGGCGCGCGGCGCACGCGTCGAGGCGCACGACCTTGAGGATGTGTGTGGCGCGGTGTGACGCGTCATGTACCGACCTGTGGTAGAACATCCGCGCCATAGCCATCCTCTGCTTCTCGCCGCCGCTGAGCGTGGCGCGCCAGTCGGCCGTGGCGCGCAGGCCGCCGTGGCGCGCGGCGCACGCGTCGAGGCGCACGACCTTGAGGATGTGTGTGGCGCGGTGTGACGCGTCATGTACCGACCTGTGGTAGAACATCCGCGCCATAGCCATCCTCTGCTTCTCGCCGCCGCTGAGCGTGGCGCGCCAGTCGGCCGTGGCGCGCAGGCCGCCGTGGCGCGCGGCGCACGCGTCGAGGCGCACGACCTTGAGGATGTGTGTGGCGCGCGAGAACGCCTCCGCGTCGTCCGCCGACACCCGCGCGGGGTACGTCACTTGGTCCATCAGCGAGCCCATCGACATGTACGGCCTGGAAACGATCATGGACAAGGTCATTCGTAAAGTACGTCACGCGGTGAGAGGGGGGGATCGGGGTCAACCGCTCGTCTATCGCACACGTGTCGTCAGTTATGGTTACCTCTGCGGGATGTAGAACATGATGGGGCGGCTCGTGCAGTGCGGCGCCAGGTCGGCGGCGTCGTCGGCGCAGTGCGCGCATGCGCACGGCCGCGGCACCATCAGCGACCCGCCGTGCACCGGCCACAGACCGGAGATTATGCGGAACAGGCTGCGGGGAGAAACGGCCCACTCGATAAAACGAACAAGTAAAAGAGCATTTCCAAAAAAATTCTTACATATTTACATTTGTATGCACGCGTCAACTATCACAAAAATCGTTAACTTTCTTAATTTATTACCAATTTTTTTGTTACCATACGTGATCATATCCATCCATTTTTGTTACCATATCCATCATGTGATCGTCTATAGCGGGCGAGGGTGGTCAGAAAAATACCACGAATGATACAAATACCGTCACAATTACTATCACCAAGAGGTAGGGGGGAAGGGATCAAAAATAGTATAGGTCGGTATGTGATAGTGGTAGGTGTATAACAATGGTAAGTGTGTGACAGTGGTCAGTATGTGACAGTGGTAGGTTTGTGACAGTGGTCGATATGTGAGTGGTAGGTGTGTGACAGTGGTCAATATGTGAGCGGTAGGTGTGTGACAGTGGTCGATATGTGAGTGGTAGGTGTGTGACAGTGGTATGTGTGTGTCAGTGGTAGGTGTGTGACAGTGGTCGGTATGTGGCAGTGATCGGTGTGTGACAGAGGTCGTGTGTGACAGCGATAGATGTGTGAGTGGTCAGTATGTGACAGTGGTAGGTGTGTGACAATGGTCAGTATGTGACAGTGGTAGGTGTGTGACAGTGGTAGGTGTGTGACAGTGGTCGATATGTGACAGTGGTCGATATGTGACATGGTAGGTGTGTGACAGTGGTAGGTGTGTGACAGTGGTCGGTGTGACAGTGACCTGGACTTGCCGCAGCCGTTGGGCCCCACGATGAGCAGGTGCGTGCCGGGCGCGATGTCGAGCGAGACGCCGCCGTGTGTGACAGTAGTGAGTGTGTGACAGTGACCTGGACTTGCCGCAGCCGTTGGGCCCCACGATGAGCAGGTGCGTGCCGGGCGCGATGTCGAGCGAGACGCCGCCGTGTGTGACAGTAGTGAGTGTGTGACAGTGACCTGGACTTGCCGCAGCCGTTGGGCCCCACGATGAGCAGGTGCGTGCCGGGCGCGATGTCGAGCGAGACGCCGCCGTGTGTGACAGTAGTGAGTGTGTGACAGTGACCTGGACTTGCCGCAGCCGTTGGGCCCCACGATGAGCAGGTGCGTGCCGGGCGCGATGTCGAGCGAGACGCCGCCGTGTGTGACAGTAGTGAGTGTGTGACAGTGACCTGGACTTGCCGCAGCCGTTGGGCCCCACGATGAGCAGGTGCGTGCCGGGCGCGATGTCGAGCGAGACGCCGCCGTGTGTGACAGTAGTGAGTGTGTGACAGTGACCTGGACTTGCCGCAGCCGTTGGGCCCCACGATGAGCAGGTGCGTGCCGGGCGCGATGTCGAGCGAGACGCCGCCGTGTGTGACAGTAGTGAGTGTGTGACAGTGACCTGGACTTGCCGCAGCCGTTGGGCCCCACGATGAGCAGGTGCGTGCCGGGCGCGATGTCGAGCGAGACGCCGCCGTGTGTGACAGTAGTGAGTGTGTGACAGTGACCTGGACTTGCCGCAGCCGTTGGGCCCCACGATGAGCAGGTGCGTGCCGGGCGCGATGTCGAGCGAGACGCCGCCGTGTGTGACAGTAGTGAGTGTGTGACAGTGACCTGGACTTGCCGCAGCCGTTGGGCCCCACGATGAGCAGGTGCGTGCCGGGCGCGATGTCGAGCGAGACGCCGCCGTGTGTGACAGTAGTGAGTGTGTGACAGTGACCTGGACTTGCCGCAGCCGTTGGGCCCCACGATGAGCAGGTGCGTGCCGGGCGCGATGTCGAGCGAGACGCCGCCGTGTGTGACAGTAGTGAGTGTGTGACAGTGACCTGGACTTGCCGCAGCCGTTGGGCCCCACGATGAGCAGGTGCGTGCCGGGCGCGATGTCGAGCGAGACGCCGCCGTGTGTGACAGTAGTGAGTGTGTGACAGTGACCTGGACTTGCCGCAGCCGTTGGGCCCCACGATGAGCAGGTGCGTGCCGGGCGCGATGTCGAGCGACACGCCGCTGGCCACGACGTCGCAGGCGGGGGTCACGATGGGCACGTTGCGGAGCCGGATCGACAGGTCGTTCGTGTACGTTATTTTACCTGTAAAGAGCGTGATATTAATACATTCAGGCTTATTTAAAAGAAAACTAACCAACTTTAAACACTGAATAATTTTTCAAATCTGTTAATAAACGTCGTAGTTTAGTTAGTCGGAGTCGGAGACGCAGCAAACATAGAATAACCACGAACACAGAATAAAAGTCTATTACTTGGTTCTTTGCAGTGACCTCCGCCTGACACCTTATCACGCGTAACGTAAATCGCGAGCAAGCAAGTGTCATTGGGAAAGATGAGGAATTGGACCTAGTACAGTCTTTATATATTTGATTCTAAACTCCAGTGGGGTCCCCATATTGGTAATCTCTCGAATAGACTAAGTTCTGCAGCTTTTGCAGTAAACAAGATCCGACAATGCGACAATTAACACACATCATAACAGCTCGATTAGTATATTTTAGTTATTTCCACAGTATTATGTCGTATGGTATTCTGCTGTGGGGCAGTGCTGGTGCTTCAGAGCTTAGTACTATATTTGTTCTGCAGAAGAGGGCTATTCGTACGATATATAAGATGAATTATCGAGACTCACTTAGATATAAGTTTAAGGACATTAATGTAATGACATTGCATGGTCAATACATCTATGAGAATATTATGTATGTATAGGTACTTAAGAATATCATGAATTTTAAGAAGTGTGACATACATAATATTAATACTAAAAACAAACATAAGCTCGCTGTGCCCACCACTCGGCTCCATAAAATAAAAACATCATTCATGGGTAATTGTGTAAGTATTATAATAAACTGCTAAGAAACATAAACTGAATTATCTATTAACAAATTCAAGAATTGTGTAAAGTGTAAACTCATTTTCAAAGCTTATTACAGCACACAAGACTACATGAATGATGAAACACCGTGGGATTAACTGCAACTGGAAATAACTATATTTTAAAATAATGTTTAATTCGTTGTTTTTTTTGTTTTTGTACCTGTCAATTGTTTTGACACTTAGAGATCATATACATCTCTAAGAAAAAAACGGTATTAATTTTATTTTAATTTACTTTTTAAGTTATATCATGTGAGTCGCAGATTTTTTAGTAAACATTCCCATTTTATATTTTGACGTTTGGACGTCCTTTACACCTCCAAAACATAAAATTTTGACAACGGAGACTCTTTACATCTCCATTAGTTTTACTATCAATTTATTTCCTATAATTTTAATTGTCTTATCATTTTAATTGTCTTGTTTTGACGCTTAGAGACCTTTTACATCTCCAAAAATGTAGTCTTAAGTTTATTGTAACTTATTTATGAAATCAGATGTAATAATGTCATATACTTGTTGTTATATTTAAACGTTTTAAAAAGAGAAACTGCTGAGTTTCTTCCGGCGCTTCTTCTCACCAGAAGATCACTACCCGAAGCGCCAAAAGAAAGAATAGAATCAGACTTGTAAAAGAGCCCTTGAGGGCCTATTTGCAAAAATAAACAATATTTTTTATCAGTCACCCTGAGGAACAGGTCGCTTGTCCCGGAAGGTGACCTGGAAGGCGGCGGGGTTGTCCTTGCCGGGCACGACGTGCACGCCGCGCACGCACTCGCCGCGCGCCACCTGCCCGAACACGTCCAGCATGTCCGACACCCGCTCCGCGTACCCGGCCAACGTCACCACTTCCTGAAATATTTACATATTAGACACTCGCGATTAGAGCGAGCGAGTGAGTGATTCAAAAGAGCTATAGCTCAGTTGGCCTACGAATAGCTCACCGGCTCACTAGCTCAGTTCCGATTCAAACAACTCAGTATATCTTTCAACGCACTCGTTCACTCGCTCTCAAGTAGCTCTTTTGAGCCGTGAGCTGCGAGAAAAAACACGACCAACATTAACCTATGACTGCTCTCTCTTTCGTTCGGAAATATTGGGATTTCGAGCTACTGAGCTATGAGAACTAGTGAGCTGTTGACACACCACGGAGTTACTGAGCTTATAAGAGCTAGTGAGCAGTTGACACACCTCGGACTCGGAGCTACTGAGCTAAAAGAGTGATGCATATTTTTGAGAGCGGCAATTCATAAAAAATAACTCATTCGATCTATCAGATAAGTAACCCATTGTCAAGAGTGATACCTCGCACACTGTCTCGAGTGATAGCTTGGAAGAAGAGTATAAGTCGCCCCTGTCTGGTTCCACCGGACCGGCGCCAGCTTATGCTGAGGTGGGACCTTTTTGTGGCAGCGAGATTTTTATTTTTGTGTTTTCTTGTTTTTTATTGTTTCTCTATTTTGTAAGTTTTTGGTGTCAAGTAAGGTAAGGTAAGTAAGGTAAGGTGTAAGTGTTTGGTGGTTTATTTACGTTGAAAAAAATAGTTAAAGAACATTCTGTATCAATATAGTAGTAAAGTGAAGTGTGCGGAGTGACAATAGTAGGCGTACAGTGTTATCTTCGAAAATCTATGCGAGATATTAGTGTTACAGCAAGAAAACCCAGCGACGGAACATTTTCTCTACAACACATAATCCTGAAAATATTTCCAAGTGAACTGTATATTTGTATCTCTAGCCGTATGTCTACGGTTGCACCAGTGCGGAAAACTGTGTTTTTATCGTCTAATTACATTTTTATTACATCTAATCCACCGTTAAAAATACGAATAGCAGAATCAGAAACGGTATTGGCCCTCCCAAAAGGTAAACAATGATCAGCTGACCAATCACACCGACATCTGTCATATCTGACGTACACAGATTGTTGCCACACGAAACAAATAACCAGCGATTTTAACTGTTAATCAGAGCGCCCTCTATGATCGTGCAGCCGAAGTTTTAAACAGCGACATCTACTAAAAATTTGTTAAACTACATATAGGATTTCATTTTCTAATAATGGCCCAGAATCTCAAGCTGCCAGCTACAAGCAGTGGTGGTAAGATGGCAGCACCTATTTGCTGTAAATGTAAGCTTTCAATTGAATTGGACAATACTCTACTATGTTCGAAATGTAAAAACACATATGACTTCGACTGCGCAGGATTTTCCCAAAAATTATATGAATTAAAGAGTAACGAATCGAAAAAAAACTGGAAATGTAGTTCATGTATTAGAATGAAAAAAGACAATAACGGACCAACATCGTCGAACATCACTTTGAGAAAATCACAAAAACAAACTGCTAAGTCTCAGAGCAAATCGAAAGCCTCTTCGTCCTCACCAATGAGTAATTGTTCAAAAACTCAGTCGCTCGATATAAATACGTTTAATACGCCTCCAAGAATAAATGATAACACAAAGAGCAAAATAACAAAGGAGAAACATATTACGCAGCCATCTTCAACTACAGAACAACAGATCAGCAATGAATGCCAGGGTAGTAAAGATTTATTGGCCTCGCAGTATAGTGAAATCGACCACTTTCAGATCATGGACACCCAGATACTCAATGAAAACGAGTCATCGGATGATTCTTCGGTGTTTCAATCTCCATCCGACAAATTATCAAAGAGTTTAGATGGTACGATACCATTTAATACAAAACAACATTTCTGTCTGTGATGTTTCACATATTAAAAATAATTCGACAAATTATATAGGGATCTTACATCAAAATATATCAGGCGCATTAAATAAACAGGAATTCTTAGAATACGCCATTTCGAATCTTGGCAGAGATGGAGTACATATAGATATAGTTTGTTTAAGTGAGACCAACATGATGCGTGGAACGGAGGTAAATTTGAAATTAGAAAACTTCAAATTAGCGACTTCTTTTTCCAGAAATAAATCAAAAAGAGGTGGTGTATCGATTTTAATTCGAAATGACTTAGAATGCACAATAATAAACGAGATCAATACCTTATCTGAACAACTTGTTTTTGAGTGCTGCGGAATTGTCATAAAAAATTATAATCTAATAATAGTTTGTTTATACACAAATAAATGCCCAACGTCTCCATCCGCAATATTTTTTAAAAAATTCAATGATTTGTTAAACTTAATATGTCAGTACAAAAGAAAAAAAATTGTGTTATGTGGTGATCTCAATATAAATACCTTAACAAAAACCAAGGTATCGTCTGCGCTTGCTCAAATTTTGGAAATATACGGATTAAGATCAGTCATACAAGGTCCTACGAGAGTGACGGAGACAACGAAAACGTGTATAGACCATATATCTACTAATGTGGTAGGAGGCGAAGCAAAAATTCATGATCTCGGTTTATCAGACCATACAGCCCAGTCCTATCTCGTCCCCATACAAAAACGTTTTCCACCGCCTATTAAACGGTGGTGTGAGTTAAAACGAGACTATAGTCAAGAGAACCAAGACAAGTTTAAAAGTTGTCTGTCTTCTACGAACTTTACAGAACTTTTAAACGAAAGTGATGCGTCAGTGGCTTTCAACACTTTTTACGATCTTTTTGTTCTTTTTTATGATCTATGTTTTCCCGTTGTTAGAGTTCAAATGACAAATAAACAGAAAAGGTTGAACGGGATAACAAGTGGTATACAAAAGTGTTGCAAGAAAAAACGCCAATTGTACTTTATAAGCAGGCGGGTCAAAGGCTATAAATCAGTATATAAAAAATACTCAAAATTGCTAAAAAAATGTATTATTTCTCAGAAGAAAAATGAAAACTTGAAATATATTGACAAGCAAAAAAATAAGTGTAAAGCCGTTTGGAATGTAATTAAGAACCATACTACCTCAGCTGATTGTCAAACAAGATACATACGCAATTTAAAAATTAATGACATTGATATTGAGGACCCTCAAGTGATTGCAGAAGAATTCAATGCCTTCTTTGTAAATAATGTAAGCGAAAACTGTACAGTTTTTGCAGGCAAAACAGATGACATAAAGCTAGAAAACAGAGAGGCCAGCATGTTTCTTAACCCGTTAACTTTATTCGAACTCAAAAAAATTGTATGCTCACTAAGAAACACAAAAGCTGTTGGACATGATAATCTGCGTACTGATATAATTAAAAATTGTTTTGAATTTATTGCGGATCCTCTGTTGCATATAATTAACTTATCATTTTTGCATGGGATCTTTCCTGATATTCTAAAGAAATCTGTGGTTAAGCCATTATTCAAAAAGGGTGATAAATGTGACATAAAAAATTACAGACCAATCACCCTTATACCTATCTTTTCGAAAATCTTTGAAAAGGCAATGTATAACAGACTCTTGAAGTTTTTAGAAGCTGGCAATATAATTAAGGAAGAGCAAAATGGTTTTCGAAAGGATAGGAATACTTCTCTTGCAATGTTTAAGTTGGTAAAACATGTAATGGATTGTGTCGACAAAAATGTGCCAGTTACAGCATTGTTCATGGACATGAGCAAAGCGTTTGACTTTGTGTGTCATAAAAGACTACTGGTCAAGTTGTATAGATATGGCATCAGAGGCCCAGTGCTTAACTGGATACGATCATACTTAAGAGGTAGAACGCAATGTGTAGAAACACAAGGTTTTTCTAGAGATTCTAAAATTTTACAAAAGTACCAGTCAGAATATGCCGAAAACAACTATGGTGTGCCCCAAGGTAGCATTTTGGGGCCTTTGTTGTTCTTGGCGTATATTAATGATTTCCCGGATATTATGAAGCATGAATGTGTTCTTTTTGCCGATGATATTACAATAATAATAGACGGTAAAGACCTAGGAACTTATAATGAGGAAATAAATAAAACGTTAGATTTAACAGTGGACTGGCTCACCAAGAATAATTTAAAGGTTAATTTAGGAAAAACTAAATATATGCAATTTCGAACACTTCGCGGTCGTCCACAACAGTTAAGTGTTAGTGTGGATAAAGAGCCAATTGAAGAAGTTGACGAAATACAGTTTTTAGGTATAAATATTGATTGCCATTGCAGATGGAAGGCACATGTAAATAGTTTATGCTCAAAAATAAATAGATTTGTGTTTGCTTTGAGAAAAATACGTCAAACAGTGACTCTACAAGCAGCTCTGATGGCATATGATGGGTATGTTAAATCCGCATTGCAATATGGTATAGTTATCTGGGGATATTCTACTATAAACGATAGTGTATTTCTGATCCAAAAGCGTTGCATTAGGGCTATTTTTGGACTTAAACAATCCGATTCCTGTCGTCCATTTTTCAGAAAATATAATATTTTGACAGTGCCAAGTCTGTACATCCTAGAGGTATGTTTATTTGTGTTTAAATACAGAAATATGTTTTTTCCAACATACACAGGAACTTTCGTCTAGGAAAGTCAGATGTCAATATTTACACAAATTATATAAACCTCCAGTGAAATTAGCAGTATCGAATAAAAATTCATTTATGATGTGCCTAAAAATCTATAATAAATTACCTGACAATTTCAAAGCAAATAATAATATTAAGGATTTCAAAAATTTGACCAAGAAGTGGCTAATTGAAAAGGGGTTTTATAGTATTAAGGAGTTTTTAGAATAATGTGAATGTGTTATTTATGACTATTGTTTGTTTTTTATTTTTTCCGTTTTACTGTAGCAATTTTGACAACTACTTAATTTTGATTTATGATATTGTAAAAATGTTAATTATTGTGTTTCGTTTATTAAAATTTTTATGTCGCATTTTAATACCGAGGTACAGCTATTTTGGTCGCCGAAATAGATTTTAGTATAATATAATAAATGTAATAATTATTTTGGTTATTCTAATATTATGACAAATGCGTGTACGCCTGCAAAGGTAGATGTTGGTGAAACTAAGTTGTTATTTATCCATCTGTAATGTAACCCAATTATCAATACGCAATAAATTCATTCATTCATTCATTCATTCATTCATTCATTCATTCATTCATTCATTCAAAAATAAATGTATTTTCTTTGTTCACGTACCTTGTAGCTGGACATGAGGCGCTCGATGGCGTCGGCGGCGGAGTTGAGCAGGTGCCGCGACGTCGTCATGTACTCCGTGCGGGCGCTGATGCCCTCGCTCGACGACCCTGCCACGACACAAACCGCAACCAGAGTGAGGACATTACCACTACGTTTACTTTGGGAACACATGTGGCGACACTGCCACCTAGCGACACTGGTTGGAAGAAGAGGACAATTACAGCAATTCAACGACAGATGGGGCATCAACGCCCATACAAACGGCACAATTCCCATACCGTTCTGCATCAGTGTTTATAACGCCAACATTACAAATACTATTTCGACCCATCTTCCTTCGGACTTCGGCCTCCAGGCAAAACACGTGTACCTACGTTTTTGTACTTGCCGATTGTTTTGACAGTTAGAGACCATATAGGTACATCTCTAAGAAAAAATGGTAATCATTTTATTTTAATTTACTTTTAATATAATGTGAGTCGCAGAATTTTTACTTTTCTATAAGATGTTTAGTAAACATTCCCATTTTATATTTTGACGTTTGGAGGTCCTTTACACCTCCAAAACATAATATTTTGACAACGGAGACTCTTTACATCTCCATTAATTTTACTAGTCTATTTATTTTCTATTATTTTAACTGTCTTGTTTTGATGCCTAGAGACCTTTTACATCTCTAAAAATGTAGTTTCAAGTTTAATGTAACGTATTAATGGAATCACATGTAATAATGTCATACTTGTTGCTATATAATATTCTTAATAAAGGAAACTGGTCAGTTTCTTCCGGCGCTTCTTCTCACCAGAACGTCCCTACCCGAAACGCAAAAAAAAGATAATAGAATCAGACATATAAAAGAGCTCTTGTATTGGCCTACTTGCAGAAATAAGATATTTTTTTTAAAAGTTTGTCAGGACATACCGTCGCCCTTGGTGCCGGTGAGGATGGGCAGCGCCAGCATGACCATGCCGGTGCCGCTCCACACGTACTTCATGCAGAACTGCTCCAGCATCACGTACCACAGCTTCTTGTTGAACACCGACGTCATCTGCACCACCAGCTGCTTGTAGGCCGATTGCAACTGCCCTAGTTCCACCTGCAAGATTTGTATTCTTGACATTTTAAGTAATATTGGAAGGAAAAATTTAATTTAAACGCGTTATTGAATTTATCCGACTTCAGAGAAAGAGAGAGAGAAGGCGATGCAGAGATGTCTCTGGAGAGAGATCCCCGTAGACTATTAGCCTTTGGGGAAAGAGATAGAGCGTTCTTTGGAGATAGCCTTTCAGAGACCATTCTTTTGAGAAAGACATACACAGTATTCTCTGGAGAGAGATCTCTCTATCGTCTCGAGTCCCTGTAGTGTGGTACCTCGTGTCCGCTGTCAAAGGCAACCTCCTCGGCAAGAGCGATGATGGAGGCGTGCACGTGCCGAAGATTGGCCTTCATACGAGCTTCCTCGCCGGCCAGGGCGCCGAACCAGAGACCTATCAGTCTTTGGCGAGAGAGAGGAAGAGAGAGGTGCAGTGTTTTCTGGAGAGAGATATCTACAGGGAAGAGAGAGAGAGAGAGCGAAAGGGAAAAGAGGAGTATTCTCTGGAGAGCTTTCTCTAACGTCCTGTAATGTGAGCCTGGACATACACCCTAAGTGTATGTCCATGTGTCTGGTGTATAGTCCCTCGTTCCCTAACCTTGTGTCCGCCGTAGAAGGCGACCTCCTCGGCATGAGCGATGATGGAGGCGTGCACGTGGCGCAGGTTGGCCTTCATGCGAGCCTGGACATACACCCTAAGTGTATGTCCGTGTGTCTGGTGTATAGTCCCTCGTTCCCTAACCTTGTGTCCGCCGTAGAAGGCGACCTCCTCGGCATGAGCGATGATGGAGGCGTGCACGTGGCGCAGGTTGGCCTTCATGCGAGCCTGGACATACACCCTAAGTGTATGTCCGTGTGTCTGGTGTATAGTCCCTCGTTCCCTAACCTTGTGTCCGCCGTAGAAGGCGACCTCCTCGGCATGAGCGATGATGGAGGCGTGCACGTGGCGCAGGTTGGCCTTCATGCGAGCCTGGACATACACCCTAAGTGTATGTCCGTGTGTCTGGTGTATAGTCCCTCGTTCCCTAACCTTGTGTCCGCCGTAGAAGGCGACCTCCTCGGCATGAGCGATGATGGAGGCGTGCACGTGGCGCAGGTTGGCCTTCATGCGAGCCTGGACATACACCCTAAGTGTATGTCCGTGTGTCTGGTGTATAGTCCCTCGTTCCCTAACCTTGTGTCCGCCGTAGAAGGCGACCTCCTCGGCATGAGCGATGATGGAGGCGTGCACGTGGCGCAGGTTGGCCTTCATGCGAGCCTGGACATACACCCTAAGTGTATGTCCGTGTGTCTGGTGTATAGTCCCTCGTTCCCTAACCTTGTGTCCGCCGTAGAAGGCGACCTCCTCGGCATGAGCGATGATGGAGGCGTGCACGTGGCGCAGGTTGGCCTTCATGCGAGCCTGGACATACACCCTAAGTGTATGTCCGTGTGTCTGGTGTATAGTCCCTCGTTCCCTAACCTTGTGTCCGCCGTAGAAGGCGACCTCCTCGGCATGAGCGATGATGGAGGCGTGCACGTGGCGCAGGTTGGCCTTCATGCGAGCCTGGACATACACCCTAAGTGTATGTCCGTGTGTCTGGTGTATAGTCCCTCGTTCCCTAACCTTGTGTCCGCCGTAGAAGGCGACCTCCTCGGCATGAGCGATGATGGAGGCGTGCACGTGGCGCAGGTTGGCCTTCATGCGAGCCTGGACATACACCCTAAGTGTATGTCCGTGTGTCTGGTGTATAGTCCCTCGTTCCCTAACCTTGTGTCCGCCGTAGAAGGCGACCTCCTCGGCATGAGCGATGATGGAGGCGTGCACGTGGCGCAGGTTGGCCTTCATGCGAGCCTGGACATACACCCTAAGTGTATGTCCGTGTGTCTGGTGTATAGTCCCTCGTTCCCTAACCTTGTGTCCGCCGTAGAAGGCGACCTCCTCGGCATGAGCGATGATGGAGGCGTGCACGTGGCGCAGGTTGGCCTTCATGCGAGCCTGGACATACACCCTAAGTGTATGTCCGTGTGTCTGGTGTATAGTCCCTCGTTCCCTAACCTTGTGTCCGCCGTAGAAGGCGACCTCCTCGGCATGAGCGATGATGGAGGCGTGCACGTGGCGCAGGTTGGCCTTCATGCGAGCCTGGACATACACCCTAAGTGTATGTCCGTGTGTCTGGTGTATAGTCCCTCGTTCCCTAACCTTGTGTCCGCCGTAGAAGGCGACCTCCTCGGCATGAGCGATGATGGAGGCGTGCACGTGGCGCAGGTTGGCCTTCATGCGAGCCTGGACATACACCCTAAGTGTATGTCCGTGTGTCTGGTGTATAGTCCCTCGTTCCCTAACCTTGTGTCCGCCGTAGAAGGCGACCTCCTCGGCATGAGCGATGATGGAGGCGTGCACGTGGCGCAGGTTGGCCTTCATGCGAGCCTGGACATACACCCTAAGTGTATGTCCGTGTGTCTGGTGTATAGTCCCTCGTTCCCTAACCTTGTGTCCGCCGTAGAAGGCGACCTCCTCGGCATGAGCGATGATGGAGGCGTGCACGTGGCGCAGGTTGGCCTTCATGCGAGCCTGGACATACACCCTAAGTGTATGTCCGTGTGTCTGGTGTATAGTCCCTCGTTCCCTAACCTTGTGTCCGCCGTAGAAGGCGACCTCCTCGGCATGAGCGATGATGGAGGCGTGCACGTGGCGCAGGTTGGCCTTCATGCGAGCCTGGACATACACCCTAAGTGTATGTCCGTGTGTCTGGTGTATAGTCCCTCGTTCCCTAACCTTGTGTCCGCCGTAGAAGGCGACCTCCTCGGCATGAGCGATGATGGAGGCGTGCACGTGGCGCAGGTTGGCCTTCATGCGAGCCTGGACATACACCCTAAGTGTATGTCCGTGTGTCTGGTGTATAGTCCCTCGTTCCCTAACCTTGTGTCCGCCGTAGAAGGCGACCTCCTCGGCATGAGCGATGATGGAGGCGTGCACGTGGCGCAGGTTGGCCTTCATGCGAGCCTGGACATACACCCTAAGTGTATGTCCGTGTGTCTGGTGTATAGTCCCTCGTTCCCTAACCTTGTGTCCGCCGTAGAAGGCGACCTCCTCGGCATGAGCGATGATGGAGGCGTGCACGTGGCGCAGGTTGGCCTTCATGCGAGCCTGGACATACACCCTAAGTGTATGTCCGTGTGTCTGGTGTATAGTCCCTCGTTCCCTAACCTTGTGTCCGCCGTAGAAGGCGACCTCCTCGGCATGAGCGATGATGGAGGCGTGCACGTGGCGCAGGTTGGCCTTCATGCGAGCCTGGACATACACCCTAAGTGTATGTCCGTGTGTCTGGTGTATAGTCCCTCGTTCCCTAACCTTGTGTCCGCCGTAGAAGGCGACCTCCTCGGCATGAGCGATGATGGAGGCGTGCACGTGGCGCAGGTTGGCCTTCATGCGAGCCTGGACATACACCCTAAGTGTATGTCCGTGTGTCTGGTGTATAGTCCCTCGTTCCCTAACCTTGTGTCCGCCGTAGAAGGCGACCTCCTCGGCATGAGCGATGATGGAGGCGTGCACGTGGCGCAGGTTGGCCTTCATGCGAGCCTGGACATACACCCTAAGTGTATGTCCGTGTGTCTGGTGTATAGTCCCTCGTTCCCTAACCTTGTGTCCGCCGTAGAAGGCGACCTCCTCGGCATGAGCGATGATGGAGGCGTGCACGTGGCGCAGGTTGGCCTTCATGCGAGCCTGGACATACACCCTAAGTGTATGTCCGTGTGTCTGGTGTATAGTCCCTCGTTCCCTAACCTTGTGTCCGCCGTAGAAGGCGACCTCCTCGGCATGAGCGATGATGGAGGCGTGCACGTGGCGCAGGTTGGCCTTCATGCGAGCCTGGACATACACCCTAAGTGTATGTCCGTGTGTCTGGTGTATAGTCCCTCGTTCCCTAACCTTGTGTCCGCCGTAGAAGGCGACCTCCTCGGCATGAGCGATGATGGAGGCGTGCACGTGGCGCAGGTTGGCCTTCATGCGAGCCTGGACATACACCCTAAGTGTATGTCCGTGTGTCTGGTGTATAGTCCCTCGTTCCCTAACCTTGTGTCCGCCGTAGAAGGCGACCTCCTCGGCATGAGCGATGATGGAGGCGTGCACGTGGCGCAGGTTGGCCTTCATGCGAGCCTGGACATACACCCTAAGTGTATGTCCGTGTGTCTGGTGTATAGTCCCTCGTTCCCTAACCTTGTGTCCGCCGTAGAAGGCGACCTCCTCGGCATGAGCGATGATGGAGGCGTGCACGTGGCGCAGGTTGGCCTTCATGCGAGCCTGGACATACACCCTAAGTGTATGTCCGTGTGTCTGGTGTATAGTCCCTCGTTCCCTAACCTTGTGTCCGCCGTAGAAGGCGACCTCCTCGGCATGAGCGATGATGGAGGCGTGCACGTGGCGCAGGTTGGCCTTCATGCGAGCCTGGACATACACCCTAAGTGTATGTCCGTGTGTCTGGTGTATAGTCCCTCGTTCCCTAACCTTGTGTCCGCCGTAGAAGGCGACCTCCTCGGCATGAGCGATGATGGAGGCGTGCACGTGGCGCAGGTTGGCCTTCATGCGAGCCTGGACATACACCCTAAGTGTATGTCCGTGTGTCTGGTGTATAGTCCCTCGTTCCCTAACCTTGTGTCCGCCGTAGAAGGCGACCTCCTCGGCATGAGCGATGATGGAGGCGTGCACGTGGCGCAGGTTGGCCTTCATGCGCGCCTCCTCGCCGGCGAGCGCGCCGAAGCGCGGCGACAGCAGCCGCAGCACCTGCCCCGTCAGGCAGATCACGACCGTCGCGAACCCGGGCCCTGGGAATACAAACTTACTTTATTAACTTCTCTCCTTTGTCGGATACTCTTGAAAGAGTAGTAGAGTCCGACCGCGTGGCGTAAAAAATATCCTTTGGCGAGCCGGTGCAGATTTGACGTACATTTTCCTTAAGAGCTGTAGAATGAGGTGCTCGAATGCCTGATATTAGGCAAGCCGGTAGGAATCGAGTTCTTTGGACGCCACGCCACTGAGTCCGACCGAAGTTTCGCTTTCGGTTTCGGCCTAGTTTCGGCTAAAAAACGGGTTTCGGCTTAGTTTCGGTTTGGGCTGCCATACAGCCGAAACTACGGCCGAAATCGAAACTGAATTTGAGGGGTTTCGCGCTGCGATCGGACAGTATTTATTTCAAAAAGCACTGATAATGTATTTGAAATAAGAAGTTGTAATATGTTATATTTATGATTACTTCAAATAACTAAATCATTAATATGTTATTTAAAAATGAAGACTGACTGATTATGATAATTTATGACTGACTTTTTTTTCTTACTACAACAAACTCAGATCAAAGTGAAATTCGGTTTCAGTTTCAGCCATGAAAAATAGTTTCGGTCTGACACTAAAGAGTAGTCGTGGTTATCGTTAATATTAATAGTTAGACTTCTTATCCTCAGCCAAGATTAGCATAAAATTATTGCAATAAATAGATGACTTCAAACATACACTCTATGACACTATAGTTAATAAACGAATTACGTATATATACTATAAAAATACCGATATTGCTATACATGTGCCTATATTTGAGGATTCTCTCAATCACTCATGGATCCTACCATCGGAACCGGATTTTGAAAAAAAAATAAGTAAGAGAAAAAATACTTAAGGCTAACCGGTTGAGCTGTGTCACGACTTAGTGTCAATGATGCTGTATGCAACAAAGATCCTAAATTAGCTCAACCAGTTATTTGCTACTTCAAAATTCACATATTTGGAACTCATTAAAAACTTAATAAAGTTATTAGTTCTTTAATGATTAGTCACCAATCAGAAAGAAATAATAAACAATGGAATGTATAATCATACGACAATACGATGACTGTTAAGGAACCGCTGGATGTATGCCAAAATTCTTACCCACTTACAGCAAGAGATCACACCAGTGCGTTTAAGTTGCCTTTTTGAAATTTTTAGGGTTCCGTACAAAATGGTAAAAAAACCCTTATGATGCGACTCTGTCTGTCCGTCTGTCACAGTCAGATATCTCAGGAACTACTGCTGCTATCGATTTGGAATAGTTTTAAAAGACACTAACCCGAGCCTACTAGATATCTAAAAAATCTTATACCCTTTTATGATGTATCTTTTATAGGGAGACAAATTACTGCTATTGTTACTGTGCCCTAGTCCACTCATAGAAAAAAATGCACATCGGCGTTCCCTTCAGCCATGAAGATGCTGGCCAGGGTCAGCACGATGAGGAGCAGGTCGAAGCAGGGCTTCAGCGACCCGCACTGGAGCCCCGAGGCTCCCAGCTGCCTGGAGACGAGGTACTCACCGATGAAGATGTTCCCCTTCATCTTGCTGAAGTAGCTGGCCAGGGTCAGCACGATGAGGAGCAGGTCGAAGCAGGGCTTCAGCGACCCGCACTGGAGCCCCGAGGCTGCCAGCTGCCTGGAGACGAGGTACTCACCGATGAAGATGTTCCCCTTCATCTTGCTGGAGTAGCTGGCCAGGGTCAGCACGATGAGGAGCAGGTCGAAGCAGGGCTTCAGCGACCCGCACTGGAGCCCCGAGGCTCCCAGCTGCCTGGAGACGAGGTACTCACCGATGAAGATGTTCCCCTTCATCTTGCTGGAGTAGCTGGCCAGGGTCAGCACGATGAGGAGCAGGTCGAAGCAGGGCTTCGTCAGCGACCCGTACAGGTGCGCCACGGACTGGGCGAACACTGACACGTCTTCTGTTAATCTGGAATTAAGAAGCCGGGTTTAACGACTAAAACTAGACGCGTAGAATATTCAGAAAATTAAGGTTCCTACATATCGTCATTACTTACGAAAAAAACTGGGGGGGGGGGGTCTAGCCAAATGTGACAGCCTATACTAACAAAGTCAAATATGTTAGGAAAACGTGTGACATGCGGGGGGGCGGGGTCTAAAAGTCTGAAAAATCGTGTGTTGTTCTATTCTCACCTGTGGTCAGCATTCTCGATCCTGGCGTCCAAGTTAGCCACCCGGTAGTAAGTCTGGTTCTTGAAGTACATGTCGTAGGCGTGGTTGACGAGCCTCGTGCGGAAGGCGAGCGCCAGGCGGCTCTCCAGGTAGCGGATCATGGAGTTGATGAAGGTGGCGGGCACGGCGATGCCGAACCACTGCAGCAGGAGCGCCGCGAACTTCTTCAGGTCCTTCTGGACGATGTGTTTCACTGGAACGAACATTGCGACACATATATGTAGATACAAGAAATCAAAGTAAATAGAAAAATTTATAGATAGATGGAGTTCAGATTATAAACCTGTTAAACCAGAATGATACAAAAATTAAAGTAGATGGTAAAATTGAGGGCACTCGCTGGGTGCTCCGGTGGACGAGTGGTTGAGTCGCTGGGCCGGAAATCGGAGGCCGGGTTCGATTCCCGGTCTGGACACAGGTGAGTGGCATTTAATTTTTCCATGTACTTTATTTTCCTGTACCTATCTACATAATGTAACATAAAAATGTGGTGTAATTTACCCTCATTAAACACTTATAAAGAAACATCATATTGTTTCTTTCATATAGTATGACTAAATTTACTAGCGGTTCAAAATATAATAAAAATAAAATAATTTATTTCTGCAAGTAGGCCCTCAAGGGCTCTTTTACATGTCTGATTCTAATTATTTTCTCTTCTTTTGGCGCTTCGGGTAATGTGACCTTCTGGTGAGAAGATGCGCCGGAAGAAACTCACCAGTTTCTTTTTTCAAACATAATACAACAATATGACGTTCATACATTCATATACACATTTATAGAGATGTAAAGGGTCTCTAGGCATCAAAACGAGAATAATGAAATAATACAAAATAAATTGATAGTAAAATTACTGGAGATGTAAAGAATCTCCGTCGTCATCTGTATATAACATCTGAGGCCCGGTTCGATCCCAGGGAACGCCATGGCCCTCGCCCGGTTCGATTTTTGCAACAGTCAGTAAGGCTTACAAGTATAAAATAAAAAAGGCTTCAGGCTTAAAAAAAACTGCTTGCAGTAAACTAAAAATTCAAGCTCCCTGATCTCAAGTATCGGTTATGCGAGTCGCCAAGCGTCACGACTAAAGCCTATTCTTCACCAATGATGTTTTTAGGGAGGCATCTGTCTAGTAGTGAACGACTTCCAGCTCATGTCATGATCGATGATGATTGGCAGGACTTACTTATGGAGCCCTCGAGCGCGGCGACATATATGGAGAGCAGCGTCCGGGTGAAGAGGCACAGCGTGTGGGCGGTGAGCAGCGCCACCTCGTGGCTGCGGAAGCCGGGCACCATGATCTTGGCCAGCGACACCATCTGCCGGAGGAACTCCAGGTTCAGCCCGGGGAAGCGCTTCTCTTCGGGCGCTGGTTCTTCCGCGTCCTCCTGGAACGGTAATGAGTTAAGGGTTTTTTTTAAAATAAGGACTACTTTCTTTAATAGCTACTTTCTCAGAATAAGGACCTTGGAGTACTTTCTAGCTCACAATCGTGCGAAACTGTGCCCAAAGTTTAGTATTCCATGAAGGAGGTTTTTGAGGCGTCCGAAACTGCTTGTCTACAAGGTCTGACACCGTGAAGAATACTTGTGGTACCTTGCTTATGGCCCTTGACCGCGTTTTGTGGAGGGATATTACAGTTGGTCACGATCGTCGGTCATGAGGGAACGATGAAGGAAGGAAATATACTTGCACGCTGATCTTCGCTACTCCAAGTACTCGCGATTTTTTTAGAACTACGTTCATCACAAGATAACAAGTGGATTCTAATAACTGTCAGTTTTTCCAAAAAGTATACAATGTAAGAGCGAGAGAGACGGACGCTTTATAATCTATTTATCACATGACAAAGCCTCCCAGCATGCTTGAACACCTCAAGACTGACTCCAGTCAGGATCCATCAGATAAAGTTTTTTTTAACTACTAGGGTGGCAAACAGTGGCGTGGCGTTGAAGTAATCCTTGGGCAAGCCTATAATCAAGTATTGAACTGCCTAATATTATTAGGCAAGCCTATAATTAAGTATTGAACTGCCTAATATGGGAATCGAGTTCTATTGACGCCACACCACTGGTGGCAAACAAGCATACCTGATGGTAAGCAGTCACCACAGCCTATGGACGCTTGCAACACCAGGGGCATTACGTGCGTGTTGCCGACCGTTTAAAAAGCTATTCACTCCTCTCTTGAAGGACTCCATCACTCCATACTGTAGCCACTGCGTGTGTACTGTGTGTTTTATTATCTGATCCATCTAATGGACTGAATGGAAAGGACGCTCACGATATTCTGCTTGTTGTCGGTGTCGACGTCGCCTCTGCAGAGAGCGCACTGCTCGGCGCCGCACCGCCCGCCGCAGGTGCCGTTCGACCCATTCTGGACTGAATGTAGCTGGCCATTCTTCGCAACCTGGACAAGGAAAACATTAAATTGCTGTGGCTGTCCATGTCAAGCTCAGCGGACTCTTTTACGATACCACAATATCAGGACAGATAGGATGTTACACGAGCGCGTGACAGTAGTGACAGCTGATTACGACTGTTCTGTTAAGAGTCGACTAAGAAGATGGAGACATGATGTTTTCTTAATAGATCTCAAAAATAAAACTCGGAGTAAGTACTGACAATTACGTAGCCTTTTGAGGGATAGAAGCGACGCATCAACGCATTTGGTAGTCCATAATATTAGTCGACTGCATTCACTCATATATTTAGTTCCCTTGTAGCGTTTATTGCTGTATTCTATTTGGGTCAATGGACCAAAGTCGATAAACGACAAAGACAATCATACTCCATTGAGTATATCAACGATATCAACATACTGTCTTTGTCGTTTATCAACTTATGCAATAGTTATATTTGGAGAAGTTTGAATAAGGTGGAATTGTTTAAATTGGTCTGACACCTGACATCTGTCCAATTGTTTGGTAACTTCCAAGACAAAAATAATTTCAAGGGCACGAAACATCATCAACAATATTGTTTACAAGCAGTGATTAAAGTCAGTCAGTCGTGTCGCTTCCAATAGAACCTATAGTCTGTTCTTTTAGATATTTAAAAAAAGCGCGCTTGAATGTGTGCGCGCCGTGTACGAACGCACTACAGGCAAAGTTTTAAGAATGCGCACTCACACAGACGTGCTTTTGCGCGTCAGTGTGAATGAATACGTGTTGCGCGCTCCTAAACGGCCGAAGTTGGACTACTTGTTCGTCTTTATACTTTGACTATGCTGTAGCGAGCGCGAGATAGGTCGCGCCCGAGCCCGACTTGTGTTAACCGCGCCAGTACGTCTAGCATAACTGGCCGCGACTTCGTTTCTCGCGCGACAGGGCATCACCTGTCACTGTCACACTATATTAAGTGGAAAGAGATAGGCAGCATTTGTCGCGCGACAAAGAGTCGCGCGTCACAGTTGTGCTAGAGGTACAGGGGTCGGATTGACTTGAGATGACAACAAAACGCCCACTAAAGTATTCATATTAAACATGTTGAACAAAAACATATTTTTGTTGATGCCAGTTAAGTAGGTCTTTATGTCACTTAACGGAAGTCAAAATTCATTACTTAAGATAAGAACATACATATGCGAACAGTGTAACCATGAGTAATCTTCGTCACTTTTTTTGGTGGAGACATAAACACCACGTTCACCACAAACCACAATAGGCTATTTAACAACTTTTTTCTGTGATGTGTTATAGAAAGACCATTAGATTTGTCTTGAAGGTAAAGGTATGAAATTCGTTAAAATAAACAAAATGGCGGATTTTATGCACTTTTAAAGTACACCGCGGTCGGGTTTTTTTTAGTAAAAACATTTATTCTGGTATGCAATAAAGAATATTTGTATTATATTTTTCTCTCACCTTATAATTGTTGTTATTATTGTGACAGGGCGGCTGCTTCCTCTCCCTCGTGCCGTAGAGCGCGCACGCAGCCAAGGCCACGCCCACCCCCACCCCCACGGCGACCGAGGGCTGCACCCTCGACGCCTGCTCGCGTATCTTCGTCAATATCGCGGGCATGGTTTATGTTTCTATATTCATTAGAGATCGTGGAATCAGTGCCCTGGGCAGTCTACGGATTGACTTGTTCTGGCTGGGTGTCACGTTTCGTCCATGTTTCTGTAACAATAGATAATAACGTCAGTCGTGGTTGAGCAGGGAAGGGCCGATGTGAATTTTTAGACTTATAAAAATGTTAGGAATCCTATCGGAAATATGTTCGATGGATTTCCATAGACACTTTTATCCATTAACAGACAGGAAATGTGAAAAGGTACCTAATAATCGAATAATGATGAATAGTATATAAAAGAAACATGATGTTTCCTTATTAGTTTTAATCTATATATGTATGATGAATAGTATTAATTTTGGAATGACGACTGTTCAGATATTTTCATAATAAAAGGGCTGATGGAGATTTGACCGTTCTCTAAAAGATAACTTAAAGCTATATCTATTAGATTCGCAGGAAACCCCAGGTAAAACGAATAGTTCTGCAAAAATTTAAATACCATAGACATTTTGCTAACAATAGCCAATGTGCTAAAACAATGACACGAAAAAATTAACGGACAAAACTTCCGACAGTACCATTCAAATTGTACGTAAAGCGCCTATTGTGAAGAGGAAAAAGCCTTAAGACCTATTGTACTTATGTATGAATGAATCACACGGGCCTGCTTAAGACTGGGGAATAAAAAGGTTTTTAAAACTCGTTTTGGGGTTCCGATATTTTGAGTAATTTCTCACAAAGGGTATAACCGTGTTTATATGGGGGATTGGCCCCAGACGCCAAATTGATTGTCGTTTTGCTGATTTATTTTCCCAAACATAAAATACTATTTCACCAAATATTGAACCCAAAGTGCCACAGGTTTCCGAGAAAAAAAAATTAAAATCGGTTTTTATTTATTTTTATCTAATTTACTGAACCGATTTTTTTGTAACTTAAATATAGTATACTAGTCATTTTAATCTATTTATATGTCGTATCGTGGTAAAATAACAACGTTACATTAGCCAAAAATATCTGATTATTGGCTTGGATAAAGTCGCAGAGAGGGCGCTAGTTATGACTGACCATTTAGTATTAGATCCTTTTTGAGTAATGCAGGCAGTTTAGATGAAAATGAGGAAATATGATGTTGATGGATGAATTGTCAGTCATCTTTAGAGAATGTACGGAATTACGTGGCTCTTTGGGAATTTATCGTGTAACTTCGTTTATTATCACTGCGACATTTAGATTGTGTAAAGAAAGACATGAAGAGCAATACACCAGTACTCAAACTGGTGCGGATACTGGATTATTGGATGATTATTGGACCATACCACTAGGGTGGCCAAAGGTGATCCGGAACCCAAAGGTATGGTTGTAGGCCTTCCTCGTCATCAGAAGTGGGATACGGAGCTACTTGCCCCACATAAATTCGAAGATTTGGTATGTCATAATTTTCATGTAATCTTAAATGCGACGGTCTAGGAAAAGGCACTACGTGTCATAGTTTACGAGCACGGAGAACACAGTTTACGAGCAAGGAGAACGCAGGCAAGGGTAGCATGTTAAACTAACCCAGCAACGTAGCAAATGTAGAGTAAACGTACCTATGGGAGTCATGTTGTAATTCAATGAGCAATGTCCGTTTCTTTGCGTATCGGAAGCGTATACAGTTTGTACTTAAATAACAAAAAGAACATAGACACGCGTTTGGAGCACCTCGGTGCCATATCCCTCTCTTTCAGAGGATGACAGTGGAGCACCACGGTGCCATATCCCTCCCTTTTAGAGGATGACAGTTGGAGCACTTCGGTGCCATATCCCTCTCTTCAGAGGATGACAGTTGGAGCACCTCGGTGCCATATCCCTCTCTTTCGGAGGATGACGGTTGGAGCACCTCGGTGCCATATCCCTCTCTTTCAGAGGATGACAGTTGGAGCACCTCGGTGCCATATCCCTCTCTTTCGGAGGATGACGGTTGGAGCACCTCGGTGCCATATCCCTCTCTTTTGGAGGATGACGGTTGGAGCACCTCGGTGCCATATCCCTCTATTTCAGAGGACGACGATTGGAGCACCTCGGTGCCATATCCCTCTATTTCGGTGGATGATGGTTGGAGCACCTCGGTGCCATATCCCTCTATTTCAGAGGACGACGATTGGAGCACCTCGGTGCCATATCCCTCTATTTCGGAGGATGACGGTTGGAGCACCTCGGTGCCATAACCCTCTATTTTGGAGGATGACGGTTGGAGCACCTCGGTGCCATAACCCTCTATTTTGGAGGATGACGGTTGGAGCACCTCGGTGCCATATCCCTCTATTCAGAGGACGACAATTGGAGCACCTCGGTGCCATAACCCTCTGCTTATTCCAGAGAACGACGTTCATATCACACTCAGTAGACACAACACATGCCAAACCGTATCCGATTCCGTTTTCTTTTGTTATAATGACAGTAGTTATTGTTGCTAAAGTTTAATTAAGTAGTGAAGTACAAATTGTGGTCAGGAAACGGCCGAGTCGGTGAATAGAGGTTCTGTCCTTTTGCTATCTCATGTTACAGAAGAGTCACACTGTCACACGAGGACGTGTGACTGGTCAGGACGGCCGTGTCGTATCGTGGTAAAATAACAACGTTACATTAGCCAAAAATATCTGATTATTGGCTTGGATAAAGTCGCAGAGAGGGCGCTAGTTATGACTGACCATTTAGTATTAGATCCTTTTTGAGTAATGCAGGCAGTTTAGATGAAAAGGAGGAAATATGACGTTGATGGATGAATTGTCAGTCATCTTTAGAGAATGTACGGAATTACGTGGCTCTTTGGGAATTTATCGTGTAACTTCGTTTATTATCACTGCGACATTTAGATTGTGTAAAGAAAGACATGAAGAGCAATACACCAGTACTCAAACTGGTGCGGATACTGGATTATTGGATGATTATTGGACCATACCACTAGGGTGGCCAAAGGTGATCCGGAACCCAAAGGTATGGTTGTAGGCCTTCCTCGTCATATATAAAAAATGAAGTCCCAAATGCATTTGTAAATAGTGAAATTTTTACCACACACACAATTTTAACACACCAATTTTGGATATTTTATGTATAAACTAATATTCTATAACACAATTTTTTTCAAAAACATTCACTTGGATGAACGAGGTGAGAATACCATGTGTATACATTAGGGTGTCCCAGAAAGCAAATCTCCATACAAACTTTGAAGCCAAGTCGGCACGCGTTCCATCATCACAGAGAGCTGACATTTTATACAGGGTGTCCCTAAAACCAACTTTTATACGATCAGGGCTGATAGACCAGCTCATAAGAACCTAGATTAAGCAAATTTGACCTCAGTAAAAATCTCTTAGTTTTCGAGATATTGACGTTTTTGTAAAACTCGTGCTAAGTGATACCCTGACTCGGTGTTTTGAGTGTCATTGCTAAAATATCAAGTATTTTACAAATCTGTATTTTGCTATGTGTGGCCAAATAACTATGCTATTGAACGTATTTTCTATTTTTGCTAATTTATTCATGCTGTGGACACAGTACAATAACAAAAAAAAATTATTCGATTTTTTTCAAATTTCACCTCTGACTTTGAACTAGCGTGGTGACAAAAAAATGTACCAACATAACCAGGCACTCAACGTAAAAAAATTGCGCATTTATTGTAGTTTCTAAAATGGTATAAAATTTACTAAACACTGTAATAATTTTAGAAATAATGATATTTTGTTACAAAATTAACTGCCTGCCGCCTTCATCTCATACGATCCGGTTGAACTAAGTTTGCACCTGGCGTGCTTGACATCACATACAAATTAGGTGCAAACTTCACGTAATCGTCAATATCTCGAAAACTAAGAAATTTTTATGAGGTCGATTTTACTCAGTCTCGTTTTTTATGAGCTGGTTTATCAGCCCTGTTTGCCATTTTGTAAAAGTCGCGAATTTTGACAGCCTGGATCAGTCTTTCGAAAGTCATGACTTCAAATTTCAGTATTTTCTTAATCTGCTTTTTGTTTTAAACATTACTTAATAATTATGCTATCATACCTTATCAAAATAAATTAGATTTTCCGATTTTGAGTAAACCTCATAAATGACCTCATAAATATTTCTTAGTTTTCAAGATATTGACGATTACGTGAAGTTTGCACCTAATTTGAATGTGATGTCAAGCACGCCAGGTGCAAACTTAGTTCAACCGGATCGTATGAGATGAAGGCGGCAGACAGTTAATTTTGTAACAAAATATCATTATTTCAAAAATTATTACAGTGTTTAGTAAATTTTATACCATTTTAGAAACTACAATAAATGCGCAATTTTTTTACGTTGAGTGCCTGGTTATGTTGGTACATTTTTTTTTCACCACGCTAGTTCGAAGTCAGAGGTGAAATTTGAAAAAAATCGAATATTTTTTTTTTGTTATTGTACTGTGTCCACAGCATGAATAAATTAGCAAAAATAGAAAATACGTTCAATAGCATAGTTATTTGGCCACACATAGCAAAAAACAGATTTGTAAAATACTTGATATTTTAGCAATGACACTCAAAACACCGAGTCAGGGTATCACTTAGCACGAGTTTTACAAAAACATCAATATCTCGAAAACTAAGAGATTTTTACTGAGGTCAAATTTGCTTAATCTAGCTTCTTATGAGCTGGTCTATCAGCCTTGATCGTATAAAAGTTGGTTTTAGGGACACCCTGTATACCAGTATAATTGAGTGAGTGCTCTGTGTTCCTGAGTTGGGAATGCCTACGTTATTCCCGGGGAACTCTTTACCGAGATATAAAGTAGGTATCCTTTCAATGTGACATTTCCTTTCTTTCAACTTTATATTAAGCTAATAATACCTCATTGAAAAACCTGCCCAGTTCAATGCAATTACAGTTAATACTATGTAAGAATAGAATTTTATTGCATAATGAGTTGTATCTTGTACTTATGTTTACCGCACGAGACCAAATTGTGTGTAATTTAATGCAATTGTATGCAAAATTGTAGACGACCAGAGGTGCCCTTTCCGTGGTATTATAATCATTATCTCAATAGCCGTGTGGTTTCATGAAATATTAATTCAAACTTTCATGATTTGATGAGCTCGGTAGGGGTGAGCTGTTTTCAGAGTTTGCATAACATGGACATACCTAGTCATACTAGAATGGTAGATGTGGTGTAATTTAATAACTAATGAAATTATTTTATTTAGGCTGCCTTTCTACTACGATTCTGCGATCTTTACGCCGTCATCAAAACATATGAATTTTATACAATAACAAAGAAAATTACCTACTCGTTTTGTACATAACGCATTGTCAAACTTAATGACATTATAATTAATAAAGTTTTATTTTCTTTTAATATTTCTTTTTAAGGTGTATCTAACATAAATTAATATCTACACTTGACATTAATGACGTAAAAATGGCTCACGGCTGCCGAGCTCTGCTCATTAAGGTATAACACGAGACTTTATGAAAGAAACATGATGTTTTTAGGCGAGTGCAGTTAATTGCGGGCTGACCAGGCACAGTGTGATTAATCGACCTTTCCAGATCCGCAATGTAATGCTACTCGCCCAACTTTACTCGCTTACTCGCCGGCGGCGGCCTTAGGTTAAAACCTATTACTTAACCCAGAAATATACAGAGCACAAAATAAATAATAATACTCCGTACCTACATACGTTTCTCTTCCTAACAAAACTGTCGTTTGGGTCCGACCACCGGACGGAACGCACTGGATACGACCGTCTCTCTCTATCGCATAACGCGTGCTCTTTCTGGTCGCTGGCTAAGCCCCTCCGGAGGAGCAAAATTTGGTACTAGTAGCGCGGCGAAATCGCGGAGTGAATTTTTACGGTTCCGTACCCAAAGGGTACTTACGGAATCCTATTACTAAGCTGTGTCTGTACGTCTGTCCGTGATTCACAGGGCTCTAGGTTTGGAACCGTAATAGGTAGAGACTTGAAATTTTCACAGAATATGTATTGTATTGTTTGTTATAGTGGCAATAATGCCACTATAACAATAAATAATAAAAACAAAATAAAATGGAAAATAAAAGGGGGTTCCCATACAAGGAACGTGTTTGTGTCGATCAGTCATAGGACTATATCTTTTGAACAGTAACGTAATAGAGAGACTTGTAATTTTAACGGAATCGAGAATTAAAGGGGGTCCCCATACAAGAAACGTGTTTTTGGCGTTTTAGGGTTCCGTACCAAAATGGTAAAAAAGGAACCCTTATGGTGTTTTGTTCGATTTTAATACTGGTAATAGGTAGATGCTTGATATGTTTACAGGATGTGTATTTTTATTGCCGCTATAATAACAAATAATAATAAAAAAGTTAAAAATAAAATGGGGTCCCTATACAAAAAACGTGTTGTTTTGGCGTATTTTTGCTTGATTTTAATAATGGTAGGTAGTTCATATGTTCACAGAATGTGTAACAACAAATAAATAATAAAAACAAAATAAAGTCAAAAATAAAAAGGGAACCCCATACAATAAACTAGGGATGTAACGATACCGATACCGATATATCGGTATCGCCGATACGTGTATATCGGTATCGCCGATTATATGTATACAACCGATATTTGAAGCGCGCGAAAATAATTTTTTGTATGAAAAAGTCTGCAAAAAGTAATTTCAATTACTGACTTAATTTATATATTGGTCTATTACCTTGAAAAATAATAATTACTATGTTAATTATATATTTGGTTCAAAATAAAAATAAAGTGTAACCATTTATTTATTTTTACTTTACACCTTCAAGGTTAACTTTCTGTTAAATATAGCCAAGTTTTAGGTATAATAAGGACATACAAATAATAAATCTGAAGTTCATATATATATATTTTACTACAAATATCGGTATCGGTATCGTATCGGCAAAATTATGTATCGTTACATCCCTACATATATGTGTTTTTGGCGTATTTTTGCACGACGGTGGTACGGAACGGAACCCTTCCGTGTGCGAGTCCGACTCGCACTTGGCCGGATTTTTACCTACATAGGTTCGGACACGATGGAGAGGAGGAATATTTTAACATAATATTTATATTTTGCCGGAGACAAAGCAAATAAGGCCGCGGCTGGTTTTTTCCGGACTAATGTGTTAGGTACTTGACCACATTTCAAACATCCGCGGGTTCTTTGTTTTGTTAAAAAACTTCCTATTTTGACCGTATATTTGTTAACTTGTCCACTATATGTACATAAACTTCTTTGTTTCCACATTTTTTTTGTTTAAAAGTCTGAAAAATCGTGTGACTTACTTTGTGGATATCCCCTAAGCACGTTATGAACATTTTTTAAATACCTAAACAGACAAATAAACAAGGTGGAAAACAGTACAGTTCAATTAAACTGAAGCTCTTATTTAAACACATTTCTACCCTAAATATGCTTCTTACCTAAAAAAATATTTAAATTTAATGCGTCATAGTCGAAAAACCAAAAGACATCGACATATATAAAATTAACAAGTTTCGAGAACTTATCGTAGATAACCGGATTACGACATACAATGCTATATGCATAGACGAGTATACGTAATTTGTATGTCCGCCTAGTTTGTATGTGTGTATCTGTGAGCGTCGGGTGATTCACGCGACCTCAACGCCGCGTGCGCATATCACGTGCGGCGCGCGAGCCTATAGTTGACGACATAACTTTTCTAAAGAATATGTAAGATTCTGTCAAAAAATGATTTTTAGACACAAGAAATCAAAGTATATATAGAAAAATTAAATGGCGCTCACCCATGGTCCAGACCAGGAATCGAACCCGGTGCCTCTAGATTTCCGGCCCGTCGTCTTTATAGGTACCCTTCGACCACCGAAGCGGCCAGCAAGCGCCTTAAATTTTGCCGTCTACTTTGACTTCTGTATCATTGTACTTTGATTTCTTGTATCTATATACGTAACATAAAAATGTGCTGTAATTTACCCGCATTAAAAAACGAATAAGGAAACATCATGTTTCTTTCATATAGTAATTTAAAATATTTTTAGGACAAGCTTTTAAAGCCGACTGTACTTTTG
The DNA here is from genome assembly GCA_947034925.1 of Eudemis profundana. Classification (NCBI taxonomy): domain Eukaryota; kingdom Metazoa; phylum Arthropoda; class Insecta; order Lepidoptera; family Tortricidae; genus Eudemis; species Eudemis profundana. The sequence goes on from OX344818.1 coordinate 15,574,052, forward strand.
CATAATCGCAAACTGCACGTCAGAACTAATGAAATGATCCCAAACACGGTGAATTTATAGTAATTAAGATGATCCTACGGCTACCATCTGGCTTCATCATCAGATCAGCTTCATGATACAAGAATAGGGTATTTGCCTGTAGTCAATATAAATTACTACACGCTAGCCATTAAATCAGCTTTCGAAAATTTGCAAAAATGAACTGAACATAACATCACCTATTTAGTGTTTTAAAAATAAGAACATCTGCGATTTTGGAGTAATATATGAATAAAACTAATTTATCAAAAAACGTATTTGACAGCAATTAAAACTATAGACTAACACATGATAACTTTATACACTTATATATGAAATAAACTTTCTGTTAAAAGATCAAAACCTATAAATAAGATGATTTGATATTTGAGTAAAATGACGTCATTTCACTTTTATTCCATACAAACTTCATACTATCTGAGCGTTTTGACACTTCATAAAAAGTAACTGATTTGATCTGTCAGGAAAGTAGCCTATTCATATCCTTGCAAAAGTTCAGCTCAATCGGAAACCGGGAAGTGGGTCAAATTTAACTTGATTACATACACACAGACACCGGGACAGGAGAATCTAAATAAAGTTTGTAAAATATACATTTTTTTTTGACAGAACCCCCATATATTTTTAGTTAAAACTTAAAACTATGTTAGTGACATTTATAGGTAACTAACTGACGATCGAAAGTTTTTTTATTTTATTTTACGAGTTGCACATTTAAGAGACGAGGGTGGTTTGATAAGTACCTGTTTTGAGGTATTTAGAGTAAAGATAGAAAAACCTTATGTTAATACAATTTGGTGATAGATCAACTCGCTATCCTGTTTTTGCCTGAGCCCAATTGCAAGTTGAGATCGTGAACCCATTTTTGGTGCTCATTTGGAGCCACACTCTGTTGCTAGTGTTGCTTATCCCATTCTTGTAAATAATGTGTTTAAGTTTCTTAAAATCACCAACACGTAAGTCAAGGACTTTAGCTATCACCTAAATCTTCATCATTGATCACTAGACATGTGTTTTCCAATTTTTTATATGTCTTATTAGTCGGTGTCAATTTTGTGCCAATACTGTCAAGAATCGGCCCTTATTTAAAAAAAAAACTATATTCTAATAAAAACACTGTGAACTATAACAGTTAGAGAGTTTCCAAAAACAGACATAATATTATTTTTTTCATTACCTATTAAATAAAAAAAATATGTGTGGATCTTGCGGCGAACTGTTTTAATTTTTTCATAGTTACGTCCACGTCATCGTCGGAATCGTGCAGTTTGTGATCCATAATTCAAAAAATAAAGATGCGACTGTATTGAAATTTGGCTCAAATCCTTATAAATAATGTGTCATACAATAGCCGGAAACATGAGCATGTCAAGATTCTAGAAGTACTAAATAACAGGTACTTATCAAACCACCCTCGTAAAAGACATTTGCTCGAAGGCCGTACAAAGGTTCAAAGATCAGAAAGATTATGAGTTAGTACAGACTGTCGTAATGCTGTTAATGAGGCATTGATTGTGAATTGTCATGCGAGCGACGCCGCGGCGCGTAATTATACTAGTTGCACTTCCCGCGACCTCTGTTCGAGGAAAATATCGAGGTAAGGCTGGAGCCGTTCATAAGCGGAGCGAGGGGATGTTTAAAGGACGTTGTCGTTTGCGTCCTATCTTGATGTCATATAGTAACGGGGTTGGATACGACGCAAGCGACAACGTCCATAACATAAGGTACCTTTACCCGCGAAACGCCACAAATGAAAGAAATTTATTTGCTTAAAGTTATACAATTTTTCGGCTCAGAAGGAGGCGGGGTGACCTGGACGTAGGCCGCATTGGATCGGGATGACTGGAAGTCTAGGGGAGAGGCCTGTGCCCAGAAGTGGGACACCTACCCGGCTATAAAAGTAAGGTATGTTCATCCTTAAATGGAACTTGCGTACGAAGCGAAAGACGTGTTAACCTACTCAAATATCTTTGTTTTATCATTTGTAATAATTTAATACAGTTCTAGTTATTAATTGTTGTGGTATTGTTTCGCCCCTGGCCCCATGGATGATAACATTCTTCTTAACTATTATCAATATTAGTATTAGTTAAGAAGAAGAATGTATCTTCCAGAATGAATAATGTAATAGCTAGCTAGGACAATTATTTGTTATTGCTAGTTGTTTAGATGCACAACAAATACAAACATACTAGATTTAGTAGGGACATTGAAAAGGAAGTCTGTTTAGTTGAAAATACTAAAGTTACATGGATAATGTGGCGTGCACTCCATAAAGACACTGCCTACTCTTTAATTTCTACCATATTATGTAGTAGTGTAGAAATTATTAGAGTAGATAGTGTGTTAAGATACCACCTACTTCTACTCGTCTTACCCTTAATGGGGAAGAAACTAGAGGGTATCTACCCTCTAGTTTCCTCTTGTCTCTAGTGTCTTTTTGTCTTTATGGAGTACACGCCATTCGGGGTCGACAGTCGAGGATCTAATCGAATACATTTTATCCTGCGGTGAACCAAAAACGAGCGTTTTCATCTCCGCCGGGGAACTACTCTAAAGTCGGTACCGCTTCGGCCAAGGCGTGGCCTACGCAGAATCTTCGAGAACACAGCCTTTGCCACAACCTCACAGCCTCGTAGCTACGTGCATCGTGGAGTTCCTCTTACGATACCTAACTATATTATACATGGGATTCTTCCTTCGATTCGATTAAAAGAATATAATCGAAAACATACCTATACTTTTTTCGGATTATGTTTGTACAATATTACCCTCTCTAGAAACGTGGAGAAAATTGACCGTAAAAATTAAAATTTTACTTGATGATTGATTGTAGATGACATGACAGTGTGTCTCTGTTTAATAACGTGCACAAACAAATAGGGATGAAACTAGATGCAACTTAACCGACAAAAAAATAATGAAAAAAAAAAAGATTTACTTTTTATGAATTAAAAAAAATACCGTAGGTATGCAGTGGACCTTATCGAAATAAAGCAATATATCTTGACACCTATGGGCTCTATTGATTTGCAATAAAAATAATTATAATGATAAAGGATTACTCATGTTAATGCAATTAGAAAAATAGCGAAAAAATAATCCAAAAACAAAAAAAAAACTGGATTTTATAAGAATTGTGAATACGTGTCGCGCGCTCGTAAACGGCCGAAGTTGGACTATATTTTATCCGTTTTTATACTTTGTCTCGGGCGATTTATCTATAACAGTGTTTATGCCACACCTGGCCATAATAGTACATTGTGTATCTAGTATGTATTGTGTATCTAGTATCTAGGCGGTAAGTAAGGAATTGCAAACGAGTGTTTGTTATAAGCCCGAGGTGAAACCGAGGGCTTTAATAACACGAGTTTGTAATTCCTTTACCGCCCGTGGCACACACAATGTTTTTCACCACACTTGTGAGGAAATCTTAATATTCTTAATAATATAACCTTACTAATATGACAAGAAAATATTAACACAGACAGTGACATTGACATATGCCCATCCATAGACAATGCGAATGTCAAGTCACGTTCGGAAACCATAGCGGCAAAGACCTAAAATGGCCATTTTAGTTGATTTTATATTTGCAAAATACTGAAATACACTACTTAAACATTTAATTAATGTTACCGAAATATGTGTTTACATGTATTTGCAATAACAGTTATCTTTAAATAAATATTTCAGTGATAAAATTTAAAAAAGTAAGTTGGCGTTTCCTTTGAACATGACAAATAAGAGTAAAACAGAACCAGCGTTTCAAATTTAAAAAGAAAACCATTAGGCCCTAGGGCGTAATAGGTCATTTACGGCCCGCAGAACCTACGTGTAATGACACCATTTTCGAGCAAGTGTGATGAAAAATGATGTACACAACACGGGAGGTAAAAAAGAAAGCCCTCGATCGCACATTTACGTCCCTCGCTTTCAGCTCGGGCCGCAAACTTCTGCGATCTCGGCCTTTCTTTGTATTTACCACCCTAGTTATGTAATGTACTATTTTCAACCTTTTTCATGACATGACCCCCCCTGGTATGAAAAAATATTTCGCGACCCCCCCCCCCCCCTCCGAACCTTCGCTTTTTGATCATGTAAGTATGACATACATGAAATCTATATTTTTAAACTTTACCGTTTTTTTACTGAAGTAGTCCTCTCGACCTCTCCGACCCCCCTAAAGAAGGCTCGCGACCCCCGGGGGTCGCAACCCACACGTTGAAAAACACTGATTCTATAAGACCGAGGCATGTGAAAGTGTTCTTCAAATCCGAACAACACGTAGACCGATACAAGATGTATCGCCATTGCATAATTCACCGGTAACAAACCAGAAGACGACAAGTAGGTTTCTGGCACGTCGGCCGAGAGAAACCGAACTGTTATGTCATTTGAATAGTCAATACGCGAACACTAACACGAAAGGGCGTTTGTGGTAATAACTTGACGGGCGTTACGCCTTTTTAGTCTAGGATAGCATAGCTTAAGTCAACAGTGACTTAAGTTATCCTTGACTAACACGCACATAAGACGTTATCGGTGCATATAGATGCACCGAGAACGTCTTATGTGCGGTACCTTTAGAGCCTTATCACATTTCGCAAATCGCGCGAGCGAGTTAAGCCGGGTACTCATCTGCGAGCTGTACTCAAAAACCCTAGTGTGGACGTGGCTCGCGAAAGCGAAGTTCCATACAAATGTCGCCCGCAGCTCGTCCGCAAATCGCAAGTGTGATAAGGCCCTTAAAATGATTTCGCTTTATAGAAACGTTAGTACACATTTGGTTGGTATTTTTCTTACAAAAAATTTGGTGCACATTTATTAGGTATCACACTTCTCTTTTACTGGATATAAATATGCATTGATAAATATTCGTTGTCTGTTCTTAAAGTTAAGTATCCACTAGAACTGAGCGAGTAGCGCTGCACGAGGAGAAAACCGCGCAAGTGCGAGTCCGATTCACACACAAAGTGTTCCGTACCATCCAGCAAAAAACGCTAAAAAACACGTTTTGTGTGGCCTCCTTTAATTTTCAGTTTACATAGTTTTTATTATATCTCGTTATAACGGCAATAGAAATACACATTCTGTGACAATTTCAAGTCTCTGTCTATTATGGTCCAAAAGATACATCCCTGAGACGGACGGACGGACAGACGGACAGCAAAGGTTTAGTAATACGGTCCCATTGGTGACCTAAAACGGCACCAATTTCGGGCTACAACAAGGCTAGGCTCGTAGATTGGTGTTTTCACTGAGAAACTGTTCACCGTAGGGAGCATACTGACATCACCAAAAAGTACGATGATAATGATGTTGCTGATGATAACGGCGTTTAAGATGACTGTCACAAGGCGTTAGTAGGACCAGCATACAATATATTATAAATATCAATAGGATGGTGGCTCATTTTCTATTACATAACGTTATTATTTGATGAAGATAATATTATTTACTGTGACCAATTTTTACTATGACAAGTATCGTAATATTTTATTATCTACCCAAACAATTATATTACGTCCTAAAACAGTTCAATTATAGCGTAATATTGACATGATATCTCCTTATTTTAGGACAACGCACCTAATTTAGAAAGAGATCACGATATTTTAAGATTACCCCAAAGTGACATTTTTCTCAGTGTTTGCTCGCTGACCGCTTAGCTCGCTGGTGAAAACGTAGCCTTAATCTACTAGGAGTAACCCATTGGCATAGTCTGTCGTCATTTGTGAAGAGTCGACGAACTATTATGTCATTTCAAGTCGGCTTCACAGCTGCACTAGAAAATGTCTTAGGCCGCGTCTCCATTGAGGCGGAGACGTGTAGGATCGATCAATCACATTACTTGAAATTCATAGGTGCATTTCAATATGCCTAAATTGAAGAATAAAGTACTTTGAATTTGACTTCACATCTCGTCAATGTCAATGGAAACAGCGAACACTAATGTGATTGGTTGATCCCTACACGTGTCCTTTCCGCTCCGCTCGTCTCCGCCTCAGTGGAGTCACAGCCTTATACCAGTACATTACAGGAGTATATATATAAGTTGCATTGTTTGCATCACCATATTGATAATAACCAAAGTCTGTATGGCCAGGTGTGGCATAAAAAGTTGAAAAATATTGTGTTATAAATAGTATGGGCGTTGGGCAACATCATTTGTTTATTTTTTTTTATTCTAATAGAGGTGCAGTCTCCTCGGATAACCTCCGCGGAGGTCGCGGCCCAATTCCGACCTCTATGGAATGTGTGTGTCAAGATCGCGTTTGTTTATACGTGTTAGGTGACCTTCAAGTAAATGGAAAAATTAGGTCTTGATTCATGTTGCACTTGATTTCAGTCGTGGCCTTGCCTGTGCTGTGTGACGAGTTGTTTACCCGACAGAAACAATGCGTGATAAAGAAATAAAAAAAATACATCTGTTTATGACAGTGCAATAAGGTAGACCGTAAGTAAGTGGAAAAAAAAAGGAAACACAAAGAAATCTCGCTGCCACAAAAAGGTCCCACTTCAACCTAATGCCAGCCTCTTGAATGAAAAAACCTTTATTTCGCATATAAGTACACACAGATACATTAAAACACAAGAAAGGAAACATCAAATTTATTCTGCGAAAAAGGAGTCCACCCCGCAAGTCGCAAAGGTGGCCTAACGCTGGCAATGTGGCTCCACGAACTGTAAATTAACTATTTAAAAAACCTATAGCATTCTGACATTTTCATCTTGCTCAGATTTTTATTTTTATACCGCAGAAAAACAATTTTCGATATCATTTAAAAACAAAACAGTAGTACAATACAATATTCTTTGTTGTGCACCAAAACAAAAGATCATACATCATATAACTAAGTAGATACAATATGTTTATCTATTTAGTTATATAAATTGAAAACAAAAAAAACATAAAATACATGTATTTTTTTAAACGACCTATTGAGGAAAATATCCAAGCGAGTAGGTACTGACACACCCACATATCATCACTGTAGATATTGAAAGCATACGCAGTAAAGGCAAACCATATGTACTTATGCTATTTTGACATATTGATTTTGTCAAACCATATGTATACTATTTTGATATATTGATTTTTGTATGTAAAATATATTTTTTTACTGTCGAATTTTACTGTTTGAGTCCGACGAGCACTTTCACTTTGGTTAAAATCAAGAAATCTACCAAAACCAATCAAAAAATATCATTGTATCAAGATTTTTTTTTGCCGGACATTATGTTATAAAATAAATATAACATTTTTTACTCCTAATGACCTCAGGAATGCGTGGTTAAAATCCTTTGGATTCCTCACGAGACACCCTGTATACATAGGTGTACGAATCACTATATTACGTAGATCATTTATCTACGGTCCCCGGCCACAATAATTGACATAATCGATGCTACAATCGATTAAGAAGCCTTACACAAAAATATTTTTTGCATAAAATTGATTTAGGCTTTTTTCTTTACGATTCAAAACGAGTATTGACGTTTTCTCGACGTAACAGTTGAGTTTAGGATGACTGTTGTGGATTTAAGAGCATTCAGATGACATATACTTTATTTATTTTTAGTAAGAAATGAACATCAAACATCACTTTATTTTATATTGTCATAATTCGAGCTAAAATCGCGTTATTTGCTCTTTTATTCCACTATTTTTTTTATTTGTTTTAGCCTGTTTGTGTGTCCCGCTACTGGGTAAAGGTCTCCCCTTTTTCAGCCACTCGTCTTGGTTTAATTCATGGTCCTGTCACCCGACTTGAAATGAATCCAGGTCATCCCGCCATCTCCTTCTCGGTCTACCTCTGGTCTGCTTCGTAATAAATCCAAATATTAGATTATCAGTGTTTCAAATCTTTACTTCAAAGTTGCAGGAATGGCTCACTTCTTCTGGCTGACTACAAGTACCAAATTTTGCCCCTCCAGGGGGGCTTAGCCACTTTAGCTAGCGACCAGAAATAGCGCGCGTTATGCGTAAGCGAGAGCCGATCGGACGCGGTGCGTTCCATCAGACCCGAACGTCAATATTGTTAGAAAGAAAAACTTCTATAGTCCATCTAGTGTGTCTATTACTTATTATGTGAGAGTTGCTTGATATTATTAGTGTTTTTCATTTAAAATTGCATCATTAACTACGAGTCGTCTCAAAACTGATGCCAAACGACGAATATTTCACTAACTGCCTTTTAAAACGATATATAAAAACATTGACTTAGGTTTCACCGAACTGTACATTTTTATTTATTTAAACTTTATTGCACAATTATAAAAAAGTACAATAGGCGGACTTAATACCTTAAGGCATTCTCTAATAGTCAACCATTGGTTAAAACAGAGACTTTTATTGTGACTTAAAAATACCCATCAACACTTTTGTCATCATCTCGATTGAAAATATTGGGCCGAAAAGTAATGCCCAGGGAGCGTAAGTTTCGTGCCGATGACGCAAAAATGACGTCAGGCTACATACAGCATGATTATTTTTAGGTTTTAGATTGATTTTCGTTACCGAAAATTACCGGTATCGTAAAAGCTATGAATTCATTTTATCCCTACTTTTTACCCGACTACGTATTAGTTGGTGTTAATGGTAGAAGCCGTTTTATAAATCAAGATGTGTCTGCCTGTTTTATCTTATTTATTGCAACGGGAAATTGGAAAATACATATAACAGAAACGCATTTTGATATAGAAGGGACCGCATTCGGATAAGTATATGTCAAATCGCATATCCGATGAATATTTCCAATTTCCCGTTAAAAAAAATAAAAAAACAGACATATTCATTTTTACTTACAAAATGTTTTCTACCATTGACACGAATCAATGAAAGTAAAAAAGATAATTAATCCATAACTTAAACGATACCGGTAATTTACGGTAACAGTAAATCAATGTAATATCTTAACTAAATCAGCCTGTATGTAGATAGACGTCATTTGCCTGTCATCGGCACGAAACTTACGCTCCCTGGTAATGCCCCTTAATCCCTCGTCTGCTTAGACAGGGATCCGTGCCAAGCGTTGAACCTTTTGTTTAAGCTCAATGTCAATTTTTCAATAATACATTTTGACGTCGCATACGAGGGGTTAAGTTTATCGATCCTTTCATTTATTCAAATTTAACGGCCGGTTATGTTATGAAACATAACTTAATAGTAGAGTTACGAAAATCGCTGTCAAGGTCGCTCCAAGGTTCGGTTGTTTGGGTTTAACATTAAGTGTTAATATTAAACACAAGGTTTTTAGATTTAAATTAGTTTTGGATAGCGGTCAAGTTTAAAAAATACTGATTATGCGCAGGAGTAGCTCACATTTGGATGCGCGGCTACTAGACACTAGTACAAAAATGTTGCCCCCGCGGCGTTCTGCTAGACTAGACAGAGCACGCGTTATGCGATAGAGACGGTCGGATCCGGTGCGTTCCGTCCGACGGTCGGAGCCGAATGTCAGTTTTGTTAGAAAGAGAAACTTCTGTACGTAGCACTATTACTTATTATGTGGCAACGGGTGCTTACTTTATAGTAAACCGTGCCAGCTTTTATGAATCGACCTATATATGAAAATGTATTATCGATACTTTTAGCGTAAACGCCGTAGGTGCTAATGGCGTTTACGCCCTTTGAGTCTAATATCGATACCTTTAGACTCAAAGGGCGTAAGCGCCATTAGAACCTACGGCGTTTACGTCCTTTGAGTCTAAAGGTATCGATATGAGGTTATTTTTGTTGTTCTCAAGCAGCTTTTATGTAGGTGGTCTATGTTTTGAATCGCTATGAAAAACTATGTCTGCGTTTTGCCGTGACTTAACCGAACGATGACTAAATTTAATCACATTCAAAATTCAAAAAAACCTTATTCGGGTTTTTACATATGTGGTAAAAATGAACAATGTTGGAACTTTCCATTAAGCAAGTAGTATACTTGTGTCGGGAAGTCCCGCTCTTCCTTAATCAAATCTAGGGATGTAACGATACATAGTTTTGCCGATACGATACCGATACCGATATATTGTAGTTAATATCGGCGATACCGATACCGATATCTTAGCTAAATAATGAAGTATGAAATTCAGATATTTGTATGTCCTTATTATGACTAAAACTTGGCTATATAATATAGGTAGCCTATATTTAACAGAGAGTCAACCTTGAAAGTGTAAAGTAAAAATAAATAAATTGTCAACTCAAAATTATTATTTTTTTATTAAGAACCAAAGATTTAATTAATATAGTAATTATCATTGCACAAGGTATAATATGTAATAGACCAATACATAAATTAAGTCAGAAATTGAAATTACTTTTTGCAGTTTTTTTTTCATACATTCTTTTCGCGCTCTTCAAATATCGGTTGTATATTATCGGCGATACCGATATATCGGTATCGGTATCGTTACATCCCTAATCAAATCTTTAAAAAAAAGTCATTATTTTTTTCACTTTCTACATAAAGTGAGCGAGGTCTTCACAACTAGCTTCCAAAGTGGCCAAGACGAATTGCACAGTGTTTACGTGTAGTTCACAGACAATGACTGTTGTGTAACCAAAGGAAAGTGTACAGTTTTCGGCAACAGACGCACAATCATTACAATTGTGCCTAGTTGCCTGCGGTAATTTGTCTCACGAAAAGAGTTCCATAACTTGAGTTTTAACTACAGATTCCAGACTATGACTATGATAGTGATTTATTCAATAACAATATACATTGTGTTTGAATTACACAAAAGAACACACATACTAAACAATTTAACACAAATGAAGCATTCATAAATTACCTAAAAACCTAGAAACATTGAAAGAAATTAGAAAAAAGAATACTATAGAAAGGAGGTAGGACGCTACTATGTCAAAACAAATCATTACGATGACAATATTATTCTATGTATACAGGGTGATTGGAAATTCGACCTATCCCTTGAAAGGGGTTATTCTAGAGCTTATTTGCAATGATTTAAGTCCAATCAACCGGGGGTCAAAACTCAATGGTTATCAAGTTATTTGACTTTTAACTTATTTTTTTTAAAACCCGCCTTTCGATCTAAAACTGCTTATTGTGAAAAAACTACTTAAATTAGTAATGAAAAAGAGCCATCATCTAATAGCCAATAAATGGTTGATTACGAAAAATCCAAAAATCATGCCAAAACCTTTGAAAATGTTACCAATAAAAGAATTTAAAGTCAAAAGTTTTTGGATTTTGTTCAAAATTTTGTAATTCTTTGAGGCATTACTTAAAAAAAAATTACAACATTTCGCGTAAAAATTACTAAAATTAATTCCTCAGTTCATAAGCTTTCTAAAAAGGTAGAATTGTTGACATTTTTTGCATAACTTTTTAAAATAACATTAATAATAAGAGAGGTGGTAGAGAATTTCGCCTAGCGTACCGGACCCTTAATCAGTTTGTTTGTGTCACTTTAGTTTATCCGTGGGTTTTGTTTGTCTTCGGTTTTTATTTTATTTCATCTTCTTAGGATTGGAATCACTAAAAGTTGCCTTCGGTGATATTTCAATAAGTAATTTATCAATCAGTTCCCGGTTGCGTTAAGTTTGCACCTAATTTGTAAGTTACACCAAGGAAACCAGGTGCAAACTTAAGGCAACCGGGAACTTACAGATAAATTACTAACCGAAATATCACGGAAGGTTACTTTTTGTGACTTCTAACCTAAGAAGATGAGATAAAATAAGAAACCGAAGACAAACAAAGCCCGCGGAGAAACTAAAGTGACACAAACAAACTGATTAAGGGTCCGGTACGCTAGGCGAAATTCTCTACCACCTCTCTTATTATTAATGTTATTTTAAAAAGTTATACAAAAAATGTCAACAATTCTACCTTTTTAGAAAGCTTATGAACTGAGGAACTAATTTTAGTAATTTTTACGCGAAGTGTCGTAATTTTTTTTTAAGTAATGCCTCAAAGAATTACAAAATTTTGAACAAAATCCAAAAACTTTTGACTTTAAATTCTTTTATTGGTAACATTTTCAAAGGTTTTGGCATGTTTTTTGGATTTTTCGTAATTAACCATTTATTGGCTATTAGATGATGGCTCTTTTTCATTACTAATTTAAGTAGTTTTTTTCACAATAAGCAGTTTTAGATCGAAAGGCGGGTTTTAAAAAAAATAAGTTAAAAGTCAAATAACTTGATAACCATTGAGTTTTGACCCCCGGTTGATTGGACTTAAATCATTGCAAATAAGCTCTAGAATAACCCCTTTCAAGGGATAGGTCGAATTTCCAATCACCCTGTAGAGTATAAACACTTCTTCAATAAGGCAATTTCGGAATGCTTAAATAACACTGAAAAAATAAATATATGACAACTACATATGTGCTTATGCACTTTTTCGTGCTCAAAATGGCAAAATGCTATTTTTTTCATACAGCCTTAGTACAGTGACGGAACGGATGACGTCATAAGTTCCTACCGTTTTGTATAGAGCGTTTTCAATGCTCAGTGCGATCTGCTACTTTTGATTACAATTTGTGGCTGTTATATTTATACAAATGTATTAGGCGAAGAACACACTGAAATCGCCCGTCGCCGCGATTTTTTCCATGTAGCTGCGCATAGTAGTTGCGAGACTTGCGAGTCGCCGCGATTTACGCGCCAGTGTGCGCCACCCCGCGATTTTTCTATACAAATCGATGATTCTACATACAAAGTTGAAAATCGCTGAGTCGCGTGTCGCCGCGATTCGCGCTGCAGTGTGAGATCCGCCTTAGGTGTCATATAGATATTTTATTTGTTCCTCACAAATAGTAGAATCGATTAACGACAGAAAAAAAATCGAGTCAACAGGCGAATTAAATAAGACAAAAGACGTCGACGCACCGTTAACGCCGGGACGTGATTCAAGCGTCACGTTTTGACGTACCGCACCATTCAAACCGGTGATTAATGCCCCGACAGGAATGCTGCTGGAATAATGTGAACTAGCACTGGAATACGTAGTGTTCATGTTCTTTCTACTGTCCATGCGTATTTTATTTAAGTACCGGTTTAGGTTTTGCGTTAACGATGCGTCAGCGTCTTTAGAGAGGTTAGGTTGCACCTGAAGTCAACAGATTGAATACACCGTTTTGACAATTTTTGACTTAGGGCTACTTTACTGACAAGAAAACACCAGTTTTCGGCAAAAAAGTGCACCTTGAAATTAGAAACTCTTGTACTACTGAGGACAGTCCCTAAGTTATAATTCCTTAGATCGGCGGTCGGCGAGCCTCCCTGGCTATGTATAGGTTGTCATATGCAGAACCGTATAAAGACACAAATTATTAACAAAGTGCGGCCTACGTCAATTTCGTTAACTATTATGTGGCCCTTGGCTGCTAAAAGGTTGCCGACCGCTGCCTGAGATGCTTAAAAGTGGATGTTTCTTAAACTAAGTCACTGTTAATTGTATTTTCATTTTTGGTATTTTATGTTTTTGCTGGTACGGGGAACAAAAGATATCAACGAGAGTCATTTGAGAGCCGTGCGCTGGTTGGTTATCTCTTTTTTTGTATTCACTCAGTCTTGTTTGTTTTATTTTATTCAAATGTTTCACATATTGCACTCCAGGGCCCAAGATACAGGCTCAGCTTAGTTTGCGGTCCGCCAAGTATCAACTATTATGTATATTTCTTGTGTTAAGAAACTTGAGAAGCAAATAAACTATTTTGTGTTTGTATTTTGTATTTATTTAGATTAGCGATTCTCTTTTTTGCGATGGCTCTTTTGTAGTCTCAATTTTCTTGACGGAGCTCATTATTGTAACTGTACCTTGATAAAAACCTAACGTAAAGAAAACTCTCCTAAGTTTTTATGCGTACCTACAAAACATGAAAAATCCGTTATAGAGCAGACTCACTATAAGCTAATTAGTCGTTTCTTCGAAAAGAGTGAATGGTAATCGAAAAATAACGGCCTTCCTTCAACTGAGCGTGATGTTAAGCGCCGTACAGACCGTACAGTCACAGTATAATACCAGTAATTTTTCTACTTACCTACAAAAGGTACATCGCGCGCTTGCATGTGTGCGCGCCGTGTACGAACGCACTACAACGCGCGACACGTATTCATACGCTCCTAAACGGCCGGAGTTGGACTACTTGTTGGCCTTTATACTTTGGTACAGTGGACAATCATGGCTCATGGCAGGAGTGGCTCACTCCGCGATTTCGCCGCGCGGCTACTAGTACCATATTTGTCCCCTCCGGAGGGGCTTAGCCAGCGCCCAGAAAGAGCACGCGTTATGCGATAGAGGGAGACGGTCGGATCTGGTGCGTTCCGTCCGATATCAAACCCGAACGTCAGTTTTGTTAGACATAGAGAGTTCTGTTCGTGGTACCAAGGACCATTAATACAAGAAGACTGTCATTCTCCATACTTTAGATTGTACAGTCGCCATCAGATATTTCTATGCATCCAAGGTGCCCAAATATATCTGAGCAATACTAAATTTCAATAAACTCTGCACACTGCAAATGCCATATTCATCTGAACTGTTGGAATGGCAAAAAAATTTGAGCATGTATTTTTTCAATAAATTCTTAGCATACTTCCAGTCATAAATATCTGATCATGTAAAATGTCAATTGTATCTAAGCAATAACTCAATAAGAACGTTCACAAAGATCTGCGCATTAAAGCAAAACATGCCTTTAGCCTTTGTGTTAAGGTTAAATATTAGAACAATAAATGACATTTTTGACACCTATAAATACAAAATTTGTTCAGAGTTCGGAAATCGAAATTATGCGTTTTCACTTCGTTATCGGGTGGACATAAGGGTGTTATGAGCGTGGCAAAGTAGTTTTGATTGATACTTGATAAATATGCGTGATTCCGCCAATCGTTGTCAAACTTGTCATAATCGAAATGTATTGAACGGTTTAGATAAACTACGAGTATTATTAAATGAATAATCTGAAAAGGCACTTGAAAATTGTGTCTAATCAACACATTTCTGCCACTATGCTCTACTATAAGTGCTACTTTAATGACACCTAAGTTTCAGCGGCCAGCATTTGACTTATACATAGGTGTAGTTGACTTAACCAATTAGAGAAGACTGTTAGTAATTTGTCTTTGATTTGAAAACTCCTTTGCATACTCTTAATAGTCTAATCGTTTTTCCATATTTAATATTGACAATTTTATTCAATTGTCTTCTTTAATTTCTGTCAGATTTCAATAATCTGCAGCTTTTGTTGAAATACATTTGCGATTTTAAATTGAATAATGGCATATACGTATCGTATTGACAACGATGTTAAAAAGAAAATAATAGATTTGAAAAATGATGGCTTACCCGTTACTGATATTGCCAACGAACTCGGAATAGCAGTAAGTACTTTGAAATCGTTTTCTATTTTATCTACCGCTATAAAGAAGACTAGTATTAAAAATATGTGTTTTTTTACAGAGAAACACCGTCTATTTATGGTTAGAAAGGTTCCAGCAGGAAGCTGGACTAAGCAACCACGTGTCATTTGAGCGTCCAAGGTCGACAACGCGTCTCCAAGACGTAAATATATTAGAAAAGGCCCGGAACGAACGTTTCATTAATACCACCCAGTTTTCTGGTGAATTCAATGTCTCAAGTAGTACAATACGAAGACGGCTCAAAGAAGGAGGTTTACAAAACCGAGTGCCTGCGCGGAAGCCAGCTCTTACCCAAAGACATATGGATGAAAGGCTGCAGTTTGCAGTCTCCAATCGCAATAAAAACTTCGATGATGTCCTTTTTATGGACGAAAAGGTGTTTTGTTCGTCTGACAATGGCAGGTTAACACTATGGAGGCCAGATAATACTCGATAGGTTACCTATCTGAAACACTAAAAATGTTAGTCCGAATTTCGTTTCGGCAAAAACTATTCGACAAATATCGTTTCAATTTTTTTTCGTTTGTCCGAATTTTCATTTCGAATTATTACGATTCGGCATTTATTGGTTCGGTTTTTTAATCATTCGACAAATTATGGTTTGCCCTAAATCTCGTTTCACCGTAATATCAGTTACCCGAAGTAACGTTTCGATTTATTCACCATTAGACTTTTTTCGATTGACTTTGATTTCATTTGTCCGATGTAACGATTCGATTTTTAACTATTCGACATGTATACAGCTGGCATTACAATTTACAATTATTTATTTTTATACCTAGCAAACTAGTCTGCAAGAATCTACCCACTTTGTACTTTGATAAAGATAACCCTACCATATATAAAAAATATATAAAACTTGTTATAGTGTATTATTAAAGCTAATACTGGGTAGTACAGTGCGATAGTGAAAACTTATTTAAATATGTCTGACCTAACCTACTTTTTTCGTAGCAGTTCGTTTTTGTTGGGGGACGCAGTTCAAATCTAACCTAACCTATTTTTCTGGTAGCAGTTCGTTTTTGTTGAGGGACGCTGTTCGAACCTAACCTAACCTATTTTTCTGGTAGCAGTTCGTTTTTGTTGGGGGACGCAGTTCAAACCTAACCTAACCTACTTTTTTACCTAATTGAGCCTTTGTTTTGAATTTTTTTTCCATGCGGGGGGCTTCGCCCCCCGAGCCCCCCTCGTGGGGGGCTCCGCCCCCCCGTCCCCCCTTTGTCCTTCTGCCTATGTAAGTTTTCTGTGAAAGTCACTTCCCCAAACGGCCACTTTTTTATGAACGAACCTAACCTACTGACCTTTCTCTAAAAAACTAATAATAACTAATTTTCTTTTCTAAAATAACATTTATTTTAGATTTAGGGAAACATACCTCTGCCGAAAAATAACTTGGGATATCGTTAAAAGGTAAACTGAAAATATGTCTAAACGTATCCAGTGCGAAAAGTATCATTGGGTAAATGAAAAATGGGCAACGAAACAAAATACGTAACAATTCATAGGGCAAGTGAATGAGATGGGAAACGTTTTTCGGACAAACGAAACTTTTACTAAACGTGAAACGGTGAACAGAAAAAAATACGAAACCTGTCATCGGACAAAAGATAATAATTCGAATAGTTTTTGGCCAAATGAAATTCGGTGAATGGTTTTTAGTGTTTGCGATAGGTTACCTACTCGATACCATGCACGACATGTAGTACCTGATAGACGTAGCGGACGGATAACTATTGGCTTCTGGGGTTGGATGTCGAAGGAAGGACCCGGAGAGCTTGTCGAAATAACTGGGCGGATGAATGCCAAGGATTATGTGGAAATACTCGAAGATTCATTCCTGCCCAGTGTAGACATATGTTATCTGAACCGTCGTGTGACATTTATGCAAGACAATAGCTCTGTTCACAACTCTCGGCTAGTGCAAGCATGGCTTCATGAACACAGAGAGACAATTACACGAATCAAAATGCCCGCGAAAAGTCCAGATCTCAACCCAATAGAGAATTTGTGGGGGAAAATGGTCCAAGAGTGGGATACTGACCAGTGTAGGACGAAAGAACAATTAAGACGACATGCACTCGCTGTGTGGTAGTCTTTCAGGGGCCGCGATTACTGTGCGAAACTTGTGGGCTCCATGCAACACCGGCTGAGGGCGGTGAGGAATGCTGATGGTGGTTACACTAAATACTGAAGACAATTTTAATAAAATACGAGTATGTATACATTAAGTTTTAGTACTCGGTACTTAGAAATTATAATAAATAAAATTAATACAATAAAATTAATTGATAGTTTTATTCCAATGTTAGTTGGTCTTGACCAACCCTTAACCCTTGGCTTAGGAGTTTCAAAATGTAGAGCGGTATCGAATTTAGTGCGACACCACTCTTACTTAAATACTAACTACCTTATAAAGATGCCTGTCCACTGCATTCGAGTGATAAAAAAATAACCAATCGAATACATACAATGCAAATATTATTTACGAGCAGCCCGTCCCGCTTCGCAGGGTTCACGGCAATTTTTAGTACGGATCCCTAATATTTCTCTAATTAGTTTCAATTTTAGGTGCACACAACTTAATTGTCAAATAAAAGTTAAATCGGTGGTCAGGTGTGTGACGACAATTAAGCATGAAATCTTTATGAGGGTCAACTTTATACACGAATTTATAGTACAATAACGCATAATGTTTATGAATTAAGCACAAAAAAGTAGTTTAAGTTTAAATGTAAAGCTTAATTGTCGTCACAACACTGACCACAGAATTAACCTTTTTTTGACAGCTAAGCTAATTGGGTGACCCTGAAAGTGAAAAAGCCCTAATATGTATAGCCTATGATACTCGCAAAGAGTGTAGCTTACCAACGGTGAAAGAATTTTTCAAATTGAAATAGAAACATTTATTGCAAACCATGGTACATACAGTAGTTACAGATATAAAAAATAGAATCACATGGCACCCTGGTAAGGTATGGCAAGTATTCTTGCTACGGTTAGTCCAGTATTTTCGGAGCCTATTCAATACAAACAAACAAATCTTTCTTCTTTCTAATATTAGTATATATAGTACAGTCGCCATTAGATATATCTGAGCTTTTTTTAGAAGTACTCATAAATATCTGAACACGTCTCTATTTCCAAAGCGTTAGAGTCCATGTTCAGATATTTATGAGCACCCTGATAGCTCAGATGTATCTGATGGCGACTGTACTAGCGGCCCGTCCCGGCGTCGCACGGATCGTAGCTTTCCAATGGTGAAAGAGTTTTTGAAATCGGCACAGCAGTTTTTAAGTTTATTCATTACTAAACGTATAAAAATCTAAAAATATAAATCTAACAATTATACGACGTAAGGCATATAATATACAGTATATACTTCTCAAATGATCAGATATTTGTGAACGCCTTTGTTGCTTAGATACGTTTGGTATTTTGTTCGATCAGATATTTTTGACTGGACGTATGCAAAGAAATTATTGAAAAACAGCATGCTCAGATGTTTATGGCATTGCAGTAGTTGCGATATAAATGGCATTTGGAGAGTGCAGAATTTATAGAAATTTAGTCTTGCTCAGAAATATTTGGACACCTTGGCCGCCCCGATATATCTGATGGCGACTGTACCCCGACCGCAAGGGGATATGTGTAATTATAATTATAATAGTATAATTGAACAAAGAAACATAGTACAGTAATAATTGGTTCGTAAACAGCTAATAATAAATAAATTCTAACATTTAAATAGGTACTGTGTCACGCTTGCTAAATTAAATATTTGTAAATAACATAATTCTTATACCAAGCTTATACATAGATGGCTTTGTAATATCGGGGAACAGCTTTTTGTATGGGGAATGACAGTCCTCTTGTTTTAATGGTCCTTGGTGGTACTATTACTTATTCTGTGGTCATGGTGACTTGACCTGGCGTTTTAGATTTAGCACATTTCTAAAAAACTTTGTACGTCGATTGACGAAACCCTAATTGGTCCCTATTTTACTATTAATGTTTTTGATGATTATTATTATTGGTTGATGTTTTGTTGATTCATTTGGATACCTGATTACATTACATACCGAGGCCAGTAAAGTAAGAAATGCCTTAGGTCACATGTAATTGCCGGCCGAGACGAAGCCGAGGACGACAAACATGTGATCTGAGGCTTTCTTATTTACTGGCCAAGGTTTGTATTACTATTTTTCTGTTCGACGGAGCCAGAAAGCAGCATCTTCGTTTAGCTCAGCGGCCGGCAAGCTGACGCTTTCCGGCCGGAGGGCAGAAAAATACTTGAACTTGTTAACTATTTTGATAATGTTGAATATATACTACCACTAACACCAAGCTAAAAACTACAATGGTCTCCTTATTATAAAGGGATATCTCTCAAACATTTTCTCCAATATTTAAAGTGAAAATACTGTGTAGATGTGGCCGCTAACTGTACACAGAAAAAACAAACAGTACCGTCGCCAAAAACATCGCTACCAACTTTCACCGGCAGAAAGTTCCGTAACTGCGTAAATACCGAGTAAACACTGTTTACCAGTAGGTGATTACATTACAACTGTGCCGTCAATCCCGTCTATAGGGAACGTGCACTAACTATAGTGGCAGCACTAAACGACAAAAGAGACACGGGTGGACAATAAAGGAAACTATCACCCCTGTCAAATGAAGCGTGAATCAAGCTGTCAACGACAATATGTAAGTGTCTATATTAAATGTAAGTCGTAGCTACACTGAAGTTAATCGTCCTTCGTCGCAATAAATTACGGCGTTTCCGTCAATGTTACCCCAGCATGAGAGGGTACTTGATTTAGATTGGCGGCACCAGTTGGCAGCACCTTCGTCGTGCACGTTCCCTATGGACATTTTTATTTCGTCGGAGAATGAATAGTACAAGTTTAAATGAAAACGCCCCTATATCTATCTATACATACAGGGTATACCTACCTAAAACTAAAACCAACGTCCATACGAAAAGAGCTGATATAGATATAGACCAACTCATAAGACACCATATTTAGTAAATTTGACCTCAGTAAAAATCTCTTAGCGTTCGAAATATTGACGGAGAAGGAAACTTAGTGTTTTGAGTATCATGACTAAAATATTAAGTATTCAAATATTAAGGGTTAAGAATGTGCATGCATGCTCCAGTATAGAACGTACTCACACAGACGCGACAGACGATATTGTCGGCAAAGTTTTGAATGGCCCTACTGATGACTTGAGTAGGTATTGGTTTAGTCGAAGAAAGCCTAGAAACTTCGCAAATAAGGGGCTGTTCGAAGATTGTGTCCTTTTGGTCAAACGTTTGATGAAACATTTTTCAAATAATCTTTTTTGTTATAACATTGTTCAAGCTACTTTATGTACCGGAACGCATACAGTAAAGTATTAGGTTTCAATATAATTTCCTTATTTTATTGCAAATAAAAACCTTCTTTATCTTTATTTTGTGTAAAAAGTGTGTACTATAAGTAACCACACCACATATGGAAGAGCGGTGTTCTCTTAACACAAGTATCTAGAATACTTAAAAAGAGGCACCAGCACAGATATTGTAACTCAACTTTAGTTATAAAAAAAAAAAAAAAAAAAAAAAAAAAAAAAAAAAAAAATTGTGTAAAAAACCATGTACTTATGTAATCTAATAACGCTAAACAGCAGTTTTCTTGGTCAATTAAATACTTACACATCAACATCATATTGCCATATATACAAACAAGGTGCTCGCGAGGAATCCAAAAAATTTTAACCACGTATTTCCTGAGGTCATTAGGAGTAAAAATGTTATATAACATAATATCAAAATCGGGAAAAAAAAACACGAAATCTACAAAAACCAATCAAAAATTATGACCTCAGGAATGCGTGGTCAAAATCTTCAATATATATTCATCTATTTTTTCTAGAACAAGTTACATCAGAATTATGAATCAAAAAGTTTATAAAAACGGAACCGGTTCCGCAGAAGACGTGTTACATAGGTAATTACATACAAATTTATCAAACACCACTTTACGTGAAACTTTAGATTAGGCGAAAAAAATAGGTAGGTACTTAGTTTTATTTAAGTCTTTACCTGTTCTGTTGTCAAAAATTTGCGATTAGCCGAAGTGACTAAATATTTATTTAGATGTTACAACGAGTACCTACATAAGTCAGAATTCTTAGATTATTTTTAGAAATTATCTGATTCATCCTTTACGTCAGTTAATATTCATGACTTAAACACATACATGTACCTACTTGAGAGGTGTCAAAATGAGTAAGGATATTCCAAGTAGGTACCTAATTAGGCACCTACTTGAAATATCCTTACTCATTAATCGGATAATTATCCGTAAGTTTATTTATTTCAAAATTTATTGCACAAAAGAAAACTTATGTTGCTTAAGTCAGAAATACTTGTTTTAAAACGAGTCTCATAGTCACGGTTTTTTAACTTAAATATGACGGTTTTGGAACCATGCCACGAGGACCCTTTTTAGATATAATTAATTAATTAAATGTGGAACTTTGCACAGAGGTGCAAAACGTGGTCGCTAACTGAGCACCATATAATTTAACTAGCCTATTTTTGTGTTTTTCTGCTGGTCAAAAGTCTCCTTTCTATCCTTTGCCTCTCTATCTTGAGCGAGCAATTATCGTAAGTAGTATTTATTTTATATAATATTTTTAGTTTTATTATTAGGATAATTTCGTTCTTCTGCGTAATCACGTTGTGTAATTCTTTTGGATAATGTTTCTTCTAAAAACCTTGTTAGTATGCCAAATAAATAGGTAAAATAAAGTCAGAATGGTATAAACTGTTTTCGATAGATTTTAAGATTTTTAAGCTATTACAATTATAAATCTTTTGAGACGCATGGCTCGTGTTAGTAAATCCATAGCCGTAACTACAAGGTAAAAAAATACGATGTAAAAAAAGTACAACAACAAAAGAGCGTATCTTCATAGCAATTACGTCCTTTTGTTGAGAAGCGCCGTTTATCGGCAATCGGCAATAACTCAAAAAGCGGTTAATCTGTTCTTGTTGAAAATAATTTTCGTTGAAAATATTAATTAAGCGTTATCTTTGTAATTGTTTTATACTTTTCGGACACACGGTTTAGAAGATGGGGGGGGCACAATTTTCACAACTTTTGGAGCGATTATTTCCAAAGGTATTCACTTAATCAAAAACATTACTTAAGAACCTTAATATGTTTTTGAAAGAGCTGTCGAACTATGTAGGTATGTACCACACGTTGATATATTCTGAAAAAAAATTTTTTTAGCTTCTGTAACATGTATGGAGTGACCCCCTAAAAATATTTATTTTAGTTATTTAACTACCAAACTAAGTAGCGGCTCAAACAAAACACCTATATTACAAATTTCATCAAAATCCATAGTGCAGTTTTTGAGTAAAATGCCTGTGACATACGGACGGACATGACGAAACTATAAGGGTTCCGTTTTTGTCATTTTGGCTACGGAACCATAAAAATGGTTGCACGGAATAAATGCTTTACGTAAAGTATAAAGGTCGAAGTGTATTGGCAATGATAAGATAAGGCGATAATTTGATGATTGAATGTTGTTATTCATTATTTTAAATGTCCTCATTTACATTATCATTAACATCCTATTGATCCATAATGTCATGCCATGTTGCTAACTCTTATCTATTGAAGCTACAATGTTACTGAATATTTTTAAATGGAGATGGTAAAACGGGATATTTATAAGTAGTTAATATATTTTGCAATATAACTTTGATATACATGCATAGAAAACTTGAGAATTCAACCACTCGTTAAGTATTCGATTCAAAGTAACAACAAAATAACGCAGAAACAATTAAGTCGCAATATGAAATAAAACGAATTTGAAAAATAACCGTCTAAAAACTCGGTCTACATACAATACAATGGCTATTAGATTACAATACACATATCTACATAGAAATCTCGAGAATTCAACCAATCTTTTAGTAGTTGAACATGCAATTAAATGTAATAAACAATAACAGTAACTAAAATTAAACAAGAGCTTGTAAAAAGAGAGATCACAAAATCATATCAAATTGTACGTCGTAAAGTAGCCATAAAAACCGAATTTATTGTATTTCGCGTATAAATAAAACTCAAGAACACGGAAATACAAAAATAACTAATAGTTAAACTTATTTCTGGCTTACGATGAAGCAATCTCGAGAAAAACGCTTTATTAACAAAGGTATGTAAATGTTAATTGCATAAACTCAACTGAGAATAAATACATTGGCCGCCAAGGCGATCCGGATAAAATGTCCAAACACTCACCAAAAATCACAATCCTTTTAACACTGATATCACAATCACTGACACTATCGCACACGATGTTTGTCCGAGTGTCGGCGCGTGCACTCCCCTCAGCGGTCGTCGAGTGACTGGCGATGACGATGACGGGGGCTGAGATAATGGCATCAGGCTTGACGGAGCTCTAATTACGAATAGAATCTTTATCTGCAAGGTTGAATGCGGATTTGCTAATCTACAAAAGGATGTGAAGGCTTCGCAAGGTTGTATTGAAATTATTGAAAGCGTTTGTACAGAACGTGTTAAAGCAGGAAATAGTTCATTAAAAGATGCGAAATCTGTGGAGATAGGGAGAAGTGGAAGGAGAGAAGGGAAGTCTAATGAAAAAAAAACATTAAATACCGGAGTACTGAAATGTAACCATCTAAAACAGTTCCATGGTTAAGGAACTGACATACAGCCTAAAGCCGATGGTCTGCAGATAGCTGGATGAAATTTGAACTTATTTTCTTTTTACGGGACGTAGAAGTTCACTAAGAAAGGAGTTTTTGAAATTCAGCCCCGAAAGAATTGAAACGGGGTAAAAGTTTGCATGAAAAAGTCGGGAATCCACGGGGACGAAGTCAAAAAGCAGAATAACCAGCGTTAAAGCCATGGTGGGCAAACTTTCTTCATGTCCAGTAAAGGGCTAGAATGATATCATAAAATGGTGTTAAAATAAAATGTCTTTACCTACTTTAACTCTGGAGGACAACGTCCATTCAAGAAAAGAGTTAAAAGTGGAACAAATGGACGAAAAATGGTACTCTGAAGAACATAATTTTTATGCAGAACTGACGTAGAACTGTAAAGGTGGGTTTAGACCAAACGAACAAAGAGCTAGAACCAGAGTAGAGCATTCATTCAGATCTTTTAGTGTAAACAAAAGTTCGTTCTCAGCGTTTACACCACACGAATATCAGCGAGCAAGAATGCAACCCAAGAACTAGGATTCGAGAGCATATGCTCTAGAGGTGTTTAGATCAGGCGAACGAGTGCCCGTTGCTCATTCGTCGGGTGTCTGTGGACCAGTGGCGTGGTGTCCAAAGAACTCGATTCCTACCGGCTTGCCTATTATGAGGCATTCGAGCACCTTATTCTACAGCTCTTAAGGAAAATGTACGCCAAATTTGGACCGGCTTGCCCAAGGATATCTTTTAGGCCACGCCACTGCTGTGGACTATGTACCTACACTACGTCTGACTCTGAGACTGATATTGTAATTGCAAGTTTTTCATTTATCATCCTGACTCAATTGTGTTTTTATAATTTACAAAAGTCGGATCCCACAGACACCTGGCATTTTGGTAAGCTTCTATCATTAGAAGACATTTTTCTTGAGACCAATCTATAATTACAACGATAGGTCAAGTCCCTCGAGCACTAGAACCCGTGCTAGAACGCTTTGAAGAGACCGCTCCCCGTAGCGAGCAGGTCCGAACACGAGCGAACGCGCTCGGTGACTTGACTGTTCGTAGGTACGCTCGTCCGTCGTTTACATCAAGCGAGCGAGCATTCCACGAGCATTCTTAGAATCTTCGCAAAATAAGGAAGAACAACGAAAGAATGCTCTGTCTCTGTTTACACACAACGAATTTGGTAGGGTGGGGGTAGAATGAGCATTCGCTCGTTTGGTCTAAACCCACCTTAAAATATTGCAGATAAATTGTAGAAACAAACAACTTACGTCAATAGCTTTGTAATAACATCGCATGAATCCCGTAGTTACCCAAATGAATGTTAAAGTTTTATGAACGAATTTTCAATAAAACATTTCAAAGGTGAACTACTCCATACAATAGGGAACTACTTTTGATAATGTCACGTTTCTGGACATCCAAAACAGGTTCTGAGCAAAGTCAAGTCTAGGCTAAACACTAGACATAGCCTCGTATAAAATAATATCCACAGCGTCTGTCCTTTTGATCTTGTAATATGTAAATATGGAAGTGGCATGTCATTGGGAATCAGGTATTCGGGAACGTTCGATTGGTAGAACTACTGGTACAGTAGATCGGATCGGAATTTGAAGTGTGCGAAAATAATTGTTCATTTGTATATATATCACGAGACATAATAGGGTATTAACAACAATCAAAATAAATTCATTAACTCTAACCAGCAAATTACGCTTCCAAAACAGCCCGGGTAAAATAATTTAAACTTATTTTCGTGCCATCAACGATTTTACAATGACGAAAACTAAAAATAAGGCACCATGTTGAGCATGACGTCACAAGATAGTATTTCATACTCAACTGCATACTTTCGGAGCGTTTTGACACTTCATAAAAAGAAGCTGATTTGAACTGTCATCGAGGAGCCTGTTATGATTAAATCGGGTACTTTACTGTAACTGCAATTGTAAAAAATATATAAGATCCTGTTAAAATAAGCAAAATAAGGAAATATGTTACAGTTTTGGCTTTGCCTTATGCCTAACGTGTAACTTTTTTTATGAGCCTGCAAAGTTGGGTTTGAAAGTCCATTTTAAAAGTATAAAATTATTAAAAACTACATATTAATACCATTAAATAACCCATACAATTTATGGTAACTTTTGTTATGAAACCGTTAACGATAAACGCAAGTGTTAACATAGTTGCAGAACAAAGTTCTTGATTTCCCCAATCAACGTATGACTTGTGAAGTCACGTTATAATCGACTTCAGTATGGAGCGTTTCGGCAGGTTTTTGGGAAAGTGTAAAAATGTGATTTTAACATTATAGTATCTCGGTGAGTTTTTATGATATTGAACTTATTGAAGTGGTTTTTTAACTAATATTTATATTATTAAGAGGTGTTTCTATAACACATCACAGAAAAAAGATGACAAATAGCCAATTGCTACGCGTACGGAAAAAGCCGCTTTCTGGCCAAGTGTAGACATAAAATGATCTACACAACACGGGAGGTAATAAAGAAAGCCCTCAATCGCATATTTACGTCCCTCGTTTGCAGCTCGGGCCGCAAACAAATGCGATCTCGGCCTTTCTTTGTTTTACCACCCTAGGTGTGTAATATACTATAAATGCTGATTTCTGTCTGACTTAGCCCGTTATCTGGAACAATCAGCGTTCCACTTCTGCCGCCATTAGTACAATTATCTCCGCCAAGTTATAATTTGAGGCTTGCGGCGGTTTGAACTACTATGAACTAGATAGGTGAATGACACGAACTCAAAAGAAAATATTCACATAAAATTATATTTACGTCTCACCTGGCCATAAAGTGGCAATTACCGCACGCGTAGCGTGCGGAAAATCCCACCTCCTGGCCAGGGGAGGGGGAGGCGTAAAATTTTGTACTTACCACGGGAGGTAATAAAGAAAGCCTCAGATCGCATATTTATCGCCCTTGCCTTCGGCTCGGGCGTCAAATGCCTGCGATCTGAGACATTCTTTGTTTTACTTCTCTAGGTAAGTAATGTACCTACTATAGTCGACGCGTCGAGCAAAACCTGATATTGCAGTTTTTTGTGTTTTTATCTAAGACTTTATTAGGTAAACGTATTTTGACGTCAATAGAAATCCGGTCCTTTCTAAGAGGTCATTACAAATTTGTAATGTTTTTAATCGATACTAAAAGAACCATATTGATATTTACGACTATCCAACCACTGATTGAAGTATATGATAATAATTATGGTAAACTAACAAATCGAAACACCATCAATGCTAACCGATCGCCCGTTCCGATACAATGTGTTAGCATTTGCAACTTTCACTATGTTCGTTCCAAAATAACTTACTTTGTTTAATATTATATTCGTCTTTTTATACCGAAAGTGCGATACGGACTGGAAGGTGTTTGGGTATACCATTTCGGAACGAACGAGAGACGTCAGATTGACAGATGCGTACGCGCGATCGTGGATGGTAAAAAGGGAATTGTATGGATTTAATTAAGAAAAACGGAGAATATTGTGAAATATGGAAGCTGGATTATAATTGGTATCTCTCATAGCATTGTTTTATTTTAAATGTTAATATCAGAAGTGCTGGATATGAGTTGCGCTCACTTTGGTATGTATATATCGCGTTTTACTATTATTTTCATGTTCAAATTACTTATATTCTAAGAATTTGAATGAATTCTATATTCTCCACTAAATGAATTAATGAAAACACCATAACGGATGTTGTAATACTATTAATTTAATGCAATTGAAGTATAATTGTAGTACTGTTTCGATACAAGCGGGTGTTTATTTACGAACATCGTAATTATGTTTTGTTAAGGTTGCATAAGGCCTACACTCAAAAAAAAAAAATTGGTTGCTCCTAACAAGATTGTGATAGTTATAATCAAGCATCTTGATTCCATACGAGCCTAACAAGACGTTAGATGCATCAACTAAGATGATATTGATTGTTTATCATAGTTCAATTAACCATGTTCTGATTTGATTCAACAAACATTGGTGTATAAGGTAACTAATTAAACATGATTGAATCATACAAAGAAGAAAATAATGATAGAAACAAGGAATATGTTTGTTAAAATTATCAAGATTCTAGATTGTTGTTTTAATCACCGATGAACTTGCTGTTTTAATTAATCGGCTTTCGGTGATATGTTTAATATCTTGTTTGTTTTATTCAAGTTAACGCCATCAAAGAGAAAATCTCTCTTGGTAGGCTCTGATTTTTTATAGTGTAGTACCTTATGAACCCCTAAAGATATATTTGTTTTGTGTCCAAACTTATATTCGGGACGTAAGATGTAAAATATGTGTATATTTTTAGTTTAGACCATGCTTTTGTCAAAGAAGGTCAATGAAATTTATTTATTGTTTTGCACACCGAATATTAGAATTTAAAAGGCTAAGTAAAGGTGTTTTCATCTGATATTTACTTCCGACCATTAAATGTATTACCACCAAATATATTATTACTAGCCTGGTTCATACTTATAATTATACTTTTCTTTTATGTTGACACTGAAATATGCCACTAAATTGTGGTGCTCAGTAAACTTACAGATGGTGCAACTGAAATATGCCACTGAATTGTGGTGATCAGTAATTATTAAACTGAAATATGCCACTGAATTGTGGTGATCAGTAATTAAAATTATTAAAAAGAAATATGCCACTGAATTGTGGTGATCACTAATTATCAAAAAGAAATATGCCACTGAATTGTGGTGATCAGTAATTATTAAAAAGAAATATGCCACTGAATTGTGGTGATCAGTAATTATTAAAAGGAAATATGCCACTGAATTGTGGTGATCGGTAATTATTAAACTGAAATATGTTGTGCAATGCGGTCATGAGTAAGTGAACAAACTATTAAACTAAAATATGCTGTGTACTACAGTGATTGGTAAGTAAACAAATTATTAAACTGAAATATGCTATGTACTGCAGTGATCAGTAAGTAAACAAATGATCAAAACTAAAATATGCTGCGTACTGTGGTGACAAGTCTTTTCTTCTTCATTACTGAGGTTCACAACCACATATTTTTAGTCTCCAAAGCGTGCAGTTATAGGCCAATGAACAGCGTTCTGCCTGCTGCCACCAATTAACTCCTTAATGTAGTCAGACCATCTTGCTCTTCCCTGATGCCTCCCATTTATTTGGCTTATAATTATTTGTTTCTTCAGATTGTGTTTTGGAGATCGCATAATGTGTTCGAAGAGACTGACCGTTGAATGACTGTCTGTCGTGGAGAGCCGCGTAATGATGTTGAGCTCTCTTAATATGGATGGAGGTGACCAGTAAGTGAAAAATTATTCAACAGGAATATACCATGTACTGAGATGATCAGTAAATGTAAGTTTATTCGTACTCATTAACCATGGTAATTCGTTTCATAGGAATGAGCATCAAACATCTATAATATAAATACTAGAAATATCTATTACATTTATAAAGATTTTGTTTACTGTCTTCCTAATAGCCTACATGTAAACAGAGGATGTTAAGTATAACAATATGTTTCCATATTGAAATACCAGTATTAAAAAAAAAAACAATGAATAATTATGATCCATTTATCTATTTTGAAAAGTAAAGTAAGTAGTAAATACTAGTGAGCACTTACTTTGCAGAGTAATATTGAGACCTCTAGACACGTTCAATTACATATGGTTTGTACGCATCCGACTTTATTATTGTATCATCAAACACTGCATAGTGTGAAGAGATAATGACTAAATGACTCAAGTCGTAAGTTTATCTAAAGACGGATATTAAAATTAAAAGTAGTGAACTGCATAATGTTATTGGATTGCATCTTCTAATTAAAACAAAATTAATGACACAGACAGATTCTAATTAAAATCATATTTCGATCTGGGTTCATATAACATTTTTTGCTTCTTACGACCTCAGGAATACGCTGTTAAAATTATTCGGTTTCCTCATGTTACACCGTGTATATTATATTATATTCCTGCGGTTTATACTCATAAATATAAAATTGTATGTCTAGTACACGGGCACTGCTGATTCGTGCTAACAATTACAAATTGATGTAAGTAATGAACTTACACTGGATGTTGGCTAGTGTTAGTGTCAGCTAGTATAACACAATTACACCACAACTACTAAGTTAAAATTTTAGCTAAGAACAGTTGGAGAGCTTTTAGGCTGATTCTGGTTTACATATAATATAAATAATAATTTATGCTTTCATTCTACTTTTTCAAGAATCAATGTACACTAAGATTTACATTTCCTTAAAGGGATAAGTTCTCCTTTGTACATAGGTATAACTTTATTTTGTAACCCTGTACCTTGTCTTATTTTATGCAATAAAGAGTTTACATACATGCATACATATGATACATACATTTCATTAACACCTAATTGGCAATGATTCTATACTGGCCTAGTTGAATATGAACCATATGAATAGTCACCAATACCTAAAAATAAAGTTAACACAGCAATCGAGATGTACAAAGGAAAACTAATCACTAGAAACCCTTCTCTACCAGCTAACTTTTGAGTTAATGATAGAGGATCGTACCTAAATATCAATGTCATCAGGTGTACACAATTGTCGATTGTATCAGGGGTCAATTCTAAGTGTAAATGCAAAAGGTTTGTTTCGGTTCCACGTTAGAGAAAGGTTTCCTTGACCGATAAAAAAAAAACAATTTAATAAATGTAGATGATAATATAATACGAGATATCAGTTGCAGATCAAAGAAGATCTAAACCAGTAATAGACTCTATTATTTTCTTTGCAAGAAAAATACACGTAATCGAAATTTCATAACAAGGACTCATTTAGTTTCTTCAGCAGTCCAGTTTTTTTTTGGTTATTTGTTTATTCAAGTACTATCACATCGTATATATTACATCTTTGACTTAGAAATGCTACGGTATTGACGTCTGATACACACGACAATAGGCTAGATGACTAAATAGAATTACATATTTTTTTAACCCAGTCATCATCCCTATTACGGTGTACATAACATTTACAGTCTTAATTTAATGCAGTGAGATCAAAAAGGATAAGATAAAAATAAATAATAATTACAAAAATAATAACTTAGATACAAATTAACTAAAAAGGAACTATGACAACAGTTTTATTGTAAAACGACCATCGTGGTCCGTTTCTACTTGAGTTTATTAAAACATTTATTGTATTACGCATTCAGTAAATAATACAAGTTTACTGTTTACTTAATGTACAGGTAGGTCGACGGCCCAGATCCGGACCGCGGTCCGCCATTTGGTTATTCCTGCTTTAGTGTAGGTAATTAGTTTTCGTCAGTTCCGATACTTACCGACAAGCATGATTGGAAAGAGTTCAAAATTTATCTCTTTAGAATTTTTGGCCGAAGTTGGGGACAAGTCTGGTTACTGTAGAGACGGACTAATGGAACTCAAATGAAATTAAGAAAGTTCCAAAATGAACAAGCCAGCAGGATTAAAATAGAACCTAGCAAAACCAAATTCAAGGGCATCATTATAATTATCATTCAAGACATCCACTGCGGACATAGGCCTCTTCCTTGGAAACGTTTTGTTGATGGGGTGGATCAGATAATTTATTAGATTATTTAAAATCACATATTATAAAGAATTAAAGAGAATAAATAAAATAAGTTAAAATATCAATTTCTTATCGTAAACGATTTAACTACACATGGCAGATGTTACCAAATTGTACCTATATACCAGACTCTCCTGTGAGGGTATAGCAAAATCTTAAATGTGATGTGTGAAGGTCCCAAATAGTTGTGCCATACGACATGATAGAGCGATATACCGGTTTTGCTACGTTTGACGGGTGCTGGCTATCGAAGACGAGATGCGGTACATAGCGTCCGCTGTTGCCCGACCCCTGGGTTGTCACGTGGCAAAGGTCACACAAGGAGCTCATAATATATAATTAAAAGTAAAGTACTTGAGATCTTTTTTCTAGTGTTAAGGGTTTTAAAAAAATAATAATATGGGAGTTTTCCTGTGGCGTTTCTCTCCCTCCTGGGAGAGAGAAAAAGGCCTTCTGGCCTTACTCTGTAGTGCTCCTTGATTATTTAAAAAGAAAAAAATAATTTCTCCATGCTCCTTTGGTATGCTCAACGAAATTCAGTCCGGGGCCAAACCTAGTCCAATTAAATTATTTTATTTCAAAAAAATAAATAAATAAACAAAATGTGAATAAAACTGGAAATGATCTAAACAATCAAACAGATCAACAGAGTCAAATTGTAAACTACATACTTAAGTACTACTTTAGATAGACATTGTTGAAATAGTTTTCCAAGTGACTGGTGAGTGTTGTTAAGGATAGCATCATAACTGATCAAAGACGGATTCATGAAATCGGATGTTGTGCTTGTAAATCAGAAATGCCCAATAGGGTTTAGGGCGAGTATTAAAGTAATATTATAAATAATAACGCAGTAAGTGCTCATGAGTTTACCGTCATGTGGAATGTCAATAGATTTATGAATACATGTTATGTACCTACTATGTATAACAAGATATACCTAATGTGTAACAAAATCTCTTGTTGACTCCGCCCAGGATTCAAAATAAATTATGTCACTGACTGAATTCTTGGTATGATAACAAAAAAAAAAATATATACATAATATGAAACGAATGTAAACTTTATTGCAACGTGTTAATGTTCACGAGTAAAGTAGTTTGTATGCAAAGTAAAATAAATAATAGAGTACAAAAGACAACCCTACTAGGGAAAAGCATATTTGGGATTGCGCCTGGAACATACAATAAGTTTCCAAGTGCCATCCTTGATTTGTATGACATGCGCTCTACAAAGGGGCGCCGTTTAAAGTTTTAGCTAACGAGGTGTATTATCCATAGGTATCGGAATATTTTACTAATAATTAAACAAAATCTAGCAATAAGCAGTAATGTATCCGACCTTATTTAATTTATGTTAAGCTCACAAATCTGCTTTCTGTGAATGCTAGTGATAGCTGTAGCTGTTTGTATGCCTTAAGCATAGTGGTTCAAATAACTGATAATTAGACCAATATACATAGGTACATATGTTTTACAAATGGAGTCTACCCATTCTATTCTATTTATAACATAATTGTAACGGTAGTTACCTATTATTTAGTTCTAATCTTAGCTGAAAGTTATTAATTAGATCTGTTTATTGAGGTAAGAGTTGTCCAGAAATTAAATGACATGTCGGGTCTTAGGAATCGTTATTTGTTATCATCATTACGGTTTCTGCATAACGTTGCTGAAGGAAATTAAGTTATACGTTAACTCTTGATGACCACTGAAGTAAAAATGTTCTTTAAGTAGGAGACATTCAATTTTTTTAACAAATTTTTCAGCAGGGTATCAAAAATAATTAAGATTATGCACATCTCAAAGACTCTACAATGAGTCACCTCTTGTTTCAAGATAATTGGGTTGATTTGGTTTGAAACACCTCATTTGGTTTACGACTTTAATAAATGAACATAAAATTGAAATTAATATATGGACATTTATTCTGAATTCTACGGTTAAGCGAAACTTATGCTATGTTTAAATGGCGTCTAACTTGTCACATGGTTGGATTGACACTAATCGACAGTTTTGTGACGACCTTTGAACTGCCAGTTATCAGGATATTTTGAAGTAGAATAAAAAATTGGCGTGATGAAATATTTTTGCTAAAACTGTTTGTTGGGTGTAAAGAAAATAAATATAATAATTATTACATATATTCAAAATTGATTTACTGGTGATTTAACACCGCTAAAATGTAAGTTCTATTTGTACTATATTTACATATTAATGAATATATACACAATATGTACATAATTGGTATAAGTACTTGTAAACTAGGTTAAGAGATTTGTTTCTATACTATGTACCATCACAGGGTGTGTCATGAACCCTTCACTTGTAAAGTTCAGTGGGTACATGATAATGCAATAAATTATGATTGTGATAGTTTCACACGTTTATATAAG
This sequence comes from Eudemis profundana, assembly GCA_947034925.1. NCBI lineage: Eukaryota > Metazoa > Arthropoda > Insecta > Lepidoptera > Tortricidae > Eudemis > Eudemis profundana. Next base: position 15,608,238 of record OX344818.1, read on the forward strand.
TACATTCCTTTATGTATATACTAAACAAAATAAAAATTGTTGAATAGAATGTTAATCTATATATAGTTAGCCAATAGTTTACTAAGTACAATAGAATATTTAGAATATAATAAAATGCATGTATGCAGAGAGAGTCGTGTGATAAATTAATCAAACTTTTAACATATTTGTGAAGTTATTACTAATTTGCCTGTATGATAGGAAGTGCACTGTAATTACATACTTCAAATACATACCTACAAATTATTTGGAGGCACTAATGTAATACTATGCTTGCTTAGTAGTGTTGTAGGTATTCAATGTTAATAATTAATTATAGTTCTGATTAATCTAACCTCACGTGAATATTACCTAATCCTTAAGCAGTATGTGATGAGAAATAAAACAGCAGTCAACACTCAATCAATTGGGTACCTACTTGACTGTAACTGAAATTTGTAAAAATTATATAAGATCCTGTTAAAATAAGCATAATAAGGAAATCTGTTCAAGTTTTGAGTTTGATATCTAACGTGTAATTTTTTTTTATGAGCCTCCAAAGTTGAGTGGGAGAGTCTAAAAATGCGATTTTAACATTGTAGTATCTCGGTGAGTTTTTATGATATTGAAGTGGGTTTTTCACTAATATTTGTATTATTGAGAGGTGTTTCTGTAACATATCATAGAAAAAGTGGTCAAGTAGCCAATTAGATCAGTTACATGAAGGATTTGCAGTGTGGTCACAAATGTCGGTTACGATATTGATTGTATTTATTGAATAATTACATACTTAATGGGTAACTAATAATTGTATAGAGACATACATACATGTGAATGGCCGAACCGGAATAGGGTCATTCCGTCTATCAGGACGGCCGTCTGTTAGCATTTGCAACTTTCACTATGTTCGTTCCAAAATAACTTACTTTGTTTAATATTATATTCGTCTTTTTATACCGAAAGTGCGATACGGACTGGAAGGTGTTTGGGTATACCATTTCGGAACGAACGAGAGACGTCAGATTGACAGATGCGTACGCGCGATCGTGGATGGTAAAAAGGGAATTGTATGGATTTAATTAAGAAAAACGGAGAATATTGTGAAATATGGAAGCTGGATTATAATTGGTATCTCTCATAGCATTGTTTTATTTTAAATGTTAATAAATGCATAATAAAATTAGGAAGCCATAACGTAATAATACAGGGTGGAAAACATCTATGGGCTCTGTAGGGGAACTACCTTAAATCCTTCAGTTAGCTCATTTTACTGAAAGGAAACAATCCTTTATATTTAAAAAAAAATAAAACTGCATTAAAAGATTTTCTAAAATTCGCTCGTCTCACCCGGGAATCGAACCAGCTAAAAATTCAAAAAATAACCACTCACTATTTTATTCTACTAATCGATAGGACTATTGGTCAGGATAAAATATCTTTAATAAACATTTGGTCTTACAAGTAAAAAAAAAATGTAATACCCACAAACTAACGCGGAATTCCGGTTTTTGAGATTCCGGAATTCCGGTATTGCATGCCCTACCGACCGACCCAGACCGGCTGCCGAGCCGTGTGCAAAAATAAACATGAATTATTTACTATATCGCTTTAATTTTCATAAGCACTTTGCGAAATGCGCTCCGACTCGGCCCGGTCGGTGTGCAGTGCAAGCAACTTACTTAAAATATGCTGCTGGCGTCGCGACGTCGCGCTAACGCTGCGTTGACGCTGCGCGGGACCTAACAAGACAATATCCGTAATCAAGACTTGCCCTATTTTCTTCTTTCTCATTTGCTCAAGGGTTAGCTGGAAGAGATCCCTTTCAGGGATAAGTTCGCCACAGAAGTTGTACCACAGAATTAGTAATACTACTAAGTGCAGAAATTTCTCTTTCTAACAAAACTGACGTTCGGCTCCGACCACCGGACGGAACCTCTACGTGTTTCCGTTAGTGTGTAATTCGATTTGATACAGTTAAAGAATCATTAAATTTAATGGACAGCAAAGCCGCGAATCTTCTAAGCTAATGGCCGAGTCGATTAGAATAGCTTCAGTTATGATGTGATTGTGGTGTATTCCAATCTTGACTCGTAATAATCGTAATTGCACGTAATTGTCTCAACGAACATGGAGTTTTTCAAAAAAAAGTGTACAATTTTTGAGCAGTTTAGTTGCGTGAAGAAACTGAAGGTTAGTGTCAAATTGATCCCATCAAAAACATTACATGTAAAATGATGCAAATCTCGCAACGCAGTTCTCCTGCAAAAAGTTCGAGATGTAATGATTCTATATTTGTTTTTATAATGTGTTCCTCCACGGTTAAATAATAGACAAGTTGATGGAAATCGAGTTTTGTGGATCATCGGGTTTTGATTTTGATGGGATCTGATCTCATTTCTTTTTGTAAGTGGTCTTCCTTTATTTATTCCAATCCATTATATTTCCCATTAGAACTACAAAAGTAACTTAGTAATCGCCTGTATTTGTATAGGATTACAAACTTACTTATGCAGTTTGTATTGAAATTGCAATATTTTTAGGTTTTGCGAGACTTAATAGGCTAAAACCGAATTATGTTTAAAACTTGGAGCTTGTGGGTCTGCTAGAAGTACCTTAGAATTATGATGATCATCAGTCAGTCAAGCAGTGACAAAACTAAGGAACTTTAAGGCGAGGTGAGACCAGCATCGGGCACGGAAGCCTAGTTTCCAAATCATTTTTAGAGCACTTATTTGACTCTTAGGTCACTGTAAAACATATATAATAATATTCACAACTGTATCTAGGGCTTCCTCTCACTTAGAACACGATAGCGAACACTTCGCTCGATAGAAAAGTAGCGCGAAAACACTATAAAATAAAGTATTTTTTTCATTTTTTTTTCATTTTGTTCATCACCAGTTACCTTTTCTGACAAAATTAATACCTGACAATCATGATTTCACAGTCATGCAGGGCATCCTCTCATGTTTGGGTTGATAACGTATACTTTTATGTTAGAAATCGAAGATAATCTGCAATAATCTGCATTCCGCCCGACCCTAGTTTGTATGTGAAATGCGAGCCAGGTCCTACCGCGCCTCGTTGAAATTGAATGTTATTGGGAAATTACGGGAGGCTGAAAATAGCCTGAATGCCATCGAGAAAAATATGGTACGGCCTTTGTTTTGCTCGATTGGCGACATTTTTCGTGACGCAATGGAAAGTTAATTAGTTTTTAAACAGTATTTAAACACTTTCACTTTAAAAAAAAATGTGCATGTGTGTTTATTAAGTATTCAGATGTCGTGTCGACATTTAGTCATGCTGGTAAGGAAAGAAATATTATAAAAATATATTTATTATGCAAAAAACGACAGAGAAGTCAGGGTTCATCTTTTAGTAATATTCAACAGGTATTGTCAAGGGTAACAATAGGTCGCGGTTACATTATTAAAAAATCACATATTTGTTTATACTATTTTCTTCGATTTTCGCGATAGTTTCCAACTAGAAAATGCCCGCAACATCGCCCGTGAGGAAGACCACGAGATGCACGATCGCACGTCTGTGTGAGTGTGATCTATACCTACTGGAGCGCATTCTTAAATCTTTGCTTGTAGAATCTTCGTATACGGCGCGCACACATTCAAGCGAGCGATGTATCTTTTGCAGCGAGAAAAAAATACTATACAGGGTGGCCCAAACCTTGAAGTTATATTTTTTTTTAGATTCCTCACGTCGTGGGCTATCAGAATATATCCCATGTATGTTAGCCGATTTTTTTTAGTTTTAGAGTTATTAATTTTTTAAGGTTTTTTTCAATAATTCTTCGGGTGTGCACTTCAAGTCATGTAACTTTTGGTAGGTTATTTTTGCGTGTTTCTTTTTGTGATATTATCCTTATTAACTGTACTTCCTCCCATAAAATATTCAGCTTCCTAACTTTTAGTTAAGTTACACAAAACAACATCAAAAGTGAAAGTTTCGTGTTCAAGTAAGTCGCAGTTAAATTTTCGCACTAGATTTAAAATTTAAAAAACTGGTTTCAATGAATTTATGTAATATTAAAAACTTCATGAGACTCTAAGCTTTCAAGAAAATACAAAAAAGGGGTACTTGATTGGTCAATATTTGCTAAGACCGCCCTGCAAAGGAACTGAGGTGGTAAGTTACCAAATTGATAGTTTGATTTAATAAAATTAATTATGCTTATTTTGTTATTCTTAAAGCTAAATTAAGACAGAAAATACCATAAATCAATTTGAATTATTATTGCAGTTCGCTTGCATCAATCTACATAGACTGTCCTTACAAAGGGTCCTACGGGTCAGCTAGTACTATTGCACCTGCTCCAGCCCCCTTTGCTAGTTTCATACAGATGGTCCAAACCTTGAGGTCAATATTTTTTTTTAGATTCCTCACGTCGTGGGCTATCAGAATAACCCATGTATGTTAGCCGATTTTTCGTAGTTTTTGAGTTATGAATTTTTAAACTTTTCTTTGCTAAGAAAATCTGCGGTGAAGCAATTTACTTCTTATAAAAAAACTCTTAAAGTTTTTTTAATGTTTCGTTTTGTAACATAATCCTGGAAAGTTCCCAAATTAGTAATAAATAAAAAAAACCTGTTTTGTTATTCACAACTTTAAACAAACACATAATAACCACAAAATTCAATGTTGTGTTGTGACGTGTGATTGGCATCATCGCGTCGCAGCGGTTTTTGTCTACAAAGGGTTAGATTTTACCTGCTCCAGTTGACTCATCATCAATAATAACTGTTATTTTATGGGGTCAATTCTCTATCGCTAGTTCGTGTTATCAGTGCAAGCTACACGAACAATTATTAGTACTTAGGCATGAAAGCAACAGTTTTTTTTAATAAGTAGATTGCTTCACAAAGAAAAGTTTAAAAATGCATAACTCGAAAACTACGAAAAATCGGCTAACATACATGGGGTATTCTGATAGCCCACGACGTGAGGAATATTTTATAACTTCAAGGTTTGGGCCACCCTGTATTATACTATGTCATGGTAGTCGAATATATGTAGGTATGTAGATGTAGCAGTCAGAGTTCTGCCGACGAAGGAAGGTCGTGCCTTGAAGAGTCCTAAATTGTATTTATCAGGAAAATGCTGGATCTCAGGTAAACGCTGCATGCGCAATGAGACAGCATCTTCTGCCCGTACCTCGCTACGCCCCTGCTAATATTATTCACACAATAAGAAAGGCCATAGGTCGCCACAGCATAGGATAAACACGTTTCAGCACTATCAAAAAAACATACTAGTAATTAACCATTAAAACAACAACAAAGGACGTGTTTTAGCATATCTCTTTAACTTGTTATAAGTGTTATGATACCGTATCAAGTTCATTCTGTTAATACGATCAGAATATTCCATTTTACGTTTGTCTATGGTATGTTAAAGAAAGACCTCTCAATAATAAAAATATTACTTAAAAACTTTCTCAATGGTAAAGTAATAACTTTAGTAAATGGTACCGAAAATATTTGTTCAAATACGAACAAATGGAAACATTGTGTTTTCTATCACTAAATTACACTTTTGGCGTCAAACGCCAAGCGAAAAACGTTACACGCTTGGTTCACTTCTTGACGACCGCTTTAGCTTAGTTGGTAGTGACCCTGCCTACGAAGCAAGAGGTCCTGGGTTCGAATCCCGGTAAGGGCATTTATTTGTGTGATGAGCACGAATATTTGTTCCTGAGTCATGGATGTTTTCTATGTATTTAAGTATTTTGTATCTATTAAATATATCGTCGTCTAGTATCCATAACACAAGCCTTATTGAGCTTACTATGGGGCTAGTTCGATTTGTATAAGATTATCCCCTAATATTTATTTATTTATTTCACATACAAATCGACGAACTATTTTTATCTCGATATATTTCTGTCATCATTCGCTAGTATAATGTGTTCCGTCCGTTTCATTCAGACAGGGTACATTTTATAACAAAATACCAGGTTTACCACCGCTGCAGCGTCCGAGACGATTGCAGCTATTCTTGGTGTATAGCTAGACCTTCATGGATGGTTTTAGGATCTGGGGGCACGGCAGTGCCCCCGCCAAGTCGAGCAAAACAAAGGCACGGCCATACCATCCTTTTCTCGTAGACATTCAAGTTATTTTCAGCCTCGTAATTTTGTGCTGCTTAAGCTAGAACCCTGAATAATCAAGGATATATCGGGCACAATAAGACTTAAATATATTCTCAATAAAATTCAATTTGAACGTGTAGTTTAAGAACTATTGCACGTCAAAGTTCCTTAATTTTGTCACTGACTGACTGACTGACTGACTGATGATCATCATAATTCTAAGGTACTTTTAGCAGACCCGCAAGCTCCAGATTTTAAACATAATTAGCTGTCATGCCCGGGCTACACGAGGCTAGTTTTTCAAGCTAGGATAGTAAAATCAGTGGTGGGGGGACGCTACTAGCCTAAAAATAGAACTTTATCCTATTAAAAACTGTCCTGGCTTGTAAAATCTGGCTCTGGCTTACTACCTTGCTATCCTAGCTTGGAAAACTAGCCTCGTGTAGCCCGGGCATTAGCCTGTCATGTCATGCAAAACCTAAAAATATTGCAATTTCAATACAAACTGCATAAGTAAGTTTGTAATCCTATACGAATACATGCGATTACTTAGTTTTGTAGTTCAAATTGGAAATAAAATGGATTTTCCAATCCATGTAATAAATAAAGGACGACCACTTACAAAAAGAAATGAGAACCGAACTCGATTTCCACCGACTTGCCTATTATTTAACCGTGGAGGAACGCATTTTATAGTTCTCAAATAAAGAATCCTCCACGGGTCAATTAATAGGCAAGTCAGTGGAAAGTGGAAATCGAGTTCAGACTTTTTTGCTGTAGAACTGCGTTGCGAGAATTGCATCTTTTTACATGTGATGATTTGGTGGGATTCTTTTTACTCCGTTAAAAATGCGAATAGACGGGGGTTCCTTATTCCGCAATGACAAAATTACGGGTAATATCTAGTACTTTGTAATTTACAATAATTACTTCGATAAGTCTAGTCTCATAATCGGAGCAATATCGATCGTATAAATACAGAGGTGACGGCAGGAATGCATGTGTTAGTTCCCAATAGTGTTGCCAGGTCTAGTTTACCAAAAATCAGGACTCCGTGCAACACAAATCGGCGATGGCAGGAGTGACTCACTCCGAGCGCGGCTACTAAGTACTGCCAATTTTGCTCCTCTGGAGGGGCTTAACCAGCTACCAGAATGCGTTATGCGATAGAGACGATCGGATGCGGTGCGTTCCGTCCGGTGGTCGGATCTGAACGCCAGTTTTGTTAGAAAGAGACACTTCTGTACCTACGTAGTATTATTACTTACTAGCATTTTCCCGCGGCTTCGCCCGCGTTGTTCCCGTTATTGTCCCAAAGGAACTCTTTACCGGGATATAAATCCTATGTTTCAATCCAGGAAATGGTCTACTTACATGCCAAATTTCAGCTTGATCCATCCAGTTGCTATCCCGTTATTAGGTAACAAACATCCAAACATCTTCACAAACTTTCACATCCCACTTCCCACTAATATTATAAATGCGAAAGTTTGTGAAGATGTTTGGATGTTTGGATGTTTGGATATTTGGATGTTTGGATGTTTGGATGTTTGTTACCTAATAACGGGATAACAACTGGATGGATCAAGCTGAAATTTGGCATGCAAGTAGATCAATTCCTGGATTGAAACATAGGATACTTTATATTCCGGTAAAGAGTTCCTTTGGGACAATAACGGGAACAACGCGGGCGAAGCCGCGGGAAAATGCTAGTTTATAATATTAGTGGGATTTTGTGGTATCGGGAAATGAGGTTTCAGTCGAGGGTTAATCGGAACATGTCCAACTGCAACCATCTGGCAACTCTAATCCCAACACCTGCCGTTTCCCACATGGTTAACTAGTAACTATCTACGAGGTTATAAACGTGAATCGGCCATTTATAATGAAATTTTGAATATATTATCGTATATTACACAACTAGGGTGGTGTGGTAATATAAAGAAAGGCCGAGATCGCAGATGTTTGTGGCCCGAGCCGCAGGCAAGGGGCGTAAATATGCGATCGAGGGCTTTCTTTATTACCTCCCGTGTTGTGTACATCATTTTATGTCTACTCTTGGCCAGAAAGCGACTTTTTCCGAACGCGTAGCGTGCGGAAAAAGCCACTTTATGGCCAAGTGTGGCATAAAGAATTTTCTAAGGTACCTATCCGAATGTTTGTTTCATCTTTGTATGAACATTCGGACACCTTAAATAATTCTTACTATACCTACACGACACGTCCACGTCAAACATTTAGGTAAATTTTTGGTCGACTGGTTGAGCGCCAAGTCAATGGAATAGTAACTACAGTACAAGTTATTTTTGTAACAAAATATCATTATCTCAAAAACTATTACAGTATTTAGTAAACGTTATACCATTTTAGAGACTACAAAAAATGCGCCATTTTTTTACGTCATGTGCCAGGTTGTGTTTGTACATTTTTTTTTCACCACCTTCGTTCGAAATCAGACGTGAAATTTGGAAAAATCTGAAAATTATTTTTTGATATTCTACTGTGGCCACACCATGAAAAAATTAACAAAAATAGGAATTACGTTCAATTGCATAGTTATCTGGCTACCCATATTAAAAAACAGATTTGAAAAATACTTGATATTTTAGTCATGACACTCAAATAACCGAGTCAGCGTATCACTTAGCACGAGTTTTGCAAAAACGTCAATATCTCGAAAACTAAGAAATTTTTACTGAGGTCAAATTCACTTAATCTGGTGTCTGACGAGCTGGTCTATCAGCCCTTTTCGTATCAAAGTTGGTTTTAGGGACACCCTGTATATCGAGACGAGACTACCCGCGCCTTCGCCCGCGTTGTTCCCGTTACTGTCCCAAGGGACTGCAACCCAACTGCAACTCCCTACGATTTGTATGGGAACTGCATCACAACTGCGCAGTCGGCGTGCCGCGCGGAGTTCCCATACAAATCGTAGGGAGTTGCAGTTGGATTGCAGTCCGTCTGTATCGGCCCTTATATTTCAATCCAGGACTTGGTCTACTTGCATGCCAAAGTTCAGCTCGATCCATCCAGTTGTTACCCCGTTATTAAGTAACAAACATCCAAAAATCTTCACAAACTTTCACATTTATAATACGAGTGTGATATAAGGAAATAGTTCATCCATTTGTATGGGAACCAAGCGTGTAACGTTGTACGTTTGGCGTTTGACGTCAAGAGTGTAATTTAGCGACGGAAAACATAAATTTTCCATTGCATTTGGTGGTATGTGAACAATTAATTATACCATTATTACCAGATTTTTCAAATGATAATAATGTTGACGGCAACTGAAGTTGACTGAACTGGAGTATATTCCTGTTGAGGAGATCAAAGAAAATTGGTTACCTATAATTGGATAGCTAATTAGCTATTCTGAGTGACATGTGTTATTTGTATGTAAATTCTAAAAGAAAAAATAAAATATGTATTTAAATGTACAGTCAAGGAATTTAATTTCCCACCCGTTTCATTGAAATGTTGTTAAGCATTGACGATGCATTAAGGTCGAAATTTCTATTTCAGTAATAGTATTTAAATGTCAATACGTATTATTTGTCACTGCGCATTACAGATAACCTCTTTGCGAAGTCATTTGCTCATCTAATTACGAATACGTGTCAGTTGGTGTCAGTGTCAATCGAGAAAATTTTAAAATAATTCCGAATCCAGACTCCGGAAAGTCTATTGCAAACGTCGATAATCTAAATTTCGTTATCTGCGTTCCTTTCATTCGAATATTGCAAGAGCGAGAAAGATGGACTTTCTTCGAATTTCGATTCCGCAGTTGTCGTCTTTTTTTGGTAGTGCCTTGACGTTCCAAATTTCAGTTCACCATGTCAACGTTATTAATCTGTTACCTAGTTACTGACACAAAACAATGCGTGTGGTATGTCAAAGTAACGTCGTACTCTAGCTAGCTCTTATGATGACAGTATGCTATACGATATTGGACCTTAGGTGGGTTGGAAATTAAATTCCTTGACTGTATGTATGTATATTTCTTGAACATTGTTAATAAGTTAACAATGACGGCTTTCTTATAAAAAACCATGGGTTAAAGGACAAGGCCTGGACGAGACGAACGTGTTTGAGGTAAGGCACTTACGCACACACTACTCAGGAAGTTTACGTTACACACACAGCGCAGGCGCAGGTGAAGCCTGTACAATGGCTGCCAACCGCCATGCAATGGTTAACGACATGTACAGTTTATAGGCACTAATTTTGTCAGCCTGGCGTCCCTTTTTTTCAAGTGTCAACTCGAGAATTAGGCAAAGACAATATTTTGGAAAAATTACAGGTAATAAAAATACAATGGCGGTATTTTCTAGATCATTACGTCGGGAACTGTCGAAATAGTATATTACACAACTAGGGTGGTAAAACAAAGAAAGGCCGAGATCGCAGATGTTTGCGGCCCGAGCTGCAAGTGAGTTATGTGGCGGTGTGGCATAATAGTATAGAAATTATCCGTTCAAGAGAGCTAATGCTGTTGAAGTATACAATGTCATTGAGCGAACAATGCCATTGAGGTAATACAATACCACAAAAAAAAATAACAATGCGTAACACGAGTAAACCCGGGCGGTCTACCTGGCTCCCCGTTGAATCTGTAAAAGCAAAACGCATTATTATTTTTTTGTTTGAAAGCATTTGCCGCCTTATCATTACGGTCATAGAACCGATAATCCGTTGAAAGCTCATAGTATCTCTAAGTCTTTTCTCTACGGAATACGCACTTGCAGACCGTCGGGCGAATGTGAAATGCAAAACAAATTAAGATCGCAGTTATCTATAACTGCATTTACACTTTACTGTCTAGTAAATAGAATCTATAATGTAATGATCTTTCAAGGCAGTTATACTTTATTGACACTATATTCTTGTTATCCTAATTTGTGGTTTATCTCTCAATAGTATTGTATTCTTTAACAGCATTAGCTCTGTTGAACGGATAATTACTATACATTACACCCTCGCTTGCAGCTCGGGCCGCAAACTTCTGCGATCTCGGCCTTTCTTTGTATTACCTCCCGTGTTGTGTACATCATTTTATGTCTACACTTGGCCTTTGGCTTGGGTAGGTGTGGCATAAAGACATATTAGTACATTGTGTATCAAGGGCGGTAAGTAAGGAATTACAAACGAGTGTTTGTTACAAGGCCGAGGCGAAGCCGAGGGCTTTAATAACACGAGTTTGTAATTCCTTTACCGCCCGTGGCACACACAATGTTTTTCATCACACTTGTGAGGAAATCTGATTAAAATAACCTTACTTAACCTAAATAAAATTATAAAACTGACAGTGACATTAGTGACATATATCAAGACGACAAGTCACGTTCGGAAACCATAGTGGTAAAGACTTAAAATGGTTGATTTTATATTTGCAAAATACTGAAATACACTATTTAAACATTTAATTAATGTTACAGAAATATGTGTTTACATGTATTTGCAATAACAGTTCTCTTTAAATAAATATTTCAGTAAGAAAAGTTAAAAAAGTAAGTTGGCGTTTTCTTTGAACATGACAAATAGGAGTAAAACAGAACCAGCGTTTCAAATTTAAAAAGAAAACCATTACGCCCTAGGGCGTAATAGGTCATTTACGGCCCGCAAAACCTACGTGTAATGACACCATTTTCGAGCAAGTGTGATGAAAAAACTATTTACACATCTTTGAAAACCTTTACCTGCGCAATTGAAGGTGTTATGTATTTGTTTTAAAGTGGGTACTTACTTAATATGTTTGTCGACAGATATCTCGCGGGGGCCTGTAACAAAAGATAACAATTATTAATAACTAGGCAAATAAAACAGCCGGATCTACCAAATCAAAACCTACCGAGGGATTTTTTTCCACTACGTCACGTTCATACAAACATAATTACAAAATGGTGACGTGACGAGAAAATTAATTTGGGACACTTTTTTTACGTATAAGGTTTGAAACTACTAACGGTTCTGAGCCAGAAAAACCTCAAAATTCCATATTTTGAGTAAGTAGCTACCCCGGTATTTATTTTGGAAAACGCCCAACTATCCAACGGCACAACCGATTTTGATAAATGATACATCATTAGATTCGTATTGATGGCGCGAGTGTCGCTGGGTATGAAGTTCGTTGAAATGTCGTGTGTTATGTTATACAGGGCGCCCCTAAAGCCAACGTGCGTACGAAAAGGGCTAATAGACCAGCTTATAAGACACCAGATTAAGTAAATTTAACCTCAGTAAAAAACCCTTACTTTTCGAGATATTGACGATTACGTTAAGTTTGCACCTAATTTGCAAGTGGCGTGAAGCACGCCAGGTGCAAATTTAGTTCAACCGGATCGTATGAGTTAGATGAAGTCGGCACCGTACAAAGTAAATACGTAGTTCGCGAGGTAGATGACTCACGCGCAGTGTGCCTACCATGAGTTGACTTTTCGATCGGCGCTAGCGAGTATCGAGCGCTCGATGACAGTCTATCTCTTTCGTACTATTGGCGCGTGCGAGAGAGGTGCACTGACTCTCGATACGAGAAACTCGCTAGCGCCGATCGTACACTCAACTCATGGTAAGCACACAGAAAGTAAGAGTGTTTCGTTTCATAACTTGACAAGAGCGCTGGTCATGCTCTGTCGTGACGATGTTAAACTAATAAAATAAATTTTATTTCGGGTTAAAGAATTATTTATTTCTCAAAAAGAAATTTAAATGTCACTTAAGTACACTTTTTTTGAAAAATGCTCAAGCATGCATGACGGAAGTTTAAAAGCGAAAAACCGGCTAAAAGCCGAAACAACAAAAAAAAAAACGCGAAAAAGCACGTTTCTTGTATTATAACTTATAAGTATTAATTCTGATCAAAATTGATTTATTCAAAGGAGTAATTAATTATCTTTCTGATAGGTAGTTTGAGTATCGAATTTCGTTTGCCACGATAAGATCTGCAAACCCGGATTTGTATCAAAGTTCTGTCTGATAATAACCTTCAGGGCAACTTTCGATTTAGGTCAATTTTTACTGCTCTTTGTACAACAGTCATTCATTATCTGATTCCGAATCTGGGGGCACGGTAGTGCCCCCGCCAAGTCGAGCAAAACAAAGGCACGGCCGAAGCCATTCAGGCCATTTTCAACCTCCCGTAATTTTGTGCTGGCTAAAGCTAGAACCCTCAATTTCAGGGATATAATAATATTCAATTTGAACGTGTAGTTTAAGAACTATTGCACGTCAAAGTTCCTTAGTTTTGTTACTGACTAAAAACAAGCAGAAAGTGTAAGGGAAGTTGCGGACATACTCACGGACAATGAATTCGGGTCACTTTCCATGATATCGTGTATCCCGTCACTAGACAGTACTGATCGGCGGAACGAAATCTGTGCGTGTACACTAGGGCTGCCGTTCAGTTTGTATGCAGTTCTTTGGCAGTGGATAACTGCATAGAATCAGCGAACTAACTGCGCAGGCTGGTTACAATCGGCGTGCAGTCTGACGGCTGCACACTAACTGCAAACTACCCGCACGGTTGTAACTTGTAATGCAGTTCTCACGCAGTAACTGCAATATAAGGTATACCTTGCCCAGTAGGCCGGGTGAGGAAGTCTCGCATTTCATAGGCAAGTTCGACAATTTAATCGCAAATGTACCGCAGAAAGACATAGATAGAAGGAAATAGATCGTTGATTTGTATGGGAACCAAGCGTGTAACGTTTTACGCCAAAAGTGTAATTTAGTGATGAAAAACATAAATTTTCCATTTCATTTGGTGGTATTTGAACAATTAATAATAGGTACTATTATTATAAGATTTTCAAATCTGAGAATAATATTGACGGCGACTGAAGTTAGTGCAAAGTAAGTCGCCGCCACTTCTTTTTAGCACGCGAGGTGCAATAGTACATTGTGTATCAAGGGCGGTAAGTAAGGAATTACAAACGAGTGTTTGTTACAAGGCCGAGGCGAAGCCGAGGGCTTTAATAACACGAGTTTGTAATTCCTTTACCGCCCGTGGCACACACAATGTTTTTCATCACACTTGTGAGGAAATCTGATTAAAATAACCTTACTTAACCTAAATAAAATTGTAAAACTGACAGTGACATTAGTGACATATTCCATAGACAATGCGAACGTCAAGTCACGTTCGGAAACCATAGCGGTAAAGAATAAAAATGGTTTATTTTATATTTGCAAAATACTGAAATACTATATTTAAACATTTAATTACTTAATGTTACAGAAATATGTGTTTACATGTATTTGCAATAACAGTTCTCTTTAAATAAATATTTCAGTAATAAAAGTTAAAAAAGTAAGTTGGCGTTTTCTTTGAACATGACAAATAAGAGTAAAACAGACCCAGCGTTTCAAATTTAAAAAGAAAACCATTACGCCCTAGGGCGTAATAGGTCATTTACGGCCCGCAGACCTACGTGTAATGACACCATTTTCGATCAAGTGTGATGAAAACACTTTTTCCTTCTACCTCGATATATGTCTGTGTGTGTGTGCCTACCATGAGTTGACTTTTCGATCGGCGCTAGCGAGTATCAAGCGCTCGATGACAGTCTATCTCTTTCGTACTATCGGCGCGTGCGAGAGAGGTGCACTGATTCTCGATAGGTTAAACTCGCTAGCGCCGATCGTACACTCAACTCATGGTAGGTACACTGTGGTGCCGCATATCTGCGCAGTAAGTTTGTCAACCCTAGTGCGGACCTAATCGCGACCTCTGACGCCATCTCGGATGAATGACACTTGACTGTGCGTCAGTGTTACGCAACGCCCCTTTTGTACAGCCGGTTCCTGTTACTATCAAAGTCAAAACAATCAACTGAAATGCTAATATGCAGGGAGCGTACTTTTGACGTAAAAATGACGTCAAGCTATATATAGCATGATTCATTTTACGTTTTACATTGATTTATCGTTACCAGAAATTACCGGTATCATAAAAGCTATTTTTTTAATTTTGGAGATGGCAGCCCTATACAAAAGCTACATCGCGCGCTTGTATGTGTGCGCGCCGTAAACGAACGCACTGAAAGCAAAGTTTTAAGAATGCTTCAGTTCATACGTATAGCGCGCTCTTAAACAGCCGAAGTTTGACTGCTTGTCTGTCCTTATACTTTGGTTACGTTGAGACTCAGCGGCTCTTAGCGCCTTATCACACTTGCGATTTGCGGGCGATTTTTCATACAAGACCAGTCGACATTTGTATGGAACTCACTTCTAACTCGCCCGCAGCGCGCTCGCAAATCGCAAGTGTGATAAGGCTCTTAAACCCGGAATAAAGGTATGTTCATACATATGTGTACTCGTATACAAGGGGCGAGCGGGCGTGGCAGAAACGCCCGCGCCAGCCCGCGCTTATTGTCAACAGACAGTATGTTTTGTGCAAAATCTAATGACAGGCATTGACACGCTTATTTTTGTAGCAATTCAAATTAAAAACATTTATTGCAGATCAGAATATCTATAGAAATGTACAGTCAAGGAATTTAATTTCCAACCCACCTAATATCGTATAGCATACTCGTACTGTTATCATAAGAGCTAGCTAGAGTACGACGTTACTTTGACATATCACACGCGTTGTTTTGTGTCAGTAACTAGGTAACAGATTAACAACGTTGACATGGTGAACTGAAATTTGGAATGTCAAGGCACTACCAAAAAAGGCCGACAACCGCGGAATCGAAATTCGAAGAAAGTCCATCTTTCTCGCTCTTGCAATATTCGAATAGATTAACGGTGCAGCTTGAAGTAGACAATAATTTATTGCAAACAGTGCCAAACGTAAAATATCTAGGCCTTTGGTTAGACAAGTCTCTGAGGTGGTCTAAACACATTAATGAAGCTACTGACAAAACGGTAAAGTTTTTAAATATTCTTAAAGTACTAGCTGGGTCTAGCTGGGGAGTACACCCCAAACATTTAAGACGAATTTATATAGCAGTTGTTAGGAGTCGGTTGGATTATGCTAGCTTTTTGTTTGATGATGCTGCTAACTGTCACACCAGTAAGTTAGACAAAATTCAAAATCAAGCTATGAGGGTGGTCGGTGGCTTTATAAAAACGACGCCCATACATGTTATGCAGAGCGAGCTAGGCCTACAGCCCCTCGCCATTAGAAGACGTTACCTAGCTGGGAAATTTTGGTTCAAGTGTAAGTCGCTAAAATTCAACAAAAGTATTATATCCATTCTGGAAGATTTGCATCAGAATAATATTCCTTGGAAGAGAAAGAAAAAACCTTTACTATGGTCGGTACATGGTACATTCAAAAATGTACCGGTACATTGCAGTGATAAGTTAGAAATGTTTGCATTCGAGTGGTGGGTTAACTATGTAAATGTTTCAAATATTTGCACGGGCATTGATATTGTTAAAAAGGCAAAGAAGAACTACAATAGCCATAATTTAAGACATATGTGTGAACAATATTTTGAAAGCAAATATTCCGAGTTTTACCGAATATACACAGACGGGTCAAAAGATAAAAATGGTTCAGGAGCCGCATTTTTCGATGTCCAATTAAATATAGGTTTATGTTTCAAGATTGAGGCCGAAATTTCAACAATGTCGGTTGAGCTACAAGCCATTGCCGAGGCACTGGCTTACTTGGACTCCATTGAGATGACTAATTTTGTCATATTCACAGACTCTAAGAGCTCCTTACAGCACATAGCTCGATGTACCTCGATGTATCGAGGAACACCGATAGCTTATTTAATTTTAGACCTCATTCGGAAACATAAGGCTAACAATAAAAACATTACTCTACAATGGGTCCCTTCACACATTGGCGTTGATGGGAATGAGGCCGCGGACCGATTAGCTAAGGCGGCGTCCTCTGAGGGTATAGATTTGCATGTGGTGCCCTTTTATACCGAATCCCTGGGCAAGGTCAGGAAGCACTGTTCTGATTTGTGGAAAGAGTTTTTTGATGAACGATCCCAAGAGAAAGGTATATGGTACAAGACTATCCAGCCCGAACCCCTACAGTCTCCGTGGATAACCCACTGTTCTCTGTCACGGCAAGATCTGGTTATGGCGATGAGATTACGCTCCGGCCACGTCCCCACTAATAAATTTAAGTTTTTAATGGGAAAAGTAAACAGTCCTAACTGTGTGGATTGTGGAGTTGTAGAAGACGTATACCATGTGTTGATGGAGTGCGTGCGGGGCCGGTCCCGTCGTCTAACCTATAACACTGGTCTTTGTAATGCTGGGCTGTCGGATCCAGAGTCAGATCAAGCTAAATTATATTATAAGTTGTATAGGATGTGCATCAACTAAGTGGTAGCTTGGTTGACGCATATCTTATAATAATTAAGTGAACGTATGGAGCGGCATGATCGTTCAACGACCAAGCTCCTTAAAATTAAGATTAAAAAAAAAAAAAAAAAAAAAAAAAAAATATTCGAATGAAAGGAACGCAGATAACGAAATTTAGACTATCGACGTTTGCCGTAGACTTTCCGGAGTCTGGATTCGGAATTATTTTAAAAATTTGATTTTCGATGGACAGTATTGACACTGACACCAACTGACACGTGTTCGTAATTAGATGAGCAAATGACTTCGCAAAGAGGTTATCTGTAATGTGCAGTGACAAATAATACGTATTGACATTTAAATACTATTACTGAAATGGAAACTTCGACCTTAATGCATCGTGAATGCTTAACAACATTTCAATGAAATGGGTAGGAAATTAAATTCCTTGACTGTACAGTAGAGAGTTTGAATTACCGTATTGTTTGGATTTTGCCAAATTAGGAGTAAAAAAGATATTTTCTTGAACGTCACAAAACGCCGCGGTTTACACGTTGAATATCCGCCCTGAAAGAACGGTGTCAGACTAGTTAAAATGACACCGTTCAAAATGAACTTGATACAATCAATCGTAAATATACATATTTATAAAATAGACGTGGGTTAAGATCACCCGACTACGTAAGAAATTTGGCACTACAACTCTCCATTTCCGGTCGAAGATCCAGGGGCAGACCCAAAAAAAGGTGGAAAAGTGTAGTGCTAAAGGACATGAGTGAGTGTCAGGTATCCGAGGATGATGTCGCAGACAGAGCAAAGTGGAGGAGACAAATACGGAAAGCTGATCCCACCACCGCGTGGGATAATAGCCAGGAAGAGAGAGGGACATATTGATAAAATCAGCCTCTGCATCGATACCACCTTAATTTCATTAAATCTCAACTCCAATCCTTACAAAGCTATTCCCTTAAACAGTAATAGCAAAGAACGTTACGGTTAAAACGCTAAATCCCCACTATCTAACTTCTCGAGACACTTCTCGCTGCAACCGCGCCAGCTGTGTCTCGGGCCTAGCTTCCTCTAACCGTTGCCTAACATCGGCATTGGCCAGTTCCTGGGTTGCACACTGTACAGTAACCCACCAATATTGTCTGCCACTTTGGAACTCTAATACTACTTAATAAAGTCGAAATTTAGACCGCTTTCTTGGCTTACTGTACAGTCGTAACGTAACGCAATACTTCCGGCTCGCTAACCGACCGGCAATCGGGCTATTACGGATACTGACGAACTGTTACACTAGCTGTTTATTATCGTATAAAGGCTTACTTAATTAACTACCTATACTAGCCAATAGTCAATAAAAGTAAAATATTTTACAACGTAAACAAGTAGTTTTATCTACAACCATCATTTATGTTTTATACCAGGATCGTGGCACAGTATAATAGCAGTAAATTTTCTTCCTACATAAGGTACATCGCGCTTGTATGTGTGCGCGCCGTGTACGAACACACTACAAGCAAAGATTTAAGAATGCGTAAGAATGCTCCAGTATGGATTGCGCTCACACAGACACGCGATTGGGCCTGGGCATCGTCCTATCGAACAGCGAATACGCGATTATCGCACGAACACGCGATTGCGACCATACAAGTAATAAGTGTCGCGCGCTCGCAAACGGCCGAAGTTGGACTATACTTGTCCTTCTTTATACTTTCATCGTGGGTCTAGTGTATTTACTCAACCAAGTTAAGAAATCAAGCATTCCACAAAATAGCAAAGCGCAAGTTTGACTAGAATATGAATAACTAGCCACCCGCCCAGGCTTCGCACGGTGTTTCTCTATTATATTATGCATGTATTATGCATATAAAATAAACCTTCCTCTTCAATCACTCTATCTATTAAAAACAAACCGCATCAAAATCCGTTGCGTAGTTTTAAAGATTTAAGCATACATAGGGACAGAGAAAGCGACTTTGTTTTATACTATGTAGTGATGAATACCCGTTTATCAGGGAGACGTCAGATGGCCACGCGATAAGGATATCGCGTAAATCTCAGAGACAGTTGAGAAAGTTTGACTCGCGGGTCAAGGGGGCACCTATACACTTCCGTGAATTTTTAGGGCTTTTGTGTCAAAAGGTATCAAAATCTCGAAATCACCTAATCCAGTACGCTTTTCCTGCCTTTTGAATATTGCCAGGAATGGCTCACTCGACAGAAATGTTCGAGGTAGAAGGAAAAACTGTATCTCGCGCGCTAATAATAACCACATTTTTATATAAAAAAAACCCGACCGCGGTGCACTTTGAAACTGCATAAAATCCGCCATTTTGTTTATTTTAACAAACTTCATAGCCAGTAACATTCGCACCATCAAGACGAATCTAATGATGTATCATTTATCAAAATCGGATGTGCCGTTGAGTAGTTACAAGCGGACACAGGAACGGACATACATACATACAGGTCAAACACATAACCCTCCTTTGGGCTTCGCCGCAGTCGGGTAAAAAGAAGTGGCAACGACCTACTTTGCACGCTGTTAACTTGAGTTGCCGTCATTATTATCAGATTTGAGAATCTGATAATAATAGTATAATTAATTATTCGAATTTCGCCCACAAATGAAATGGAAAATTTATATTTTCTATCACTAAATTACACTTTCAGCATCAAACGCCAAGCGAAAAACGTTACACACTTGGTTCCCATACAAATCGACGAGCTATTTCCTTTTATCTCGATATATTTCTGTGGCTCACTCCGCGATTTCGCCGCGCGGCTACTATAGCTTGGCAACTTCGTTGGTGACACTCACATGTGTGCTTTTTGTTATGTGCAGCCGTAACTACTTACACAAGTTACCGCCAATACGAACGGCTGCCTGCGGAGGCTGCCTCCTTCGGTCGCCGTCCGTATTGGCGGTAACTTGTGTAAGTAGTTACGGCTGCACATAACAAAAAGCACACATGTGAGTGTCACCAACGAAGTTGCCAAGCTATAGTACCAAATTTTACCCCCGCAGAGCGGCTTAGCCAGGGACCAGAAAGTCAGTTTAATAAGAGAGAGAGAGAGAGAGAGAGAGAGAGAGAGAGACTTCTGTACGTAGTACTATATTAAGTACTTATTCTGTGATACTCTCACGTTTGGCTAGATAGATTCGTTAAGAAACATCAGAAAAATCGAGATAATGAAAAAAGTATTAATAATATTAGCCAACTGACTGAAGTACGAGTATTGTACAGTTTTGCATGCGTATCTACCTACCATCCAATATTTAGTTTTAATGCGTGTAGGAATTATTATTTATTTATTTAGACTTCATTACACAATACAGGAAAGTACAAACGGCGAACTTAATGCCATAAGGCATTCTCTACCAGTTAACCGCTGGGCCAAACAGAAATATTAAATATAAGGAACAACGTAATTTCAGTTTGAATTTCGGCAGCATGACCTTTCAGTTTCACACAATATTTCTTTATGAAAACTTAATGAAATAAGTAGATGTTTTCATGGAATGCTCCAGTGTCGCTTACGTAACCGTAGAGTTCTTCAATAAAAAACTAACCTAAGTCGACGAGGGTCTCTTAAGGCCACTAATGAATATGAAACAGTATGTTACCTAGAATTTAGCGGCATTGAAATTCGCATGTAAAGATGTCCTAGAACCTAGGTCAACCGGCGAAGCCGACGAAACTTTTTCTTAATTGGACATTTCGACAGACCTCGTAAAAGCCTGCTAGCGTGCTAGCCATTCTAACAAAACCTCGATACGACATTAATGTTTTTTTCATCACACTTGCTCGAAAATGGTGTCATTACACGTAGGTTCTGCGGGCCGTAAATGACCTATTACGCCCTAGGGCGTAATGGTTTTCTTTTTAAATTTGAAACGCTGGTTCTGTTTTACTCTTATTTGTCATGTTCAAAGGAAACGCCAACGTACTTTTTTAACTTTTATCACTGAAATATTTATTTAAAGATATCTGTTATTGCAAATACATGTAAACACATATTTCGGTAACATTAATTAAATGTTTAAATAATGTATTTCAGTATTTTGCAAATATAAAATCGACTACAATCGCTGTTTTAGGTTTTTACCGCTATGGTTTCCGAACGTGACTTGACATTCGCATTGTCTATGGACATATTATGACATATGTCACTGTCTGTGTTAATATTTTCTTGTCGTACTGGGGCGATTAGTAAGGTTATATTATTAATATTTCCTCACAAGTGTGATGAAAAACATTGTGTGTGCCACGGGCGGTAAAGGAATTACAAACTCGTGTTATTAAAGCCCTCGGTTTCACCTCGGGCTTATAACAAACACTCGTTTGTAATTCCTTACTTACCGCCCTAGGTACACAATGTACTATTTTTCTGCTGAAGTTTCATTCTGATATGCCGTGGATCTTATTTCTGGTGAAATCAGTACCTATTTTTAAAAAAATATTTTTTTTTTTATCAAAAAGCAACTGAAGTAGAACTATAGAAAACCTAGTATTATATTGCAAGAACGCGTATACTGCCAAACCAATAAATTAAGTTTCAAAATCGAACGACCTCGAGCCTCCGCGAACAATGCTAAACCCGCTGACGTTTCCTGATTTATTATAGTTATACTACGTGAATAAACTAACTGGTTGCCGTTAATTATTTCACTCTAACATACGAAACTACACAGAGAAGTGTAAGGCTGCGTTTCCACCAGAGCTTTGCGAGGTAGCGGAGCGGCGTGCGAGGAAAACATCCACCAATGAACGTGTCTAGCCTCGCTCAGCGCCGGCCGGCATTGGTGGATTTTTTCATGGTGGTTTATTATTTCGTTTTTTAACCAGACAATCTAATAATACGAAATCATGACTTAAATACGTTACTGACCCTAAAAAGTATAAAATAATTCAAA
Source organism: Eudemis profundana (assembly GCA_947034925.1). Taxonomy (NCBI): domain Eukaryota; kingdom Metazoa; phylum Arthropoda; class Insecta; order Lepidoptera; family Tortricidae; genus Eudemis; species Eudemis profundana. Next base: position 15,630,527 of record OX344818.1, read on the forward strand.
ATATTGGGCTATTTCGGGGTTTTTGCAAAATACCGGTTTTGAGCCCTGTCTGGCATAGAGAATCTAATCCGGGTACCCGAAAACCCTGGTAACCGACTTTGTTTAAAGTATTTTGACTCAGAACCCCAGGTTAAAAAAAACCCAGTAATTAATAAAAAATATGCATGTATCGTTTTATTTTAAAGACAGATTTTATTTATTATCTAAGCCTTAAAGCAAACGCGAAAAACCGTCATAATTATGCTTGCTTACCTACCTATCTTCTATCTTACTTAACACTACCGGCAAGTTCATTGTAGGTAATGGAGCCCGGGTACCCGAAAACCCTGGTAATTGACTTTATTTAGAGTCGGGTAATATCCGGGTTTCATATTTGACCGGGTATTGCATTCCTTACATGGCATGGCATCACTCTATTTGTCAAAGCTGTCACAGAAATTATGGATTCTAGTCAGACGTCACATTACGCCGCCGCAATACGATTATTTACGGCTGCGATTTTTTTACCAGCACCATAATCATGCCATAAATTATGTCACGTTTTAAAACGCTAAAAAAGGCACAGAGAGACGGACCTTTGACCTTCGCGTAACGCTTTCTGGTCAATTTGTGTGTATTAAACGTGATTGATGGTAGATTTAATTGCCCGATAGTGTGGCACTGGGTTGATTTGGTCAGGACTGCTTTAACGTGCGTCAAGCAGTCCTGGCCTATTTAATGATATTTAAAATGTTGGTTTAATTTAATTACTAACATAGATTTTAAGAGTTTGAATGGAACTAACAATATATAGACCGCGGGTCTGATATTTATAATATTAGTGGGAAGTGGGATTACATTTATAGCATCAAACATAAATTAATTATAATTTCTTTTTAATCTTATTCATTGTTATTTTAAATTATAATAATTAATTTATTAATGAAACCATGCCAAATACAATATGATATTAATACATGATATTTTATTAATACATTACATTAAACTTAAAATTACATTTTTAGAGGTGTAAAGGGTCTCTATGCGTCAAAACAAGGCAAATAAAATAATAGAGAATATTATTATTGATCGGATGAGATACAACTTACTCACTGCCCAAAGAATCTGGAATTTCCTAGACTCAACGGGCCTCTGCAGTGAAATATAACAAAAGGGCTGCCACAATAGATCAGCAATGGTCGAAGCGGCATATAAAAGGCCCAAAACCTACAACAATAATAATAATAGAGAATAAATGGGGCCGACGTAGTTAACTAGTTTCGTAACGATGCCGTCGACCTCTTTTACACTCTGGCGGCACTGGAGGTTGCCGAGACTCTCTAGTGAAGGGTGCGCCAGCTGTACCGTATAAATAGGTGTATCTACACCATTATCTTAATGCAAACACACACCAAATAAGTGGTATTAGCAAAGATGGCGTTTACAACAACACCCATACAAATGACACCGTCCTCATAGTGAGCCGCATCGCGCTTACGGAGTTCTATAATGCGGTCGAAACTTGAAGAGGAATTATCGACTACCTACTTAGAACGCGAGTGATCCGTCACAGAATAGTACATTACACAACTAGGGTGGTAAAACAAAGGCCGAGATCGCAGATGTTTGCGGCCGGCTGCATGCGAGGGACGTAAATATGCGATCGAGGGCTTTCTTTATTACCTCCCGTGTTGTGTACATCATTTTTCATCACACTTGCTCGAAAATGGTGTTATTACACGCAGGTTCTGCGGGCCGTAAATGACCTATTACGCCCTAGGGCGTAATGGTTTCTTTTTTAATTTGAATATGCTGGTTCTGATTTACTCTTATTTGTCATGTTCAAAGGAAACGCCAACTTACTTTTTTAACTTTTATCACTGAAATATTTATTTAAAGAGAACTGTTATTGTATATACATGTAAACACATATTTCGGTAATATTTAATTAAATGTTTAAATAGTGTATTTCAGTATTTTGCAAATATAAATGCAACCGTTTTAGGTCTTTACCGCTATGGTTTCCGAACGTGATTTGACATTCGCATTGTCTATGGATATGTCACTAATGTCAATGTCAGTTTTAACATTTTATTTAGGTTAAGTAAGGTTATTTTCTTTAGATTTCCACTGAGATTTCCTCACAAGTGTGATGAAAAACATTGTGTGTGCCACGGGCGGTAAAGGAATTACAAACTCGTGTTGTTAAAGCCCTTGGCTTCGCCTCGGGCTTGTAACAAACCCTCGTTTGTAATTCCTTACTTACCGCCCTTGATACACAATGTACTATTATGTCTACACTTGGCCAGGAAGCAGCTTTTTCTGTACGTGCGGTAAAAGCCACTTTATGACCAGGTGTCGCATAATAAGTATTAGTACTACGTACAGAAGTAGGTATCTCTTTCTAACAGAACTGACGATCGGCTCCGACCACCGTCGGAACGCACCGGATCCGACCGTCTCTCTCTATCGCATAACGCGTGCTCTTTCTGGTCGCTGGCTAAGCTCCTCCGGAGGGGCAAAATTTGGTACTGGTAGCCGCGCGGCGAAATCGCGGAGAAGCGGCGAAACCCGGAAAAACCCGTAATTTTCCTGAACAGCTTGTTTTTTCAAAAAAACAAGGAACATTTCTGTTGCTATTTTAAAGAAAAATATGGTTTTTTTACTTTCTTTTTCGCATCCCATGACCTACCACCATCATACCATCTTCATAAACCACATGGAAGTGCCTAAACATTCATATAACCAAGTTAGTGATAAACTTAGGACTACGGGGGTCAAAAGAGGGCCGAAATATTAGTGTAGATTACCCCCGGTGGGTGACTTACCGTTTCGCTTTAAGAGCTTGGTTGACACATTGCCGTGCCTATGCCTGTTTAAAGAATTAATAACTTACCATTACATGACTTTATTCTTCCGAAAAAATCCGAAAAAAAACGAGTAATTCCAATAACCCCGGAAAAACATCTGTTTTTCCGGAATTTTCAACGTTATCGCGGAGTGAGCCACTCTTTTTAATTCAATAAGTTTTACTCTGTGCCAAACTCCTTAGTCCTTAACATGAATAAAGTACGTCGGTGCGTCGGCCGCAGAATGTTGCCCAAGCCCTTTCGGCGCCATATTGCAAAACTCTAGTTTTAATCGACAAGACCTTAGCGAATATTTTATACGTCCACATTCACTTTTTGACACGTTTCAAGATCATTTTTCCTTCTTGCTGAACGCTAGATTTTGCCCGTGGCTTCACCCGTTAATACAAATAGGGGAGATCGAGTATGGTTGTCAGGGCTCTGAAACTAGTATTTGCTCCATACAAAAATTCCGGTATTCTCTCCGTTCTTATCGTTCTTTGGTTTATTATTTCGTTTTTTAACCAGACAATCTAAAAATACGAAATCACTACTTAAATACATTACTGTACGTCTAGCATAACTGGCCGCGACTTCGTATCTCGCGCGACTGAGCATCACCTGTCACTGTCACACTATATTGAGTGGAAAGAGATAGGTAGGATTTGTCGCGCGACAAAGAGTCGCGTGTCACAGTTGTGCTAGAGGTACTGAGCTACATAAAAAGCATAAAATAATTCAAAATATTGGGCTATTTCGGGGTTTTTGCAAAATACCGGTTTCGAGCCCTAATTGTCACCACAGAAATAATAACGAGGTAGAAGGAAAAGGTGTATGTACCTCGCGTGTTATACAGAAGTGTCGGAGACCTACTTTGCACGCCGTCAAGTTCAGTTGCCGTCAATATTATTATCAGAATTGAAATAGTACATTACACAACTATGGTGGTAATATAAAGAAAGGCCGAGATCGCAGATGTTTGCGGCGCGAGCTGCAAGCGAGGGACGTAAATATGCGATCGAGGGCTTTCTTTATTACCTCCCGTGTTGTGTACATCATTTTATGTCTACACTTGGCCAGAAAGCACTTTATGACCATGTGTGGCATAAATGTTATAACAATCGTATAATTAGTTTTTCAAATACCACCAAATGAAATGGAATTTGTGTTTTCCATTACTAAATTACAGGTGTCAAACACCAGGCGAAAAACGTTACGTAAGCTGATCACTGTGATTTTTTCATCGTTACGTTATTTATCATTATCATACCCATCTCTAATTTGTACGACGAACATCGCACAGTTGGCAACCCTGCACAACAGTATCGACAAGACAAGTTATTCTGTCTACAATTTAAAATAGTAACCAATAAATAAGTCTGGTTCGGCGATTGAAGAGAAATAAATCGAATAAAATACGGCGTCTGCATATCAATTACTGATCTATAACGTTGGAAATCGTGTCAAAATTATCAACAAATTATAAGCAATACGGCCACATCTAAAAAAAATGTTTTGAGATTATTGTTGATTACTGCCACGTACTAAGTACGTGACAAAAAAAAATTAAAAAACATATTTTTTTTGAGATGTGGCCGTATTGCAGTCACTAGGCGTATCATATGAATAAAAGAAGAGACAATGCGTGCCCTGTTTTATTAGCAAAGACGGAGTTTAGTTTAATAGGCTACTTTGATGACGGTTCAAATCGGCTTCTTTTTATGAAGCGTCAAAACGCTCGGAAAGTATGCAGTTTGGTATTAAGAGGAAACAGGAGGGCAGTTTTTCCATACAAACGTAGTCCCCTGTTTCCTACCTGGATAATGCCAGTAGAGCAATAATTTTTGCCCAAAAATCTATGGCTACTATTGATATGTTCTTATGTTTTCCTTTTTACGATAAATTGATTCTCAAAAGAGATATTAACCTTCAAAAATCTAAAAAAAATGCCAGATTTTCCGCTGTGTTCACACATCCAGAAAACAAATTTGACTAGATTATTAAAAAAAAGGAAAACATAGGAACACGGCCAAAGCCTTTCTTTAATGTTTAATGAAAAAATTAGTTAAATAAGTTAATTTTTGGGGAAGAAATCAGGGGACTACGAAACGTTGTTTTCATGAAATTTTAAAAGGTATTTTCGGTCCAAGCTGCAGTTGTCTCTATCGCGCTCTGCGCGGGAGAGGCGGGCAGTGCGGGACAGCGACACATTTTACAAATACCTAATTTTCAATTCTCTCCACCTTACTGTTTCCTCTTAATAGTACATTACTTACCTAGGGGGGTAAAACAAAGGATGTCTCAGATCGCAGGTATTTGACGCCCGCGCCGAAGGCAAGGGCGATAAATATGCGATCTGAGGCTTTCTTTATTACCTCCCGCGGTAAGAACAAAATTTTACGTCTCCCCCTGGCCAGGCAGTGGGATTTTCCGCACTGGTGGCGTGCGGTAATTGCCACTTTATGGCCAGGTGAGACGAAAATACTGATTTGTTACATCATGCTCAGCGAGGTGCCATTTTTAGTATTTGTCATTTTAAAATCGTTGGCGACACGAAATTGAATGCAAGTAGGTAATTGATTTTATTCGAACAGTTTTGAAAATCCAATTTGATGGTTATAGAAGATGGTTTCATTCATTAAACTTAAGAGCTACGCTCTTGTCGGTGGAGTAATCACCACTCTACTCTATTCTCGGTTCGCTCTCTACTCGGTCACAGTTAATCAATTTATTTTACATGTTGTCAAATACTCCATTGTATGTGTAATGTGCCATTCATAATTCCAGAAATTAACGAAACGTAAGCACAGGTGGAAAATCAGCCTTAGTGTGACAAGGACAGAACTGCGGCGTTTCGCAAAACCGTCTGTGTATACGATCGCATTTCAAGTCTGCAAACATTCTACAAAATCGATGCTAACACTTGAACAACAAACACTTCGTGCAGTGGGTCGAATGTCACTGTGCCAATAGGGTGGCAAGCCTGCATGATTGTTTCAAAGGGACAGTCCACAATTCAATTCAATTAATTACTTTTAATGCAAAGTAGAATGGTCCAAACAAAATACTTTGTTTTTACTTTCTCCACAAGGTTCCCTTTATTCCATTAGACTTTAAACGCTCTTTTGCAAAATTTGACCAAAATCTAACAATATTGAGGGGTCGCGAGAATTCGCAAGTAATTAATGAAGAAAGTCATATTTTTCATTTATGATCTTTTTGCATAAGGCAAGTGCCGCTAATTTCTAGGGTTAGGTTATTAAGCCCTTCTGGCATGTGTGTGAACGTCTTTACTTTACGCATTAGGCCCATCTGGCAACACTACTTTTTAATTTATATTTTTTAAAGTGGGTGTACAACGGTAATTTTGACAGGGAAAATTTATGATTTTCTCAGTCTACCGGCCACCACGAACGCTGCCAAAGGGTTACGAAACGTCGGGACTTAAAAAATTTAGTAATATACGCGATTTAATTCGTTTAAGTTGTTTTATTACAATGAGTGATAATCGCGTAAACCGAAGACAATATTAAATCGTCGCTTGTCACAGTTATGCTAGGGTACCTACTGTTATATGAATAAAATGCGAAGTTTTATCCTTTCCGTAATTTAGGCCATTCCATAAGTTACCGATACAGCTGTCCGCTGTCGCGTGTCAATATGGTCACACTCCGCAAATAAACCTACTGTTTCCGAATGATTGGGCTGGCCAAACAGTTTTGCACAATTTAAGTAAACTGATTGATCAACTCAGCCTCCGATTGCACTTATACGCGAGAGTTGCAAGACGTAGCAGATGATAGTTTTTTTATGTCATGGGAAAGGCAAAGGAGCACACATGTTACCTGATGGTAAGTGACTTTCTGAGGCCCATGGACATGCAATCTTAATATTACAATTGCGTTGCCAACCCTGAGGACTAAGTAGATAGAATGCTTCTATGCTAGTCACCGGCTGTCTTACCCCCACACCGGAACAACAGTGCGAACACTGCTCTTTGGCGGCAGGCAGGAATACAATACAGAAATGTTAACTTTTCTTCAGACAAGACCAAGATCGAACGCAAACACATTATACGCCACAAAGTTTCAAAAATACATATGTATACACTTACAATTAAGTTTTAAGTTAATGTAATGTATTAATGAAATCTCATGTATATTAAATGATGAAAAGAGAAACTGGTGAGTTTCTTCGGCGCCTGTTCTCACCAGAAGGTCATTACCCGAAGCGCCAAAACAAAAGAAAAGAAGAGAAAAGAATGTAAGATATGTAAAAGAGCCCTTGAGAGCCTACTTGCAGAAATAAATTATTTTATTTGTCGTATCGTGATAAAATAACAACGTTACATTAGCCAAAAATATCTGATTATTGGCTTGGATGAAGTCGCAGAGAGGGCGCTAGTTATGACTGACCATTTAGTATTCGATCCTTTTTGAGTAATGCAGGCAGTTTAGATTAAAAGGAGGAAATATGACGTTGATGGATGAATTGGCAGTCATCTTTAGAGAATGTACGGAATTACGTGGCTCTTTGGGAATTTATCGTGTAACTTCGTTTATTATCACTGCGACATTTAGATTGTGTAAAGAAAGACATGAAGAGCAATACACCAGTACTCAAACTGGTGCGGATACTGGATTATTGGATGATTATTGGACCATACCACTAGGGTGGCCAAAGGTGATCCGGAACCCAAAGGTATGGTTGTAGGCCTTCCTCGTCATCAGAAGTGGGATACGGAGCTACTTGCCCCACATAAATTCGAAGATTTGGTATGTCATAATTTTCATGTAATCTTAAATGCGACGGTCTAGGAAAAGACACTACGTGTCATAGTTTACGAGCACGGAGAACACAGTTTACGAGCAAGGAGAACGCAGGCAAGGGTAGCATGTTAAACTAACCCAGCAACGTAGCAAATGTAGAGTAAACGTACCTATGGGAGTCATGTTGTAATTCAATGAGCAATGTCCGTTTCTTTGCGTATCGGAAGCGTATACAGTTTGTACTTAAATAACAAAAAGAACATAGACACGCGTTTGGAGCACCTCGGTGCCATATCCCTCTCTTTCAGAGGATGACAGTGGAGTACCACGGTGCCATATCCCTCTCTTTTAGAGGATGACAGTTGGAGCACTTCGGTGCCATATCCCTCTCTTCAGAGGATGACAGTTGGAGCACCTCGGTGCCATATCCCTCTATTTCGGAGGATGACGGTTGGAGCACCTCGGTGCCATAACCCTCTATTTTGGAGGATGACGGTTGGAGCACCTCGGTGCCATAACCCTCTATTTTGGAGGATGACGGTTGCAGCACCTCGGTGCCATATCCCTCTATTCAGGGGACGACAATTGGAGCACCTCGGTGCCATAACCCTCTATTTGGAGGATGACGGTTGGAGCACCTCGGTGCCATATCCCTCTATTCAGAGGACGACAATTGGAGCACCTTGGTGCCATAACCCTCTATTTGGAGGATGACGGTTGGAGCACCTCGGTGCCATATCCCTCTATTCAGAGGACGACAATTGGAGCACCTCGGTGCCATAACCCTCTGCTTATTCCAGAGGACGGCGTTCATATCACACTCAGTAGACACAACACATGCCAAACCGTATCCGATTCCGTTTTCTTTTGTTATAATGACAGTAGTTATTGTTGCTAAAGTTTAATTAAGTAGTGAAGTACAAATTGTGGTCAGGAAACGGCCGAGTCGGCGAATAGAGGTTCTGTTCTTTCGCTGTCTCATGTTACAGAAGAGTCACACTGTCACACGAGGACGTGTGACTGGTCAGGACGGCCGTGTCGTATCGTGATAAAATAACAACGTTACATTAGCCAAAAATATCTGATTATTGGCTTGGATGAAGTCGCAGAGAGGGCGCTAGTTATGACTGACCATTTAGTATTCGATCCTTTTTGAGTAATGCAGGCAGTTTAGATTAAAAGGAGGAAATATGACGTTGATGGATGAATTGGCAGTCATCTTTAGAGAATGTACGGAATTACGTGGCTCTTTGGGAATTTATCGTGTAACTTCGTTTATTATCACTGCGACATTTAGATTGTGTAAAGAAAGACATGAAGAGCAATACACCAGTACTCAAACTGGTGCGGATACTGGATTATTGGATGATTATTGGACCATACCACTAGGGTGGCCAAAGGTGATCCGGAACCCAAAGGTATGGTTGTAGGCCTTCCTCGTCATATTTTTTTATTTTATTTTATTAAGACGCGCGAATCGCGCGATGACATTATGATTTTTTTTTTAATTGTCTTTTTTTAGGAAGAAAACTTACTGCTGTTGTACTGCGCCCAAAGGTTTGTAGAGTGTGGTGTGGAATCGTGGAATGTAGTACGGAGCTATAAAACTCTCTAACGCTCACGCGGTTGTAAACACATAAATGCTAGAAACTTGCAAAGTGCAGGCAATAAACTGCATGGTGAGTGAAAATTTAATTACAGTGCAATGTATGGAATAACATACATGGAAGATGATATTAAAGTGGTTCTAGTCACACGGTTCTCCTCTCCATACGTAGAGATTAGGAATTGACTGAATAGGAAGAGGACAAATTGGGAAGTGGGCAACTTTGGAAGTGGACAAGTTAGGAAGTGGACGAATTAGGAAGTAGACGATTTTGGAAATGGACAAATTAGGAAGTGGTCAGACTCAACCGGAGGGTGCTTGACAACGGGGCTAATTTAATTTACTTATACGTATTAGACTATTTAACTTGCTGGAAACCCTTAGCTTTTACGCGTATGGTTGTGTTGTGACACATCTGTCAAACTATTATGAGAATGTTGATCAGTCTAGCAGAACTCCATGGTAACGAGTGCGTGCGTGTTTGTCAACTATTAGTTTGGCAACTTCGTTGTTGACTACTCACACAAGCTACCGTCAACGCGAACGGGGGCCTCCGGAGGCTGCCTTCGTCGGTCGTCGTTCGTGTTGGCGGTAACTTGTGTGAGTAGTTACAGCTGCACATAACAAAAATCACACATGTGAGTGCCACCAACGAAGTTGCCAAGCTATAGTAAACAAACTTTAAATAATGTCAAATCGGACACGATGGAAATATGTAAATGTATTTTGCGTATTATAGTTACTTAGTCACGGTATAATATTGACTGCAACCCTTCCGACTTTACTATTACCAATAAAGAAAAATAATTCCAGAGTCACCATTAGGTACGACGACGAGCGAAGCGAGGCGAGGGGGAGCGTTAGGTATCTTGCGACTACAATACAACCATACTTCTAATATTTATGTATTAAAGTAGAACGACCTCAGAAACATTATGATTGTAAGTATTTTTCTGCACCGAAATCATCGCAGAGTCCTCCTAAACCGGAGTTTGGAATAATGTACACAGTATGACATAAATAAATAAATAATATAACTTGTTTGAAATAGTACATTACACAGGGCGGTAAAACAAAGAAAGGCCGAATTCGCAGATGTTTGCGGCTCGAGCTGCAAGCAAGAAGACGAAGATTTCAGATATAACTTTTTTTTAATAAGAACTTATCAATTTAGGCTTATTTACTTAGGTTTAGTTTAGTTTTTACTTAAGTTTAGTTTAGTAAGGAATTATATTTTATGCTTAGTTTGCGTTAAAAATAAAGCATTTCACTTATCCATAGACATATAGCCATATATGCAGATAGATAAAATTATCAACTATGTATTCATGGGTTTTTTCTCCAATAAAAACGTGAATATTGTAATTTCGAATTACGTAAAACTCGTGTGAAGGTTAAAAGGTTCAATGTCTTAGAATATGTTATTTTTAACCTTACAAAAATCATGGTATATATTTTAACAGACATACCAACGTAAGTACATTAAGCGCATGTTTTAGTGTACGGCCTGAGTGGTGAGCGTCGAGCGTCGCGTCCGGCGTGGCGGGCAGCGTGGGTTTTGTGCAGCGTGCACTCAGGACGCTCTCATACATTTGTTTATGTCACGTTTATGTTTAACATGAACGCCCCGCTGCACGCCCCGCTCGACCGTCCACTCAGTTCGTACACTTACCCTGGTGGAATGTAGGTAAACAAAATTAACGTAAAACACGATCTCCATATTTAGGCACTGGTTCCACCGCCGTCGAGTAAGCAAGTAAAATTGGACGAGTAGCATCACATTGCGGATCTGGAAAGGTCTATACGGTTTGCAATATTCGTCCAATTTTAGTATTGAAATAATATAAATACTTGGATTTCCGATATTCGAATAATTCGAATACTAACCGAAAAACTCATTTCAAGCGTTTGAAATCACGTAAACAATATCAAAATAAACTAATAAGTTATCCATGATGATTCTTTTTTAATCATTTTGCTCTACCACTTGTTCCACATCTGTGTATTTCCAATTATACTGTAATGGTTACGTCCTGTACGTATGACTAGACAAATTGGAGGTTTTCCCTGATTGATCATAATACTTTACAAATATATCGTTTATTGTCTTAATGTTCATGGAAAGAATAACGAACCCTGGCAATTAAGTACCTATAACAAAAAATAACCCACCTCCACTCCCACTCCACCCTCTTTTTAGTATTCGAAATATTTGTTTTATTCGAATATTAGGAATAAAATTTAAATAGTGAATAAAATATTTAATATATATTTATATAGCACCGACTATGTGTAATGTACCTAAATGCTTTGACTTGTAAAATGTTTTCTTTTTTACCAATAAAAGTTGTATTCTTGTAATTAATACTTTAGTATTCGTCAACCATAAGTTTTCAATTTCATTTGGTGGTATTTGAACAATTAATTTACCATCACTACATAGTATAAAACAAAGTCGCTTCCCGCTGTCTGTCTGTCCCTATGTATGGTAAGATCTTTAAAACTACACATCGGATTTTGATGCGGTTTTTTTTATATCATTTAGTATCAGCATTGCACCCGTGCGAAGCCGGGGCGGGTCGCTAGTTATTAATAAAATAATGTTGTCGGCGACTGAAGTTGACGGCGAGCAAAGAAGGTAATCGGCCCTTCTTTTTAGCACGCGAGGTACATACACACTTTCCTTCTCAAACTCAAACTCAAACTCATTTATTTCTGTAAGTAGGCCTCAAGGGCTCTTTTACATGTCTGATTCTTTTCTTTTGGCGCTTCGGTAGATGACCTTCTGGTGAGAAGAAGCGCCTGAAGAAACTCACCAGTTTCTCTTTTAAAAACAACATTACAACAATTGTGACATTATTACATAAGATGACAATATTTATAAAATGCAACAAGCAAATAACTGGGCACAGTTTTTTTTACATTTTACCAAGAGACGTATATAATCTCCGGATCCATTACATTACAAAACTTAAAACTACATTTTTAGAGATGTAAAGGGTCTCTAGGCGTCAAAACACGATAAAAAATATAGAAAATAGGCAAACATAGACTAAAATTAATGGAGATGTAAGGAGTCTCCGTTGTCAAAACATTATGTTTTGGAGGTGTAAAGGAACTCCAAACGTCGAAATACAAAATGGGAAACGTATGTTTCACGTCGAGAAATAGACTATTAAGCTAACAGTCATTACAACTAGCTACAGTATACATAACAGGTATGTATTCAGTATGTCAAAATGCAAATAATGAAATAAAATTACAATAAAAATAATTTATCTTCTATTAATTTATCTTCTTTCTATCTCGTTATACAGGGTGGGAGGGACTATACCGACATACTTTAGCCATGAATTCCTGGTGGTGTTGAAACATCCCCCCCCGTTTTTAAAAGTACTAAACCTACGACTACTAAGCTACTAAGGTCCCTACGCTAACAGACTGCAATTTGCTTTAGTTTTGGCCAAATACGTGATCGTCTAGGTAGAACTACTACGCAGTGATGAGTCAGTAATCCATAGTCTTTTCGGTCTAGTGTGATTTGAAGAGCCTTGGAAAACCCTGTGGTCTAATTAAGTCTATACTACAATACAATTTAGCCGAAACTATAGTTAATTCTACGGCGAGCTACAAAAACTAGATGAAAAATTGTTCTAACTTTAAAACACAAATTGTTTTAAAGTAGAACGTCCCCGACCGTTTGCTGGGTACAATACGGGCCGGTTAGTGCTTATTTAATGACTAGACGTTTGTTTCTGTTTTTCTACAATCAAGGAGGCATTTATTCAGCCGATTCTCGTACCTAAGACCCTGAATATCTAACTTTTGCAATATCTAGCCCGTATTTATTTGGATGGGGAATAGCCTTTTAATGAAACATAAGCCAAGTAATTCGAGCTATGATGGACCTACCATGGTCTCTTTTATCCGAGAAATAATTATGTCTGAATCGCCAAATATTCATTGACAAAAAGCCAAATAACTAGCTTGGCTTTAACAACACTAAACTAAATAGCCTCACGTATTTCCACAGCGAATACACAATTCCTTGGCTTTTACAAGTGTTAGATGAGATTGGATGAGCTACTGTTACAGTGTCTACCCTATCCATGAACTAAGAAAATAGAGAGACTTTTATCCTCTCCGCACACAGGCACCCGAGATTATTGCTCATTTCGGCAACCATAACTTTCTGCAAAAAAGGTTCTTGACCAACACAAAGGAGGGGCTCTCCTCTGCTTCAGACGTGTTAATAATTAGATGGCCTGTGAACCTCTTGAGTTCAGCTCGTTGCTCAGTGTGAAAGATCCCTGGATTTGCTCTGACGTGTCAAGAGGGGCCGGCCGTTATTGTTACCGGATTCCCTGCCTCGACTTATTTTGCGAGTACACAAAAGTCAGACTACCAACAATCCTTCTCTCCGAAATCAGAGCTTCAATTTTTGTTACTCTGTAAGTACCGAAATGGTCAACACTCCCTGATGTCCGTGTGGTACAAAAGAGAATTCCCTAAATTCTATTACAATTCGGCGGTGATCCTAACAATAGGTACAATTACCTTGATTTTGTTTGATTCCAAAATCAATCTAAATATTTAATATTTCAGTCTCTGATTGTTACATTAGAATTCAATGAAATGTCAAATAACCTAGCACCTACGGTTCCAAGTACTATGAGACACTGACAGTGTTGCCAGATCTTGATCTCTAATATGCTAAAAGGGTAGACACCAGATTATTATTAATCTACTCTTAATGACAAACTAGTAACTACTGATAATAACTAAATCCAAGTTCCACCTGTAATTTAGAATCCAACCTCTCAATCGCCTGTCACCGTGTGCGACGTTCACCTGCCCTAGTAACCTGTTTCGCTAAACTAAACTAATTCGATTAACCAGGTTTGTATGTACTAGATGCTCAGGCATCAAAAACCTCCCAGCCCATACAAAAGCAAGAAATTCCTTAAAATCACAGCACATACCTTAATCCACCGATTATTTCTTACAGGAAGAAAGATGATTATCACGCGAGTTATGCCTAGTCGTTGGACCAGGCGATCCAGGTCCCTCTGCTTCCTCTGAATAAGCCGCATTGGACGTGGCTTCCTGACGAATCCCCCTAGATAAAGTCAAGTAACTTACCAGTTAGTATCCTTTGATACTTTACTGTTTTGTTCTGGATCCGGTTTGGTATCCGCAACTGAGGCTCGGAGATCGCAGCCTCGTGGAGCTCGCCAACCGTAGCCGTAGCTCGCAGCCCGCGAAGCACGCTGACTGAGATCCGTAGCGCGTACGCTGATTGAAGCCCGTTGCTTGTAACTTCTTGATGCACGCTGATTGTAGCCCGTCGTTCGTAACTTCGTGGTGTACGCTGACTGAAGCCCGTCGCTCGTATCTTCGCACAGCGTGACGGCCCGGACGCCAACTCTGTTGCTAGTTTAGGCCTCCTCTGAAGGCCCGCGGCCTTTCTGTTCCGTAGCCTGAGTCTTCGGAATGTTGCGCCCCGTCGGTCAGAGTTTAAGTCCCCGAACGATTGAACAGCGTCACGCCGTACCACTGACTAAATATTACGCCCACGAGGACTAGAAATTAATTCTTCTAACAATTTGCCCAGCGTTACCCCGTATACTGTTTTATAGAGATGTTGTCTCGTCGGCGATTCGAGATCAAGTCCCCTACCTTGCCGCGAGTCGGCTTTATATACCTTCCCCTTGAGGAACAAATGACGATCAATAAATTCTTTTGTTTCAGCCAAAGAAAAATGTGACCCACTTTTAACTCGCGAAATCTGTATAGAATACACAATACCCGATTTCCTGCTATTTATGAAACTAACTGCTTCCAAGTCCATTTACAATAATCACTCTGCAGATAAAAATTCCACAAAGTCAACGGAAGCCTGACTTTCCTACCAGATGAACGAATTACCTCAGTTTGGACCAAAGCCCCTCTAAAATTACCCCAAATTTGAAGGCTGTCACATTTAAGTAGCAACATTCTGACATTTCTTCCGATTTCTTCATGTAAATAAAAATATGTTAATAACTTCTCAAATACTAGAGTTTTTCACCCTGTTTTTTGAGTTTCCTGAATCCTGGGACCCTAAGGAATGATTTCATGAGAAAATCTCACCTAGACACGCGTTTCCCAGCTGTTATGAGACCCATGTTTTTTACGGTAAATCGCAAAACTTTGAATGCTTATAATTCCTAAAATACCTCATATCTTTACATTGTTTTTGATTTTCTTACTTCGCTAGACCGTATTTACGTTACTTTAACAAGAATTATCCCTAGAAATCCGCCCGTCATTGATTTTTCAAGACAACTTTTACGGTAGTAAAAATGTCAAAATGCAAAAGCCTAGTTCTTCTCAAATATCTTAGATTCTTTCTTTGTTTTTGATTTATCCATGTCTTCAGAACTCAGGGTTAACAAAATAATGGAAATCCACCACTGAAACATAGTTTCCATTGGACCAAAGGAGCACTTCAAATTATGGAAAATTAAGTAGTCAATTCTTTCTATTGACATGATTTCCAATGCTGAGATAGCATTAAATGGGTCCAAATAATTATGTTTTACATATCCTCGGATGAATAGTCTCAAGATTTGCCTTTGAAATACCTTTTCTTTTGAAATAAAATTTTAACCTCTAACAAAAATAGTTACACTAAATACTACTATTTCCACATGAATTATTATTGAAATTCACAGCCCCGCCTTTCCTCCTGAATGAATCCTAAACTTTAGACCCAATTTTAACCCCTGTAACCATTTCTTTTATCTCTTATTTTCAACAGATGTCTCAGCCGACCATCGATGAAATCAGTACTTTTGTTTGAACAAGTTCCTTTCTGCAAGCCCTGAAAAATAACTAACACACAGTATTAATATAAAAGCAGTAATGGACCTAGAAGCCAATTTTGACCAGCTGGCCTTGACAAGTCTTACAAATAAAGGATTTTGTTCCCCGCTAAGCTCAAGTAAGCATTTTATTCTTACTCTCGTTTTATCATCCAACCATACCTAGTATGGGCTGAGAAGTGTAATAAAAGGTATCCTTTTACCCCAATCAAAGAGAACTAGCAATTGCCCCCACCCTTCTCAGTAATTACAAGCCAGAGTGGTGCACAATTTAAGGTTCTATAAAGCAAGTCTCTATGTGCGTTTTGATTCAAGAAAGCTCATGGCTTCGGTTCGTTACAGAGTTCTTCCTGTCCCTTGCTCAATGCGCAGAGTAATCTATAGATTCGCGTAGCATTAGCAACCCCCTTAAATAAAACACAGTTTCCCGAAGCCTTACCCCAGTAGTGTATGTGGTGAATTTTTACCCAGGTACTCAATGAAACCAGCTCCACCCTCCGGCAAGGCGCCCAAATCTTTCGAAATGATAAGGAATTGTCATTCACCTCAGATTTCCAATTTAAGCCAGGATGGATTTTGTGAGAATCCAGAGTCCTGCGACTCCGATCCGCGAGATACCCCGAATGTTGCAGCTCTTTCGTCTGACTTACGTACTCTAGGCCTTTATTTACCTTTGGTATCCAACAGCATCTTCCCAATAAACCGGAAATCATGATTACAGCCCTTCCTGATGGCGCTCCGACCCTTCTCTTTTCATTCACCCAGACCGGTATGCCCGCCTGCCAAAATCGCGGCCCTAGCTTCACTTTTCTTGGTGCATGTATCCTGTATTCTTCCTAAATCAGCTCTACAGTACTTCGCCGGACTTACTGCTCCGTGACCTTCACACTCAACATAATCTATTCGAACTGCGAAAATGCAGTTTTGGTCTCCAGTAACCAAGCGTTTCAGTGAACTGGTATTCGGAAGCAGGGGTGTGTAAATAGTTCGGTTGTCAGCTTCTTGACGGTATTAATGTTACCTTTGACTAGGCCTGACAACGGCAATCTCTAAAACCTAGCATCTATAGCCATAGATAACACTCTTTTGTATAAAGACTGAAGCAAGCCCCCAGGAAACTGTTTGTCATGTACTCAGCCCAGCTCAGTTGTCGCAATCCTTGTTGTCGCTCTTTATATCCCACACACTTCACACTCCACTCAAAATCACAATCAAAGCCATGGCCATGGTCTCAAACCTTAGTCTCTTAGACACTCTTTCAACCTCCTTTCAACTCTATGACATTTATTGTCTACCATTCTTCCTCAGATCACCGAGTCACTCGATTGCGTCCAACTTGCTAGACCGTTTCTGTACATGACCTGTCCCAATCGCCTAACCTTTCCTACACGAAGAATAGAAAATATTAAAATAAAATTAAATTTATCCAACTGGACTGATACCCCTTTTTTTAACACACCCCGTCTAACCCCTTTTATAAAAAAACACAGTACTAGAATCCCTGCTCAACGAGCCCAAGGGACAGAAAAATAATCTTTAAAATGCAGCCTACGGTACTACTACTCAATTTTAGAACTACTTTAAACTGACTAGTTTCTTACTCATAAGAAATTCTGTTCCTATTTCGCAGCCTCACTCCACGCCACACACAGTTGCTGCGAAATTCTACCACGAAATATATATATTACAAAACCCCTGCGGTCTCCCTATAAGCAACGCCTTCCTTCAGTAAGCAAGTTGAAATGTAACTTGATCAATCTCTTTTCTTTCAGTATATAAAAAAGATGCTAACCATGTGTGGTGTCGCCGCCACACACTGAACACAATAAAACTCTTCCGCTTACTCTATATATTTCAAGCTATCCATCTACCTGTCCTTTGCAATTCCCCACTACAAATACCCTGGAATAACACCTGCCGATTCATATCATTCAGTGAAGATTTCTCCAGCAGAACCTATAGCCATAACGATCTGCTATAACCAACCTAATTACATGTTTATTTTACCTTAAAATTGAATCTCATTCCTTAGCACTATAGACCTATTATTTCTTATTAATTTTTCCTTTTTACACGGTGAGTTACGCGGAAAAATACGCATGCCGTACGTTTTGAACCGAAACACGTACGATCCTGTTTACCTGACGTTCCGCGGAGCTCCTAACATGGCCATGCAACATTTACATGATGTACTAAAGTAAAAGGTTTAATATTGAAATAAGTGTCTCTTCTTGTTCGCATTTACCACTTCCAAAAAACCCTCTAAAGCGTGCTGCGGTGACGTCTCACATAGAGCGATTTGATCTGGCGTAAACCCAAGGTAATAAATTGGTGACAAATAAAATTTGAACTAAACTCTTTAAACGAAAGATCTGTTTGATCATTTCAATATAAGTAATAACAAATCCTACCGGAGTGTCTAAATAAGATAATCCGATTTTTAACAATCTAACAGAAACAAACTAACTATTTCAAAAATCAATTTCGATTTCGTCCGTTATAAACTAACGACTAACTCGCGTTACGCGCTACGCACGTTTTAAGAAAGGTACGCGACGACGTCTCCGCTGCACACCACTAAAGTGCGAACGGTCTCACTTCCAGACGACCAGCGGAACAACCATCATGGTCATGCGACGGTACTACCTATTTTTTACCGTTTTGAAAATGGTAATGCGTGTTAACCACGTGGTAGAATTGACTTATGAAAAATTGAGGTACATGGTGCTTTTTCCCTGTGATTCATGTTTGCTAACAGCTACTAAACCACTCCCACAAGTTCAAATTCAAAATTCTTTACTCATAATACATACTTGTAAAAGTTGCAAATGTCTAATATAAAACACTCTGTACCCCAAAACTTCTAAAAACTACTTTACGCGGTAGGAATTTAAAAATAACCGCCTACGTCAAGCTAGGTTCCATAAATTACAAGTTGTATGGACGCAACTATCCATAACCAATAGTGACTCTTTTATAGCGAGACACAACACAAACAATCACGAGCAGAGTGAGACATTTTAATTTATTTATAATGTATAACGCGAACGCGCTTCCAATGTTGCACGGAATTAGGCCGGCTTGACCAATAAACGAGCAAATTCAAAAATATACATGAATTTATTGTATTTTTTTAAATTAATAAATTTTATCGATAAAAATTTTCCCCGCACTAATTCGAAGATGTGCCATATATTTCCCGCAAAAGAATCAACAGGCCAATAATCAGCGCTTTTACGGCGTTCTATTTTCAACTTTATTATCCCAGTAAATTTTGCTCAAACAGTAAGGTCTAGAATTAACTTTTTACGAAATCGAAACCCAGCCCTGAGATTAAGCCCAGCTTTAACAATTTTGACTTTCCGTCATAGTATAAAATTGTCGGACTGCAAAGTTTGTCAAAACGCGCGGTCAAAATGCCAGAGAATCGTCCAACACTGTTGATTGGCTGATTACATTTAATTGAATCAAAAGTTTTATCGATAAAATTCTCTCTTCCTTAGACGTTAAAATTTTTCTCTTACAATATCTCGTAATCTACCTCCGCGCAACATATTTCGCTACCCTATTGTATAATAGAATTGTTCCATCACCACACCGTAAGATAAGTACTAATTCTTTGTACAGAAAACGCTCTGTCCAATATCCCACGTACGAGATTCAAAAACCGCGCCGAAACCTACCCACTTGCTCCAATCTACAACGTGCGCTCCCTCCGTTCGTCAGGGCCACCGCTAGGGTTGACACAAGTGAAATAATGTAAGCGAACTTACGCCCGATTTCGCGCGCTGCCGCGCACCGGCTCGCCGCGCGCGCCGGTATATAGATAGTTAGCTACGTATAAATAAATCGTTCGGCCACGGCCGGCCCTGACGCCCGCGCGCCAATCGCATCCCGCTTGTTCACGAACTCGAGTCGAGTCAGGCGAGTGCAACGCTACCACCGGTGCGTGTGGTACTAGTGACATGAAAGTCATTTCTAACTCGAATGAAAATTCGATACGTGAAAAGTGTGTTCAATGTTCATTATGTAAAGCCTATGGTATGTTGTAATCATCTTGTCGAATGGTCTCGTTACAAGACCATTACAATAATTATTTTAGTTTGAATTCCTAATAAATTAGAGGCAGTTAAAACAAATACTCGCATGCCGCTATATATCCGTTTCTACACACGTCAAACATACATACATATAATACAGGTCAACCCCATAACCCTCCTTGACTACATAGAATATTCGCACAGTGTCGGCGCAGCCCTGAGCTTGTCTAACGCTTTAGGCAAGAAATAATAATGTTTACTAGAACACGGTGTGAGACACGTTTGAACTCGCATTCATTACAAGTCAGTACTCTCATACTGTAACTCGTACTAGACCCATCGAAACTAAATATGCTATAATTCTAGGCTTTACCGAGCCGTAAAAGGCTACTTCTAACTGAATATATGTATGGGTTTCTGTTTTATATCTTTGACGCAATCTAGAAATATTTTTTAATAATAAAGCAACACACTACCGGTTTCGAAATACGCGTGTGTGACTTTATTTCAAAAACCAGCATTATGACCAAATCTTATTTTTCGGTTCTAAAGTCATTCCTTAAAATCAGTTAAAACCGATCAAGTCGATACAACGTAAAAAGGATTACAATAAATTGTCAATAAAATTGTCACTAAAAATTAAACCTCAATCCGACAGTACAACTTGACGCAATCTGATCAAATCTCAAGTATACACGATCAAAATTTATATTGCACAATATACTTGACACAAACCATCAGTAAATTTGGCTTTTATTCAGCTAAAATAATTATTGCATACTGTTAGTCATTTTCATAATAGGATAATAACAAACTACCATGGCAACGAGCCATAGAAATATACCTCAACACTTAAAAAAGTCTAGTGTCAAACATATGGTGCAATATTCACTCTTGGAGGCATTTTCCCAACCAGCAACTCTACCGCTATGCTTGTCTATGACGGATATTTTACACGCGGAGTTTAATTTTCATGTCGTGCGTTTTATTTTACAAAGTATTAATTTCTTCGAATTTCAAAAATAATGTTAAACAACCAATCATAATATGATAAGTTGCAAATTTTCAAAACCATATACCATCTAGTTTCTAAATCGGCGGGAAAACGTCTCTGACCTGTCTCTTCACGTGACATTGACTGACAGCTTGTTTGTCAAATCAAACCACTGACCACGCTAACGGCTGCCTATATGTAATATCATCGATCTAAATTGATTTAAGTGAAAGATCATCTCTTGTGGCTGTCGTTTACAGTGAAAATAAACATATTTGTTCGAGGGTCAACGCGATTTCATCAAGGCTTCGCCCGCTCGGCTTTTTATGATGTTAATAATACCAGCCAAATCACAAATGGCTCGGCAGTGTAACGGCAATGTTTACTTCGCAAATTTTGGTTTTATACGGAAATTCTACAAGGAAAGGTAAGTGCCTACGCACTATTGGTTTTTTTTTTTTAAAAGCTAATTCTATAACTGTCGCCATGAATACCACATTGTTCTAAGTACCTTTTACGTGGTTATGATAAATGCGTTAATGAAACATCCAGCGATGAAAACGACGACGGAACCAAACTGTTTCCCTCGTTATCTTGCAACATGCTTATAAATTCCGTGTATCTTTCAAACAAATCCAACTCCATAATACGACTTTACCCGTATCATCGAATTCCAATTAGTAAATCATATTTCCAACTTTTCTAGTATATATATTTTCAGTCTGAGTGAAGAAAATTATTACTTTCCGATTCGCATTTCGTAATGTAGTATAATAATGCGAAAAGTGCATTGTATTTAATCTTATGAAAATGTCAACCAGAGTTCCGCAAGGATGATACTAAATCCTAATGGAAATCCGGGTTGTTCGAAAGATACATGTACTATCAAAGTCCGGCTACCCCTGTCCCAAAGTCGAATAGTTTTAGCCCGCTTGGTTATATTTTCAAGGTGGAATCCTTGTTTGGCGGAAAATAACTGATATTTATAATCCACCTGTCCCAAACTATAATGTATCAAGTAACCAGATAGAAGCCGTCATTTCTGCAACATACTTACTTTTCTTATCATTTCAGTTACGAATAAACTATCTACTATTAAAAGGATGCAGATTACTACCGCTACAATGAATTAGCTCCCCGGTATGGTACCTTGTGTGCAAGTTTCTAGAATATAATCAACTTGTAAGTATACATATTTATTTATTTTTTTTTAAAAGCTCTTATTAATAATAATAAAATTTCCAATTTCAATTGCTAATAATCTAGCGTGGTTTGGTGGCAGACTAACTTTATCACACAAGATTCCTTTCCCTTGTGCGGTGAGCTTTATTTAAACTAGGTTTGATTTTTTTTTTCAGCCCAGCCAGCCCCTGTACTGCCTGCTATGTACTGCAGACTACTGCTTTGGCAATGATCATAGATGCCAAGGCTATACTGCAGAGCCCAGCCGAGAAGTGAATGGCAAATTATAAGAAAATACTAACGGTAAGCTTTTGCTCTATACTAAAAACTCCCAATGTTTATGCCTCGACGCCATGGCGTGCCAAAATCAAGAACACCGTGTACTTTATTTATACTCATGCATATACGTGGGTATCATTTAAACAATTATTTTAATCGAACTGGAATAAAATGCCCAAGTGAAGCATTAAACTTGTAACAGTGCCACGGCCGAAGAGATTTGAAGCCCCTGCTTTATACTAGGCTTGTCTTGAAGTCAAGATTAAATAAAAACTAGGGATGCAACGATACCGATACGACAATCGTATATCGGCGATTATCGTAAACCTTTACGATCATTCGTTATCGTAAATATTACGATACGATATTTTTACGATACATTTATTTCAAAATTTTTACTGTTACGGGTGAAACGAAACGCATAACGCGTCAATTTCTGAACGCTTCGCATCCGCACTATTGCCTAGCGGAGAATACACACAAGATACAGAAGAAATTAAACCATAATTTTCAAAATTATTTTATATTTTTACGTACTTTACTCAAACACAAAAACAAAATCAACTTAATTATAAACTGATCAAAACACGAACGCGTCACAACAAATGGCGGGGAGATGAGGCGAACCGAGTATTTCGGATTGCACCCGAACATAGCTAATAACTATGATCGGCAATGCCGACTAGTCGACCGATTAATCGGCAAATTGGCAACCGATTAGTCGGCCGATTAGCTAGTCGGCAAAATCCGTAGTCGGCCCATCTCTATTAAAAATGCATAACTTTTTTTTTTATACTTTTACTTTACTTAGTCTTACAATAATAACATACAACAAAGCTTCCAATAAATTCATCAAAATGGTATTAAACAAATATCGTAATGCATTCGTATCGTAATTCGTTATCGTATTTGGCCATTACGATGTATTCGTCATTTGTATTGGTATCGTAATAGCCGTATCGTTGCATCCCTAATAAAAACCATTCATCTCTTGGCCCGGCCTACTTCCCTGGCCGCTTGAACTACTATAAACAAATCACTTTCTACTACCTACCTGCGAAATATAAGACTTAATTTGTTGAGTATTAAGGCCTGTAACTCAATCCATAACTAATTTGGCAAATCTTAATAAATTTTCTCTGTTTTCAGGGAAGCTGTCTGAGAGTCTAAGCCTGCCATCTACGATGCCCCACGACACCAAACCTCCGTGCAACTTAGCTGAGTCCTCCTCTACAGAAGATTAATTTTAGTGCTTTAGTCCAGTGTGATTGTCTGATCTCAGGAATTAGATATCTTACTAACAAAAATTTAGCTAACTAAGACTTTTTCCTGAGATCCAACATCATCCTACGACTGTTTGTTTTTAGTTTAGTTCAACCATTCTCGTGCCTGGCATTTTTGCGTTACCCTTTATACTATACTGCACACACATAATTATAGATACTCAAAACACGTGAATGGTTAAACTGTGCCATGTAAAATTAGGTACATCCGGTCTATAACACCTAGTAATTAGAGACAGGCAATGTTCTTAATTCTAAAACGTATGTGCCTAAGATGATTGATTTTAATAGAATGCTAGTCCCATTCAGCTAAGTCAAACATTAAATGGTTCATCTAACAAATAGTCTGCCAAGTACAATTCTTTTCAGCTTAAACAACTGTAAGCTGTAATAATAAATCGCTCTAGTTTCATGAACACTGCCTATCCCTGACCGGTGTGAATGTGTTTTTATAAGGTAACCAGGGGCAATCTCAACTAGCTTGCACATATTACCGACCTCCGGAGTCGAAAACTGATGACAATAGAGGGAACCTTCTCAACATTATTTAAAGAAAGAATATGATATATATATTTTTTTCCCATTTTAGAACACTCTGAAACCTTTACTGGATAGACTTTTGATAAGAATCGTTTCCCCTCCACTGTCAGCAGCGATCCAGAGCTCCCAGCTCTAGTAAACGTGGTGCTGTTAAAAGGACCTCCTTTCTAACGGATGTCTCATTAAAATAAATCCAATACTTTGTTGTATTCACTAGTTTAATCTCTTTCTCTTAATATAGGCCCTTTTCAACAACGCCACCGAATTATTTTTATATGAAATAATGTTTCTATATATTAAGTGCGTACAGCCTGCCCCAAAGGCGGCCGGACACTTCATAATAGTTTAGCCAACCTAGGTCTCTACTATAGCTTGTCCATGAATAAAAGATCTCAGCATAAATATGTACAACAATCATGGTGGTTTTAATTCAAAGATCCAAAATCTCTCTGTTTCTACCCTGGTCCACTTCCAAGAAGTCTGTTAAGAAAATTCCTATAAAATTCGTACCGCTCCTACGAAAGGCAATCACATTCTTTAAACCTAGTTATGTAATTCTTAAAAATCAATCCGAGATGACTGGCGAATAGTAGTCAGTCATCCTTCAATGGTTTAAAATGTAAATAAATAATTGTTCCCTTGAATGAGTAAACGCGGGCGAGCGGAATTCTAGAACTACCTCTAATGGTTCAGATGTACTCGTTCACTAGGAGCGAATAACCATGACGAGCGATACGTTCGTGTCGAATTCTGTCTGGTATAAAAAATTTCGCAAGTTTATTAATTATGAGAATTTGCACGAAGAAGGTGCTGCCAACTGGTGTCGCAACCGTAACCGAATTTCAAAATACTTCCCCTAGCAGTTCAAGCAATAAATGATCAATAATTCAATAAGAATGAATAAACGCAGGTGAGCAACATATTCGTGTTATCTTCCGCCTAGTATCAGATTTTTTTGCGAATTTATTAATTATAGACTCGGGAAATGTGCACGACGAAGGTGCTGCCAACTGGTGCCGCCAAACCAAACGTCTACTGACTCATGCTGAGGCCACACTCCATCGAATTTATTTATTATTTTTACTATTGCATTGGCTGCTACTAACGTCAGTGATGACATCTCTTTATATTTTTTTTTTTTTTAATACTGACAACCTCAAACCTCTGACAATTTAAAACTGTCAGACGCGAACAACTGCCATTGGTCCATCAATGACAGCCCTTGATGCTCAGTGTTGCCACCCATATTTCGTGCAAGTTCCCCAAAGTCGCTAAAATAGATTGACATAGCATCCGACAAGCATATTAAGAGACCTTCACCTGACTTTGGCGCAACCAGGTGACATTCCATAGTAACAAGCAAATCAATGGAATTTTCCCTGTTCAGTTAAATTAAAGGAACAAGTCCTTTTGGCAATAGTTAGTATCTCAAGGAAATTCAAACACGGGCAAACAATTACTAGGAAACTTAATTCCAGGGCATTTAAATAAATTCAACCGGTTTTCAGTAGTAAGGAATTGCTTAGACCTACTTAAACATGATGTCTTTATCTAATGGTAAAACGTTTGTTAAAATATCAATAAGGTAAATCAATTCAACTAATTGAAACAATGTACCAAAAAATTTACACGCTTTGGTTCCCAGCTTAAATACGCTTGACAACCAATTGAAATATAGCACCAGTATGTTTTCTAGTGACTTACCTGGTTGAAACTTACTTACTTGAGGAAGACGCCGCTAATGTACGTAGTCTTTTTTGTATAAAATATTTTAAAGAAAACGCATTACAAAAATTCAACCAATCAGACCGCATAACCTGTTTGATATTTGACGATTATATTGGTAGATGTAAGAAGTTGGATTCCAACCACATTTGAACATAAAATAACTGTCGTGATAACGTTAATATCGTAAATCGTCCGGTAAACTCTTATTCATTGGCAGTAGGACGTAAATTGAAGTTTTGCTTATCAAAACCACATTAAATGTTTCTCCTACAAACCCACCTGTCCCCATGAAGAAAACTCTACGCGTTAAGAACTACTGACCCCTATACTGCCCGCCTGTTATGCCCAAAGAGATTTAACCCAGCCAAATAAAACCCTAATAATTTTTTTCACGAATGAAAGGCATTTACAAGCAAGCTGCGAAGGGGCAAGAGAACTACTAAACTACTATACACAAAACCTGCGCAAGGCCAAGGCTCCCCAAGATTCACAAAAGCCTATCCATTCCGCGGCAACAATTTTGATCTGGAAATACCAGATCATTTTTTTTTTTAAAGCAAATCACAATATTAAACCACATCAAACACTGCACCAGTACCTAATCCTGGTCATCGGCAGATCAATTCTGAAACATCCCCCCCCGTTTTTAAAAGTACTAAACCTACGACTACTAAGCTACTAAGGTCCCTACGCTAACAGACTGCAATTTGCTTTAGTTTTGGCCAAATACGTGATCGTCTAGGTAGAACTACTACGCAGTGATGAGTCAGTAATCCATAGTCTTTTCGGTCTAGTGTGATTTGAAGAGCCTTGGAAAACCCTGTGGTCTAATTAAGTCTATACTACAATACAATTTAGCCGAAACTATAGTTAATTCTACGGCGAGCTACAAAAACTAGATGAAAAATTGTTCTAACTTTAAAACACAAATTGTTTTAAAGTAGAACGTCCCCGACCGTTTGCTGGGTACAATACGGGCCGGTTAGTGCTTATTTAATGACTAGACGTTTGTTTCTGTTTTTCTACAATCAAGGAGGCATTTATTCAGCCGATTCTCGTACCTAAGACCCTGAATATCTAACTTTTGCAATATCTAGCCCGTATTTATTTGGATGGGGAATAGCCTTTTAATGAAACATAAGCCAAGTAATTCGAGCTATGATGGACCTACCATGGTCTCTTTTATCCGAGAAATAATTATGTCTGAATCGCCAAATATTCATTGACAAAAAGCCAAATAACTAGCTTGGCTTTAACAACACTAAACTAAATAGCCTCACGTATTTCCACAGCGAATACACAATTCCTTGGCTTTTACAAGTGTTAGATGAGATTGGATGAGCTACTGTTACAGTGTCTACCCTATCCATGAACTAAGAAAATAGAGAGACTTTTATCCTCTCCGCACACAGGCACCCGAGATTATTGCTCATTTCGGCAACCATAACTTTCTGCAAAAAAGGTTCTTGACCAACACAAAGGAGGGGCTCTCCTCTGCTTCAGACGTGTTAATAATTAGATGGCCTGTGAACCTCTTGAGTTCAGCTCGTTGCTCAGTGTGAAAGATCCCTGGATTTGCTCTGACGTGTCAAGAGGGGCCGGCCGTTATTGTTACCGGATTCCCTGCCTCGACTTATTTTGCGAGTACACAAAAGTCAGACTACCAACAATCCTTCTCTCCGAAATCAGAGCTTCAATTTTTGTTACTCTGTAAGTACCGAAATGGTCAACACTCCCTGATGTCCGTGTGGTACAAAAGAGAATTCCCTAAATTCTATTACAATTCGGCGGTGATCCTAACAATAGGTACAATTACCTTGATTTTGTTTGATTCCAAAATCAATCTAAATATTTAATATTTCAGTCTCTGATTGTTACATTAGAATTCAATGAAATGTCAAATAACCTAGCACCTACGGTTCCAAGTACTATGAGACACTGACAGTGTTGCCAGATCTTGATCTCTAATATGCTAAAAGGGTAGACACCAGATTATTATTAATCTACTCTTAATGACAAACTAGTAACTACTGATAATAACTAAATCCAAGTTCCACCTGTAATTTAGAATCCAACCTCTCAATCGCCTGTCACCGTGTGCGACGTTCACCTGCCCTAGTAACCTGTTTCGCTAAACTAAACTAATTCGATTAACCAGGTTTGTATGTACTAGATGCTCAGGCATCAAAAACCTCCCAGCCCATACAAAAGCAAGAAATTCCTTAAAATCACAGCACATACCTTAATCCACCGATTATTTCTTACAGGAAGAAAGATGATTATCACGCGAGTTATGCCTAGTCGTTGGACCAGGCGATCCAGGTCCCTCTGCTTCCTCTGAATAAGCCGCATTGGACGTGGCTTCCTGACGAATCCCCCTAGATAAAGTCAAGTAACTTACCAGTTAGTATCCTTTGATACTTTACTGTTTTGTTCTGGATCCGGTTTGGTATCCGCAACTGAGGCTCGGAGATCGCAGCCTCGTGGAGCTCGCCAACCGTAGCCGTAGCTCGCAGCCCGCGAAGCACGCTGACTGAGATCCGTAGCGCGTACGCTGATTGAAGCCCGTTGCTTGTAACTTCTTGATGCACGCTGATTGTAGCCCGTCGTTCGTAACTTCGTGGTGTACGCTGACTGAAGCCCGTCGCTCGTATCTTCGCACAGCGTGACGGCCCGGACGCCAACTCTGTTGCTAGTTTAGGCCTCCTCTGAAGGCCCGCGGCCTTTCTGTTCCGTAGCCTGAGTCTTCGGAATGTTGCGCCCCGTCGGTCAGAGTTTAAGTCCCCGAACGATTGAACAGCGTCACGCCGTACCACTGACTAAATATTACGCCCACGAGGACTAGAAATTAATTCTTCTAACAATTTGCCCAGCGTTACCCCGTATACTGTTTTATAGAGATGTTGTCTCGTCGGCGATTCGAGATCAAGTCCCCTACCTTGCCGCGAGTCGGCTTTATATACCTTCCCCTTGAGGAACAAATGACGATCAATAAATTCTTTTGTTTCAGCCAAAGAAAAATGTGACCCACTTTTAACTCGCGAAATCTGTATAGAATACACAATACCCGATTTCCTGCTATTTATGAAACTAACTGCTTCCAAGTCCATTTACAATAATCACTCTGCAGATAAAAATTCCACAAAGTCAACGGAAGCCTGACTTTCCTACCAGATGAACGAATTACCTCAGTTTGGACCAAAGCCCCTCTAAAATTACCCCAAATTTGAAGGCTGTCACATTTAAGTAGCAACATTCTGACATTTCTTCCGATTTCTTCATGTAAATAAAAATATGTTAATAACTTCTCAAATACTAGAGTTTTTCACCCTGTTTTTTGAGTTTCCTGAATCCTGGGACCCTAAGGAATGATTTCATGAGAAAATCTCACCTAGACACGCGTTTCCCAGCTGTTATGAGACCCATGTTTTTTACGGTAAATCGCAAAACTTTGAATGCTTATAATTCCTAAAATACCTCATATCTTTACATTGTTTTTGATTTTCTTACTTCGCTAGACCGTATTTACGTTACTTTAACAAGAATTATCCCTAGAAATCCGCCCGTCATTGATTTTTCAAGACAACTTTTACGGTAGTAAAAATGTCAAAATGCAAAAGCCTAGTTCTTCTCAAATATCTTAGATTCTTTCTTTGTTTTTGATTTATCCATGTCTTCAGAACTCAGGGTTAACAAAATAATGGAAATCCACCACTGAAACATAGTTTCCATTGGACCAAAGGAGCACTTCAAATTATGGAAAATTAAGTAGTCAATTCTTTCTATTGACATGATTTCCAATGCTGAGATAGCATTAAATGGGTCCAAATAATTATGTTTTACATATCCTCGGATGAATAGTCTCAAGATTTGCCTTTGAAATACCTTTTCTTTTGAAATAAAATTTTAACCTCTAACAAAAATAGTTACACTAAATACTACTATTTCCACATGAATTATTATTGAAATTCACAGCCCCGCCTTTCCTCCTGAATGAATCCTAAACTTTAGACCCAATTTTAACCCCTGTAACCATTTCTTTTATCTCTTATTTTCAACAGATGTCTCAGCCGACCATCGATGAAATCAGTACTTTTGTTTGAACAAGTTCCTTTCTGCAAGCCCTGAAAAATAACTAACACACAGTATTAATATAAAAGCAGTAATGGACCTAGAAGCCAATTTTGACCAGCTGGCCTTGACAAGTCTTACAAATAAAGGATTTTGTTCCCCGCTAAGCTCAAGTAAGCATTTTATTCTTACTCTCGTTTTATCATCCAACCATACCTAGTATGGGCTGAGAAGTGTAATAAAAGGTATCCTTTTACCCCAATCAAAGAGAACTAGCAATTGCCCCCACCCTTCTCAGTAATTACAAGCCAGAGTGGTGCACAATTTAAGGTTCTATAAAGCAAGTCTCTATGTGCGTTTTGATTCAAGAAAGCTCATGGCTTCGGTTCGTTACAGTGTGACGAGTAAATAATGTCATATCAACATGGGTCGAATATTGTCATTTTACATTAATAGTCTTATGGAACAAAATAAATCAGTAAATTCAGCCCCTCGTTATGAACATGTCCTTACTGGAGGAAAAGTTATCAAAAAGAAAAAAAAGCTAAAATGGAAACGAAAGGTCAATTTTTTGGCCTCGTAGTCGCTTACCATCAAATACTGCGAAGGTTAATTGCTGCTCAGTTAAAGGATTTAAAAAAATTAGTAAAACTATCTTAGTCACATTTATTAGGGCTTGTTACACACTTGGGAGTTTTCATTTAAAAAATAATGAATATCTCTGAAAGTAAGCGTTTTTCGACTATATGTATAGTCACTTTATTTACTCGTCACACCACCAGGAATTCATGGATAAAGTATGTCGGTATAGTCCCTCCCACCCTATATTTCACTGGCCTTACCCGATTTACCTAAGTCACCCACTTGACTTGAACAAGTTACTTGAGCCAGTGCTTGCCCAGAACAAGTCCGCTGCTCGATGCAACGCTGACCGTGGTCCAATTACTTGGAGCCAGTTTGGGTGTCACAATCACAACTTTATGAATAATCAAGGTTAGCGGGTTAAGTTAAAGGGTATTAAAGCTATCATTTGTGATTTAATAATAAATGAGACATCTTTATTTCCATGTAATAATCCATAATGTTTTCAGGGTTCCGCAGCAATCTTAACGTGCCGACAATTACTAAGGTTCCGCTGTATATCCGTCCGTGCCTCAATCTGTGTCACAGTTTTTTGCAGAATAATTAGGAATACAACTAGACTAAGTCCTGGATTGAAACTGGGATACTTTATATGCCGGTAGGAAGTTCCCTTGGGACAATAACGGGAAAAAGCCGGGGGTAAATGCTAGTGTCACATTTCAATAATTGTTTTATTATTTTTTAGAAAATAGGTACACAAATTCCTTTATTACTTAAGTACCTAGGCCTTTTTTTCTTCAATGTTGAGTGACTACGTTACTCTGTGAGTATACAATAGGGATGACGACTGGGTTAAAAATATATCATTCTATTTAGTCCGTCAGTTAGATTATGGAAAAATATGGGACACGTATTTTTTGGTTTATCAAATTGACAAACGTAAAGATAAATCATCAAACTTCCAGAGTGGGGGCTTGTGACGTCACTCCTAGGTGAAAATTGTAACAAAGAGTGACGTCACTCGAAACTTCTAAGCACTGTATCCTCGTCATTTTTTGTTTGTCAAACAAAAGAAAAAATACGTGTACTTAAATATTTTTTAATAATCTAAATGACGGACTAAACAGTCTTTTAGTCGTCTAGCCTATTGGAGTACTGGTCTAGTCTTCTACTTAATCCTATCGTTACGAGTCTATACAGATTAGCCTCGTCAGATAAGGAATGCGCCAGTATCTGGTTGCATCCACAGACTTCAAACAAAACCGCATTTTGGACATCCCTTCGCGTGACATGTAAGGACGATATCTGCATCATTCTTCATACTTTATCGCGGCACGTAAATCCGCAAGAAAAAGCCAGTTAAAATTTAAGATTATTATCTTAAATCTTAACTGGCTTTTTCTTGCGGTGCATTTGCAACGCCTAGGCAGGATAAGATCGGTTTCCTGCTTCGAGGCGAAGAAACCGACAAACATACACACGGGCGGGTACCAATATCTACAGAGGCTGCATTAGCTTTGGCTCTTTCTCTTTCGTGCGCTAAGATTCGTGATAAGTTAGTACAGTCGCCTGCAACAACATCTGATAGAACAAAATAAAAACTAAAATAAAATAATTTCTTTCTGCAAGTGGGCCCTCAAGGACCTGTGGAGGATTCTTTATTTGAGAACTATAAAATGTGTTCCTCCACGGTTAAATAATAGGTAAGTCGGTGGAAATCGAGTTCTGTTGACATGAAATTTGTTTGACATGGAATTAGTTTTTTAATAATTTGTATTTTAGTTTTTGTATACATATGTTCTTGTTTTACTTTTTATTGTTCCAATTATTACAAATTGTTATAACGATCCTTATTGGGAGACATGATTTGATTATTATTTGCTAATTCTGTTTTTATTGTATTTTGAAATTGTGACATTTTTACTTTTATTATTCTAATTCTGTATATTGACGATCATGACGGGAATGCTTGTAACTTTGTACTTCAAATTTATACTGTTATTTTCTCATGAAATAAATGATCTATCTATCTATCATCCGGTACTGACTTATTGTATTGGTCAAAACTAACTTTGTAATCGAATCGCAAATTTTAAGGTGTATGATAGAATAGTATGCTTAAAATGCTAAGTATGCTTAAAATTTGGAGTTTGTGGGTCTGCTAGAAGTATCTTAGAATTGTGATGATCATCAGTCAGTCAGTCCAGTCAGTGACAAAATTAAGGTATTTTGACAGCTAAGTATGCTTAAAATTTGGAGTTTGTGGGTCTGCTAGAAGTATCTTAGAATTGTGATGATCATCAGTCAGTCAGTCCAGTCAGTGACAAAATTAAGGTATTTTGACGTGCAATAGTTTTTAAACTACACGTTCAAATTGAATATTGAGCATAATATTTAAGTCAAATTATGCCCTATCCCTGAAAATTCAGGGTTCTAGCTTTAACCAGCACAAAACTACGGGAGGCTGAAAATGGCCTAAATGGCTTTTAGAAAAGGATGGTACGGCCGTGCCTTGATTTTGCTCGACCAGATCAGTTTTCTAACGGTTTCCGTACACTAAAATTGTACATCCCTTTTTGCTCCTATAGGACGCTTTTAAATTTAAATAATGATATTTCCCCTTTACAATACAATAGAATCATTTATGGTCGGAAAGTGAGTAGTTATAAGTAAATAGATGTTAACAATAGTATTTTAGTTCGTCACAATCAGTCCAGAATATGGCGTACAATATTTCCTATTCTCATTGCATGTAATTGAAAAAAGTATTGTTATATCGGAAATAATTAAACTAAAATTATAGAAAAATATAATAAGTAATGAAAAAAGTCAAAAGTAAATGGTCAAAACTATTGATGGGAGTTTTTTCATAAAATCTAGATACGGTTTTCAATCCCTAGAGGTATACTCTAATAATTGAAATAATTTCCGGATAAGATGTCACGTAACATACACAAAAATAAAGCCGAACTAACAGTTTCCTTTTTGAAGTCGATTAAATAAATTGTAAATTATAAAAATAGAAATTTTACACTCATAAAGTCAGTCACTTTCTAATCTAGGATTAGACGCTAAAAATAGAAAGTTATTAAAATAGCGGATTAAAATTTGCCTGCCTAACTTAGAAGTTTAGACTCTAGACTATCAGTTTCTAGTCTAAATCAAGGCCAGTGATTTGGAGAGCTGCTAAACTTGCATTTTAAGAGATTTATTTCAAGAAAGCCTGCAAGGTCGTATTTTTGATATTTTTCTGCATAGTTATGCGACATTTTAGTGATTTTGTAAGTTATTAGTAATTAAGTAAATTAGAAATTTTAAAATAAGTAATCGATTTTAATCCACGAGTTACTTATTGCATTAATAACGGGTCACTCACGTCACGTTGCACAATGGACGAGACATGTTAAGGGAGCATTCGGCAATTCCTTGAGTGATCCGTTTTTAATTAAATTTTTGAGTCTCACTGTGGTTTTCCCAATAAAATTACGAGTTACTTACCATAAAAATATACCCAAATCGCTATAGGTGTCCCTAGGGATGTAACGATAAATAATTTTGCCGATACGATAATACCGATATTTGTAGTAAATTATCGGCGATACCGGTACCGATATCTTAGCTAACTAATGAAGTATGAACTACGGATTTATTATTTGTATGTCCTTATTATACCTAAAACTTGGCTATATTTAACAGAGAGCCAACCTTGAAGGTGTAAAGTAGAAATAAATAAATTGTCAGCACAATTTTTATTTATTATGAACCAAATATATAATTAACATAGTATTTATTATTGCACAAGGTAATAGACCAATATCCGATATAAATTAAGTCAGTAATTGAAATTACTTTTTGCAGATTTTTTTTCATATTACAACAAATTCTTTTCGCGCTTTTCAAATATCGGTTGTATATAATCGGCGCCGATATATCGGTATCGGTATCGTTACATCCCTAGGTGTCCCTATAACATTTAAAGAGTTCCCTCGATTTTTCCAAGATCCCATCATCAGATTTTGTTCTTTTTTTGATTGCCTTAGACTAGCAAACAGGCAGACGCAAGACGGCCCACCTGATAGCAGTGGTCACTGCCGCCTGTAGACATTTCTAACGACAGATGCATTACCAATGCGTTACCGGTCTCGAAGAAATTTAAAAAAATCCCATATTGTAAGGCAGTGGGAAACTCTTAGCAGGAAGTCTGGTGCCAATTATATGGATTATAATAGTACATTACATAAGGGTGGTAATACTAAGAAAGGCCGAGATCGCAGAAGTTTGCGGCCCGAGCTGCAAGCGAGGGACGTAAATATGCGATCGAGGGCTTTCTTTATTACCTCCCGTGTTGTGTACATCATTTTATGTCTACACTTGGCTAGAAAGCGGCTTTTTCCGCACGAAGCCACTTTATGGCCATGTGTGGCATAAATAAGTTTTTTATGTAATTTATCATTTATTCACGCACTGAAGTGAATATACCTACGTGGGAAGACGCTTAAAAAGGCAACACGCAAGCAAAGCATTGTCAGTCTGACTCCTCTTCCTAGAAGGCGTAATACGAAGCGAACTGTACAAGTAAATCTAGCTTAGAAAGTGATTTCCATGACCAGACCCGCTAGACAGGGTCCTAACGTTTGCATTTAAGTATTAGCTAAGTGTTAACCGACTTCAAAACGAAGGTGATGCTTAGTTTGACGAGATCATCAAAATTGGTACAATTTATTAAAATTAAATCTTTTTGGTACAATTTATTAAAATAATTTTTTTGAAGTCTGATTCTTTTGGCGCTTCGCTTTTTTGTAGGGTTTTAAGTGTGGTACAGTCAAGGGCACCAATATGTATACACCACAAAGTTTCAAAAATATGTATACAGCTCTTATTAGTATGGCAGTAAGGTTTATGTATACAGCTCTTATTAGTATGGCAGTAAGGTTTATGTATACATATTTTGGAACTTTGTGTGGATGTTTATCTTTGCCCTTGACTGTACCATTTTTATAGGGTAGTCAAGAGTGGTACCCTTTTTTATATGGTAGTCAAGATTGGTACCATTGTTAGATAAGGTTCTCAATATTACGAGTAGAGTGGTACAAACGGGTCGGGGGTTTCGTCTTTTTTAACCCATTTCTGACTTGTGTTACTGTATTTTATGATCGAAATGTCAATGTTACTTAGTATACAGAAACTCCAAGCACTGTGTACTAAATGATTGTGTAAATATAAAAATGTACAAAATAACTTTTTGCGATGAAAGTCAAATGTTTCTGGAATCAAACCCGGCACTTCCGGTACCGGTAAATTGTTATTAGTAATAGTACCCAAAAAACAAAGTAGATTAATCAAATAGTAGGGCAGCACCTAAATAAAAGAGTGAAATCTTAAACTGATTGAGTGATTGACTTAACTGGTAAAAAATGACAGGCCATCACTTATCTAGATTAAAATGAACCGTAAGTTGCAATTAGCTTACTTTTCTGTAAAGTAATTTAGAACTTCACCGCCAACCTCGTCGTGAATATAATTTGACTAGTGAGCATTAATAATAGTTCATAACCACTGAAGGAGCATTCCAGGAATAGTACCTACATTACTGCAGAAGCCGGGAAGCAAGGGGTTGCCGGTCGAGTACATATAGCTGCCGAGCGAAGCGAGGCCAGATATTTAGTGCTTTTCTCAAATATGCAATGAAATAAATAATCAGAAAGTGACGTTAGTGACATATTATATCCATAGACAATGTAAATGTCAAGTAGGGAATGCAATTACCGGTAATTTACCGAACTTTAGTATGAAAAGACGGTAAATTTACCGATAATTGCATTTCCTAATGTCACGTCACGTTCGGAAACCATATACAACCAAAAGCTGTTTCAGTTTACATTTTTACCGCGAATATTTAGATGAAATATTTTAAATGTGTATTCATGTGGTTTAGTTTGCAATTTATAATAATTGGAAATTGTTTATAATGTGTTATTATAAAAATAAAAAAAAAAAAAAAATAAAATAATTTATTTCTGTAAGTAGGCCCTCAAGGGCTCTTTTACATGTCTTACATTCTTTGTCTTCTTTTCTTTTTGGCGCTTCGGGTAATGACCTTCTGGTGAGAAGAAGCGCCGGAAGAAACTCACCAGTTTCTCTTTTAATAATTTAATATACATTACATTACCTTAAAAACTACATTTATAGAGATGTAAAGGGTCTCTCTATGCGTCCAAACAATACAAATAAAAAAATAGAAAATAAATTGATACTAGAATTAATGGAGATGTAAAGAGTCTCCGTTGTCAAAATATTATGTTTTGGAGGTGTAAAGGATCTCCAAACGTCAAAATACAAATTGAAAATACTTATTTACTAAATTAAGTCCATTTTTTCTTAGAGATGTAAATGGTCTCTAAGTGTCAAAACAATTGGCAAGTACAAAAACAGAAAAAGACAACTAATCAAACATTGTTTTTAAAATATATCTATTTCCAGTCGCAGTTAATCCCACGGTGTTTCATCATTCATGTAGTCTTGTGTGCTGTAATAAGCCTTAGACATGAGTTTACGCTTTACACAATTCTTAAATTTGTTAATAGATAATTCAGTTATATTCCTTGGCAGCTTATTATAAAACCTTACACAATTACCCATGAATGATGTTTTTATTTTATGGAGCCGAGTGGTGGGCACTGCGAGCTTATGTTTATTCCTAGTATTAATATTATGTATGTCACAGTTCTTCTTAAAATTCATGATATTTTTATGTACATACATAATATTCTCATAGATGTATTGACAATGCAATGTCATTACATTAATTTCCTTAAACTTATCTCTAAGTGAGTCTCGATAATTCATCTTATATATCGCTCGAATAGCCCTCTTCTGCAGAACAAATATAGTATTAAGCTCTGAAGCACTAGCACTGCCCCACAGCAGAATACCATACGACATAATACTGTGGAAGTAACTAAAATATACTAATCGAGCTGTTTTTATGTCTGTTAATTGTCGGATCTTGTTGACTGCAAACGCTGCAGAACTTAGTCTATTCGAGAGATTACCAATATGGGGACCCCACTGGAGTTTAGAATCCAATGTTATACCAAGAAAGACTGTACTATCAACTAGTTCCAATTCCTCATCCTTCACAATGACACTTGCTTGCTCGCGATTTACGTTACGCGTGACAAAGTTTATACATTTAGTCTTTCTTTCATTTAACAGTAAATTGTTAACATTGAACCAATTCACTACTTTAGATATAGCATTGTTTACATCATTGTAAGCTTGCTGCTGTCGCTTGACTTTGAAGATAAGTGAGGTGTCGTCTGCAAACAATACTATATCATGGTGGGTCTTAACGAGGTATGGCAAGTCATTTATGTAAATAAGGAACAGGAATGGTCCCAATATTGATCCCTGCGGTACACCCATCGAGACCAATGACCCCGGTGAGTGCTGTCCATTCACGTCAACCCTTTGAATTCTACCTTGTAAGTATGACTTAAATAAATTCAGTGCCGATTCTCTGACTCCATAGTAGTGCAGCTTCCCGATCAATGTTTCATGACATACGCAGTCAAATGCCTTGGATAAATCACAGAAAATACCTAAAGCATCACATGACTCCTCCCAGGCATCGAAAATATGTTTAATTAGCTCGACACCAGCGTCGGTTGTCGAGCGACCCCGAGTAAAACCAAATTGCTTATTATGCATTAAGTTATTTGTATTAAAATGTTTCATTAATTGGGACAAAACTAATTTCTCAAAAATTTTACTAAAAGTTGGTAGCACAGATATTGGTCTAAAGTTAGTGGGGTCAGTAGTGCTACCTGTTTTGAATAAAGGTGTTATTTTACTATATTTCATTAGATCAGGAAACTCACCGCAATCAACACAGTTATTAAACACGACTACCAAGTCAGGCGCTATGATTTCTATTAGGGATTTAACAGCATGGACAGAGACTCCCCAAAGGTCACTAGTTTTTTTGACATTAATTGATTTAAACGCCTTTACTACATCTGAAGTACTAACATGTTCAAAATGAAAGTCTTTACTACATTCTGGGGCGTTATCTTTTAACAGTGTAACGGCAGTTTGTTATTATATATTATTTGTTATGTTAATGTCAATTTTAAATAAATAAAACTGCAAAATATAGCAAAAATCGTTTTTTTTTTAAGGGCTGGATGCCTTGATGCTGTGGCCCGAATAAATGTGGAATGGAAATTAAAAAAAAAAAATTGCCGGCCTAGGCAATGTAAGTATGAAATTCCATTACGTGCCAAGTGTCAAGCCGCACCGGAAACGAGGTACTTTCCGGCCTATTTTTGTCAACATTTCATGCCATGTTTGAGAAAAACATATTTTTTGTCGCAATTAAATATTAGGGTACCTACCTACCCTAATATTTAAAACTTATTAGTTGCTAAGAAACACTACCAATCTCAAAACAGTCAAAATCAAGTTATGATAAAATACCACCAAGTAAGTAAGCATTCTGTTTACATGTCGTATGTTAAAAGTATTAAAAAGGTAGTGTCGCTTCAGTAGGAGTGGCTCACTCTGAGATTTCGCCGCGAGGCTACTAGTACCAAAATTTAGCCACGCACGCATTATGCAACAGAGAGACGGTCTGATGCGGTGCGTTCCGTCCGGTGGCCGAACCTGACCGTCAGTTTTGTTAGAAAGAGATACATCTGTACGTAGTACTATTACTTATTCTGTGCTTCAGTTGACATGGATTATGACAGTTTTTTTGGGTAGTAAAAGCCCTCTCCGCTCCAGACTGGAGCCTCCAGTGGACAGGAAGCCTAACAGTGTCAAAGTATGACGGTCTGCTCGTCGCTTCGACTTTGGCGGACTACACCACAGCACCACAGTATAAAAGCAGTAATATTTCATCTTACAAAAGGTACATCGCGCTTGTATGTGTGCGCGCCGTAAACGAACGCACTACAAGCAAAGCTTTAAGAATGCGTAAGAAAGCTCCAGTATGGATCGCATAATACGTGCTCCTAAATGGCTGAAGTTGGACTACTTGTCCGTCTTTATACTTTGACAGCACTCTGACCTCCGATTCAAACTGTTATTACTAGTTCACAGGCCAAGTTATATTAGGGAAAGGTTGACAGCAAAGTTGTGAATCACCCTACTGCCCTCATTCTTGAGCGCAGTAAGTCTTATGCATCTACCGGTTTATTTAGTAGTTTTAGTACCTACCAGTGGCGTGGCGTCCAAAGAACTCAGATTCTTACCGGCTTGCCTAGTATCAGGCATTTGAGCACCTTATTCTACAGCTCTTAAAAAAAAATGTACGCCAAATCTGCCCCGGCTTGCCCAAGGATATCTTATATGCCACGCCTACCTACCTATAGTTTTGTCAGAAAAAGAAAGTACAAGAGGCTATTTTCAGCTTAAAATCGCGAGCTACGTACTTTGGCCAAAAGTGTTTACGTCACATCTGGCCATAAAGTGGCAATTACCCGCTACGCATGCGAAAAATCCCACTTCCTGGTCTGGGGGAGATGTAATAGGACATTGTGTGTCTAGAGCTAGAAGGAAGGAATTACAAACGAGTGGCTCTTTAATAACACGAGTTTGTAATTCGTTTACCGCCCGTGGCACACAATGTTTTTCATAAGAAAATCTAAATAAATTACCTTACTAATCCACCCAGTATGAGAAGAAAATTTTAAAACAGAAAGCGACATATATCCATACATAATGCGAATGACAAGTCACGTTCGGAAACCATAGCGGTAAAGACCTAAAACGGCCATTTTAGTTGATTTTACATTTGCATTTGCTGAAATACACTATTTAAACATTTAATTAACGTTACCGAAATATGTGTAAATTTATGTTTTCCACGTTACACGCCTGGCTTTTTTTTTAAATAGGGGGCAAACGAGCAGACGGGTCGCCTGATGGTAAGCAATCACCGTCGCCCATAGACACCTGCAATACCAAAAGAGTCACATGTGCGTTGCCGGCCTTTCAGGTGGGAGTACGGTCTTTTCTTGAAGGTTTGAAGGTCGAATCGGTCCTGAAACACAGCAGGCGACAATTTATTCCACAGTTCAGTCGTGCGAGGCAGGAAGTTTCTAGCAGAACGCACAGTTGTGGACTGCCAACCATCTAAGGTGCCATACTAATCGACGAACTACACTCACGGACAATGAATTCGGGTCATTTTCTATATAATAGGCTACTTGACAGTGTGAAAAATAATGGAAGAATTATGGATATATGTATTAATTATAAGTATTAAAACCAATTTACGTCAATATTACTAAAAATAAATGGATAATTTATTTATAAAACTCGGATGAAAATTGATTATTTTCTATCTGTCGCCATTTTATCGAAAACGGTTTGGATTGGCCGATGACGTCACACCATAGTAAACAGCATCGACAGCATCTGTCAATCCTATTTTTAAAGGTAGAACGTTATGCGATCCTCGTTGACATTTGTCGGTTTACTATCATGTGTCGTCATAGACGCCATAATTGTCCGAAAAAGCGTTTTGGCGGCTAATTTTAAAAGTGCATTTTTATTTGCTTTTTTCGGAAATAATACACAAAAGAATTAAAAATTACCACTTTCTGAGTGCTCAATAGACATCATTAAACGATCGGATTGACTTTTCAGAAACCTGTCAAGTAGCCTATTGTTCATAGAAAATGACCCGACGTCATTGTCCGTGAGTATATTTCCTTCTATCTCGATCTCGACATATTTCCGTGCGCCTGACAGTAATACGCGTAGAAACGCAGTAAATCAACGAGTTATAGGTATAAAAACAAAAAAAGAATTTTCCAAATCGGTCCAGCCGTCTTCAAGTAATCGGTGAACAAACACACAAAAAAAAAATAAAAAAAAAAAAAAAAAAAAACATACAGACGAATTGAGAACCGTCCTTCTTTTGGAAGTCGGTTAAAAATAAGTGAAAGTGCAAGAGGAAAAGTGAAAAGCTTGCGTCACTGCAGTGACTTGGGAGCCGCCGCGCTCGGCGCATAATAAACATAAAGTCATTAACTAAATTGACGACATGTTCAGCCTAGTGGCAGCGACACCGCCTACGAAGCTAGAGGTCCCTGGTTCAAATCCTGGTAGGGGCAAATATTTGCGTCATAAGCACGACTATTTTTTCCTGAGTCTTGGATGTTTTCTATCTATCTAAGTATACAGTCTATGTACCCATAATACCAGCATTGCTTAGATTGGGACCCACAATATTTATATAAGCCATACCTACCCAATAAAGTGGCTTTTTCCGCACGCTGCACTTACGGAAAAAGCCGCTTTCTGCCCAAGTGTAAACATAAAATGATGTACACAACACGGGAGGTAATACTCGTAAAGAAAGCCCTCGACCGCATATTTACATCCCTAGCTTGCAGCTCGGGCCGCTAACTTCTGCGATCTTGGCCTTTCTTTATTTTACCACCCTAATTGTGTAATGAACTATTATTTAATTGAAATTAGAGTATATTTTACTTAGAAAACTACCGTGAGTCTCAAACATATTCAACTAAAACGGATTACTCACGTTCTACAAAATACTACTCATGATTAAGGGCCTTATCACACTGGCGATTTGCGAGCGTGTTTTCATACAAAACTTGTCGCGGTGAGCTCGCGGCGAGTTCGCCGCGATCGAAATCTGTATGAAAACACGCTCGCAACTCGTTCGCAAATCGCCAGTGTGATAAGGCCCTTAGGGAATGCCGAATGCTCCCGATACTTGTCGAGTGGATGGCTCGTCTTTTGTACAACGTGGCGTCGCGAGTTCGCCGCGAGCGACATTTGTATGGAACTTCGCTTCTAATCTAACTCGCCCGCAGCTCGCCCACAAACCGCAAGTGTGATAGGCCCTTCAAAAATATTTAATTGCAATGTGCCCCTATAGTATATCTGAGGTCTATGAGGCTGAGATCTGATAGTTTTACAATGGCTGCGTTATGTTAGGTACTTATAATTAATGATATTTAGTGTAGTATTGTAGTGTTTTACTAGTATAAAGGTAATCTGTTATGTTGCTACACACACTGGGTAAAATTGTTCTCAAATTGTGGCAAATACAATAAAATAAATTAAAACAAAACAGTACGGTCATGGTATGATATACGATGTAGTGTTGTGTACCTTTAACGTTATCGAATGACCGATAAAGTGGTGAAGTAAATTTTACAGAACTCATACTAACGATTTCCACAGCAGAGCTATGAGACAATAATGATCATTATGATCAACTTTACCTAATTTGTTTGTAACCAAATAGCATGGAGTAGGTCAAACAGATGATTATTTGTTTGTTGAATGTTTAAAAGAAAGAAAATATACAATCTTATGCATTTTAGAAAGAGAATTCCAAACGTTGATAAATAGTGAAAGCGTGAAGATGAAAATATGAGGTTTTATAATTAATTTCATTGCTTTTTAACCGACTTTCAAAAGAAGGACGGTTGTCTATTCGACTGAATGTTTTTCTTTTTTGTTGTGTGTTTGTTCACCGATTACTCGAAGACGGCTGAACCGATTTTGAATATTCTTTTTTTGTTTGAAAGGGTATATTTCAGAGGTGGTCCCATTGCAACCAAATCAGGATCTGATTATGGGATCTTGGAGAAATCGAGGGAACTCTTCAAATATTATAGGCACACATGTAGCGATTTTGGTATTTTTCATAGTTTCTCGTGCATTTCTTATTAGAAATGAGTTTCTCGTGTTAACCGTCTTCAAAACAAAGAGAAAATGTTATGTAGGTTTCTTCCCCGATTACTTGAAGACGGCTAGACCGATTTGGATTTTTTTTTTTATTTGAAATGGTATACCTCCGAGGTAGTCCCTTTGCAACCAAATCAGGATCTGATGATGGGATCATGGAGAAATCGAGGGAACTCTTCAAATATTATAGGCACACATATGGCGATTTGGGTATGTTTATAGGGTCATGCATTACTTATCGAATAGCTTTATTTGACGTGACGTCCAGTGTTAACCGACTTCCGCAATCCGCAACGGAAAAACGGTATTCAATTTATACGTTTGTTACGCGATTACTCGAAGATGGCGGAAATAGTACATTACACAACTAGGGTGGTAATATAAAGAAAGGCCGAGATCGCAGATGTTTGCGGCCCGAGCCGCAGGCGAGTTTCTTTTTAAAAATAAAGGAATGTTTCCTTTCAGTAAAATTAACAAACTAAAGGATTTAAGATAGTTCCCATCCAGGGCCCTTAGATTTTTTTCCACCCTGTATACTGTGGTCGGGCCAGCCAGAGGCGTGCGCACGAGTGGCTCGCGTGTTCGGTGCACGCGCTGACGTCAGTTATCAAACGACACAGTTTACATTGAATGACAATAAACACAAAGCTCATCAGTTGATAAAGTTATCCACGAATTGCTGTGAATTATACTGGCGCCCGACGTTCTAGATTAGAAGACTGTGACATGTCTCGCATTGATAGCGGAAAAGACTACTCCCAATTTTATTTCGCATAATTTTTCTCTAGATTTAACGGAAAGTATTTTACAAAATCTTTTACATCAGCCACTTAGAACATATTAGGTGGTTAGGTTTCTTTTATAATTATTCTGAAAAGTCAATATTATCTGTATAAAATAACAATTATGCATAAATAAAATAGTGTTCGAGCAAATAGAACATTCGGACAAATAAAATTATGCCAAAACAAGCCCTCGTACTAAGTATTGTTTAATACGATAGAGCATTGCCATAAACACAATAAATTATAAATTTGAATGTTTGAAAGATTGGATGTTTAGATGTTTGTAACTACTAGTAAATAACGCGGTAACTGCCGGAATTGAGATAAAAATTGGTATAGAAGTAGACCAAGTCCTGGATTGAAACATGACTACATTGTCTTGTGGGGGACATTCGTACGATGTTTTTGAATTTTACGTT
This sequence comes from Eudemis profundana, assembly GCA_947034925.1. NCBI lineage: Eukaryota > Metazoa > Arthropoda > Insecta > Lepidoptera > Tortricidae > Eudemis > Eudemis profundana. The sequence goes on from OX344818.1 coordinate 15,675,231, forward strand.
AAGTACTATAAGAGACAGAAGAATTAACTAATCTAAATTTATATAGTAGGCGGTAGAATGGACTACGACAAGTAACATTATACTATACCTTTTATAAAGAACTTCTACAGTGTTATTGAGATTTCTCGATACACAACGAAAGGTCGCGTGCTATTTAAGTTGATATTTCAGCGAATTGAATAAAACAGTTGGCAATAGAATGATAATGAATATATTAAATATTTTTTTTTGTATTGTCAACGACATTTGGCAATAAATCGTTTTAAAATACATAACAAACAGTATTTGTGAACGATCCAGTGAACGCGTACCTATCCCACGCACGCGTATGAGCCCATCTAATTTTCTAACCAAATAAAATGTGTGTCGGTCTGTCTAGCTAGCGTTTCCGCGCTCGAATCAGAGCTATCAATCAAGATGAAATCTTGTTGTTCTTGAGGTGAATCGAACGATGTATTCCATACAAAAAAAAAAGAGGGTTAAGAACCTGTCAACGACACAGATTTTGGTTGATATGTATTTCATAGCTTGATACATTTTGTCGGCGCGAAACAACTTGAGAAGTCATTAAAAGTAAATAATATACATATTTTATGCTACACTTGGCCATAAAGTGGCGCGTACGGAAAAAGCCGCTTTCTGGCCAAGTGTAGACATAAAATGATGTACACAACACGGGAGGTAATAAAGAAAGCCCTCGATTGCATATTTACGTCCCTTGCTTGCAGCTCGGGCCGCAAACTTCTGCGATCTCGGCCTTTCTTTGTATTACCACCCTAGTTGTGTAATGTACTATTACTGCTTAGAACTTTGGCAAAAGTATAAAGAAAAACAAGTAGTCCAACTTCGGCCGTTAAGGAGCGCGCGACACGTATTTACACAGACGCACGATCGCGCGTCCGTGTGAGTGTGATCCATAATGCAGCATTCTTGTGCATTAGTCAAAGTCAAAGTACTTTATTCTTCAATTTAGGCATATTACAATGCACTTATAAATGTCAAGATTTACCACCGGTTCCAGTGTAAAAACCTAAAAACCTCTGCCCCGGCTAAGAAACTCGGCGAGCATTCTTAAATCTTTGCTTGTAGTGTGTTCGTACACGGCGCGCACACATTCAAGCGCGCGATGTACCTTTTATAGGAAGAAAAATTACTGTATTAGGTAGACTGTGACTTTAGTTTCGAATGCTGCTAATGGTAAACAATACTCGCTTACCATAAGTGACCGATTGCATGGTTTTTTTCTGATTTTTTGGAACTTCTCGTATTGGTTCCCGCAGATACGTATCAAGGCTATTTTACTGTATTCGAATTTTGTTGAAATTATAAAAGATCCTGTTAAAATAAGAAAATATGTTGAAGTTTTGAGTTCGATACATAAAGTGTAACTTGTTCTATAAGCCTTCAAAGTTGGGTCAGAAAGTCCATTTTAAAAGTATGAAAATATTAAAAACTGTTAATACCATTGAAAGACCCATATATTTTAAGGTAAGTAACTTTTTTATGAAATCAATAGGGTAAACGCTAATTTTAACATAGCTGCAGGACAAATTCTTGATTTCCCATACAAAGTAAGACGCTGCTATGATTTTTTGGGAAAGTCTAAAAATGTGATTTTAACATTTTTCTATCCCGGTTTATGATATTGAAGTAGTTTTTTCACTAATATTTCCATTCAAAAGGTCTTTCTATACACATCACAGAAAAAAGTTGTAAGATAGAGTCTGAGCGGAAAGAGAATAGGATTTAGATTGGAAGGCGCTGTAATGCTTTTCTACCGTATTTGCAAAAAAAAATGTCATACTGGTTAGGTTAGTTCCGTTTTTCGCCACTCTAGCCTATTTAACCAAATATGATGGCGTTAAAATCGCTTCTTAACCCTCTTTTCATTTGTATGGAAAACTGAGTGACTCGTATCACCTTGATGCCCAATGCCCATAGAACATAACGGGACTCTGTAAGTGGCTTTATTTCGACGTCGTCGGGTCTAATTATGAGCACGCCGGTTAGAAAAGTGACAGTCACGTCCGGTGTCGCGCAACCAGAAACTGTGGAACCATGGCGATCCTCCCATTCATACAATTAGTGGTCATTGCACAAGTGTTGCCACTGAATGTATTTTTATGGCTAGGCTGTATCGTTAAGTCCCTTAGTCATGGTCCCATTTTTCATCTTTTCACCTGTTTATAGCGTTTTCGCCTCGCAGTCGTTTTGTTTTGGTGTCTCATCTCTTAGGCTATGGGTGCCCTGTCGGGGTGCCCGATATTCATTGTTAGGGTTCTGTATGTTTCAACTCATCTCCCATGTTCATCTCTTCACCCGTTTGCATTTCATTTCGTTCATTTTCGCCTCATTCTAGTGTTAAGTTGTATATATGTTTAGAGTTTTTATTTTACTGATGTGTACATAGGTCTCCGGGTGCGGCCCACCGGGCCGTACCCGCGTTATTAGTCAGTGTAAAAGGGCCCAAACAAGCTCTGGGCCTGCGCACAACGTAGGATCAGACAATGACAATGACAATGAAATCGGTGATAGAGACGAATAATTTTCTTTTTTCACATTTTTCTTTATCTTGATAGATGGACCTAATTATGTTAATTGTAATTTTATAATTTGTATTTAAACATTCATATTTTATGGTTTGTATAGAAAAAAAAACTGTTTTCTTTATAGATAATGTAACGGATCGTTGTTTGCTAAAAATCTTTTTTACTCTTGTCCTTTCCACTATAAATAAGCGCCAAAAGTTGCAAGTCTGTCAGACAAACAGGTCGGAAAAAATTAAATAAATTAAAAATTTAAAAAACCCCCGACCAAACATAACAAACGCCCTGATGACATTGAAGACCTGAACCGATTTCCACCAAACATAGCTAAGAACACTCTCGACTGATATACCTTTCAAACAAAAAAAACCGCATTAAAATCGGATCATCCGTTTGGGAGCTACGATGCCACAAGGACATTTACACATTTACACACACAGACACGTCAAACTTATACATATAACACCCCGTCGTTTTTGCGTCGGGGGTTAAAAAGTTATGAACGTATTTTTTTTAAGATTTCTGTCTGAGCCATATTATTATATAGGTACAGAATATCAAGTTGTATTGTAACATCACATAAATAAATACCTATTCAGGACTAAAAATATTTTGTTTTTCAACTTAGGTACTGAATTTGGTAATGTAATGTATTGTTGATTACATTTTAAATGTGTTTATGAAGAAATATTTTATTAATATTTACGACATATTTAAATATGTATTCAAATTTCAAAAAATACATTTACATTTTGACATTCAACAATAAAATAAAAGTAATGAACTAACCAACCTAAACCTAATAAGTATTTTATTGAATACCTAATTCGTAACTTCGTGTGATGTGTGGACCAAACTTTACCATTATGAACAGAATTTCTATGAATGGAAATCTATGCGTACAGAAAAACTGATGTTGTAAATAATTAAAATTAATAATAAACTACTAAATAAGCTACCCACGACCATGGACGCTGAAAAGGGTTACGAAAAAAATAAAAATGAAGTACTTACGCGATTTAATCCGTTTAAGTTGTTTTATTACGATAAATATTGTATTATGCAAAAAAGAAAGAAAGAAATATTTATTCGATGTAATTGTTTGTTACATAGGTACGTGTTTAAACTAAACCTTATTGGTACATCGAAAAGGTTACCTCTCGAGTCAGTGGCGCTCAAGGTATAAAGGAAAAAGTGTATCTACCTCGCGTGCTAAAAAGAAGTGGCAGCGACCTACTTTGCACGCCGTTAACTTCAGTTGCCGTAAATATTATTTAGTATAATTAATTGTTCAAATACCACCAAATGAAATTAAAAAAAAATGATTTCCATCGCTAAATTACACTTTTGGCGTCAAACGCCAAGCGAAAAACGTTACACGCTTGATATTGTCTTCGGTTTCCGCGATTATCACTCATAGTAATAAAACAACTTAAACGGATTAAATCGCGTATATTACTATATTTTAAGTCTACCCGCGACCACGAACGCTGAAAAGGGTTACGAAACGTCGGGACTTAAAATGTAGTAATATACGCGATTTAAATTTAATCCGTTTAAGTTGTTTTATTGGGTCTATATTGTCTCCCCGAAAATTTTTGTTCCGATTTCCTTTGCCCATAACGTTTCTCGTCATAATTTTTAGTAGTCATATTATCGGAAGTCATACAATTTTGAATCATAACTTGGTATTACTATTTTCGGAAGTCATAATTATTATTACTCCGAAAATTTTAAGTCATAACATTCATTATTGCCATAGTATAACACTTCCGATTTTTAATGGTAATAAAATCACTTGGAATAATTATTGGAAGGCTTTTTTTCGCAGGTCATAATTATTGTTAGTCATACAATTAGTTATTCATACCATTCACGGTCATACTGGTATAAAACTTAATACTATTCAAAATAATAATATACCATTTAAAAAAAAATTGCAAGCACGTTTTGTCCTTATTCATAAAATTATAGAACGAACTGATAAATACAAATCACAGATAATAATACCTATCACACTAATATTATGATTCAATACGACGCGTTCTTTAATTACGTGTGGCGCTAAATAATGTGGGTACCTGAGCACAAATAAAGTGGGTAAGTAGTAATTTAACTACTTACCTTTAAATTCTAAATATTGAAAATCTATTGAAATGGTGAAAATCTCAATAACAAACAAAATCTACAAGTGAAATATCGAAATAATATTACTTTGGCTGTTAAAATATCGAAAGTATTGCCAAATATTTGATTTTGAAACCGTTATTTGGCCATGCAACGGCTCCGGCGCTGCGGGCAGTGCAGCCCCACCGCCCTCGCGAAACGAAGCGCATGCACCCATGCTCACCTCCGCAGCTTCGGCTTGTTGGTCGCCTTCGGCGACCAGCCTCAGCCGCTGCGGCTCGCCCGGGTGCTGCGCTTCGTTCCAGCGGGCGAGGGCTGCCCTCCCTCCGCGCCTCCGGGTTTGCAAAAACACTCTAGGGGTAGGGCAGACAAGACCACGTGGGAGTGGGGTGCTCTGATTCGGTTTTCAATAGTTATGACTAACAATACAGTATGACTTATAACTTTATGGGTAACAAGGGGATCCCAATGAAACGATATGACGAACAACAATTATTACTTATAAATGTATGCCTTAAACTATTTCTGAACAATTACCGGTATGCCTTTCTAGGTTATGGATATCAATTTTATTACTTTTGTAATGTATGACGTATAACATTATGGATTGTTAAAGTTCGAATTATTAATTATTATACGTAAAAAAAATTATGACTAATGATATTTATGGACATAAATTATATGGAAATCAATTTCTGACTTTCAAAATTCGGAACAATAAGTTTATGGGAAACAAAGGGATCCCTGTTTTATTACTATGTTACACGCTTGGTTGCCACTTGCCATACAAATCGACCAACTATTCCTTCTATCTCGAATCTCGATATAATGTATTTCTGTGGTGGCGCTGATTTTCAGGGCAACCAGAAGAGGGAGACGGCTATGGCTACTAGATGACGACAAACTGATATGGCAGTAAACAGAGCATATCTCAATTCCAACTATAAGGCTGCGTTTCCACCCAGCTGTGCGACGTAGCGGAGCGGCGTGCGAGGAAAAAATCCACCAATAGGGAATATGCATGAATTTTTTTTAACAGATTTCTTAACAAAATATGAAAATACAGTAAATAAGATGACATACAGTCAAAATAAAATTGAAATCGACCGAGAAACACGGAAGATATAAACATTTTAAAGCACTAATCAGACAGCGATTTGAGAGAGAGATCCGATATGGACTATGACGTCATAGTACACGGCCGCCATACAATCTCCATACTATATTCTGTTTTGCGAGAAAGAGATAGAGATAAATCTTTGTTGTGTTATATGTTGGTTATTTTTATAGTTATTCAAAAAATATTTTTTTCCTACTGTTTTTTATATGAATGAGCTTTTATTAAAGTAAATAAAAAATATCATGCATATTCCTTATTAACGTGCCTAGCCTCGCTCAGCGCGGCCCGGCGTTGGTGGATTTCTTCCTCACACACCGCTCCGCTACCTCGCACGGCTCGGGTGGAAACGCAGCATAACTGGATTATTTCGGAGCCCTTCTAATAACGGTCACTATCACGTCTCATGACCGTATTCTTCCCAACATGAAGAGAAACCGTGATCGGTCTAAATGTCACTTCGGATCAATTAGTATCAGTACGTAGGTAGGTACAATTAGCCGTAAAAGTTAGTAGTTTTTTTGGGTGCGTAACGGTTGCTATAACAACTTAAGATATATTTTCGGTCGATATAACGATTAATGGATATAATTTATTATTGATATAACAAAATTTGGTATATTCGTATATGCCCTAACTATCATCCGGTATAGTAAGCTTTTGATAGAATAACTTTTAATTAACCTAATACTAATATGGCATAATGTACAGTCGCCATCAGATATATCTGAGCTGTCAGTGTACTCATAAATATCTGAACACGGCTCTATTTTCATAGCATTAGAGCCGTGTTCAGATATGAGTACACTGACAGCTCAGATGTATCTGATGGCGACTGTACTCGTTCTATAACTATTTTAGATATAACGCTATAATGTATTAGAAAGAAAGAAAATGCATTTATCTATGACAGCAGCATACAGCGTTAAAAAATAAATAAAATACTGATATAATCTGATGCTATAATATAGACCAGTCCTGTAGTAACTGTTATCGGTCGGACCCGATAGTCAGCTTCGTTAGAAAGAGAAACTTCTGGACGTTGTGCTATTACTTATTCTGTGCTTACACTCTTATATCAGTAAACAGAGCATATCAATTCCGGCCATAACTGGATTATTTTGGAGCCCTAATAACGGTGACTTTCAAGAGTCATGTACAGTGTGAAGGGAAACCGTATTTGTAATATCACTTCGGAATTTCTGATCGATTAGTGTCAGTAGAGTATGTGCGGAAAGAGAATAGGCGCGGCGAAAAACGGAACTAACCTAACCAGTATGGCCACAGAACAGAAAATACGGCACATACGGTAGAAAAGCATTACAGCGTACCTTTTGTAGGAAGGAAAAAACTGTTTTATACTGTGCTAGAGATTATTTTTGTAAAGTCGGTTAATACGTTACGTGCAAACTCCAGTATGATAAAAACTCAGCATATAACATCCAATCGCCTTTGCCACCGGATACTTAATCATCATTATTGATATAATAACCTCAAGCCGAGAAACCACGAACAAAGCATTACACTACCAACGAATATCATACTTTAACCCTTAGGAATAAAGTTTAAATTCGATTGAAATATCTGCACAAAACGTGGGTAATGATTTGGTTCGAACGTATGAGTAACGCAGACAAAGAAGTCTCTTTGTTGCCCGTGCTAATGAGCTGTATTACAAAGTGTTAGGCTTTAAAATTGATTGAGTAACTGAACCACAATATTATGGTCCAGTTCATTATGTAACAATCAGCTGTGTTTAGCAAAATATAGGTCCAATCATGTCACAATAAAACAATTTATGTTCTTCTCGACAGTGAACTTGCCTACGTCACGATGATCTTGCCATTGTCACAGAATAAGTAACCCCATCAAAAACATTACATGTAAGTAAAAGGACGCAAATCTCGCAACGCAGTTCTTCTACAACAAAAAAGTTTTGAGATGTAATGTTAAACCAAGTTAGTACCGGGCGGGGGAGGATTTCCACCGACTTGCCTATTATTTTACCGTGGAGGAACACATTTTATAATTCTCAAATAAATAATCGTCCACGGTACTGACTTGGCTTAACATTACAACTCAAAACTTTTTTGTTGTAGAAGAACTGCGCTGCGAGACTGCGTTTTTTACATGTAACGTTTTTGATGGGATTTCATTTCTATTTGTAAGTGGTTTTCCTTTATTTATTACATTCCAATCCATTCTATTTCCCATTTGAACTACAAAAGTAATCTCTCTCTTTGTAATTGCATGTTAGAGGATTACAAACTTACTTATGCAGTTCGTATTGAAATTGCAATATTTTTAGGTTTTATATGACTCGATAGGCTAAAAAATAATTATGGCCTGCTAGAAGTACCTTAGAATTATGATGATCATCAGCAGTGAGTGAGTCAGTGACAAAACTTAGGAACTTTGACGTGCAGTGCAATAGTTCTTAAACTAAAAGTTCAAATTAAATGTTATTGAGAATATATCTAAGTCATAGGTATTATTAGTCTCTCTCTATGTATCCCTGAATTTTAGGTTTCTAGCTTTAGCCGGCACAAAATGACAGGAGGTTAAAAATGGCCTGAATGGTTTCGAGAAAAGGATGATTCGTTCGAGATATGACACTCTGCTAAAAAAGTTTGGAGACCCGTGATTTATAGTGTCAGCGATATCTATATTGTATTATCAAAGTCAAAACATTTACTGCATGCCACATTACAGTTAACAAAATGGAACTAATAGTAGTTATACATGTAGTATATTGACTCTATGGCTGTCGGTGTCAATGTCAGTTTGCTTTGGAATAAAGGAATAATGTAACGTCCAAGTTTGGTATTTATTTAGTTTATTTCATTGGCGACGAGCAAAATGTCGATCGGAAGTATAAGGGAGTTCAATATTAAAGATGGGAACTGGAAAACTTATACGGAAAGGTTGGAAATGTATTTTTCGGCTAATGGTTTGAAAAATGACAAAAAGTTACCTACGCTTATTGCGGTAATGGGCGAAGACGCATACGAGTTGCTTACCACGCTAGCCAGTCCGACGCAACCCAAGGATTTGTCCTATGACCGGGCAGTAACAATCTTATCTCAAAATCTTCAACCGAAAACGTATGAGCAAGCAATTAGACTGGCCAAGTCTATAGAGTCTGCGGAGCGCGACGCGGCGTCGGTGGAGCGAGCGGCGAGTGAAAGGAGTCGCACCGACGGTACAGCGGCTGAACTCAACAAGTTAGGTGTGCGTGGAAGCAAGCACGGTAGAAGCGGAGAGCGGCAAGTTGCGATCGGCGTGCCAGGCACTAGCGGAGCGGTGCCTCAGCAGCAAGTGAACTCAAGAGACGTTGGGCCATGTACGGTTTGTGGCTGGCGCAATCATAGCGCGGCCCAGTGCAAGTACCGCAGACATGCTTGCAGCAAGTGCAAGAAAGTGGGTCACCTTCGTAGAATGTGTCAGGTGACTGGTGAAGATGCTGATAGTTGGCGATCGTTGAGCGGCCAGCAGAGGATAAGAGGTGTCAACTTTGTCGACGACGGCTATTCGGCGTCGGGTGACCATATGATTGAGGATGGGTCGAGTGGCGAAGATGACATTAACCATTTATCGTTAGGAAATTACAAACCGGTTAGTGTACCTCTAGCTATTAATGGCAAAATGTTAAACATGGAGGTGGATACTGGATCCGCCGTGTCCTGTATCAGTAGAGGCACTTATGATGCCATGTTTACAGACATGCAATTGCAACCGTGTGATTTGCGTTTAAAATGTTATAATGGGAGTAAAATTAAACCTCTGGGTGTCTTAATGCCTACGGTTGAGTACGGGAATAACTCCAAATCACTTGAGTTATTTGTAATCGACGGTGGGACAACGTCATTGCTCGGTAGGCATTGGTTGGCAGAGTTGCAAATAGCTGTACCTCCTTATAGTGCGAATTTTGTAAATAACGTCTTTAAGGAAGATGTATCTTTGACCCTTGATGTCTTGCTTGACAGGTATAAGGAGCTTTTCGATGGCGGCTTGGGACGGTTCAATGGTGGCGAGATACAATTGCGCTTGCGCGAGGGCGCAATCCCGATATACTGTCGCCCCCGTCCTCTCCCATACGCGCTGCTGCGGCGCGTAGACAACGAGTTAGACGCAATGCTACGCGATGACATCATAGAGCCGGTTGACAGTTCAGATTGGGCGACGCCTTTGGTACCCGTGAGTAAGTCAGATGGTGGTTTACGGCTTTGCGCGGACTATAAGATAACTTTGAACCCGGTCTTGCTGGTCGATAGGTACCCGTTACCCCGAGTGGAGGATTTGCTGGTTACATTAAATGGCTCCCAGTATTTTAGCAAAATAGACTTGTCACAGGCTTATAATCAACTGGTTCTCAACGAGGCTTCAAGGGAATTTACTGTAATTAATACGCATAGAGGTCTTTTCAAATACAAACGTCTGGTGTTTGGGTTGGCATCTAGTGCTGGTATCTTTCAAAGAACCATGACCAATTTACTGAAAGGAGTTCACCCGTCGGTTGGAATTTTCCAGGACGATGTTATTATTGGGGGTCGTTCCAAAGAAGAGCATTTGAAAGCCCTAAACGCGGTGCTGAAGAGGTTGCATGAAAGTGGAATGAGAGTGAAGAGAAGTAAGTGCGTTTTCCTTGTGGACCGTGTTAATTACCTTGGCTTTGTAGTGTCAAAGGACGGTATTGCAACGGATCCCACTAAGGTAGAGGCTATGATAAAAATTCCTACTCCCAAGAATGTTACGGAGTTAAGGTCGTTTTTGGGTATGGTGAATTTTTACGGGAAGTTTATCAAGGACATGAGTTCTGTATTAAGTCCTGGTGGCGACAACGCCGCTGATTCATCGTGAGTCCGAATCCCCAAGCAGCGACGAGCGCGACTTCAAGGCCAGCCGGTCCGGTCCGGTACCGTTATCCCGGGCGGCGGCGGCGGGAGCGGACTACTTCGCCATAGAACGCCCTACGCTTAAGACCGATTGTTCGTGTCGCGATATATGTTATTTATAATAATTTGCACGATTATAGTAATTTACAGTCCACTTTCGTTTAATTAATCAGTCTAGACTTCCTTCTCGTAAAAATAAGGCTCTAGACGTAACATATGGTCCTGGAACTCGCCGAAATAAGTGACCAATCATTTGTGCATTATAAATGCAAGTTGGTGTCGCATCGAGCATCGGAATCCTTGGAGCCTGTTACCGCAGTGGTATTTTCACCGGAATTAACAACCGAGGGCCGTTCTACAATCATCGTCTGCCGTCCGTCTTCAGTGGTCTTCGGGCTAGCCGCTTAAGCTGAGGGAAGAAGTCAACAATCACTTACATGATCTTCAAGCAACGGCAATCCCATCCCAGCAACAACGGACACTACAAATCTTAGAAGGCAGAGCAGGCGCAGTACCTACTTACAGCAGCGGAGTCATTACTACATACTTATACTTACACGGATTTCCCAAGCCAGAGTTATATTTTATATTACCCCAGAGACGACTACACAACAGAAGCAGGAACCCACAACCTACTGGACGACATATAGTCAGGATAGCATAACTGTGAGGCCTTTCCAATTATTTATTCATAGGGGAATAATAAACATTATTACTTAGTCATTAGAATCATATTTAATACATTAAAATAGTAAAACAAATCATTTTTCATCATAACAATTACGGGAAATTCATTTTAGTATAATCATTGAGTTTAACATTGCTTAGATCATAAACCAAACACATACATTATCATACCTATAGCTAATACCTAATTACAATCTAAACTCAAAAATAAACATCTACATTTCATGTTCGCAATCACACCTAACATAATCTTAACGTTTACTTAAGCTACATCTCTTACGAATTCAATAGTCTAACACTTCAATCAATGAATTACAGTTAAAATTTATAACTATTATTTACAATTAATAATTATTTGCTTAAAGTAAACATTAAGATAAACATAGTTGTCGATAATACTAATTTGCTTTTAAATTCCATTCCATTACATTTACGCTTAAACATCAGTAGTTAACATTCATTCTATCAAGTTGTAATAATTTCGCATAAAAATTCCGCTCATATTTTTATAATTCCTAAGTGGGTAAGTATACTTTGTGTTGCTACGTAAAAACTATACTTCTGGTTTTTAATAGCAATTACATCTTAGTATCCTACTGCTTCATAATAGCAATAAGTTGCAATTAACTCCTGCGAAAAATCTTATAGCAAAATCATTTTTCAACATTGCTATTCTGGTTTCACAGTAACGTTACTTAGTGCCTTATAAACATATAGGGAAATTATAAATTATTTAGTCACAAAAAATTGCACATAGTGACTAATTTATTGAGTAGTATTTTAGCAGATAGCTTCAATTACTTCTTATCACTGCGCAATGGCTAACGAGGCTAGGTGCAAAGAATTAATAAAGAAGCGTGCTTCCATTAAGGCCAAGCTTACACAGTTTATTGCATATGTATCTACAGCAAAAAGTTGTGCACTTCTAAGCGATTTGCAATTAGTGGAACTAGATATGCGTATCAAAAAACTTGATGATTCATACGAGTCCTTTGATAACTTTCAGAGCGAATTGGAGGTGCTAGCTGAAAACCCGAGCGATCAATATTCTGAACGCGAGCAGTTCGAGCGATCGTTTTACAAAGAACTTGCTACTGCTCGGGAGCTTGTCGACAGACATCGCAGCGAACGTGCCAAAGAGGTTCAATCTGAGGTAGGCTCTAATGGATGTCCGACAGTTGTGTCTCATAGACAGAACAACGTAAGGTTGCCAAAAATAAACCTACCGCACTTCAGTGGTGGTTATCAGAATTGGTTGGAGTTTAAAGATATTTATGTCTCCTTGATACATTCAGAGGCAAGTATCGACAACATTAATAAATTTCACTATCTACGCGCTTCTCTTCATGGAAGTGCAGCATTGGTGATTAAAAGTTTAGATTTCAAAGCTGATAATTACAATGCCGCTTGGAATCTCCTATGTGACAGGTATGACAACAAACAGTTGCTTGTCAACAATCATGTCCAGGCACTTTTTAACATAGAAGCTGTTCATAAAGAGTCAAGTGTAAGTCTGCGACAAATTGTTGACAACACAAAGAAAAATTTAAATGCTTTAGCGACCCTCGATCAACCTGTTCAGCATTGGGACACCCTCATAATTCATATAATGGCTTCCAAATTAGACGGAGTGACAAGTCGGCACTGGGAGGAGCATAGGAATACATTAAAAGACCCTCCTACACTTGACAATTTTATAACGTTTCTGAGCAATAGGTGCAACCTCCTAGAAACCTTAGAGGAGTCAAAAAACCATAAGATAAAGACAGATGCGTCATATAGTAAGACTAAAAGCTTTCTGGTGTCTTCAAACGGTCATACAAGCAATCACTCTGACAAGCCAAAAACTTACAACGTGTCTTGTCCCTTATGTCATAAGTCTCATTATGTATTTAATTGTGAGTCTTTTAGGTCTTTACCTGTGGAACAGCGCGTCACCAAGGCCAAAGAATTTAAAGTGTGCCTCAATTGTCTGCGCCCAGGTCATAATGACGTGAAATGCAAATTAAGCCACTGCAAGTATTGCAAAGTCAAACACAACACACTACTTCACATACATAATGAGCCTAAGAACATTCCAGAGCACGTAGCACTCTCTGCTAGTAACCATAATGCTCCTAACTTATCACAGCATGTTTTACTGTCCACAGCCCTGGTTAAGGTACGTGACAGTGAGGGACAGTTGCATAGCGCTAGGGTCTTATTAGATAACGGCAGTACGGCCAATTACATAACCCAGGACTTATCTGGTAAGCTGCAACTGCCTACGAAAAATATCATTTCCAAAGTGTCCGGGATTAATAGTCAAGAGTCAAGTAGCACGCATTCCTGCTCTCTTAAAATGGAGTCTTACGATGGAAGCTATAAGACCGAAATTGATTGTTTCATATTGCCCAAAATTACGTCATCAATACCTAACACGTACATAGACGTACAGGACATACCCATACCATCGGGAATTTGCCTTGCCGATCCTTCTTATAACGAGCCTTCTTCAATCAACATTCTTGTTGGTGCACAGGTCTTTTGGAGCGTTATCGGTACAAACCGTATAAATTTAGGTAAACATAATCCCACCCTTTTTGAGACAAAGCTAGGTTGGCTCTTATCAGGCGTCATATATCAACCCAGCTCTGTTAAACCAGTGTGCTTGTTCCTGACTGACAAACAAACTGACACAGACCTTACAAAATTTTGGGAACTTGACACCATATCCCCTAAACATAATTTAACGGCAGAGGAAAATGCATGTGAGGAAACCTTTATTAAAACTACCCAGAGGGATGATGAAGGGCGGTTCGTGGTCACCGTTCCTCTAAAGGAATCACCTGAGCGGTTAGGGAACTCTTTCGACATGGCTAAGCGCAGATTTTTATCGCTTGAACGCAGGTTAGAGAAGGATTCCTTACTAAAAAATCGTTACGTTCAGTTCATGGAGGAATACGAGGCCTTAGGCCACATGAGCGAAGCCATTCCATGCACTTCTTTGCCGTCTTATTACCTGCCACATCATGGAGTCATGAGAGAGTCGAGCACCACCACAAAGCTCCGTGTGGTCTTTGATGCCTCAGCTGTCACTACGTCAGGAAAGTCCTACAACGACATCCAGTTAGTAGGCCCAAGGATACAAGACGACTTATTCTCGATCTTACTTAGATTTCGTCAACACAAGTATGTAGTGTCAGCCGATATAGAGAAGATGTATCGACAAATTCTTGTCAATGATGAGCAACGTAGTCTTCAACAAATTTTCTGGAGGTCAGACCCTTCCCAGCCTCTTAAAATTTATTCCCTAAAAACCGTGACGTACGGAACATCATCGGCGCCTTTTCTTAGTACACGGTGCCTCCTACAGTTGTCACAGGAATCATCGGATGAACAAACGAAAACAGCTATTGCCAGAGACTTTTATGTCGATGATTTCCTATCAGGTTCACATTCAATTAGTGATACTGTGGCACTATGTCACAAGGTTGCAAATACACTTAAAACCGCCCAATTTAACTTGCGAAAGTGGCAATCCAACAGTAAAGACGTGCTGAATGCTGTTAGTGATAGCCCATGTCTGAAAGAATGTGTTGACTTAAGTGAAAACGAGCTGTCAAAAACTCTAGGTCTTAATTGGAGATGCGCTCAAGATAGTCTTACTTTTCAAATAGACATCTCCTTGCCAACTGTTGTCACTAAACGACACATTCTTTCAGCCATAGCTCAAGTTTTCGACCCACTTGGTTTAGTGACGCCCTGCATAGTACAAGCTAAAATTCTTATGCAAAAACTATGGGTAAATAAATGCTCCTGGGACGAACCGCTTACAGGTGACGTACTCACTTCATGGAAAAGCTTTGTAGCAACCTTACCACGTTTAAACGACATCAATATACCTCGATGGGTACTCTCAGTTTCTCCGGTGTCCATTGAGTTCCATATCTTCACCGATGCGTCAGAGAAGGCATATGGAGCTTGCCTGTACGTCCGCTCCGTGGCCGGGGATGGTTCGGTGAGTGTTCACATTCTTGCATCTAAAAGCAAAGTAGCGCCTATTAAAACTACAAGCATTCCTCGTCTTGAACTCTGCGGGGCCTTATTAGGAGCAAGATTGTGTACAAAGGTTCTTGACGCACTCACCCAGAAACCTGACCGCTGTGTCTTCTGGTGTGATTCGATGATAGTTATGGGTTGGCTGTCATCGTCTCCTTCGCTTTTGCGGCCTTTCGTCAAGAACCGCATATCGGAGATCCAGGATAGCTGCAGCGCTGCTTCTTGGCGATACGTGCCTTCCAAGGAGAACCCCGCAGACCTTGTGTCTAGGGGCCTTAGCGCTGATCTCATAATAAATTCATCCTTATGGTGGTCAGGGCCATCCTTCTTAAAACAAGACTCGTCTCTCTGGCCGAGAGCGCCGGCCATAAAATGTTCGCCTCTGCCAGAGACATTAACGAACACCTCCTTAGTAGTGTGTCCCTCTTCATCACATACACCTTCATCCTGTAATCAAATAAAAAGCTTAATACAAAATAAATCGGATTACACAAAATTACAACGTATAGTAGCTCACATTGCAAGATTTATACATAATTGTTCAAATTCAAATAATAAATTAACAGGTTTACTTACCTCTTCTGAATTGCGTTCCGCTTCTGTTCTACTCATTCGTTTGTCACAACAGGATAGTTTTCCCGATGAGTATGAATTGCTTAAATCAGGTAAACCGTTGCCAAATAAGAGTCGACTGAGCTCGTTGTCACCGTTCTTTGACTCAGGGCTTCTTAGAGTTGGGGGCCGTCTTGTCAACTCATTTTATGATTATGGTGTCAAACATCCTATTGTCATTTGTAGCAAACATCCTGTCACGAAGCTACTTTTTAAAATGTTTCATTTGCGTTTACTTCATGCACCTCCTCAGCTTCTACTAGCCACCATCAAACACAATTACTGGCCTCTTGGAGGCAGAAACTTAGCTAAGCATGTTGTCCATACTTGCATCAAATGTATCAAGCTAAAGGCGGAAACAGTGCAGCCGATAATGGGTAACTTGCCTAAAGAGAGATTACATCTAGAATACCCATTTTTTGAGACGGGAACTGACTACGCAGGGCCGATTCTCTTAGCTGACCGCAAGGGTAGAGGTTGTAGGCTCGTAAAGGCATACATTTGCATATTTGTGTGTTTGGCAACCAAGGCACTTCATTTGGAGCTTGTCTCAGATTTAACCAAAGAGGCTTTCATAGCAGCGCTTAGCCGATTCGTAAATCGTCGTGGAAGGCCGAGGATTATCTTCTCAGACAACGGCACAACCTTTGTTGGCACTTTCAATGAGCTCTCTAAAGTTTTACAGCAGGACTTTGCTGCAGATATGGCCGATGCACAAATAAACTTTTCATTTATTCCAGCGTATACTCCGCACTTTGGAGGGCTGTGGGAATCGGCTGTGAAGTCGGTGAAGCACCACCTGCGCAGAACTTTAGGTCTTACACACCTCACTTATGAGGAGATGTCAACTTGCTTGATTAAGATTGAAGCAATATTAAACTCACGCCCTCTTACACCTTTGTCGAGTGATCCCTCTGATTTGACCCCTTTAACTCCAGCTCATCTCTTGATTGGAAGGTCTCTTATGTTCTTGCCTCATCCTCAGATCACTGACCAGAGAATAAACTCACTTCAACGGTTCCAGCGCGTCGAGTTCCTTAAGCAACATTTTTGGAAAAGGTTCTCCAATGAATACATCTCTGAGCTGCAGCAAAGGACGAAATGGCGTAGCTCCAAGGGAAGCCTAGACGTCGGGACCATGGTCTTGATTAAGGACAAAAACCTTCCCCCACTTATGTGGCTTCTGGGTCGCATCATCCAAGTCTTGCCGGGTACAGATGGCATCGCCAGGGTCGCAGACATTAAGACCAAAAAGGGAATCATTCGTCGAGCTTTTAACACAATTTGTCCTTTGCCCATTCACAGTATTGAAGACCAAAGCTCTTCAACGCCGGGAGTACATGGTGGCGACAACGCCGCTGATTCATCGTGAGTCCGAATCCCCAAGCAGCGACGAGCGCGACTTCAAGGCCAGCCGGTCCGGTCCGGTACCGTTATCCCGGGCGGCGGCGGCGGGAGCGGACTACTTCGCCATAGAACGCCCTACGCTTAAGACCGATTGTTCGTGTCGCGATATATGTTATTTATAATAATTTGCACGATTATAGTAATTTACAGTCCACTTTCGTTTAATTAATCAGTCTAGACTTCCTTCTCGTAAAAATAAGGCTCTAGACGTAACAAGTCCTTTGTATGATTTATTGAAAAAGAAGGTTGCATGGGTTTGGTCCGAGGAATGCGATAAGGCGTTTAAAGGCGTTAAAAAGCGCTTGGCGGGGTCAAAGGTGCTGGCGCATTATGACCAAGATAAGGCCTTAGTATTGACGTGTGACGCTAGTGCGCGAGGGGTGGCCGGTGTGCTCACGCAACCAAGCGCGCAGGGCGAGCGCCCCGTAGCGTATGCTTCGAGGTCTCTTAGCAGTGCTGAGAAGCATTATTCGCAAATTGACCGGGAAGCTTTGGCGATATTTTTTTGTTTAAAGAAATTTAATCAGTACTTGTACGGCCGCCACTTCACACTGAGGACTGACCATAAGCCCTTGGTGAGCTTATTCGGTCCGCGGTCCGGTATCCCTGCAATGGCTGCAAGCCGTATGCAGAGATGGGCCTTGATATTATCCGCGTTTTCCTATGATATCGAGTACATAAACACCAAGGCG
Organism: Eudemis profundana; assembly: GCA_947034925.1. Classification (NCBI taxonomy): domain Eukaryota; kingdom Metazoa; phylum Arthropoda; class Insecta; order Lepidoptera; family Tortricidae; genus Eudemis; species Eudemis profundana. The sequence goes on from OX344818.1 coordinate 15,693,355, forward strand.
AATGTGGCGGATGGTTTGTCTAGATTGCCGATTACGTGCGACAGGGAGATGGAACAGTCTATACCAGAGCATACTTATTTGCATTTTGTCCAAGACGCTCTGGCTATTGACGGCGAAGTCATCAAACGTGAAACGGTTCATGATCCGGTCTTAGGTAGGATCTTGAGTTACGTTTGTGATGGATGGCCTTCGACGAATGATGTGAGGAACTTGCAGCCTTTCTTTAATAGGAAGCAAGAGCTGTATTCTGAGAGGGGGTGCGTCATGTGGGGTCACCGGGTAGTAGTTCCGCAATCTTGCAGGCGAATGGTGTTAGAAATGTTACATGAACCTCACATGGGCATAGTGAAAACGAAGTCGATGGCTCGGAGTTATGTTTGGTGGCCTGGTATGGATGAGGAGATAGAGGCTAAGTGCAAGGCATGTGATGTTTGTGCTGCGGAGCAGGATGCACCTAGGAGTCATACGCCTTGTCCTTGGCCGTATCCTAGCAGTGCATGGACTAGGATTCATGTAGATTTTCTGGGCCCGGTGCTAGGTAAGTTGTATATGGTGATAGTAGATTCCACCTCGAAGTGGTTGGAGGTTTTTCAAGTACCCAGTACGTCGGCGTGCAACACGATTGAAGTGTTAACGGAGGTATTTTCACGCTTTGGCTTGCCCAAGCTGATTGTGTCTGATAACGGCCCTCCATTTACGAGTAGGGAGTTTGCCGAATACACTGCACGTAACCACATTCAACACGTGTTCTCAGCCCCGTATCATCCTTCTTCGAATGGCGCCGCTGAAAATGCCGTGAAAACTGTTAAAAGGGTGGTAAAGAAAGCTGTCAGGCAAGGAGTGGGGATTATGGCGGCTGTGCATACGTTCTTGTTGCATTATAGGAACACTCCTCATTGTACGACGGGGGAGAGTCCGGCTCAGATCCTTATGGGTCGTAAACTTCGGACTGGTCTAGATATTTTAAAACCTGATAGGCAGGCCAGGGTAACATCTATGCAAGAGAGGATGGTTGAGTTGGCAGGAGGTTGTCAGAGATCGTTTAATGTAGGTGATCCCGTGTGGTTAAGGCAATATAATGCGAGGGATAAGTGGGTCTCGGGGGTTGTTAGTGAGCGACTGGGAAATACAGATTATGCGGTGACGTCAGGGGGTGCTGGTGTAGCTCATAGACATGTCGACCAGTTGAGACCGAGGAAGTTGAGCTTGTTATCTTGTCCGTCAAGTTCGGAACCACCAGTGCTGGCATCGGGGTCGCGGTCTACAACGGTGGCGGATGGTGCACAGTGCGGTGATGTCGTTGGCGGGCAGCCGGGTCACTCGGCGGCGCCTGCAGCTCCTGGTGGGTGTGTGGAGCGGGCTGGGGCCGATAGGAATTTGGTTATGCCTCAGCAGTCGCCTGTTTTGAACCGCCCCGAGCCGCGTTGTACAAGGAATAGAAATCCTTTGTATAAATGTTGATTTTTTTTTATGGAGTAAGTTGTATTTCGTTTGTTAATTGTTTAGTATTGGAGATGCTGCTTTTAAGTTATTTGTGTTTTAGTGGTGAGGATTGTAGTATATTGACTCTATGGCTGTCGGTGTCAATGTCAGTTTGCTTTGGAATAAAGGAATAATGTAACGTCCAAGTTTGGTATTTATTTAGTTTATTTCAATACATGTAACGACCTGCAAGGGCACAGCGCCATAAAGATAAAATAACTAATTATTATATTCTACACTTATTGCCTCTGCTAGTTACGAATGAATGTAATCTACATATTCGTTTTCAAATGATCGAGCGTCATTAAGCTATTTACTGATTGTCGTCAGAATCAGATAAGGAAATAGATGGAATAGGTACCATACCAATATAACAAATTACCTAATATTCAAATTTTGATGTCTGTCTTAAGGTAGATAGATAGATGGGTACGTATCAAAATATATAAAGTCAAAACATATACGGTTGAAATTAATAAAGTCGAAATGTAGAAATTCAAAATATACAGGGTGTTTGGTTCATCGTTTGCCAAATTAAAATGGTAGATAGGTGGGGTTATTTTCTATCCCTCTACGCTCTTTGAAAAAAATTTTAACCCACGTGTATTTTTTTTTTTGCTTTTTTTTGTTGTTTTTGAAGAATTTACTGGGCCGACGCGTTTAAATTTGAATTAAAAAAAAAGTAAGCGGAAAAGAGATGAAATGTTTGTTGCATCGTGATGTGTAACGTGTCACGGTTGTATCAGAGTCAAAATTACTGACATTTTACTGCTAGGTTTTTTTATTGACCCTGAAATGTTTTACAACATGTAAAAATTTAGTCAAAGATCAATTTTGATTTGCAATTAAAAAAAAACTAAATGAGACCACTTCTTAAAATTGTTTTACAAAATTCTGTGCTCTATCTTCTTTCTAATGATGTACAATAATCCCAAAGAACCTTTCAGGAACTTCATTTTTTCCCGATTTTTGTAACGGACGCAACAGGTAAATTAACGATGCCCAAACATTGACACTGTATCTTCTTTGGAATTTCCTTTGTCTTTTCGCGGGTTTTCATTTTTCGGCGACCAGGTTTGCAGGTTGTGAAGATTTAAAACTTATCTTTTGTAAATTTGGACTTGGAGTTGAAGGTCAACTTTCACAAACTTGAGCGAAATCGATTATGCATGACAAGAAAATGTTCTTGAAAACAACACGTGCGAAGAGGTAAAGACTGCTCTGCTGCATTTATTGTCCTGTGTAAGAGCAGGACAATAAGTGCAGCTGTCTCTCTCTTTCATGGGTTATGGGTTAAATGTCAACCCAGGCGAGCCGTGGAGCCGGTGCTGGGATCAGATTCATTCAGTCATTTGACTGAATCATTCATTCAGACATCTGGTGGCTAACGCATTTGTAATTCTGATACTGTTGTCTTTTGTTAAGTTTTTTTAGTGTTTGTTGACTCTCCGTTAAATATAGCCAAGTTTTAAGTATGATAAGGACATACACAACAAATATCTGAGGCTCATACTTTATTGTTTAGCTAAGATATCGGTATCGGTATCGCCGATTATTTTCTACAATAATCGGTATCGTATCGGTAAAATTATGTATCGTTACATCCCTACTTTATACTTTGCCGTTGCCATCCGTGCATACGAACTACGAACGAATACATCGCGGCCGCTGCGGTAAACGAGGATGCCGCTTTATATTAGGGCTCCGTCGAACAGAAAAATGCATAGTATACACCGTGGGTACGCGTTACCCGACAAACTTTAACCACGTATTCCTGATGGTATTACAAGTAAATAACGTTATATCAACATAGGTCGAATTTTGTCATTTTACATTAATAGTCTTATGGAACAAAATAAATCAGTAAATTCAGCCCCTCGTTAATAAACATGTCCTTACAGGAGAAAAAGTTATCAAAAAGAAAAAAAAAAGCTAAAATGGAAACGAAAGGTAAATTTTTTGGCCTTGTAGAGTCTGGCTAATGAAAGATGAGACTAAAAAATAGCGGCAAATTTAAAAAAACAACGGGTTGCAACACTGTTTATAGGGTGACAAAAACGGTAATGATACTTGGGCGATTTTTGATTTGTTGTCACTTTTTTAATTCTTCCGATTTTAGTGAAAATTGGTAAGTACATAGTTTTTATTAGAGTGTTAGTGTTTATTTATGATATATATTTACTCCCCACATTAGCCACGGAAAGAAAAGCAAAAACAATTCAGTAAGTTTTCGGAAACTGTTACTTTCATATGTTGAATGTTGAGTATCAAAATCACCACAGCATACTATCCTCAGAAATCTAATGACGTTTGACACATTTGACGTTTGTATAATGTCGCCATTTAAAAAGTTTTGAATAAATGTCAGTCTCATCTTTCATTAGCCAGACTCTAGTCGCTTACCATCAAATACTGCGAAGGTTAATTGCTGTTAAGTTAAAGGATTTAAAAAAAATTGTAAAACTATCTTAGTCACTTTTTTTAGGGCTTGTTACACACTTGGGAGTTTTCATTTAAAAAATAATTAATATCTCGGAAAGTAAGCGTTGTTTGACTAAACATCGCATAACTTTTTTTTACTCTTAATAGTTGTTAGAATCTATAGTTAAAGTTTGTCGGATAACTCGTACCCATGGTGTATAAACCTTGGCCAGTAAATAAGAAAGCCTCAGATCACATGTAATTGTCGGCCGAGGCGAAGCCGAGACATTTCTTACTTTACTGGCCTCGGTATGTAATGTACTATTATGGAGCACTATCTATATTTCCATTCACTCGCGCAACACGTGTAAAGAATTTTCAACATCGGAATTTTAAAACACATATTTATAGGTAAATGCAATCGTTGCATGATTGAACATAACAATACATACACGTGGACGCAACTATGTTTATCAGTTTCTAAATAACACGATAATAATAAAGTTGATAACCGTAATTAGGAAGAAATCACAAATGATATTTATTTATCTGTGATTGATGATTTCAATCAGAAACTTACATGCGGAATGCGGAATTAGATTCGACCTTCAGGCATTGCTTATTTGATTATTATAAGGATCGGTCCTACAAAACCTCCGTAAATAACTAAATATTTTTACTAAAAAAAACCCGACCGCGGTGCACTTTAAAAGTGCATAAAATCCGCCATTTTGTTTATTTTAACGAACTTCATACCCAGTGACACTCGCGCCATCAAGACGAATCCAATGATGGATCATTTATCAAAATCGGTTGTGCCGTTGAGTAGTTACGAGCGGACACAGGAACGGACATACATACATACAGGTCAAACACATTACCCTCCTTTGGGCTTCGCCGCAGTCGGGTAAAAAACAAAGTCATGGTCTTTTAAAGCCAAACCTCTATTTCAGGAAATGAAGTGGTTTAGACTGTACAATGTACATTGTCTGTCAGTACCTTAGTCACAGAACTGTTTCATAAGTATAGAACTATGCCGTATGCTTGTTTGCCACCCCAGTACTATAAAAAAAAACCGGCAAAGAGCATGTTGGACCTACTTATTAAGACATACTTTCATGATTTTTCATATTTTGTGGATCCACGTTTCTGAAGTTGTCTAATTTGGAGGAGGGACACGTTTTTTTATTCTTTCGGGGGAATTATCTCCGTGAATATTCAGTTTATAAAGAAGTTTTCTTTGAAAACCCCATTATTTTTTAATGACCTATCTATCACCCCACACCATAGGATTAGGGCGGAGAAAAAAATCACCCCCAATTTAAATATAGGGGAAGAATCATAAAAAAAATGTATACTTTTTATTTTACCACTATGTCGGCGTAATTGATATGTTTGAGGTGCTAACAAATTAGCAATTGATATTTTTATAAAACATTACAGGTTTTATGATGTATTTGAAGAAAATTGGGAAATAAATTTGCTACATAAAAACACCCTGTTCATGAGATAAATAATTGAGACCTCTTTGAACACCTGCTTGAACCTATTTTAACTGACAGAAAGTGTTAAACATCTTGTCAGTTAATAATAATTAAAAAAATCATATTAAAGGTTTGCTCAATTTCTATTTAGAGTTAATTGCTTTAATGTAAGGTACCTACCGTCTCCTAAAATACTGGTAGCTAATTTGTTATCACCTTATTTATACCAAACCAATGCCCATTTGCAACTTTCTAGTACTATAAATCATTGAGCTAAACCACGGACAGATATGGTGAGACTATAAGAGTTCCTAGTTGATTATAGAACCCTATAGAGATATCGATACCTTTAGACTCAAAGGACGTAAACGCCGAAGGTTCTAATGGCGCTTACGATATCAGGAGTAGGCTGAAAGGGTGTACCTCAAATCCAGGTTGTGTGTGAAATAATTTAAAAAAAGTCGAATTACCTACGTTATAGTTAACTGAATGGGTAGCATTAGGTACTTGTTATGAATTATTATTTAACTTAATTCTAAAAAGGGGGTGATTTTTACCGTGGTGCATGAACAAACAGACAAAATTTTCAAAAAACCTATATATTTTCGTTTTATTACATATTTTTAACTAGGGATGTAACAATACATAGTTTTGCCGATACGATACCGATACCGCTATATTGTAGTAAATAATCGGCGTTACCGATATCTTAGCTAAATAATAAATTATGAACTTCAGATATTTGTATGTCATTATTATACCTAAAACTTGGCTATATTTATCAGAGAGTCAACCTTGAAAGTGTAAAGTAAAAAAAAAATAGACAACTCAAAATAATTTTTTTTTTATTAACAACCAAACATTTAATTTACATAGTAATTATCATTGCACAAGGTAATAGACCAATACATAAATTAAGTCAGTAATTGAAATTACTTTTTGCAGATTTTTTTTTCCATAAAGCAAATTGTTTTCGCGCTCTTCATATATCAGTTGTATATAATCGGCGATACCGATATATAGGTATTGGTATCGTTACATCCCTATTTTTAACTATTGCTAGGTTTTTTTTAAAAAGCCGATGCCGTTGCGTACGCGGCTGAACACCTCAAGCGGCGCAAATATGCCGCCATAGATACCGGCTACATGTTTGAGCCGTTTGGGATGGAAACGCTTGGGCCTTGGGGACAAATTAGGGATATTGCAAAGCGGCTCATCGAGGCGATGGGTGACCAGAAGGCTGGCTCATACTTATGTCAAAGGAAGGAGGTAATGCGGCTGGCCTCCTGGGCACCCTCTCTCGTGGCACCAACCTGGAGCCCATGTATTATTCATAGTTTATTTTTTACCCCTTTATTAACCTTATATATGCCTAGTTTTAAGTCTTTTTACCTGTTCTATTGCCTTTAATAAATTCAGAACATACTAAAAACAGCCAATGTATTTTATTTCTAATATAATAGTTTGGCACATGTTTTACACTACTTACAATGCTTCATCTGCATGCAAAATAAGTGATATGTTAGACTAAGTAGTTTTTTTGTCTGCATGTAGTCATCAATTTGCATTCAAGACAACATGCAGAGTGACGCCTATGAAGCTAGAGGTCCCGGGTTCAAATCTTGCTATGAGCAAATATTTGTGTGATGATCACGAATATTTGTTCCTGAGTCATTGACATTTTCTAACTATTTTTAAGTATGTATTTATTTATCTATATAAGTATGCATATCGTCTTCTAGTACCTATAGTACAAGCATTGTTAAGTTTGGGATTTGGTTGATTTGTGTAAGATTGTCCTCTTTTATAAAAAAAAAGTAGTAAAGCAAATGAGTAATATTATCGAAATTTTCAATAAGACAATAATAATCCCATGTACTTTAAGTTTCAATAAAACTTTTTACAGAAGTGAACGAAAATAGATATATTTATAAACCAACTAGTCAATTCAATAAAACAGCAAGTTTTTTTGTAGTTTATAGTGCCGTTTTTTTACATGGTTTAGCTTTTACATGACCAATAAGATAGCAATAAGAATTTAATAAGAGTCTTATTAGGCAATAATATTTGCAACTGGAAAGGTTTAATACACCGTATTTACATAACGCGGAAACTTTGAAATACGATTTTTGTGGCTCTGTATAAAGTTCTAAAGTGTTAAACGAAACATACACATATTGAGACTACCATACTTATTATACTGCAACATTTTTGCGCAATGCGCTAGTTTAAGCTGACGGTGACGAGGTAAGCAGAAAGCTACAAGAGGCTATCAAGGACTCCAGCCGCTAAACACAATCTACCGAGATCTTAGAATCGTTGAAATCGACGATTACGACTATTTTCAAGGCAACGCAGCCATTACTCGATGTTGTCATGTAAATTATTTCTAAAATAAGACTATAATACTTACCGACAAGACATTAGGTGATCGCTGAGCTTGTTATTATTGCGGATAACTCTCAATTTAAATTTCCGAGTAAGTCCTACACCAACTAGGATTTAAAGGAAGTCCAAATAAATTAGACTTGATGTCTATAACACACTGTTTAGTCCATAATTCGAACACTCGTGAATTAATTTAATTGTTTATATCCAAATAATTTTTCACGAAACGGACGCAACGCAACATACGTCATTCACGTACTAAATGACAAAGGGCACTGAATTTGACGTTTTCTTGACAGGAAACTTTCGTTCGGGACCCAACAATCAAATGAAATTTCGTGTTTGAAATGCTATGCAAATTTTTTTATATAACATATTTTTACATTATAAAACATAATTGATGTTTTTTGCTACTGATTAAGTTACTACACAGTGATCCATTATTACAGTAAATTAAAATGCGAGCATTCATGATATTGGGCTGGCTGCGACACTTGCGTTTAACGGAACGCAATGAGGTGCTAGATCGAATTCTTGCATCAAAACAGTTGTAATTCGTTATAAAATAATCATTTGAAACCACTATAAAGTGTTTTTATATTATCTTGAAGTAGACTTCCTAATTACGAATTGAATTATTGAGATTGTTCGGCTATTCTTCTAACAGTAACCGTATTTTAAACAGCCCGCTTTTTATAATTCACGCCCAGTTTGACGTCACGGTACGGGGTTCTCGTACTACCTTACCGCACCCTAACGTAAACAGTGAAAAAGGATGTATGTGCTCGCATAAATATTTTAAAACGCTTTATTGGTGTGTGATAAGGAAGCTTTTTCTGTAGCAAGGATATTAGTTCTCAATATTTCCACCAGAGAGCAGTGAAGGGCTGAAACAAGACTTGCGCGGAATCCGCCAATCACATTCCAGAAATTTTGACGCAATTTGCAAATGGCCGTGAGGAGGACCGTGCCCGGGATAAGGTGTATGAAAAGCTAAATGGTGGTAGAGCCCGTGTTAAAAACTAGTGAATAATTCTAGATTCAGTGTGGTGTTGTTATACAGATACAAAATGTGCCAAAGAGTGAGAATCCAGTCTTAATGGTGATATAGGAAGCGCCCTGAAACCGCTGGAGGGACGATCGAAGACACATTACTGACGGAAGGGTAAAGTTCTCGTTTAATTTTACCAATTACTTTTACTATTTGCTCGTAATAATGATCGATGAGTGTTTCTGGTACGTCTAAATTGAATATTTAGTTGTTTGAATTGAGACCGGGGTGTGCATCGGACAAGTTTTCGTGGGGATCGCCGGCCTGTACAACTGGGTGAGCCATTTAATTTTTTGCTCCGTAGGCTATCATTGAGCCAATCTAGTTCCGTTTGCCGTGTGTTAGGGCGCTTTCTAGTACATCGGATGCAAAGATGTCACGCATTCGTGAAAATCTAGGCGTGCAGTACGTATCGTATAGGTATACCTACATAGTTATACGGGACATAGAGGCACAGCCCTGTTGCTAGTTGAAACATCGATTCTTTTACATTTCACCTCATTACTGCAAAATATGTTCTCGAATAACTTTAAATGAGTACTTGTGGTGTGAACGTGAGCTTTTTAACGATTCATCTTGTCTTTTGGGGCGCTAATTAAAGATTTTAGATTGATGTGAAAAGTGCGGTGTGGCCTAATATACCTGTCATTTTGCAGTCTGGGAAATCGTACGGCAAGTTCTGAGTAATATTGCGGTTGAGTTCAACATTGCCTTTAATTAGCAACTATTTAAGTTGAAAACATACCCAGTTATACCTATCCAACAAAATAATTATAAGCTTTCACGTTAATCTGGCTATATATGTTATTTGTAGTGGAAAATCTGAAATATTATTGGTGTATCACACTATCCCATCAAATACGAAATCTAAATTGGTCTCAACTAAGTTGTTCTATACTAGGTACACTTTATGAAGGATAGCAATTTTGAAAAGTATACAAATAATTTTACCTGAACTGGTATTGGATACAGATACTGCATCATTGTCTCTTGACATTACTATCTGCTACATGCTGTGTCAACGTACCCCATAACAACTTGGCAAAATTTACATTACATTTTTTGTAACATAGCTGTTAATCTGCAATCAGTCAATAAACAGGGGGGTTGAAGGAAGTCAGTGTTTGGTGAGGTAGGGCCACTGCCCTAGCTCCCCTTAATCAATCAGGATGTCGGCTCTTTAGTCTTTTACTTAGTTTTAGTGGCAAGGGTGCATGCAATAAAGGGTTTGGATGGGTTTCCAATTGGCCTTTGTAGTTTCATTCCAATTTCAAAAAGAGATTTTTGATTAGCGACCAACTTTAATAATTATCTATACTTAACTGGGTCTGCACCCCCATTACACTGTTTTGATTGTCACCTTGGTAAATTAAAACAACAATGCATTTGCTATGATTTAACACTTTTGCGCATGGTACATTCAATTAAGTATTGTTTATAACTTTTGGTCGAAGTTGATAATTGTATCCTGCTGACTGCTCAAGAAAATTTAATTGTTTGTTAAATTATTCATGTTGCAACTACTACTACATAACAACAGGTATTTACCGTGTATGTTTGTTTCAATGAGTTCCCGATATTTCGGCACTGTTGAGTTACTGAGCTGATATATCGGGAACTCATTGTAACAAACATGGTAAATACCCTGTTGTTAATAGTAGTTATTATGTGAGTGACCATGTTAGCTTGAAATCGTATATTATTAATGTTGTTATGATTTATGCATGTGGAGGTAGCCGAGTAATTAGCAATTCAGTATTGTGCAGTGAAATGAAAACAAGTGGAAGACTTTCTCATTATTCTTGATGTTTATAGATACAATTGAGTGATTTTACAGTTTCTATTGTATTCCTAGACAGTTATTATACCTGTAATTTTATAAGATGGATGCTTTCATTGGTGCAAACAAAGAAATTAAATAACACAGCCAGAACAACAACATAAAAACAACATAAATACATACCTATAGGTATGAATAATAAATAAAATAAAAATCATTTATTTTCGCAAGTAGGCCCTCAAGGGCTCTTTTACATGTCTGATTCTATATCTAATGACCTTCTGGTGAGAAGAAGCACCAGAAGAAACTCACCAGTTTTTCTTTTGAAATATATGAAGTATTACAACAATATGACCTTAACACATTAGATTTCTTTAATGCATTACATCTAATTTAAAACTACATTTTTAGAGTTGTAAAAGGTCTCTAGGCATCAAAACAAGACAGTAAAATAATAGAAACTAAATAGATAGTAAAATTAATGGAGCTGTAAAGATCTCCATTGTCAAAATATTATGTTTTGGAGATGTAAAGGATCTCCAAACGTCAAAATACGAAATGTTTATTAAATATCTTACAGAAATGTAAAAATTCTGCGATTCACATAGAGATGTAAATGGTCTGTTAGTGTCAAAATAATTGGCAAGTACAAAAACAGAAAAAGGTAACAAAATATCTACACTCTTACGGCCCTGACATAATTGTTAGGTTAGAAAATTTCGTCACTTCATCTTAATCCACATAGATATTTATCATGTTGACTGTACACTATACATATAGCCCCATAGAGGAAATCAGCAAATTGTGTTTATTTAACCGATTCGTTGCGGATGGCACGACAGGCCTGTCATGAAGGTTGGTGTGTGGTGTCTTTCCGCACTGAAAGGGTTAAATAAGTGCAGTTACCAGTACATTACAAAGTACTACATTGTTGTTTATATCTGAAGAATGAACAAATTATAATACCTAGTTGGACTTAGTTATAGGAAGGGGATCCTCAAAAATGTCATCACAGAAATGTCAATCTTCTCGGTTAGCAAATAAGTTCTATAATTCTAAACTTGAATTTATAGGATTCAATCCTCCCTTAAAAGAGGCCTTAAAAATGTTTAAGTATTTAACACTTACAAAAGTATTGATTGTATCAAGTATCAACCAACTGATGTATGGGCATTTGTATAATTCCTTGTAGGTACCTACCTGATTAAGAAATTGTGAAATGTATACAAAAAAATACATAACAAACAATACAAATCTCTGCTTTTCGTTAATCTTGTTACACTTGTGCTGTTTGTTACATATTTTATTGGCCTCACAAACCCACCTAGCGTAGAGCTGCCATCCGTCCGGGTTTCCCCGGATTTGTCCTACTTTGGAGAGCGTCCGGGAATGTTTCATTTGTAGCCCAGGTTTGCTACTCCGGCTCACAAGAGCTAATGGTATATTGGCCATTAGCATTTGCTCTTGTTTTAAAAAGGAATTCTGCAATTTCTACTTATTAAGCTGCTTAACCTAGGGAACTGTGCAAGTTTCATTTAAATCGGTTCAGTAGTTTTTGAGATAGAGAGTTAAATATGTATAAGTCTAGGAAAACATGTTGTAGGATTAACAACGTAAATGATTAAGTAGGTATTTCAATTGAAATTAAATTTAAAAAATGAAATGGACTTCAAAAACGAATATATATAAGTAACATTTTTATTTCTCCCTTTTACTTATATGTATTATTTATTAGTTTTATACAAGCATTTTAATTTTTCAAATTACTTTTCTATTTTCTCAAAAAGTTCATAATGATAGAAGGTTAGAAGATGTGCCATTTTGTATACTCGCGTCACTTTCTTTGTCTAGCTTAAAGAAAGAGATACATGGAGTGTTGGAGCGAGACAGAGTCATTAGTTTTTAGATGTGTGGTGTTTGCTGGCGTTATTTGCATAACAGTGTGAAATGCGTTGAAAATCGACTGTCGTGAAACTGTTGAGACATACCTAGATGTGTACAGTCGGCCACATATCGTGAAACTATTGAGACATGTATGTACGTACCAATGTGGCGTGGCGTTGAAGAAATCCTTGGGCAAGCCGGAGCAGCATTGGCTTCAATTTTCATTAAGACCACTAGAATTAAGAGCTGAACTGCCTAATATTAGGCAAGCCTATGGGAATCGAGTTCTATGGACGCCACGCCACTGGACGTACAGTCATCTCATCGGTATATGTGAAAAGATCCACATTGGGTTGGGTCGCATATGACTTTATGGGTTATACAGGGTGGCCTTTTTCGATCGGTCAGTATGGGGAAAGTCTGAAACTATAAGACATACGAAGATCTGTTCATAGGAACCATGTCATCGATTTTAGGGACAAGAAAAACTGCATAGGTACATAGCGTTCGCGGGCCGCAGGTTGCCGACCGCTGCTGTATAGGATGAGTTTCAAAATGTAGAACTGTCTATGGTGTGACAACAAAAAAAAATGCAAGAACGTCAGTTTTTTAAGAGACAGCTATTGGACTGTTATTTGATAATTTCTATTTAAAAATATGTAGTTTTATGCCAATTTTATGTTTTTTCTACTCAGAATTACAGGCTTTTACAATCCCAACAGGGCAAAAATTGTCCTAACATTTTTCCCTATTGTGTTACCATTTTATCATATACTTTGTAACACAATAGTACATTACACAACTACGGTGGTAATACAAAGCTTTCTTTATTACCCCCCGTGTTGTGTACATCATTTTATGTCTACACTTGGCCAGAAAGGGGCCTTTTCTGTACGCGCAGCGTGCGGAAAAATGAAAAAACCACTTTATGGCCAGGTGTGGCATAAAGGAAATTTAATAGTTAATTCGACTACTCACGCCGATTCGTGTTGTGTTTGTCGATGTTTGGTGTTTGCAGACACGCAAGGATTAGGGAATGCAACCCAAGCAACCGACTTTATTTAGAGTTGGGTAAAACTCGGGTATTTTGACTCAGAACCCGGGTTAAGAAAAACCTAGTAATTAATAAAAATTATGCATGTATCGTTTTATTTTAAAGATATTAGATAAAGTTTAACGTCGGCCGCCTTAAAGCACACGCGAACAACATCACCTACCTGCTTATCTTACTTAACACGGCCGACAATTCCAGCAAGTTCATTGTAGGTAATGCAACCCGGGTAACTGACTTTATACCCGGGTTTCATATTTGAGATTTGAGCGGGTATTGCATTCCCTAGCAAGGATTCGATGAGATTCCTGAGTTATAATATTGGTACAAACAGCAACACACTTAACTGCCCATTAAAGACAGAGCAGAGAGAAAATGATAACGATTGAAAGAGATATATATATTTGTATTATGTGTAATGTGCCTTTGAGCTTTGTCATTGTAGTTGTTTGGGCAAAGATTTTTTTTCCATACTGTAAATAAAGGTTTTATTTCAACAAGACAGGTGAATTTGTCAAAATTATGATTTAGCTTTCAGACGAACGTTGGGATGAAATAAACTAATATATATATAATTTTTGATATGATGCACCAATATAATGTAATTTATATTTATTATTCATTCATTATTTTCCACGAATTCAATAATATGGCATTAATGTCAATAATGACGTTGGATCAGCCATAAAAGAAAAATTATTGTTTCAAAACTCTTTTGAATAATAGCCAATTTATACTCATAAACACACGCACACATGCATAACCCGACGCCTTCAAGTGTGATTCTCTTTCTTGCAGTATTTCCCATTTTTGAAGTGTATAGTTAACTGTGTTGCTGTTTGTACATTTACTTTATTTACCCGAAGCGGATCTGTAAGTTGCCGATTCGGATCTGTTTTCTTCCACTCAATGTCAAGTAGGAAATCTAGCTCGAGGTCGAGATGTCGCGCCGTGCCGCGATGTTTATCTTCATAATTATACTCTCGACTGCCCAGTTCGACTAACTTGGTTAACCGTTTTATATTATGCCTAAATATGTGATGTTCCCATATAAAAGGTCCCATTTTGTCGCTTGTAGTTGGGACTTGAAAACCGACTTCAGTGATTGAATCTAAGACGTTGTTAAATTCACAAGATACTATAAAAAAATAATAATTTGATAATGTGTCTGTAAGGGGTCATCCATAATATACGTCACACTAATTTTGTGACTTTTTAACCCCTTCCCCGTTGTTGTCACAGTTGGTCACGTTTGTGAGATCCCCCCTCCCTAGTTTGACGTCACATATTTTGCAATTTTAAAGAAAGAAAGAAAGAAATCAAAGGACGATGGGCAGTAACGTCCCCACCCACCAACAGAGATGAGACATGTGGCAATTAATAGACCTTGGCAACACGATGGATTTTTACTATGGCGACGATCACGCCAAGAATGGGGTTTTCTTGGAAAATCGTATTTTGTTTTCTTGGTAGTTGTAGACATCGGTAGTGCTCTACAAAATGAGGGAAGCACTGAGACCGCGAGGAATGCAGTGCGGTGTTCCACAGGGGACTGTTTTTGTACCCTTCCTATACAAAACAAAATACGATTTTCCAAGAAAACCCCATTCTCGGGGTGATCGTCGCCATACTAAAAAATCATCGTGTTGCCAAGATCTATTAACCGACACATGTCTCATTTCTGTTGGTCTTGGGGACACTGCCCATACAAATTTGCCCATGGTCCTTTGGTATTTTAACACTTACATGTATTCGGGTGTATTTTCGCTGGCGTAATGTCTCTGGCCACCAATATTTAAAAGATTCCTCCTCACTGGACTGGCATTCGTAGCATTCGTGTGGATCCCATCATAAAAACTGTTTAGCAGCCAAGGGCCACATAGTAGCTAAGGAAATTGACGCGGGCCGTACTTTGTTAATAATATGCTATTTTATACAATTCGGAATATAGCGACCGCAATACTGACCGGAATATAGGGCCGCAAGTGAGCGGTTCTAAGGGCCGCAGGTTGCCGACCGTTGCTTAAATCAATAAGAAAAACAAATCATTTAAACGACGGAGTTCTGAGGTGAGTAAGGAGCATAAAAAACCTGACTAGGGAACCTCCTCCTTTTTATGAAGTCTGTTAAACGCACAACATTCAGAAGTTACAGGGTATGCATAAAGCACCGACATTTTGTCATGGAACGATACATATATGAAAAAAAAATACATACAACACATTGTTTGAGTAAACGCCCCAGAAAGTTTATTTTAAAATGCCTGAATCAATACGTAACATACAAAACAAAGCCTGCCCAGACCACGCTCGAAACACTATTAGCAGTGCATGCAACAATGAGGACATACAGACATAACTACCCACATGTAGGTACTATAGAAAGCACGCATAATGACTGATGTATTGGCATGGTAGCTAGGACAGTATGCGGACTTCGGACAAACGTCCAAAAGGTAATTTTCTGTATAATTGTTCATAGAAACCCGAAGATGACCCGAATTCATTGTCCGTGAATGTATAATAAATAGGCAATTATGTACTACTAAGTCATCTACTTTGTTCACATACAGTTTAAACACCTAACTTAGATATTATCAGTATTGAAAAATCGACCACGAAAGCCGATCAAAGGTATCATAAATTATTATGATAGATAGATAGATAAAACTTTTATTTGTTCAACTATAACCATACTATTTCTATTGTTGAGTTTTTAAGTTATAGGTACATATTAACATAGCCATAAGATTGTAACTAACCAACGATGGAATTCAAGTGTTCCGAAATAAATAATAATAATTATTATAACGAGTTATTCGACGAGGGTCTGAACAAGAGTCGACCGTCCTTGGGATGTTAACCCTCTTTCCTTTTAAATTTGCAAAAGGAAGGAACGGAAAAGGAAGTTTCCATGGTATCAATATTTACTGAGGGTAAAAAATTACACGACCATTCCCAGCTTTATATTTTAAAATCGGCTAACCGGCATTATAATCTCAACTGACACCAAATAAAGGTGGCGTTTTAAGTCTAGTCAAGGTACTGTTTACTCTTAATAACGTTTTATTGGCTGGATGCACCTGCCATAACGGAATAGCATATTTCATAATTCATTTATTGCTTTTTCATGTTGTACAAAGGTCTTAAATAAAAATAATGTCCAAAACATGAAGCCTGGTAGGGCACAGCAAGACACTTAAAAACTAACACGCTAAAAACGCTACAACAATTTCGGTAATTATTAAATGTAGTAGAATAAAATTAAATAAATTAAGATTGAAATATCACAATTAAAACAATAAAATAACAATTAATGCCTAATGTAATAACAATTAATTTGAAGAAGCATAACAAAAATTATTGGTATATAAATTGAAAAACGATAAAAATGACTAGCTAGATTTATGCTAGTTATGTCTGCGTTTATTACATTACAATAAATTATTACTACAAGTGTATATATTTTTATATTGAGATGTCAGAAAAGAATTCATTTATGGAATAATAACATTTTTCTAATAGGAATATATTTAGCTTCGTTTTGAACTTGTACAGATCTAACTCATTTTTAATTGTGTCCGGTAATTTGTTGTAAATTTTTACACACATCGCAAATGGACCAGAATGCACCATTTGTAGTTTCGAATGTGGCCTGCATAATTTGTTGCGAGGTCGTAAGTTTTGCGGTCTTGAGTATTGCGGAAATAGAGTAAGATGTTTTTTTACAAAGACACATACTTCCAAGATGTACAATGATGGTAGAGTTAAAATACTTAGTTCTGGGAAATGTTTCCTACAGCTTTCCATAGGGCCGATATTTACTAGGATCCTAAGGCATCGCTTTTGCAGTCTAAATAATTGTTCACATTCGGAGCTATTGCCCCATAACACAATGCCGTACTTTAGCCAAGAATGCGCGTAGGCAAAATAGGCACATTTAGCTGTTTTTAGATCAGTGGAGACTTTAAGTTTATACAGTGCGTAAGTAAATCTATTAAGTTTCATCATTATTTTATTTATATGCTCTCTCCAGTTAATTGTGGCGTCGATTGTAATTCCAAGCAGAGGGAAACTATTTACTGGCTCTAGTTCGGTGCCATGAATCGAATATTCCATGTCTATCTCACGCCGTTGGTGTGGCCTAAATTGGATCAGTTTAGTTTTTGAGAAATTTACTTCTAAATTATGATCTGAGAGCCAGGACGTTATGTTTCCTAGGATTTTATTTAGCTGTCATTTTAGATTAAGGGCATTTTCGCATTTTAAAACAATCGATATATCGTCTGCGAAGAGGATAGAGGGGCTGTCTATTATTTTTGGTATGTCGTTGATATATATTAAAAATAACAGACAACCGATAACACTGCCTTGGGGGATGGATTGGGTTATTTTAGCTTCTCGTGATCTTACAACATCTATATTGCCCGTAGCTGGATTGTGGTATTCTACCTCAACGTATTGCACGCGATTTTCAAGGTAGGAGGAAAACCATTCGTATGTTATACCCCTTACACCTATACCGTAAAGTTTCACTAGAAGAACATCGTGCAGGACTCTATCATAAGCTTTGCTCATGTCTAGTAAAACACCGATAGCGTGTTTTTTGTCGCCAATGATATTTAGAACATCGTGTATATATCTAAAAACTGCCAGAGAAGTGGATTTGTTTTTTCTAAAACCATTTTGTCGATCGCTAAGTATATTAAATTTTTCGCAGAATGAGTAGAGCCTAGTTGACATGGCAGTTTCGAATATTTTTGAAAAGGTGGTTAATAACGCTATTGGACGATAATTGTTACAGTCGGTTTTACAGCCTTTTTTAAAAACTGGTTTAATAAGCGCGGTTTTTAGTTGATCTGGAAATATGCCTTCAGTAAAAGATTGATTTATGAGCGAGGTAAGTGGTGCAGTTAGTTCCTGAGCACATTGTTTGATAAGTATTGGGGGCATTTCGTCTATACCGAAACTGCGCTTGTTTTTCAGATTTCGAATGATTTTATAGACTTCCATATCAGTGACAGGTGACAGGTACATAGAGTTTTCGGATGGCGTTATGACGGGCCGACCGGGTGGTCGTGACTGTACTTTATCGTCACAACCTCCTATAGATGTAAAGAATCTATTTAATTCATTTGTGATTTTTGTTGGATTCTCTGTGATGGTATTTTGGATTTTTAGTTTCATGTTGTTTTTGCCTTTCGCTCGCATTTTATTCGTCTGTTCTTTAATTAAGTTCCACATCGATCTTGTGATATTGTAAGATTTTTTTATACGCCGTATATTTTGCAGTCGTTTCGAGGTTATGACAGTTCTCTTTAATAGTTTTTCGTATTTTTTGTAATTATCGTGTAGAGTAGGGTTTTTTGTATGTGTAAGTAATATTTTCAGAAGTCTTTTATGTTTGCAGGATAATTTGATTCCCTTTGTAAGCCATGTGTTTTTTTGTTTATTAGAATATTTTATTTTGACTTTAGGTACACATAAATCTAACGTGTTCCTAAGCGCATTTTGGAAAACTTTAAAATTGTAGTTAACATTTTTTTGTTCATCAAATAGGTTATCGAATTGTATTTTTCCTAATTCTAACTTAAAGTTATTTATACAGGGTGATTGGAAATTCGACCTATCCCTTGAAAGGGGTTATTCTAGAGCTTATTTGCAATGATTTAAGTCCAATCAACCGGGGGTCAAAACTCAATGGTTATCAAGTTATTTGACTTTTAACTTATTTTTTTTAAAACCCGCCTTTCGATCTAAAACTGCTTATTGTGAAAAAACTACTTAAATTAGTAATGAAAAAGAGCCATCATCTAATAGCCAATAAATGGTTGATTACGAAAAATTAAAAAAACATGCCAAAACCTTTGAAAATGTTACCAATAAAAGAATTTAAAGTCAAAAGTTTTTGGATTTTGTTCAAAATTTTGTAATTCTTTGAGGCATTACTTAAAAAAAAATTTCGACACTTCGCGTAAAAATTACTAAAATTAGTTCCTCAGTTCATAAGCTTTCTAAAAAGGTAAAATTGTTGACATTTTTTGCATAACTTTTTAAAATAACATTAATAATAAGAGAGGTGGTAGAGAATTTCGCCTAGCGTACCGGACCCTTAATCAGTTTGTTTGTGTCACTTTAGTTTCTCCGTGGGCTTTGTTTGTCTTCGGTTTCTTATTTTATCTCATCTTCCTAGGTTAGAAGTCACTGAAAGTAACCTTCCGTGATATTTCGGTTAGTAATTTATCTGTAAGTTTCCGGTTGCCTTAAGTTTGCACCTGGTTTCCTTGGTGTAACTTACAAATTAGGTGCAAACTTAACGCAACCGGGAACTGATTGATAAATTACTTATTGAAATATCACCGAAGGCAACTTTTAGTGATTCCAATCCTAAGAAGATGAAATAAAATAAAAAACCGAAGACAAACAAAACCCACGGATAAACTAAAGTGACACAAACAAACTGATTAAGGGTCCGGTACGCTAGGTGATATTCCCTACCCCCTCTCTTATTATTAATGTTATTTTAAAAAGTTATGCAAAAAATGTCAACAATTCTACCTTTTTAAAAAGCTTATGAACTGAGGAACTAATTTTAGTAATTTTTACGCGAAGTGTCGTAATTTTTTTTTAAGTAATGCCTCAAAGAATTACAAAATTTTGAACAAAATCAAAAAACTTTTGACTTTAAATTCTTTTACTGGTAACATTTTCAAAGGTTTTGGCATGTTTTTTGAATTTTTCGTAATCAACCATTTATTGGCTGTTAGATGATGGCTCTTTTTTATTACTAATTTAAGTAGTTTTTTCACAATAAGCAGTTTTAGATCGAAAGGCGGGTTTTAAAAAAAATAAGTTAAAAGTCAAATAACTTGATAACCATTGAGTTTTGACCCCCGGTTGATTGGACTTAAATCATTGCAAATAAGCTCTAGAATAACCCCTTTCAAGGAATAGGTCGAATTTCCAATCACCCTGTATTTTGGTCAGTAAACTTCCTTTTTTGAGCTGTCCATTTGTATTGTGGGGTAGAGATTTTATTCGGTATACTAACGAGCAGTCCCTTGTGATCGGAGAGACCGTACTCGTTTACAAGGACATTAAGATTTTTACTCTCAAAATTTGCAAATATAAGGTCCAGGCAAGTTGCACTTGTTTGCTTACCTTTATAGCTTACCTTTTAAGAGTGTAGGCGCCCCTTCGCGATGCACAGGTGACAGGTATGTAGCAGTGGCGTGGCGTAAAAGATATCCTTGGGCAAGCCGGTGCAAATTTAGCGTACATTTTCCTTAAGAGCTATAAAATATGGTGGTCAAATGCCTGATGTAATGCAAGCCGGTAGGAATCGGGTTCTTTGGACGCCACGCCACTGGTATGTAAGGGGCCTCAGACACTCCTAGCAAATATAATATATCAAACGTGTATGAATGCTGGACACTTGATACCTGCTTAATTAAAACGGCTGTCTCCGTTTGGGTTCCCTACGTCCACGTTCCCATTTTGTCAATTTTCTAGCCCACATCGAAATCAGTACAAACAAAAGTGAATCTAATACGATTTTACTGAACCGACATAGGCTACGAACGGCAGTTTTTTAGGGCTTTTGTACGTAGTAAGTACTATTCTTCTTCTGTGACGGCGTTTTATGTCATGTCAAGGTACAGTTTCGTCTATACCGTTTTATTGGCTCGATGCACCTGCCATAACGGATTAGCTTACCTTTTCAGAGTGTAGGCGCCCCTTCACGGAGGTACAGACAGATGACATGTATGTAGGTGGCTCTTAGGCTCCGAGTATTATACGGGGTGTCCCTAAAACCGACGTACATACGAAAAGGGCTGATAGACTAGCTCTAGCTAATATCATAAGACACCAGATTAAGTTTTGACCTCAGTAAAAATCTCTTAGTTTTCGAGATTAAATTGGGTGTTTAAAATCGGTCCAATGTCCCAAACATAAACATTCCTTGCGAGCATAGCCGTTTTGAATTTGTTTAAAGAGGATCCTTCCTTACGCAGCGCATTGACAAAGTATAAAGAGTAATTACGAACTATAGTAGGTATTCCAACTTCGGCCGTTTAGGAGCGCGCGACACGTATTCACACAGACGCGCGATAGCACGCCTGTGCGAGTGCGATCTATACTGAAGCATTCTTGCGCATTTTTAGGGTTCCGTATTATTTCTTTGCTTGTAGTGCGTTCGTACACTGCGCGCACACATTCAAGCGCGCGATGTACCTTTTGTAGGAAAAAAAATTACTGTATTATACTGTGATCCGGTGGTCGCAAACAAACGTCAGCTTTGTTAGAGAGAGATATGTACTTAGGGTTGCCAGATGGTCGGGATTTGGCGGGATTCTCCCGACAACGACTTCATTTTAAAACTTAGTCCGATCCACTCAAGGTTGGTCCGGCCAGCGTCGAGCGCGCGGGGCATCTCTCGACCAAAGTCTCAAAATCCCAACATATTGTTTTTTTCTCCCGATAATAGGGTCATTCAATCTGGCAACCCTATATGTACTTCTGTCTGTAAGTAGTAGGTACTATTACTTATTTTGTGGCTGCGTGCTAAATGATTCAGCATGCCACAATTTTACGATATCTGATACAATAATAGATAAGGAGTGTCGTGCAGTTGCAATAAATTGATTTTGGCGGAGTTTGGCGGATATAATCGTCACCGATGACGTCACGCGTGCGAACTGTTGACGCAGCTGGTTACTTTGACTCTAAATTAACCGGAAATCCTTTAGTTTCCTGTTCTTGGATACATATGGATAATTTCACTCTTACCGCTAATACTTCCGATAACCTAACAGTCACTTTTCGACTCTGTCAGTGAATTAAGGTTTTAAAGTGACCATTTTGTCCGGGAAATTTTAGTATGGGAGAACCGTGTATTCCCGGTACTGACTGCCATACTAAAACTTACAAAAACCCCGAAATAGCCCAATATTTTGAATTAATGTATGCTTTTTATTAGGGATGTAACGATACATAGTTTTGCCGATACGATACCGATACCGATATATTGTAGTAAATATCGGCGATACCGAGACCGATATCTTAGCTAAATAATGAAGTATAAACTTCAAATATTTGTATGTCCTTATTATACAATCGAAGACACTGCTAACTGACCACTTGTCACCCTTATTACAATGTATTAAGGTCTACTGATGGTCACTTAACTGTGTCTTCGTTTGTACATAAAACTTGGCTATATTTAACAGAGAGTCAACCTTGAAAGTGTAAAGTAAAAATATTAGAAAAATATAGATTGTCAACTCAAAATTCAATTTTTTTTTTAATAAAGAACCAAAGATTTAATTAACATAGTATTACATTATGATAACATATATCATTGCACAATGTAATAGACCAATACATAAAATAAGTCAGTAATTGAAATTACTTTTTGCAGATTTTTTTTCATACAGCAAATTCTTTTCGCGTTCTTCAAATATCGGTTGTATATTATCGGCGATACCGATATATCGGTATCGTTACATCCCTACTTTTTATGTAGGGCTCAATAATGTATTTAAGTAACGACTTCGTATTATTTGATTGTTCGATTAAACATGAAATAATAAACCAAAGAACGAAGAGGACGGACAAAATAAAATACCGGGTATTTTAGCATGGAGTAAATACTGGTGTCCGACCCCTGATATCAACCAACACTATACATGGTGCTATCTTCCACGAGGCAAAATAGATCTATTTTCCGACTTCCATTAAAAATACCACTCAAGTTAAAGCCGATACAAAGCTATATTTATCTCGAATCCATTAAGCTGTAACTCCGATAGGTATCTGTTAATAATAGAAAGGTTACAACTGCAATGCAAAATTACAGTGAGCTAGCAAAGCATGAGTGAGAGTGCACTCACACAGACGCGCGATCGTGCGTCTGTGTAAATACGTGTCGCGCTCCTAAACGGCTGAAGTGGTACTACTTGTTTGTCTTTATACTTTGGTATAAGGGTACATTTCCACTAACGCGAGACCTTGAGCTGACCAATTACACTGTTTTCAGTGACGCGGAGTGGAAATGTCGAGCACTTTGACTGGTAAACTGGTCAACGTATGGCAGGAGTGGCTCACTCCGCTGCCGGTACCAAATTTTGTCCCCTACGAAGGAGTTTAGTCGGCGACCAGAAAGAGCACGCGTTATGTGATACACCAGTGGTTCTGAACCCGGGGGTAATTAATTACCCCTCCAGGGGTAAAACGAAGTTTTCTCAGGGGTAATACGCATGAATGTTAAGCCGTTTTACTTTGAGCAGTTTCTTATAAGCTTATAATACCAATTTTTGTGGAGGGGTAATAATCAGAGATCGGAATAGGTAGAGTATATTTACCTAAACTTCGAAGAACATAGTCGAAAAGTGGAGACTCCCTTACAACTAATTTTTTTTGCGGGACTTAAGTCCCGGAATCTTACAAAAAAATTATATTATTGATATTCTTTCGCACATTTCTCGAACATTCTCAATATAGCTGTCTCTTTCACTCCTTCGAGAAATTTCGCCATATACTGAAGTGTAGTTCAAAGGCCCATAAGGGGTCCTGAAAACGCCTGAAAACGGGTTTTCAGGTTATTGCGCCATTTGTTAGAGGGTGTCCTGAAACGGACTGAAAACATGTTTCAAGCGCTTGAAAACAACAGCAACTTGGGTGAATTTTCAATCTTCTACTATGTCAAAGAGCCATGGTATAGGTCAAAACTTCAAACGTGATTTTCCGTGCCTTAGAAGCATTTTCAGCAGGCTGAAAGGTGATTTCAGGCCGTTTCAGAGGTGGCTCTTTCACATAGTCGCCCGCAGCTCGCCCGCAAATCCCTAGTGTGATAAGGCTCTTACTTATTCTGTGCGAGGAAAAAGTTCACCAATACCGGGCCGCCCTGAGCGAGGCCAGTCACGTTGATTGCTGGATATCTCCGCTACCTCAGGTGGAAACGCAGCCTTAGCAGGCTTTATTAAAAAGAGAAACGTTGACAGAAGCGACAGGATTAATGCCGCGGGGCTCCCGGCGCCGCGATAACGAACCCCGTAACGAGCGGCGTTTATACAATATGTACGCTGCGTATACTCCGCAGAGACGAACAGTTAGCGTCAGATAGTCTGTAACATTGAAAGCGCCCGATATATCATCAATCCATCACTAGCGTAGGGAGGTGCGGTGGCAAACGTAGAACAGAGAAGGAAATGGAGTCGCCTGGGTGGGAATGATTGATTTCTCTGAAACATACACTTTTTATTTAAAATAGTGCCAACGTTTTTAGAATGATGATATTCGATTGTTTTTCATATTATTACTCAATTTAATTAGGTCAAAAGCAGATCAATAAGTCAAAATTTCAGCCTATTTAAATCGGTGTCCATGTTGTAAAATTGTTAATTGTAATAGAAATGGAATTGCATGTGTAACATGTTGCATTTTCTGTAATTGTTTTTGGACTATTATTATAGAATGTAACGCAATTTACCAGGAATGAGTTTGATGTTTTGGCCAGTCTGTTAAATGATTATTTAAGCTTTCCAGTGTTTCTGGTAACTTTTGGCTTATCAATATTCGTTGGGAAACTGTGTAGACTCTTTCTAACAAACAAGGGAACTCTTTACCGGGATATAAAAAACTCTACGCGTGATTTAGTTGCAAACATACAAAGATTTTCAGTGACATTTTATTAATTATTGTATTGAGATTATTATAATTATTTGATGTGTACTTACTGGTACTAAATTGTTTACTTATATTTCATTTTGTAGGTATACGTATACCACTGTATATGCCTTCCAATTATTATAGTATATCTCTTTAAGTAACGATCACTCTACGAATAGTAATCTGCCGTGCTAGTGATATATGCAGTAATTACAGTCTAGAGGTATAGGAAATGTGAACCGTATTCGATTGGAGTAAAGATGACATTTCATACACTTCTAGACTGTAATTACTGCATATATCGCTAGCACGGCAGTAATATAAACTGTACTGTAGGTTATATGAAATTTGTAATGTTGAGAAGGAATAATCTAAACTATCTTTAAATTCCAAATGTGACAGTGTTAAGAACAATCAAAAGAAAGTGTAACGCAGCTTTTAAATAAAAATCAGAAAAAATGATTTATTTATGGACGACCCCTTACGAGCCATATTCTTGAATGGAACTGAAGTGGAATTAATAAACAACGTTCTCGCGAGATCTATTATTAGCGTACCAACAATTAACCAACACGCGTTAACTGGAAGAAAGCATCCAAGTTATTGACCCTGCCTGCCTTAGGGTTGCCATGCGTCACGATGTGTCTCGACAAATCGGGATTTCAGGACTTAGCCCAGGATTACACTCGGACTTTGTAAATGTCAGTATTTTTCAAAATACTCCAATCTTTAGGGTTCCTTGCCAAAATGGTAAAAAAAGAACCCTTATTTATTTTCGATTGTATTTTTTTCGGGCTTTTTGGAACTTTGTTGTTTCGCGTAGATTAAACGTACACGTCACCTAAATTTGTTGTTGTTAAATTATTTTACGCTAAACTTTAAATCTGCTTTCAAAAATTAACTCAACTTGACCTAGTTTAGTTTTTGACTTAAAAAAAACACGGACATGATTTGATCAGTGGGTAGAAATCACGTTGCGTTACTCTTTTCCATAAAAGCTTCGTACTATCTGATTGTTTTGACACTTTATATTTAAGTTACTGATTTGATGTGTCAGGGAACCCTGCGAGTAGAGTCAGGACTTTCCTTTTTAGAGTTCCATAGTCAACTAGGAACCCTGCTAGTTTCGCCATGACTGTCTGTTAGATTATGACAACCCTAGCCCTAATCGTGCTAAATAGACGGAAACTGTATACCAACCCCAATAACACATACGCCTTTCTAGAAATCTATTCCAGTAATTACCTCGATTCGGAGTATTCCTCGTTACTCTGTTTACCGGCGTGTTTATCTCGTTTTGTTTACATTAAACGCGTGTTTAGCGAGTAAACACGCGATGATAATTAAGTTTTGATGGCGGAAAGACGTTATGTCCACTGAGATACTTAGGAGATACAGTATGATAATTAGAGAAAAATATATCTAACCTCGAACATTAAATCACTAGGACACTAGAAAATGCACGAGGGCATTTCTCCAGAAATATGTCTGCGGTCACCTCATTCATCTGGCCCTTTTTCATACTAAATGTATGGAGACAGATGAATGAGTCGCAGACATTTTTCTGGAGAAATGCCCACGAGTTACTATAAAAACAAATAGTAAAATAGTATACGTGCCAATATGTGAAGGGTTCCCGCAATCCTTCGTGAAACCCATGATAACAACTAGAATTTGAATTTGCACTACTTACCTACTATAAAAAAAACATCTATAATGAATATCTGTTACTATAACACTGGTCAACAGTGATTTAGTTATATTTTTACCCGACTGCGGCGAAGCCCAAAGGAGGGTTATGTGTTTGACCTGTATGTATGTATGTCCGTTCCTATGTCCGCTCGTAACTACTTAACGGCACAACCGATTTTGATAAATGATACATCATTAGATTCGTCTTGATAGCGCGAGTGTCACTGGGTATGAAGTTCGTTAAAATAAACAAAATAGCGTATTTTATGCACTTTTAAAGTACACCGCGGTCGGGTTTTTTTTTAATAAAAATATTTAGTTTTTTATAAGTATGCTTTTAAAATAATTTGGTACAGGTATAACGTACATGTATACAATTTTAATTTTAAGTTCGGCTCTATTCTTAGAAAAATAAACATTTATTGCTAAAGTATGTAGGAAGGATACGTTTGGACTCAAATTAATTATCTATAAAAAAATGATATAATAAGTCCATGATTGGCTTCTGATTTGGTCTATTCTCGATTATGTAGAGTCGGCTACTTCACTTAAGTATCCAAGCGCAAGTACAGTCGAGGTCATAAATATGTTTACACTTTACGACCTTATTCCAAGAATATAGGGTCGAAAAGTGTAAACATATTTATGACCTCGACTGTACATACGTTTATATATGCGCGCCTGGATACTTAAGTGAGGCACCGACTGTACATATTCACACGAAAAAGTTAAAATAATTAGAGCAAGAAAAAAACATTGTATTTGGTGTAATAATTGAGGGGGGGGGGGGGGGGGGGGGTAGGGTACTGACGATATTTTTAGAGAAACGTGAGCGATACAGAGCGAGCGAGAGTTATACAGTTTCGTAGAATCCAGACAAAGTCACTTCAGGTTCTCATTCCCTTCACAAATTCTGTAGAAAACCGGTAATGACGTAGTACTGGGAAAAAATTGCTACATACTGTTCATAAGGCTTCGTTGTTTTTAAACTTCGTAAATGGGTGTATTTTTAACTTCTACCTCCTCTGTACTCTTTTTGAAGAAGGAATAAATTTGTTGGATATTTTTCATGATTGAATTTTCCTTAAGTAGTCCGTTTTACCTTCCTTTCCCCCCTTTTCACTAGACCCACAGAATTATATTAGGCACTAGTAGTGATGGGTCGCTACCGGTAACTTACTAAAGGCGGGAATATTCCCAGTAACATTACCAGTAATATTACCCACGATCGGTAAGATTGGGTAATATTGAAAAAAATGTTAGAAAGTAGATGTTTTATTCGTGTTAAGTACTAACAGAGTTTACATTGCACCGATTTTTAATGATAAAAGTTACGAATCTTTTTTAAGTTAGTAAATTACCAATCTTACCAGTAACATTCTCAATGTTACTGGGTATTTTCCCAATGCTACCGGTAATATTACCAGGTAAGATACGAAACTACAGTGTTACTTGAGATTTATTGATCAATTACTTAGTTCAACGAGCAATATATGAATATCTGGAGGCACGGTAGTGCCCCGCCAAGTCGAGCAAAACAAAGGCACGGCCGTAACATCTTTTTTTCAAAGCCATTCAAGCCATTTTCAGCCTCCTGTAGTTTTGTGCTGGCTAAAACTACAAACCTTGAATTTACAGGGATATATAAGGTCCTAATTTATTAGTTGCAGATATTTTAACACATTATACTTTACATTAAAATAATTAACTTTAAATAGAAATTAAGAAATCTTTTCATATAACTTTTTTGATTTCATTTACCTAACAAAAAAATTAATTATAATTTCGTCTAAAAAAATTCACCATGTGCATTATCACATGTCACAATAACACTATCTGTCATGTCAACAATTATTTGTCGTAAATGTCGTAACGGTTCGGCGGGAAAACTGCAAATGTCATTAGGATGGGATTTATCGACGTGAAGTGGCCAGTTACAGCTACCAGAATTGTTCAATGAGTTTTCATTTAATTATCACATTAACAGGGTGTTATTACGTAGCAAACTTGTTTTTCCTTTTTCTCCAAAAAAACATCGTGAAAGCTGTAATGTTTCATGCTTTAATATACTCCAGAGACCGACTACTATCAGCTGTAAAAATATCTGCAACTAATAAATTAGGACCTTATATAGAGCATAATAAGACTTAAATATATTTTCAATAACATTTAATTTGAACGTGCAGTTTAACAACTATTGCACGTCAAAGTTCTTTAGTTTTGTCAGTGACTGACTGACTGATGATCACCATAATTCTAATGTACTTCTAGCAGACACACAAGCTCCAAATTTTTAGCTGTTAGGCTATCATGTCATGCAAGACCTAAAAATATTCGAATTTCATAATCATCAATATAAACTGCATAAGTAAGTTTGTAATCCTATACAAATACATGCGATTACAAAGTTACTTTTGTAGTTCAACTATGGGAATAGAATGGATTGGAATGTAATAAACATGTAAAAAGATGCAAGTCTCGCAACGCAGTTCCCCTACAGCAAAAAAGTTTTGAGATGTAAAGTTAAACCAAGTCAGTACCGGGGGAGTACCACAAAACCCGATTTCCACCGACTTGCCTATTATTAGATCTATAAAATGTGTTCCTCCACGGTTAAATAATAGGCAAGTCGGTGGAAATCGAGTTCTGTTGTACTCGCCCGGTACTGACTTGGTTTAACTTTACATCTCAAAACTTTTGTTGTTGTAGGAGAACTGCGTCGCGAGACTTGCATCTTTTTACATGTAATGTTTTTGATGGGATCTTATTTCTTTTTGTAATTGGTCTTCCTTTATTTATTACATACCAATCCATTCTTTTTAATTTGAACTGCAAAACTAACTTTGTAATCGCATGTATTTGTATAGGATACAAACTTATGTGTGCAGTTGTGACTGAAATTGTAACATTTTTAGGTTTTTAGGACTTGATAGGCTAAAAACTAACTATGTTTAAAATTTGGACCTTGTAGGTCTGCTAGAAGTACCTTAGAATTATGATGATCATCACAGTCAGTGAGTCAGTCAGTGACAAAACTAAGGAACTTTGACATGCAATAGTTCTTAAACTACACGTCGAAATTGAATGTTATTGTGAATATATTTAAGTTTTATAATGCCCTATATATCCCTGAAAATTCAAGGTTATAGCTTTAGCCAGCACAAAATTGGCTTAATATGGCCTGAATGGCTTCGAATAAAGTATGGTACGCACGTGCCTTTGTTTTGCTCGACTTGGCGGGGCACTACCGTACCCCCAGATATAATCATATTGCTCCTTGAACTAAGTAATTGATCACGAAACCTCAAGTAAAACTGTAGTTTCGTATCTTACCTGGTAATATTACCGGTAGCATTGGGAAAATACCCAGTAACATTGAGAATGTTACTGGTAAGATTGGTAATTTACTAACTTAAAAAAGATTCGTAACTTTTATCATTAAAAATCGGTGCAATGTAAACTCAGTTAGTACTTAACACGAATAAAACATCTGCTTTCTAACATTTTTTTCAATATTACCCAATCTTACCGATCGTGGGTAACTTACCGGTAAGTTACTAGTAATATTCCAGTTGGAAATTTACTGGTAACGGGAATGTTACCGCCGACCCATCACTAGGCACTAGATTCACAGCGGTTTATACTACTGAGTGGTTGTGATCAACTGCTAATGCTATCAGGCACTGATGTTGCTTGATGTTGTGTTAGGGATAAACGGCTGTGTTAGGTATAGCGGATTGTTCCCAAGAACCACTCAGCAGCTTACATTACCATTATCACAATGTTTAAAATAGTGAGAGGTAATACTAAAATTTAAACCCTAAAGTCTAACTTTGCGTCCTTATGCGTGTTCTCTACCGTTTGTAGGTATAATGGGCTGTGTGTGTGCTGTAATTCTGAAGAATTGATGCCTACGGCCACCCTCTAAAGTAAAATCCACAGACCTACGGACTAAATTGACAAATGATTGACAGGTAAAATGATACCAGGAACAGCAAAACAAAAATAGTGAAGGGTATATGTCAATAACAATACATCGACAAATTGTAAAGTACAAATAACAGAGTAGTTTAAATCAAAAATAAGTATATTCGTTTCAAATAAGAGGTACAAATTTTGGTTTGTTTGATTTTCGAGGTAGTGGATGGATAAAATGCTTTTTTACCCACGTGCACAGTTTGTAAACAGTGGTCAACCATTTCTGAAGATACCCGCTTTTCTTTGTTAAAAAGTTGGACCACATTGTTGGGAATTTGAAAATAAAGAACAATAATGTTATTAATTCATTTAATTGAATGTATGTATTTAATAAACTATCATAAATTTGAATGGTTTGACATTAAATTTTTATCTCTAATTAGGGGTCTACAGACCTTTTGATCTGTCGAAATCACTGGAAAAAGTTGGTATATAGATTAGCCGATCAAATTGCCAATTTGATTGTCCCGTCTGGGTGGACCTTAAACCTGCGATGTAACAATAATTTTAATATCGATGAGAACGACACTGGCCAAACTGTGGCAACATTTGTTCATACTTACTTGTCAATTTAGTCCGTAGGTCTGTGGATTTTACTTTAGGCCCCTTGTATAAAAAAATTATGGGTAAAATGTAATATGTAAACGGAGCGTAGGACAAACCATGGACACTTGGACATCTATGGGGGTGGCCTTTGTGGCGTAAAAGATATCCTAGGTCAAGCCGGTGCAGATTTGGCGTACATTTTCCTTAAGAGCTCTAGAATGGTGGTCATAGCCAGTAGGAATCGAGTTGTTTGGACGCCATGCCACTGTAAAATACTGAAGGGTAATTCCATGACAGAGAGTAACGTAAGTTACCAATTTCTCGCGTGTTTCTTCGAAGAGAGAGTTGCAAATTCAGGTGTCAGTATATCTAGAGATTAAAGCGAATCTTATCTAGGTTAGGTTAGTATTAATACTTAAACTTACGCCATAAATAAATAAACACGCGATGAGATGGTAACTTCCGTTACATTTTCATGGAATTGCCCTAAAGTATTGCTTCCGCTAATGTTCCACATAGGCCAAACTCGTTGGGTAAAACCAAATTGCAATATCGAAGCAATGAGCCGAATAGTGCCTATTAATAAAGTATAGTCTGACCGCCGGCTTAAGGGCAAAGAGTCATAAAAATGAGCTAATTGGTTATCTATTATAGAAAGAGCGTAAGTGATTTCTTTCCGTATACAAAAAGCTAACGTAATAGTTAGTAGTAAGGTACAATATCAAATGACAGCGCAAAAATTGCAAATGCAATAAAAAACATTGGAGGGTAGGGTTGCAACTACTTATCGGGAATTACTACGAGAATTATTCCAACTAGTATTCCGTTGAATCTGGTTTAGTGGTTACATGGTGGTTACGTGTATACGCCATTTACTTGTTTTGTTAAAAAAATATGTTTCGTCCGTAGCTAGATAAACAGGAACCCGACTGTACTCGTATTCGGACTCGTTTAAATAGCGAGAGTAAGCAAATTGTTAAAAATGTGTACAATGGAATTTTTAGAGAAATAGGAAAAAGAATAATTAAGAATAGCAGTTTTTTTTAAATACCATTAAAAAAAAACTGCTGAACTTATATGCCATATGTATTACAGTTTTGACAACCCTATGCAGGTGTGAAGATATCTTTTGTATTTGAAACATAAAAAGCATTTTAAACTTTAATAGAACAGTGTTTAGGTTTAAATTCACTTGTTCGTATTACGACTTGTCACCTTTCGAACTAAACATGCTATTGTAATCAAGTTTTATGGCTTTTCACTCTTACGGCGCCGGGTAGACTATACCTACTCGAATGTTTTTATTGCCAACGGAGGTAAACTGTGCCACTGCGTCAGATTTGTGGGAAAACCTAGAAACAACCATAAAATTTGGTACTGAGAATAGATTTCAACGTACGTTTCTGAAAACTGCAATGGTTTTAATGAAATTGCATCTTAGGAATAAAAGATATAACACATGGTAGGTAGCCTTATATGAATTTATTTTTAATTTGGAAGTATGTATTCATGGTGTCACTCTCAAAATGATGCACTGTGCTGTTGCGTTCCATTTTCTGTTTCATTCAGAGCTGTTACATGTCGGATGTCGGTCTAAAGGGCAGAATCGAAACGGAATAGTTCGTTCTAGTGCATTGAGCGGAATTCATTATTTTTAGTACTTAGTACATGTACAGTCAAGGAATTTAATTTCCTACCCGTTTTATTGAAATGTTGTTAAGCATTCACGATGCATTAAGGTCGAAATTTCTATTTCAGTAATAGTATTTAAATGTCAATACGTATTATTTGTCACTGCTAGTGATGGGTCGTTACCGGTAACTTACTAAAGGCGGGAATATTCCCAGTAACATTACCAGTAATATTACCCACGATCGGTAAGATTGGGTAATATTGAAATAAATGTTAGAAAGTAGATGTTTTATTCGTGTTAAATACTAACAGAGTTTACATTGCACCGATTTTTAATGATAAAAGTTACGAATCTTTTTTAAGTTAGTAAATTACCAATCTTACCAGTAACATTCTCAATGTTACTGGGTATTTTCCCAATGCTACCGGTAATATTACCAGGTAAGATACGAAACTACAGTGTTACTTGAGATTTATTGATCAATTACTTAGTTCAAGGAGCAATATATGAATATCTGGAGGCACGGTGGTGCCCCGCCAAGTCGAGAAAAACAAAGGGCCGTGCCTTTGTAGCACTATTTTCTCAAAGCCATTCAAGCCATTTTCAGCCTCCTGTAGTTTTGTACTGGCTAAAGCTAGAAACCTTGAATTTACAGGGATATATAGAGCATAATAAGACTTAAATATATTTTCAATAACATTTGATTTGAACGTGTAGTTTAAGAACTTGCATGTCAAAGCTCTTTAGTTTTGTCACTGACTGACTGACTGATGATCATCATAATTCTAAGGTACTTCTAGGAGACACACAAGTTCCAAATTTTTAGCGTTAGGCTATCATGTCATGCAAAACCTAAAAATATTGCAATTTCATAATCATCAATATAAACTGCATAAGTAAGTTTGTAATCCTATATAAATACAGGCGATAACAAATTTACTTTTGAGAAAAAGGTGGTACAGCCGTGCCTTTGTTTTGCTCAACTTGGCGGGGCACTACCGTGCCCCCAGATATTCATATATTGCTCCTTGAACTAAGTAATTGATCAATAAATCTCAAGTAACACTGTAGTTTCGTATCTTATCTGGTAATATTACCGGTAGCATTGGGAAAATACCCAGTAACATTGAGAATGTTACTGGTAAGTAGGGATGTAACGATACACAGTTTTGCCGATACGATACCGATACCGATATACATATAGTAGTTAATATCGGCGATACCGATACCGATACCGATATCTTTGCTAAATAATGAAGTATGAATTTCAGATATTTTTATGTCATTATAACTAATGGCAATGACTACTGGTTATATTTACCAGAGAGTCAACCTTGAAAGTGTAAAGTAAAAATAATAAATTGTCAACTCAAAATTCTTTTTTTTTATTAAGAACCAAAGATTTAATTAACATAGTAATTATCATTGCACAAGGTAATAGAATAGACCAATACATAAATTAAGTCAGAAATTGAAATTAGTTTTTGCAGATTTTTTTTCATACCGCAAATTCTTCAAATATCGGTTGTATAATATCGGCGATACCGATATATCGGCGATACCGATATATCGGTATCGGTATCGTTACATCCCTACTGGTAAGATTGGTAATTTACTAACTTAAAAAAGATTCGTAACTTTTATCATTAAAAATCGGTGCAATGTAAACTCTGTTAGTATTTAACACGAATAAAACATCTACTTTCTAACATTTATTTCAATATTACCCAATCTTACCGATCGTGGGTAACTTACTCGGTAAGTTACTAGTAAGTTTCCATTTGGGAATTTACTGGTAACGGGAATATTACCGCCGACCCATCACTAGTCACTGCACATTACAGATAACCTCTTTGCGAAGTCATTTGCTCATCTAATTACGAATACGTGTCAGTTGGTGTCAGTGTCAATAGAGAAAATTTTAAAATAATTCCGAATCCAGACTCTGGAAAGTCTACCGCAAACGTCAATAATCTAAATTTCGTTATCTGCGTTCTTTTCATTCGAATATTGCAAGAGCGAGAAAGATGGACTTTCTTCGAATTTCGATTCCGCGGTTGTCGTCCTTTTTTGGTAGTGGTAGTGCGTGGTAGTGCGTACGTTGTTAATCTGTTACCCAGTTACTGACACAAAACAATGCGTGTGATATGTTAAAGTAACGTCGTACTTTAGCTAGCTCTTATGATGACAGTATGCTATACGATATTGGACCTTAGGTGGGTTCGAAATTAAATTCCTTGACTGTACTACACAAGCCTAATACGAAAGTGTCAGATATTTCTCCTTACCCCGTTCCATCATATATTATTGCTAATGACTTCCTATATCTCAATATTGAGTTTCATATTATATGTTCCATGAAAATCTAACCATTTTGCTCGAATCATGGCAGCGTGACAGCATTGTTAGTGTCCTTTCGCTTTCACGGTAATGTTGCCTGACGAACGCACACGACGTTTCAATTACAAGGTTGTTACCTTGTAATTGAAACTATCCGAATACCGTAGCATGTAATTCTAATTCAAAGATGTAATATATACGATGTGGTAGTACTTGAATAAACAAATAAACTATGTGACGTAACGCTACGCTCAACGCTCATGCCCAAAATACCAGATTTTTCAAAATTCCAGATTGTCGATTTATCAGATTCCTGTCTTACCACATTCCCGTTACACTAGATCAGCGGTCGGCAACCTTTTAGCAGCCAAGGGCCACATAGTAGGTAACGAAATTGACGCGGGCCGCAATTTGTGAATAATTTGTGACTTAATACGATTCTGAACATAACGATCTTTACGTACAAAATAGCCAGGGAGGCTCGCGGGCCGCGGGTTGCCGACCGCTGCACTAGATTATAAAATCGTAAATTACTCAAGGATCTAAATGATTTTGGTGGATGTATTATTTTGGGAATCTGGTGTACGGAGAATCTGATAAATCGAGAATCTGGTATTTTGAGAATGCCGTGTTTTGGAACAGAGCGACGCTCAAAGAGCAAATTAGGGGTAATAGGAAGTCGCTGATTTGAGTGGTATAAAGGTTCTTTGATCTTGAATTTTCTTTTATTAACTAGGGCAGTCGTTTACGTATCTTTTCTGGCTTCATCCTATTTACTTGGGACCCTAATCAAAGTATAAGGAAAGAAAAGTAGGCACGATACATTTCGCGGGAGCGAGAGCACGCGGCGACAGTGCCCCTCCGGTCGACTCTGACCACTTCCTAATTTGTCCATTTCCAAAATTGACCACTTCCTAATTCGTCCACTCCTACAAGGTCCTTTTCCTAAATTGTCTCTTTTTATGTTCCGCATTCGTCCACTTCCTATTTAGTCCATTCCTAGTTTGTCCACTTCCTATTCAGTCAATTCCTAACTTGTCCACTTTAGTTAGAAAATTTTTCAGCAAATTTTTTTTTGCCGTTTTTAGGCTTAGATTCGATTGATTCGTGTAGATTACGCTAAAATAAGCATGTTTTGTGAAATGAACTTTTTTTCTCCGACCAATATTTACCAAGATATTGGGGTTCGAAAGTCAGTCATTTTTATAAGAGCTTCTGAACTTTGAAATTTTTTCGATGGGTGTGTTGTCATTATGACACCTATTTTAAACGATTGTAACGTATAGAACACTGAAGAGTGTGGTTCCATCGAGGATGTGCAGCACTTGTTGGTGGAGTGTGTCCGGACTCGAGGGAAAAGGGATACGTTAGCGAGAGTTTGGGGCTTAACATGCAAAAATGTAGGCCTCTTTAATTCCATTTTGGCGAAACCCCACTCAAAGGTCGCCAAGTTTGTATACGGTTTTTTTAAAGCATAGTGTACGAATTTGGTAACCTTTTTGTTTATTTTTAGGTATTTATGTAAATTTTTTATGGTATTTTTGCTTTGAAGATTGTACGGTAGAGGCTTAACGGAGCTGGCATAGTCAGTCTGACAAAAGCTCCCTAAAAATAAAGATTTAAAAAAAAAAAAAACGTATAGAACACGTTAAAATAAGCATCTTTTACTTGAAAAACTTTTCTCTAAAATTAAAAATGGCTGAAATAGACGCCTTCAAAAATAAATATTTTAAAACTTCGATTTTTTTTCGCCGAATGTGGTGTCATTATGACACCTATTTTAAATAATTGTATCGTGTAGATTACGCTAAAATAAGCATATATGGCAAATAAACTTTTTTTCTCCGATCAATATTTACCGAGGTATTGGGGTTCGAAGGTCAGTCATTTTTACGATTTTGGCCATTAACGTCGGGATGGCAAAATGACGAGGTACAAAAATGTCGAGAAACATTTAGGAACAAAAAGTTGAATTCCTAAAATGTTGAGTTTGCAAGAAATTGAATTCGCAGCATGTTGAATTCCTAAAATGTTGAGTTTGCAAAAAGTTGTATGCGTTGGTGTAGATGCCAGGAGCCTTGGTCGGTCACTGCCTGTCTCGGAGTCAAGAAGTGAGCTTAGAGTGGAGGCTAAAGCTATATTATACGCGTGGAAAATTAGTTATTGCCAACATTAGTGGCACCGAGTGAAACATATTTTTTTCACCACACCACACAACTGATTACTTTGCCCCACATGGCTAAATATCAGTTTGGTGTCGTAAAAAAAAAATCTGACCTATTAATTGGTGTCCCTTTCAACAGAATTGAAAGCATTTTTTTTGTCCAATTTTATGACTAACATCATGAGCCAGTGCGTAATGCCTCGTCGCGTGGATGGATTGCCGCCTCGCAAGGGCTTCCAAAACCTATCCCAAATCCCAAAATGTATACTTTCCTAGTCACAAAGTCAACGTTATGGGAATTCAACTTTTAAATATTTCAACATTATAAGAATTCAACATTTTGCGAAATTTAAAAAATTCAACATTCTGGGAAAGTAAACATTTTGGGATTTCAACATTTTAGGAATTCAACCTTCTGTTCCTAAATGGTCGAGAAATGCTTCATAAATGAGACGAGCAATGCTTAATGAATGACGATATAGAAAAATTATAAAGTATTATAAGGTCGAGGAATGAAAATATCAAAAATAAAAACCGACTTCCAAAAACTTAAACTAAAAAGCAGAAAATAATATATGTTAATTACCCCAAGGAAATGTATAATCAGCGATTCATATATACATACACAGATATTTATAGTTTTTAACCTGTTATTTTTAGTTTAAGTTTTTGGAAGTCGGTTTTTATTTTTTGTTTTAAAAATTTACTTTATTTTTAAATTTTTAGTGGCGCTGAAAAAATATTGTTTTATACAAATAGACTGGACAGGCATTTTACTCAAAAACTACACGATGGATATTAATGAAATTTGGAATATAGGTGTATTATATGAGCCGCTACTTAGTTTGGTAGTTAAACAACTAAAATAAATATTTTTAGGGGGGGCACTCCATACATGTTACAGAAGCTAATTTTTTTTTTTCATGAAATATCAACGTGTGGTACATAGTTCGACAGCTCTTTCAAAAACATTTTAAGGTTCTTAAGTAATGTTTTTGATTAAGTGAATATCTTTGGAAATAATCGCTCCGAAAATTGTGAAAATTGTGCCCCCCCCCCCTCTATCTTCTAAACCGTGTGTCCAAAAAATATAAAAAAAATTATAAAGATAACGCTTAATTAATACTTTCAACGAAAATTATTTTCAACAAGATCGGATTAACCGTTTTTGAGTTATTGCCGATAAGCTGCACTTTTCAACAAAAAGACGTAATTGCTATGAAGATACGCCATTTTGTTGTACTTTTTCTTGAACTATTCATGTATCTACTTATGCGTTTGTACGGAACCCTCGGTGCGCGAGTCCGACTCGCACTTGACCGTTTTTTTTATGAAGCATTTCTCGACATTTTTATACCTCGTCATTTCTCCATCCCGACGTTAATCGCCAAAATAGTAAAAATGACTGACCTTCGAACCCCAATTTCTCGGTAAATATTGGTCGGAGAAAAAAAGTTGATTTGCCATATTTGCTTATTTTAGCGTAATCTACACGATACAATCATTTAAAATAGGTGTCATAATGACACCACTTTCGGCGAAAAAAAATCGAAGTTTTAAAATATTTATTTTTGAAGGCGTCTATTTCAGCCATTTTTAATTTTAGAGAAAAGTTTTTCAAGTAAAAGATGCTTATTTTAACGTGTTCTATACGTTACAATCGTTTAAAATAGGTGTCATAATGACAACACACCCATCGAAAAAATTTCAAAGTTCAGAAGCTCTTATAAAAATGACTGACTTTCGAACCCCAATATCTTGGTAAATATTGGTCGGAGAAAAAAAGTTCATTTCACAAAACATGCTTATTTTAGCGTAATCTACACGAATCAATCGAATCTAAGCCTAAAAACGGCAAAAAAAAATTTGCTGAAAAATTTTCTAACTAAAGTGGACAAGTTAGGAATTGACTGAATAGGAAGTGGACAAATTAGGAAGTGGGCAACTTTGGAAGTGGACAAGTTAGGAAGTGGACGAACTAGGAAGTAGACGATTTTGGAAATGGACAAATTAGGAAGTGGTCAGAGTCGACCGGAGGGGACAGTGCGAGCCTGACTGGAGCATTGCCACAGTGTTCGTACACGGCGAGCACACATTCAAGCGGCGCGATGTACCTTTCATCGGAAGAAAAAATACTGCTATTATACTGTCCTAATCATACCGTAATCATAAAACAATCATCTAGTTAGGTTATTTAATGGTGTCCGTCAAATTTTAGTTGTATAAATCTGTTCTGTCCTAGAACCTGATCTTACATGGGGGGGGGGGGGGGGTGACCGAGCCGCCATGGAAAGTGAACAAAACAAATTCCTTTTCTTAGGTTAGGTTTGTTAGTCAGCTTGTGTCTCTCAGAGCAGCGGGGCTTCGTCGACCTGCTGGCGGGTCATAAGTAGTTGTTTAGAAATAAAACCCTAATCAAAGCCCATTTTCATAGTTACCCTACTAAATGAACCGCCTAATCATTAGCCAGCTATTTCAAGAATTAATATATTGACGCATTGGCTAAATTTCATCCAGGCAGTTAACTAAACGGCGCCGTTTAGTGAAAAGGCTAGGCAGCAGTAGCGTGGCGTCCAAAGAACTCGATTCCTACCGGCTTGCCTAATAGCAGGCATTTGAGCACCTTATTCTACAGCTCCTAAGGAAAATGTACGCCTAATCTGCACCGGCTTGCCCAAGGATATCTTTCACGCCACGCCACTTCTAGGCAGTTAACCAAATGGCTACTTAAACCTGCTGCGACATATCCACCGGTGGATACACTTCGCTCTTTTGAGCGCAACTCCGATATTCTGTTAGTCATTTCATTTTGCAATGTTGTCCTGTCAAATGTTATTGCAAGCGACCGTACTGAAATTACGTTAACAAAGTATGTAGGAAGACCTTTCGTTCCAGTTGCTTTAAGTCGTAACTTAATAGGAGTTTATAAGGAATATGTACCTTTAATGTCAAGCGTAGAGACTGCTCACTGGCGCAGAAGCGACGGCACGGTCTGGCGGGCTGATTGGAACTTCAAGGAACGCCCAACGTGAAATTACCTTATGCGAGACAAGGATAATGTAAGCTTTCGTTGCTACGGTCGGAATAACGTTGATATATCGGGTTTTTATTTTACGTACAGTAAGTACATGCTGTTTTTTCCATATGGGTGAATCAACTTTTCTTTGTCAACAAAATTTCACCTTCTCCGACTAAAATTGAAAGGAAATCTTTATTCGGATATTTTTTGGATCAAGTGTATGCTCATTTAAAAGACAGATAATAAAGCTACGTAATGCAAATATTTTTTATTATACTTTAATTTGTTTAATTATACCTAAAACTTTTTTACAAGCAGTGACCCAGCGGACATAGCTGTCCCCCACTTTTGTATGATAATAAGGGTTCGTCCGCTGGGTCACGCTATTTATTTGTTAAAAACGAGTTTTATTTTTACCTAATCTATCTCTAGATGTAAGATCTTGTTCCATTTAAATCATCTTAAAACATGCAAAAGGTGAACAAATTAGGAGAAAGGGTAATCTTTGCATAAAACAAAAAAAGTTGATTCACCCATATAAACAGCGCGGTTCATAGTATACCTACTGCGCAGCGTGCACGCGTACAGTCTGTAGTCTGTAGCATCCAAAACTGCATATATATCGTAGCACGTCTTAGTGCCTATAGTAATAAAGACGTGTCACGATATATATGGCGCTACGGATGCCACAGACTATGTGACGCTGACTGTACATGAAAAATCGTCACTTAATAAACGCAAAATGTCGACCAAATCCGAGCGTCGACAGTTAGTCACGCATCACCGTTACAATTACGACGCACGATCCGGTTACTTGCCGTGATTGCTGCTGACGCAATCCCAATTACCGCCACAATGGACTGAAGTTTTCCTGTAAACGACACCATTGTACGCTCTGCTGACGTAGTGTAAGAAACACAAGTAAATGACAATTCAACCGAAGATTCTCCGTTTTGAACACATAGGCAAAACTATGTGCGTTCCCATTGAGGGTCCATGTTGGAATTTCAAACTTTTGAATGTGTCAGTTTTTAGTAAAAGTTCTCAAACGATTGTAAATTCAACCAATAATTTGTAAAAGTTGGCACTCAAAAGTTACAATCGATTAAAGGTGGACCCTCAATCGAAACGCTATGTGCGTTCAAATTCAAGGTTCACGTTGGAATTTCGAGCTTTTGAATGTGTCAATCTTTAGTAAAAGTTCTCAAACGATTGTAAATTCAACCACTAATTTGTAAAAGTCGGCACTCAAAAGTTACAATCGATTAAAGGTGGACCCTCAATCGAAACGCTATGTGCGTTCAAATTCAAGGTTCACGTTGGAATTTCGAGCTTTTGAATGTGTCAGTCTTTAGTAAAAGTTTTCAAACGATTGTAAATTCAACCACTAATTTGTAAAAGTCGGCACTCAAAAGTTACAATCGATTAAAGGTGGACCCTCAATCGAAACGCTATGTGCGTTCAAATTCAAGGTTCGCGTTGGAATTTCGA
The DNA here is from genome assembly GCA_947034925.1 of Eudemis profundana. Taxonomy (NCBI): domain Eukaryota; kingdom Metazoa; phylum Arthropoda; class Insecta; order Lepidoptera; family Tortricidae; genus Eudemis; species Eudemis profundana. The sequence goes on from OX344818.1 coordinate 15,735,428, forward strand.
GCTTTTGAATGCGTCAGTCTTTAGTAAAAGTTCTCAAACGATTGTAAATTCAACCACTAATTTGTAAAAGTCGGCACTCAAAAGTTACAATCGATTAAAGGTGGACCCTCAATTGAAACGTTTGTCATAGAAAAAAAACAATTTACTTATAATTTGGCTGTTAAATAGACAGTTGCTATAGTCTATTCGTTAGTAAAAAAAAATTACTAACTATAGCTCCACCGAACAGTATAAACAAATGTACCGTTTTGCATAAAATAATAATCAAACGCCTGCGAAGAAATACTACGGTCCAGGTGACCACAAATTAGGATTTTGTAGGGTAAGTAAATAAAAATAATTAGTGTCCGACCGTAACTAGTTTTTACGGCCGAAACCGAAACCGAATTTCGGCTTCGGTCTCAGTTTCGGCCGAAACCGAAACTTCCATATAAGGTCATGTTTACGTGAGAAGAAAAAACCCTACAAAATCCTAATTTGTGGTCACCTGGACCGTAGTATTTCTTCGCAGGCGTTTGATTATTATTTTATGCAAAACGGTACATTTGTTTATACTGTTCGGTGGAGCAATAGTTAGTAATTTTTTTTTACTAACGAATAGACTATAGCAACTGTCTATTTAACAGCCAAATGATACGTAAATTGATTTTTTCTATGACAAACGTTTCAATTGAGGGTTCACCTTTAATCGATTGTAACTTTTGAGTGCCGACTTTTACAAATTAGTGGTTGAATTTACAATCGTTTGAAAACTTTTACTAAAGACTGACACATTCAAAAGCTCGAAATTCCAACGTGAACCTTGAATTTGAACGCACATAGCGTTTCGATTGAGGGTCCACCTTTAATCGATTGTAACTTTTGAGTGCCGACTTTTACAAATTATTGGTTGAATTTACAATCGCTTGAGAACTTTTACTAAAGATTGACACATTCAAAAGCTCGAAATTCCAACGTGAACCTTGAATTTGAACGCACATAGCGTTTCGATTGAGGGTCCACCTTTAATCGATTGTAACTTTTGAGTGCCGACTTTTACAAATTAGTGGTTGAATTTACAATCGTTTGAAAACTTTTACTAAAGACTGACACATTCAAAAGCTCGAAATTCCAACGTGAACCTTGAATTTGAACGCACATAGCGTTTCGATTGAGGGTCCACCTTTAATCGATTGTAACTTTTGAGTGCCGACTTTTACAAATTATTGGTTGAATTTACAATCGTTTGAGAACTTTTACTAAAGATTGACACATTCAAAAGCTCGAAATTCCAACGTGAACCTTGAATTTGAACGCACATAGCGTTTCGATTGAGGGTCCACCTTTAATCGATTGTAAATAAAATAAAAATAAATAAAATAATTTATTTCTGTAAGTAGGCCCTCAAGGGCTCTTTTACATGTCTTACATTCTTTGTCTTCTTTTCTTTTCTTTTCGGCGCTTCGGGTAATGACCTTCTGGTGAGAAGAAGCGCCGGAAGAAACTCACCAGTTTCTCTTTTAATAATTTAATATACATTACATTACCTTAACTTTTGAGTGCCGACTTTTACAAATTAGTGGTTGAATTTACAATCGTTTGAGAACTTTTACTAAAGATTGACACATTCAAAAGCTCGAAATTCCAACGTGAACCTTGAATTTGAACGCACATAGCGTTTCGATTGAGGGTCCACCTTTAATCGATTGTAACTTTTGAGTGCCAACTTTTACAAATTATTGGTTGAATTTACAATCGTTTGAGAACTTTTACTAAAGACTGACACATTCAAAAGTTCGAAATTCCAACATGGACCCTCAATGGGAACGCACATGCAAAACTGGCTTAACTACAATGTAATCATTGCTCGCCTGAAAGTATACTAAAGGATCCTACCAATCCTACATCAAAATAACGAGCCAATAGACGATTTTTTTCGGTTCCATCGAAATGTGGAACACGCGTTTCTTTTGTCACAGTCTTAATGTCACACCTATGGAATTAGATTAAAAACCCTAACAATGGATACTAGCATTTGTCCTCACCAGGGCTCGTAACCGGTAGGTATTTTGCAAAAACCCCAAAATATCCCAATATTTTGAATAATTTTATGCTTTTTATGTAGAGCTCAATAATGTATTTAAGTCATGATTTCGTATTATTAGATTGTCCGGTTAAAAAATTAAATAATAAACCAAAGAACGGAAAGAATACCGGTATTTTTGTATGGAGCAAATACCGGTTTCCTAGCCCTGGTCTTCACTCTCGATTTTTCAGCCTTAGTCTGTACTAACAGCTGACCACTTGACCAACCGATGTGTTGATTAAGGATCAATCTATAGGATTTCAATCTAACTAAATTTCTATCGAGGTTTTCGCATAACATCATATCGATCCCTTATTTACACAAGGACTGCGTCTTTCCTGCCATTTCACCTCCCATTAAAAAAACAAAGTCAATTCGCGCGCGTAGTAAATAAATAAAACTAGAGTGCTATCTACCGTCAAAAGAAAAAAGACTGGAAAACGAACTAGCATTGTACACGTACCGCCTTTCAATACTGAAGGCTCATGGGAATCCAGGAGATTTATTGGTCGTCGATCGTGAACGGGTAGACTCGTGCCAAGCGGAGAATATCACGGAATCGTAAAGTGCTGAACGAGTACTGAGAGCGAGGGAATAAATCTTCGTAGTTCCTTCAACTCGTTGCGAACGTCGATTGTTTGCTTGAATACGCTATTTTACTGTACCCGAAATTTGTCAAAATTATTTACGATCCTGTTACAATAAGCAAAATAAGGAAATATGTTGAAGTTTTCTGTTCAATACATTAAGCGTAACTAGTTTTATAAAAAATATGAGCCTTCAAAGTTGCGTGGGAAAGTCCATTTTAAAAATATGCAAATATTAAAAACTATTAAGACCATTGCGTAACCCATTAAATTTATGGTAACTTTGTTATGAAGCCGTTAGGATAAACGCAAGTTTTAACATAGCTAACATAAGGGCTTGCACACAAAACTACGATGCGATAAAAAATCTACGTCTTCTGTTTTCCTCTGTTGTTTTTTCTGTGTTGCAAATTCTTATCGCGCCGATTCGCAGTTTTGTGTACAGTCAGCATCAAATAGTTTGTATCATCCAAAGCGCCATAAATATCGCAGCACGTCTTTATTTCTATAGGCACAAAGACGTGTGGTATATGGTGCTTTGGATGTTACAGTCTATTTAATGCTCAGCGTACAAGCCCATAGATAAACCATCTTATGAGAGGTTGTATTCTGACACTGTGTTTACTAATGTTGTTGTCTTTGTCGGCAGGTCGGTGCGCAGCGCGGTTTAGGCGTCGGCAGCAGCAGAGAACGGAGCCAACGGAACCACAGCCATGAACGAGCTCGACAGTTTACGCCAGGAGGCGGAGACCCTCAAAAATACTATTAGGGTGAGTTTCTCTTTATTACTAATAGCCTAAGGTCCAGTGGCGTGGCGTAAAAGATATCCTTGGCAAGCCGGTGCAGATTTGGCGTTATTTTTTTAAGTCTGACAAACTTGCAAGCCTTACTGGCTGTTACAAAAATCGGACCAGGCGGGGGCCGTGGCGTTCCCTGGGATCGAACCAGGTGGCTGGGCCCGGACCACCTTGAAAGGGTCGAACTAAGTGGGGGCCTGGGATCGAACCAGGTCGCTAAGCTCGGACCACCTTGAGAGGGTTGGATTAGGTCGGGGCCGAAGCGCCTGGGATCGAATCAGAAGGCCTAGGCCAAGAGATTTGGTGTACATTTTCCTTAAGAGCTGTAGAATAAGGTGCTCAAATGCCTGATATTAGGCAAGCCGGTAGGAATCGAGTTCTTTGGTCGCCACGCTACTGCTGAGGTCACCGACAACTGCCAGAGCTGGCGAAATGAAGTGGCAAAAAGTTGGGCATTGTTGGGGACTGATTGTTGGGTTGATCTATATCAACAATGGCCGATTGGGCGTAAAGGTTTGCGAATGGATGCCGCGAACCGGAGCACGCAGCGTGGGTTCCTCCACAAGATGGTCTGACGGCCGCATCAGACCATCATCACACCAGGTTAAAGTCGTTGTAGGTAAAAAACGGGTAACCGTTCGTTCTAACCAAGGACCTTAAAATAAATAGCCGGAAGGAATCTCGCCAACAGAGAACTGAAGCCATTTTTAAGATTTTTCCTATTGCGAGCAGCACGCAGACATAGGTAGCCGGCTTATTAGACATGCTTCAGTTTTTTACTAGCGAGACTCCGTCCGGCTATTTATTTTAAGGGAGTTAAGGGCATAAGGGCGTCGTCCTGTTTAATATTCGCTGAACCAAAAAGACTACAGGAAAAAAGGTTAGGGAGCAACTATTACAGGGTTTTTACGCTTCCCTCCCGACATTGTCTTATATCCCGCCGATCCTCTTCTTTAAGAACAAATTCCTGCCATCGATTAAAATAGGTGTCTATTTTATTTACAAAATTTAATAAAACTTAGGCATATTTGACTCTAAGGCAGCTCACGTAAGAGCTAATCTACAAGTACTTGAAAATATAACCTTTTTCTCAGGTCATGTCATATATCACGTACGCAACGACCTTTGAGACGATAACCTTCGCAGATATCAACATCAACACACCAAAAATCCGTTTTCCCTGTGACGTCACGCGCGTCATGCTTCGCAGTTTCCCTTCATCCGATAAACAATTCTAGAGTTATTAAAACAAAAGAATAATTCATTTCTCTTCCGTGTTACTCGCGAGTTGCGTAATCCGGGCGTTATTCATTTATTTGCTTTCCTCGCCCACGGTCTCAGCTCGAGTGACTTTTGCGTTTTGCACATTAAGTATTTTAAGATGAATCGAGTCGCTTTTTGCCACTATCGACTTCCGGTGATCTTCGAAGCTTATGATGGTAGGCTTTGTTTCGCGATAAATAAATGATAAATCATTTGTCACTCTCACAGTTAGACTTGTCAGAAAATGACGGGTGCTTTATCATTTATTTATCGCGCGACCAACCTACCATCATAGGCTTACGGAGCCTAAAGTAAACGCCATAATAAGGCAAACTAGTCTGGCAGTTCCACAAGTACAAATGTTGCCAGAGTTAGGCCAGTGATGTTTTCTCGATATAATAAAAACAAAGAAATGCCCAGTGGCCTGGCCTATGACTGTGACTTAATTTATAACCTAATAAATAAAGTAAGTTGACACAATAAATTCTTGAATAGATTTAGGATTACACGTTTCATGAATTTATTTCGTCTTTTTAGACCTATCCTGATGCGTGCAAATTATTGTCGATAACATTTTATCGATATTTACCTATGACTATTTAATTTTCTGTGAGCCAGGCAACATTTCTGTCTGTCAAACTAGTTCGCCTATAATTATGGCGTTGACTTCCGTGTTGCAGACTTTTTATTGCCTATCGAGCTTCCCTAAAAACTTCTCATTTTCCTTGAACATATATATCCCCACTAATTACAGATGCCTTGGAACATCGTAAACGGTGTTTCTCTTGCAAAATTCTTTCAAAGTTATTGACACAGTTATTTTTTGACATTTATTTCACCTTAGTTTCTAGAATCGATACTAATCTTTCGTAACGGATGAATCATCGCTGTCGTAAACTTGATGAACACCGCTATGGTAGTAAGGATTGCTCTCTGCTTCTGGTGCTTACTAAATAAGACAGTTACTTTTTGTACCTATTTGAAACAGTGAGAATTTTCTAGCACTGATAGCTTGATAAGTTTTGAGAGATTCGACACACTTAAGATTGTAAACAAGTTTTATTTTATAAAGACTTGGCATTTTTTTTAATTATAGGTGGAAAACAAATGCTAAACCCGTGCTAAACACACAAATGCTTATCCCAGTGGGGAAAAGAAGGGCCCGCGGTAGGATTTTAAAACACCCGCGGGCCGTAGTTTGGAGACCCCTGCTCTAAGTTATGGAGTGCACGTCGCCGCCTCAGACCGCAGTCTACGAGTTGATAAGGAGACCAAATCTGAGTCGTATTTTAGTTCCTGTTATTCTGTTTTACATCAGCGTCGTGACAGCTGTCCCCCGTGTGTTGCAGGACGCGCGGAAGGCGGCATGCGACACGTCGCTGTCGCAAGCGACGGCCAACCTGGAGCCCATCGGCCGCATCCAGATGCGCACGCGCCGCACGCTGCGCGGACACCTCGCCAAGATCTACGCCATGCACTGGGGCAGCGACTCCAGGTACGTCACGTGTATACATACACAGCAAGTTTCAAGTCACAAGTCACATGCATACGGTTAAGTAGAAATGTATGAGCTACATAGTAGATATGAGCGCCGCGCTGGCGCGCCGCCGCAACAAATTGTGGCTTACTTTCTCGCTCACACCCGTAACCCGGACGCGTTTGCTCGCTCAGTCGCGTCGAATATTTAGTCAAGTGAACGTATGTTCGTTTATATGATTGATGTTTATAATACAAGTAAAAGATATTCACATAACTATGAAACATCTTCCACGACACACACACGCACAATTTGAGGTGTGAAATTTAAAAATTAACAATAACGGTTGTTTATATTCCCCGTTCGTTAAAAGAGTAAAATACAGCTTACTTTGTATCAAAATATGGTTTTCCAATTTTTTTTCTTACCAATCGGGCTTCAATAAAAATATGATCCAAGGCTATTCCGCCGTGACGCCGCCGCCACCGTCGAGAAGATTTGTGGTCCACGCCGCCGCCGTGAAATTGGCCGTCGGCGCTCATACTCGTATCTACTACATAGACATCTTTCACATGGCACGGCGCGGCAGCTTAATGCATGTGAAAAGGCAGTAAGGGTTATGATAATATCGGTTAAGGGTCATCCACCTCCCCCATGTTACACTTTTTCCTAACATATTTGACCTTGTTAGTATAGGCTGTCACAGCTGGCTAGGTGTATATCATAGTTTCGAATACGTACTCTCGGAATATCATGCTATCGAATGCTCAACTGTTACTGGATCGAATATTCGCTGGGTTGAAAAGCGTTGAAACAATAAATCGTCCCCCCCCTAAGGGTGTGACGTACTATATGGATGACCCCTTATGGTCCTATAAAGCATCCAGTGCCGAACTAGGCCTCGGGTGGCATGGCATTATATTATGATGTTCATTGCTCCTCACGAGCATAGGATATGATGGGATGTTTGATGCAATTATGTTTAAAATAAGCTTAATTTTATACCCTGATACATTTCGCCTGCATAAAATGACGCGAGAAGTCTAAAAAAACACATTTCAAACATAATAAAATTGATGGCGTAAAAGCAAATAATTACCCTCTTTTGGTTGATATGGAAAACCGACCCATTCGCATTACCCGATCAATGAATGGATTAAGTCATTTTTGAAACGTAAAGCGATTTAGCTAAAGGACTTAGTCTACTTGTATGCCATGCCAAATTTAATCTCATTTAGTTGTTACCAGGGACCTTAAAATAGATAGCCGGACGGAGTCTCGCTAACAAAGATATGTACAGTCAAGGAATTTAATTTCCAACCCACCTAAGGTCCAATATCGTATAGCATACTGTCATCATAAGAGCTAGCTAGAGTACGACGTTACTTTGACATACCACACGCATTGTTTTGTGTCAGTAACTAGGTAACAGATTAATAACGTTGACATGGTGAACTGAAATTTGGAACGTCAAGGCACTACCAAAAAAAGACGACAACTGCGGAATCGAAATTCGAAGAAAGTCCATCTTTCTCGCTCTTGCAATATTCGAATGAAAGGAACGCAGATAACGAAAGTCTGGATTCGGAATTATTTTAAAATTTTCTCGATTGACACTGACACCAACTGACACGTATTCGTAAAGAGGTTATCTGTAATGCGGAGTGACAAATAATACGTATTGACATTTAAATACTATTACTGAAATAGAAATTTCGACCTTAATGCATCGTCAATGCTTAACAACATTTCAATGAAACGGGTGGGAAATTAAATTCCTTGACTGTACCATGTCTAATAAACCGGCCACTTATGTGTGCGTGCTGCTCGCAATAGGAAAAAAACAAGTTGATGTGTGCGTGCGGCTCGTAAGTACAAGCAACCGGCTTATTAAAAATGGCTTCAGTTTTCTGTTAGCGAGGCTTCGACCGGCTATTTATTTTAAGGTCCTTGGTTACCGCGTCATTCAGTAACAGACTTCAAACATGCAAACATCTGCACAAACTTTAACATTCATAATATCAGTAGGAAGTAGGATTCGTGACGGTCCGTCATTGAACGTGAGATGGTATCGGTGCACGTATGGGGAAACCTCAATTACTTAGCGTAATAGGGAGCAGTAATGGGCCACTTTGGTTTAAAGCATCATTACGTTATTACGGTTATTGAGGAAAGTATTGTTACGTTTTTAAGCGAAAGGTACCACTTTGCTACTTGTTATTAAGAATGCTTTTCAGTATACTAGACGTGTAGCTCGCGAGTGAGTGATTCAAAAGAGCTATATCAGTTGGTCTAGCTCACCGGCTCACTAGCTCAGTTCCGATTCAAACAACTCAGTATATCTTTCAACTCACTCGTTCACTCGCTCTAAAGTAGCTCTATTGAGCCGTGAGCTGCGAGAAAAGACACGATCAACATGAATTTTTCGTCTCTGTCTTGTCACCGTATACCTATTACTGCTCGCTCTCTCTTTCGTTCGGAAATATTTGGATTTGGAGCTAGTGAGCTATAAGAGCTAGTGAGCTGTTGAAACATCACGGAGTTACTGAGCTTATAAGAGCCAGCGAGCCGTTGACACACCGCGGATCTACTGAGCTAAAAGAGTGATGCATATCTTTGAGAGCTAAAGATTCATATCACTCTTTTCACTTTAGTGACATATTTTGCGCATGTCTACTGATCTGTGTCTCACATATTTGAAGGTATTTTACTGCGCGCGCAGGAGGCTCGTAGTACTGTTCTTATTCTATACCCCGGGCCGGATCATAGGCTCTCCCGCTTTCTTCCCGCGCGCCGGATTGGAACGGCTCGCGGGCCCTAGTTTGGAGACTCCCGGGTTAAACCATCTATATTATTGCAGGAACCTGGTATCGGCGTCGCAGGACGGCAAGCTGATCGTGTGGGACAGCCACACCACGAACAAGGTGCACGCCATACCGCTGCGCTCGTCGTGGGTCATGACTTGCGCCTACGCGCCGTCCGGCTCCTACGTGGCCTGCGGCGGCCTCGACAACATCTGCTCCATCTACAGGTAACTGATCGTGTGGGACAGCCACACCACGAACAAGGTGCACGCCATACGTCGTGGGTCATGACTCCTACGTGGCCTGCGGCGGCCTCGACAACATCTGCTCCATCTACAGGTAACTGATCGTGTGGGACAGCCACACCACGAACAAGGTGCACGCCATACGTCGTGGGTCATGACTCCTACGTGGCCTGCGGCGGCCTCGACAACATCTGCTCCATCTACAGGTAACTGATCGTGTGGGACAGCCACACCACGAACAAGGTGCACGCCATACGTCGTGGGTCATGACTCCTACGTGGCCTGCGGCGGCCTCGACAACATCTGCTCCATCTACAGGTAACTGATCGTGTGGGACAGCCACACCACGAACAAGGTGCACGCCATACGTCGTGGGTCATGACTCCTACGTGGCCTGCGGCGGCCTCGACAACATCTGCTCCATCTACAGGTAACTGATCGTGTGGGACAGCCACACCACGAACAAGGTGCACGCCATACGTCGTGGGTCATGACTCCTACGTGGCCTGCGGCGGCCTCGACAACATCTGCTCCATCTACAGGTAACTGATCGTGTGGGACAGCCACACCACGAACAAGGTGCACGCCATACGTCGTGGGTCATGACTCCTACGTGGCCTGCGGCGGCCTCGACAACATCTGCTCCATCTACAGGTAACTGATCGTGTGGGACAGCCACACCACGAACAAGGTGCACGCCATACGTCGTGGGTCATGACTCCTACGTGGCCTGCGGCGGCCTCGACAACATCTGCTCCATCTACAGGTAACTGATCGTGTGGGACAGCCACACCACGAACAAGGTGCACGCCATACGTCGTGGGTCATGACTCCTACGTGGCCTGCGGCGGCCTCGACAACATCTGCTCCATCTACAGGTAACTGATCGTGTGGGACAGCCACACCACGAACAAGGTGCACGCCATACGTCGTGGGTCATGACTCCTACGTGGCCTGCGGCGGCCTCGACAACATCTGCTCCATCTACAGGTAACTGATCGTGTGGGACAGCCACACCACGAACAAGGTGCACGCCATACGTCGTGGGTCATGACTCCTACGTGGCCTGCGGCGGCCTCGACAACATCTGCTCCATCTACAGGTAACTGATCGTGTGGGACAGCCACACCACGAACAAGGTGCACGCCATACGTCGTGGGTCATGACTCCTACGTGGCCTGCGGCGGCCTCGACAACATCTGCTCCATCTACAGGTAACTGATCGTGTGGGACAGCCACACCACGAACAAGGTGCACGCCATACGTCGTGGGTCATGACTCCTACGTGGCCTGCGGCGGCCTCGACAACATCTGCTCCATCTACAGGTAACTGATCGTGTGGGACAGCCACACCACGAACAAGGTGCACGCCATACGTCGTGGGTCATGACTCCTACGTGGCCTGCGGCGGCCTCGACAACATCTGCTCCATCTACAGGTAACTGATCGTGTGGGACAGCCACACCACGAACAAGGTGCACGCCATACGTCGTGGGTCATGACTCCTACGTGGCCTGCGGCGGCCTCGACAACATCTGCTCCATCTACAGGTAGCCGTCCGACCGACAAGATATGTACCCGGTGGTGGCCCATGAGGGGACAATCACGCCACCGAACGGTCATATTACATCACACACACTCATTGGCTTGCACTTCATAAAGCCAATAAAACCGGGCAAGTCCAATTGGATTCGCACACGAAGGGTTCCGTATTACCGTCGAGAAAAAGACGCCAAAAAACACGTTTATGCCACACCTGGCCATAAAGCGCGCAGCGTGCGGAAAAAGCCGCTTTCTGACCAAGTGTAGATATAAAATGATGTACACAACACGGGAGATAATAAAGAAAGCCCTCAATCGCATCTTTACCGCAAACATCTGCAATCTCGGCCTTTCTTTCTTTTACCACCCTAGTTGTGTAAAGCCACTTTCTGGCTAGGTGTGGCATAAAATGAATTTACGCTGAGCTCAAATTATGTATCCAAAACTACTCGAAAAATCCAGCTGCACTAATTATCGGGCCGTCAACGATTTCAAAATGGCGAATACTAAATAAAGCACCAATTTGACTGTATTGGGTGAGTGACTTTAAAAGTTTTTCTTGTAAACTACACAGTATCTGAGCGTCTTTGAACTTAAAAAAAACGCCAAAAAACACGATTCTTTTATGGAAACCCCTTTAATTTTTTTATTTAATTAATCTTTTTATTCCAGCAACAGAACAGATCAAAATACTTAAAACTAGGCATATACTAAGTATAAGGTTAATAAAAGAGTAAAAATATATATTCTCTTATTTATTATGCAATAGAAATACACAATCTGTGAAAATTGCAAATCTCTACAGATTACAATTCAAAAGATACAGCTCTGTGATGACGGACAGACGAACAGCGGAGTCGGTAATAGCACAGTATAACAGCAGTAATTTTTCTTCCTACAAGAGGTACATCGGGCGCTTGTATGTGTGCGCGCCGTGTACGAACGCACTACAAGCAAAGATATAGGAATGCGTAAGAATGCTCCAGTATTGACCGCACTCACACAGACGTGCTATCGCGCGTTTGTGTGAATCCGTGTCGCGCGCTCCTAAACGACCGAATTTGGACTACGTGTTCGTCTTTATACTTATGTAATAGGGTCCCGCTGGCTCTGTTTGGGTCCGAAACCCTAATAAAAAACTTATTAAAAATGAACACAGCTGACCAGCGGTCGCCCTTAAACATATTTCAATGAACGTCAAGGTACATTAAACTATCGACGCAAATGGTCGGGCAGCAGGAAAGACAGTAAAATTCCTGTTACACGGCGTGAGTCACGGGTCACTTATTGTTCGCTGTTGCGAGCTAGACGTGCTTCTTGTACTAAACTTTAGTGCAGGGGTTCCCAAAGTGTGCGCCGCGGCGCCCTGGTGCGCCGTAGAAAGTAAAGAGGGGCGCCACGAGTCGATCCTCTATCATTATCTAAAACCACAAATATTCGCGCGTATCTATAAAGCAACGATGAGCGAACTAGGGTAGGGCGCCGTTACGAAGTACTAAACTTGTAAGTGAGCCACGGGCTGAAAAAGATTGGGAACCCCTGCTGCCTTAGTGTACTCACCGAACTGGATGCGTTTCGAGAGTAATAGGAAAAAACAGTGAATTTGTCTAGTCAGGGCTCCAACTTCGACGAGGTGTCATCGGCGGCCCGCCAGCATTATAGCCAGTTTGTTTACATCATAGTAAAATTGTGTTTGTAAAACTGGCCTAGTTTCAGTAATTCGGTGATTTTAGTCTGGTTCATATATATTTGTTTGAAACTTACTAAAATCACCGAACTACTGAAACTAGGCCGTAAAACTGTATAAACATTCTTTAATAGGCAATACAAGGAATAACATTGTCATACAAAACGTAAAATGTATCCTAAACTGAAATAATTAAACTAAACCTCGACAAAAAAGAAAAAAATAATTAAAACACCTGAAAGGTCCCCATAATGCCAGCAGCATTCCCTCGCTGAATGGCTAATGAGACCTATTCAACCAAGTACAACGTTGTTAAATAGAAACTAAATTGTCAATCCTTTATAAGTTGATTATATGTAATTGATTACCAGATTTCTTTGTATAAGAATATGATGTGGGTAAGCTTTTGCCTAATTCAAAAATTTTTTTATAAACAAATATTCTAGTTCTTGATTTGGAAAAGGTTGAAAACCCCTGGTCTAAATCATTATAGAAAAGTCTTTGTTTTGCTAAAATAATGAATCACTATCACTTGCATTACTCTTCGATCTTACTAATTAATTATTCTTCACCGAAAGGGCCTGTAAGTTTCGGAGTACTAATTATTAAATTAAATAATTTTTAGGGTTCCGTACCAAAATGCTAAAAAGGAACCCTTACGGTGCGACTCTGTCTGTCACAACCAGAGTTCCTGACCTGAGATATCGATCTCAGGTCAGCTATCGCTATATTTTTTTTACTGAGACAACTTGTAGGTTTATAGTTTAGCGAGCTTCATTATAAAAAAACCGGTCAAGTGCGAGTCGGACTCGCGCACCGAGGGTTCTTCTCTTATGTATGTAAGTATAGGAAAAAATCTGAAAAATAATTAATAAATTATTAATTAATTTATTATTAATTAATTTTGTAATTAAATGTATGTTAATGATTGCATATGTGTTGCAGCCTGAAGACACGCGAGGGCAACGTGCGCGTGTCCCGCGAGCTGCCCGGCCACTCCGGCTACCTGTCGTGCTGCCGCTTCCTCGACGACAACCAGATCCTCACCAGCTCCGGCGACATGACCTGGTAACTATACACCCGCAACCCACAACCCACGACACAACCTTAGCGGTGTGCCGTACAATACAATCAACCCGAAAAGGTATCATTATGGAGGGTAGAGGTAAAGAGAATCGTCTCTGTGTATCGAAGTGTTCGTCGAAATGTGCTAAATAGTGGTGCCGCTACTATTGCAGATTTTGGTATACTGCCGCTTTATTAAATACGTACTTTAGTCACTAAAAATATTAAACCTTACCTCTACCCTCCATATCGGCGCACTTCACTCCGTCTACAACACTAAATTAATTTCATACTCTCCTGCAACACTAGAGCACCATTTTGGGGAGATTTTGAAATATTATTTAGTGCTTTTTGCTGGACACTTCAACCGATCTCTCATATTTATTTATTTAAACTTTATTGCACAAAAGAAATCTTATCGTACGAACAGCGAACTTAATGCCACAGGGCATTCTCTACCAGTCCATACCCGTCCATATAAGGTCGTTAGCCTTACCTCTACACCCCATAGGCACAATGTATACAGGCGAGAACGCACTACGCAATAGCGGTGCGACGCGACGCAACCATACTAGCTCTACTATACCACACTGACGCGTAGTGTTGATATTTCATTCAAAGGATATTTTGTCGCGACGCATCGCTCTGCTGCCTACTCAAACCCCTACTAGTGCGTTCTTACCTGGGGCGCGGCACTAGGGCGCTTATCGTCACGTACCAGATACAATGGCTTCAGCGGCGACGCAAGCGTGCTGCCACGCGCGCCCGCCTCCCGCGGGGCACGGTCGCTAGTGATGCGCCACAGCCTAGTGTCTGACCCGTCCCGTGATTTCCAGCGCCCTGTGGGACATTGAGACCGGGCAGCAGTGCGGCCAGTTCACCGGGCACACGGGCGACGTGATGTCGCTGTCCCTCGCGCCCGACCAGCGCACGTTCGTGTCGGGCGCCTGCGACGCGTCCGCCAAGCTGTGGGACATCCGCGACTGCCAGTGCAAGCAGACCTTCCCGGGCCACGAGAGCGACATCAACGCCGTCACGGTCGGTACACTACACTACACACCCACACTCGCACGAGAGGCCGCGTCACGTCACCGACCGGCGCACGTTCGTGTCGGGCGCCTGCGAACAATCGTGCTCATGTTTGAATTCGAAAATTCTGTCAGCTTTAACTGCTATTCTACCTCGGATGGGTTATCGCTATTTGTAATGTCCCGTTCGTTGTGTTTCCAGTTCTTCCCGTCGGGGTTCGCGTTCGCGACGGGCTCGGACGACGCCACGTGCCGCATGTTCGACATCCGGGCCGACCAGGAGCTGGCCATGTACTCGCACGACAACATCATCTGCGGCATCACCTCCGTCGCCTTCTCCAAGTCCGGCCGCCTGCTGCTCGCCGGCTACGACGACTTCAACTGCAACGTGTGGGACTCCATGAAGAGCGAGCGTGCCGGTGAGTCATCATCATTATCTCCTGGTTGTTTTTGGTTTTTTCGGGATACGTTTTAATGGAAGGCTCGTGAAGGTAAAAGAGAGCCAGTAGATGCCGTCTGTTCAGAACCGCACTTTGTTGCAATTTATGGGGAAGGCCTATGTTTAGTGGCGAACTTCCATGGCCGATAGAGCTAGATTCAGCGAGGTAAGTAATTCCTGAAACAGGGAAACTTGGTGACGTGGTCATGGTCATATCTTGACGCTTCGCGTACGGAAACGCCGCTTTTTGGCCAACTGTAGACATAAAATTATGTACACAACACGGGAGGCAATGAAAAAAGCCGTCGATCGCATATTTACGTCCCTCGCTTGCAGCTTGGATCGAAAACAACTGAAATTTTGGCCTTTGTTTATTTCACCACCCTAGTTGTGTAATGTACTATTATGTATCTAGGGCGGTAAGTAAGGAATTACAAACTAGTTTGTAATTCCTTTACCGCCCGTGGCACACACAGTGTCGTACTGACCTAGGGCGGGGGATCGCATATTTGTCGTCAAAATATACCTACGATCTGAGACATCGTTTGTTTTACCGCCCTAGGTATAAAATATTGTTTTTTTATTTTGTTAAACATAGGTATAGAAAGGTAGGTATAACAAAATTCAGCTTAATGTTTTACCCATAATAGGGATGATGACTGGGTTAAAAATATGTAATTCTATTTAGTCCGTCAGTTAGATTATGGAAAAATATGGGACACGTATTTTTTGGTTTATCAAAATACATATTAAAAATCGACAAAGTTATAGATCATCAAACTTCTGGAGTGGGGGCTTTTTACTCTTGAGTACAATTTGTACTCAAGAGTGACGTCACTCGAAACTTCTAAGCACTCTATCCTCGTCAGTTTTTGTTTGTCAAACAAAACAAAAAATACGTGTACAATATTTTTTCATGATGTAACAGACGGACTAAACAGTTTTTTTTAGTCATCTAGCCTATTGTAGGTGTACAGCAGTCAAGGGCAAAGATAAATATCCAAACAAAGTTCCAAAATACGTATACATAAACCTTACTGCCATAATAATAAGACCTGTATACATATTTTCGAAACTTTGTGGTGTATACATATTGGTGCCCTTGACTGTACAAAATATATGCTTAAGTAATGTAGTATAGTTACCGTGTCCTAACTCGCATATGTATCTGTGGTCGCAGGCATCCTGGCCGGCCACGACAACCGCGTGTCCTGCCTCGGCGTCACGGAGAACGGCATGGCCGTCGCCACCGGCTCCTGGGACTCCTTCCTGCGCATCTGGAACTAGACCCCCCACTACAACAACAACAACAACAACTACAACAACTACACCCGCCACACTCACCCACTACCCGATCCCCGAGGGTCTCCCGTCGAGTCGTGTATGTCCTAGTTATCGTGACTCATTTTTAAACTACTCCGCTGCAGAGAGAGAATTCTCGGCGCATCTGATTTTTAACACTCCCAGAAAGGACGGTCTCGGAGCCTCGGATCTTGAACCGATTCTAAAAAGGATCTCGGTTCGCTAGAACGTTGACGGTTGTTAAACATTCGCGCCGCAAACTGACCAGTTGACGGTATTTTTAAATGAAAATAATGCCCATAATTATGATCTGAAACCGTTAACCTTTCGGTCGGGCTGAACGGCCGCCGTTTCGCTTATCGCGCGACTTATAAATTGGTATTTCGTCGCACTACAAAAAGTCGGAAAGCGGTTGTACCGATGCCGCAGAATTGTTATCGACATATTAGTTAAAAGTGTCCTAAAAATCCCAACGCTATATAAAACATTATTCAACCTTTATAACTTATAAACCGACATTATTAAAGGTTGTATACGGCTTGGGGATATGTAAGTAAAAAATGATGACTTCCGATAATTATGACAAACGATTTACGACTCGCAACATTATAGGAAACGAGGGGGTCCCGATTTTGTATTCACTAGCGACGCCGGGTCATATAGACCGGGCGGGCACGTTTCTTTCGCTTTATTTATTTTAAACGTAGATGATAATTTCTAACGAGCATTTAAACTACTGTAGTGGTAGTTTACGGGCGTGGCTGTGTGCGTGTTTACCGTTCACATACATTTATATATATGTAATGTAATTATATGATAGTGTAGCCACGACGGACCGCTGGTTATGTTTCTGTCAATCGGTGAGTATTTGTTTTTGAAGTTATTTGTTTATCGGAATCGGTAGTGCTGTTGGTTTTGGTAAACTTTTAATGGCATATGCGGCGGAAGCTTTAGTGACTGAGAATCCTCATATTTCAGATCTTTTATTCTGCAAATACTGTCCTCATAAGCTAAAAGGGACTTTCACGACAAGACAAGAAAATTAAGAATAGCCTAGAAACCGACAGAACCCGCTACGCGGGTCTCTGAGGCCGATAATGTGCCTACTAGGCGGGTTGTTGGTTAAAGTGTTAATACGATTCTAGCTAGTTATAGCTTTTTGATTTGATGGCAGAATAGCTTAAAAGGGCACTTTTACAAGTCTGAATCTAACAGCGCTCAACTTACCATCTGAAGACACATGCAAACATTTTCTTTAAAGATTGTTTGTGTTATATGACTGCAGTTTGGGCTGCATACTCGTTTGTCACTTAGTAGAAACGCCGCAAATAACTTCGTATACGCCGCTTAGGGTTTACGACTAAATTTGAGAGATACAAAATTCCTATTAATTCCATAATAATGATTAAAATAAGGCCGCAATTGCACTGTCTATTCCGATTATGTACTATTTATAGATAAATCGGGGTTATGGTTGGATATGAATGTTTCAGTACACAAACAGCTGATGTGAGGCCAGATACAGCATTTTTATATGTATTTATTTTTTATCTATGAACTGGCAAAGCGCCGACTGTGAGATATAGAGCCTCTGCAAATTGGGCCATTTGTTGGCACGAGCTGCGGGCGAGGGTTTCATACATTATGTATGGCGGTGGCGTGGCCTTGTTCGGCCCACAAGCAAGGGAGCAAAGTCGCCAATGGAATTTGCTAACTGAGTCGTTTTCAAAAAGATGTCCGTAATTAGACCTTAATTAAACAAAAAGTTAATCTTGTTCCTTTGTGTAACGAAAGTTACCATACAATTTATATACTTAACTTTCGTTACACAAAGGAAATAGTTAAGACTTGGTTTAATAAATGAAATGAAATGAAAATTTATTTGCTAACTACGGACATCTTTTTTTGAAAACGACTCAACTATGTAAACAAAAGGCGTAACTTGGTTCTGTCACTGTTTCTCCTTGAATTTCCAGACCGCCTCATCCAACACCACTGAAACCATACAAATACTGCTTAGTCTGGGACTGGGTCGATTTGTGTATTTATTAACTTTTTGTCCCTTACGAAACGCTATGGTAGCTACCCTAATAAAACTTATTAGCTGCTAAAAAACGCTACCCGCCTTAAAGCAAAGTTATAATATTACTATCCGACATTCAGACGAATAGAGAACCGTCCTTTTGAAAGCCGGTCAAAAGTATTAAAAAGGTAGTGTCCCTTACGAAACGTTTTCGTAGAATGCTCCCATAAAAGAGTACATACCTAAGAGATCACTAGTAAATTCATCATTCAGAGACAATAGGGATGACGGCTGGGTTAAAACTATATAATTTAGTCCGTCAGTTAGATTATGGAAAAGTATGGGACACGTATTTTTTGGTTTATCAAAATATTAAAAATCGACAAAGTTATAGATCATCAAACTTCTGGAGTGGGGGCTTGTGACGTCACTCCTAGGTAAAAATTGTACCAAGGAGTGACGTCACTCGAATCTTCTAAGCACTCTATCCTCGTCATTATTTGTTTGTCAAACAAAAGAAGAAATACGTGACGTGTACAATATTTTTTAATAATCTAACTGACAGACTAAACAGTTTTTTTAGTCGTCTAGCCCATTTCAATATGGCGGTTTATTTACATAGCAAATTCCATTGCCGGCGACTTTACAACGCCGAGCTGCGAGTGGCCCCGTGTGCGGCCGCTCTTGCAATTTGCACAAAATTAGCACAATATCTGGCCTCGCGCCCCAACCCTGGTTCGTCTATTAGCTTTACCAAAATGTGTCATAGAGCTTAAAGCTGGCAAGTTAATCGTGAAATTGTCGTTGTATTAACATTTGTATTTAAAAATTGATTAGTCTTACGATTTATGTTCATCTGACATCTGGCATCTTTCTCTGTCTAACATGTAAGGAAGGATCGCTAGGTGCGAATCATTTTATGTTCGTGTTTAAGAATTTGAATGAATTGTCTACAGTAACGCATTTCTTAAACGATGTATGTAGTGGATAATATAGACGGTTAATTATAATATTTAATTTGTTTTGTATCTATTATTTGCAGATGAATCGCACAACCGCAAGTTCTAAACTAATTAAAGAACCAAATATTATGATTAACGTATTGACCGTTAGCGAGGTGATTGTCATAGGCATAACGCATCTCTTTCAAGCGTCGCTGTCCTTTAGACTAATCACAAATCGCCGTCAAAGTCGTCGGTAATAAAATTTGTGAATAGCAGTTCGAAATCGGTGCTCACGCTTTCGACCGATATGTTTAGAGCCCCGATTACGAACTGATATTCTAGTTGATGGGTCAACTTATATTAGATACTAAACTGACGGCTAAATTGCGAATCATCCTATTTTTCTGTGACAATCAGCTCGCTCACGATATTATATCTATGTGTAATTTATTGATGAGAATTATTATTTCACTGTGGATTGAGCTAAAAATTTTAAGGTATAATTTTACTATGTAATGTACGGTATGGATAAGATTTCACCCGTTTATTGTATAAGAGATTCCTTACAAAGATCTCTACGGATATAACAAAAATGAATTCATTTTTCACTATTTTGAAACGATATAGATTTCACGTTTCAGTACATTTTTATACTGAATTTTGATGTTAGCAATCGATAGCTATGTCGTTTCAAAAACATTACGATATTATTTTATATTTCCAAAAGCTAGACTTTGTAAAACATTGTAATTTACACTTTGACATATTGCAATATATTAATTTATCAATGTCAACTGTTATTTTTTATCGCATCACACCAAATACGTAAAGATGGCGTCACGGTGGTACCAACACTGACAAAAAATATTTGGAATGTTTGTACATTAAATCCAAATAAATGTCTCGGAGTTTATCTCCATTTCTGTAGAGTACCGGAATAATGTAAATTTTTCAAAACTTGTGATCGTCTGGACCTGAGGGCGATTGAAAAGGAATTTTAATGCATTTTGTATAAGGTTTATATTCCTATAGCGTTTTTGGCGGACATGCAGTCTGTCATAATCGGGTATTCATTTCAATTCTATAATCAAAATTGTTTTAAAACGCATAAAGATAATTAAGGAACGAGGTAATGTTAAAGCAGAATTAAAACGGAATTTTATTATGAATGGCTATCATTATAAATAATCATGATTACTCGTACAAAGATCTGGTAAAATGTAACACTATTCCCAGTCCATTTTTACCAATTTTGATACGTGGACTGAACCAGCACTTCAACAATCTTGCACTTCCACAAAATAGTACTTATATGGGGTTTCTGCTCGTCCTGGTGAAATATCTTGAAAATGCCTCCACTTATAAAAAACTAGTGTTTTTAAGATCGGATATTTAGTTGGAGTGATGACAGTTTAAATTCAACGTTTTATAAAAATTAAATGAACTAAATCGGTATAAGGATTTTCGACAAAACGTGCTATACGGCACTAAATGTCTGGTTTACTATTAGTCGGTGCCGTTTCGCATTAGGTCCGCCATTTGCACAAATTAATATACTGAAACTATAACGCAATACATATGTACCTCTAGCACAACTGACGCGTGACTCTTTGTCGCGACTATGCTACCTGTCTCTTTCTACTCAATATAGTGTGACAGTGACAAGCGATGCTCTGACGCGCGACAAACGAAGTAGCGACCAGTAATCTTATGACACTACGCGTTGTCACGCGATAAATAAATGATAAAGCATCCGTCATTCTCACACATTATTTGTCAGAACGTGACAAACGCTTTATCATTTCTTTATCACGTGACAAAACGTAGCGTCATAATGACATAACTGTCAGTTTGCTCCAACTATACATAAGTGTATCCCTCCGATCGAGATGGAGGCATTGCATCCCCAACCCCCTTTTTCTAAGACCGGTTACGTACGTAACGTCCTAATCGGGGTGCACCCCGTCGGTTCATTTTTCTAGAATAAGCTAGCTATAGGATAAAGTTAAGGATCCCAAGCATTTTGTAACTCGAAACATTCTGTTGCATCAAAACTGTCAATATTTCGGTAAGTGAACGTTTTTTGCAGTATTCGTTCGTTAGCACAAAATGTAGGCTTATTATTTTGGATGGTTGTCGCTGTTCAGTTAAGCCTTTTTGTCCTAGATAGGTGATAATATAAACTTAGATGTTCGTAAGGCGTCGACGCTGCCGAATTGAATAGGGAGTGGATATATCAATACCATAATACAACCACTTTGTTTCTATACTGAAAATAAACAGTGGGGTGGAAAATGACATCGACCGTGTCTCTTGGCGAGTCCCCTGTGATTCCGTGGCACAAACGTTCATTAGTGTTAATATCCCATTAGAAATCTTGTTGAAAATAACACTTAGGGTCAATTGCAGAAAAAATGTACCTTTTACTTTTTTTGTCAGATCATGGTGTCTTGTACCTAGGGAATGCAATTACCGGTAAAATTTACCGTCTTTTCATACTAAAGTCCGGTAAATTACCGGTAAATTACCGGTAATTGCATTCCCTACTTGTACCGTTTTACTCAGAATCATGAGCACTTTTCATTTATGAAATAAAAAAACTCCCAAATATCCCATTTTTTCCGTACAAATTTTGAATCTCAATTTCGTTACGCCCGAACTACATATAGGGGAAAATTGTAACGAAACTGATAAAAAAAAATCAGTTTCGTGACGATTTTCCCCTATATTTAGTTTGGGCGTAACGAAACTGAGATTTAAAATTTGTACGCAAAAGTTGAGACAACTTTTTACGGAAAAGGTAATTTTTTTCTGATATTGACCCTTGATCCAGTTGATTGATGATCGTCTCTGCATCTAAAATGTTGTCCTAAAGGTGTCGTTTCCGACTGCACTGTTGTACATCTATGGAACGCTCAAACATAGAGATTTAAGTTCGCACAACTATTGATATATCCAGGTTGGCCTACGCCCTATACTCAGACAACGGGCGGTGCCCGGTCAGCATATCAAGCAATTTGCTCGTGTTTTATACGCATACTGATTTTATACAGTTTTGTTTACGGATCGTATTCCTGTT
This sequence comes from Eudemis profundana, assembly GCA_947034925.1. Taxonomy (NCBI): domain Eukaryota; kingdom Metazoa; phylum Arthropoda; class Insecta; order Lepidoptera; family Tortricidae; genus Eudemis; species Eudemis profundana. Next base: position 15,757,775 of record OX344818.1, read on the forward strand.
TGGTTCGAGCGAGTTGAAGTAAACATCCAACCGTTGTCTGGCTGTGTCCAATGCGTTTACGGTCAGCATTGGGCGGCGAGTCGACCGACTTATCCGGGATATTGGCCGCATTGCCCACTAGTGGCACTGGCCGCTGGAAGCCGCGATTATCATACATTTTGTATAGCATCTCATCGTGTCTACGGGAGTGGCTAGTGGCCGCGTATTCTGCCGTCCGCAAACTAAAAGGCCGCTACTTTGGATAACTTTTTATAAATCTCGTTTTTTATTATGCACAATGTAACAATCTGAATTTATAGAGGAGCGGGTCTTTCTGGCACGGGTATCTATATACTTAATAGGAAGTCCCAACCTTGATGCATTTTTTCATCATTTTTTGTATGAATTTTGATAGAAAGTAGTGGCCTTTTAGTTTGTGGACGGCAGTATTGTCGCTGGCCTCGCGCGCGCTCGGCCACAGTCGCGCTTCTATATGAAGTATTATAGCCACTAGTGGTGTCCAGTGGTGACTAGTGGTTGTGGCCAACCATCGCGGACGAGTCGATCGGCCAATTAGCTGGTACGCTAGATATGCCTAGGGTAAGACTTTTTTTAAATAAACGTTTTTTTTCTACAGTATCAGCTTCATTTCCGATCGATGTACGACAACTTAAGAGTAACATAGAATTATAAATATATGTATATTTACTATTTAATGGATAGGTTGATGGCTCCCATTTCAGTTTTTCTATTAAGACCAATTTTTCTCACTTTTACATTATTGGAATGGACTGCCATATTTAATCTTACTGTAATAATTATATAGTATCTGACGAGGAGGTTAGCGGGTCAGCTAGAACAGTACTTCTAGCATAACTGTGTCGTGCGACAAATTCTACCTATCTTTTTCCATTAAATATAGTGTTAAAGTGACGGATGGTCTGTCGCGCGACGAGCGAGGTCTCGGCCAGTTGTGCTAGCCCGGCTGGGGTTGGGTTATCAAATCGAAGCCGCCTCTTAGAGGCCCGAACTGGGTAACTCAATTTTTTAAGCGAAGCTAAGGTGCTAGCATACTATAGGAATACCATCATTCGTACAATCAATCAGCAGATATCAAGCGAAGTCCTCGAATGGTATTGTTCAGAAGGGATATTATAATTAATTTATTTCATGATGAAAATCGCGATAAAAACGGAGACTACTAATCCTGAAAACACTACAAACTATTTAAAAAACGAGTTAAAGTTTGCTCGGTGGAAGGTACCTTGCCGTTCGCCTAAATAGACACCTCCATTTTATATCTGCTACAAAAAAAAGAACATAAGGCATCTCATCTTACTCCTCGTGGTGACAACGCATTGGCATCAGTTGCATGCTTATTGTCGCTACTTGGTGACTAAAACGTATCATCAGCACGCCCCACTGCTGGGCGCAGGCTCTCAGATGAGAGTATCTAAAAAGTATGCTAGCACCAAAAAACCTAGGCGTGATTAACATTATCGCGTCTTCGAAATCTAGACCTTTAGACTTACACATACGGTTCAAAATTACGCACATAATTTATATGTTCTATGTGAAGATTATGTACGTAATTTTGTTGATATCGCAAATCGTCAGATCGTACTCGGTTATACTGAACCCCGAACTGTTAACTCCTTGACACTTTATGAAAGGATATGTATAAGTTAATTTTTATTTGCTAGTCCACATCTTTGATATGTTTAAAATAATTATTCTTAGTGGTGTAATACTAATTATAATGTATTGTGTAAAATATTTTTTTTAGTTATTATATCAATAAATTAAAATTTGTTTATTTTATGATTTGTTTTATTGTACCTTCTCCCAAATGTCCTATTCCTGTTTCCTAACAATTTAATAATTAATTAAACTATCCTACTTACATGAAATGAACCTTTTTCGCCGTCCAGGAACGTTATTCTATTGCCAATAGAGTAGGATTACCATAAATATGGGGACGTCGACCGTGGCAACTGGAGTAAAAGTGGTGTAGCAAAGGTTGTTTACAGAGCTTTAGGTCCACTTGTAAAAACAACCGGAACGCTTGGACAGGCTTCAAACAGAACAGACATGTCCCGGTATACTAGGACTTATGGCAACCCTGTGGGTAATAGAGTCATAATGTAGATCTTACAACTCCCGTAGCTTGTGGCCACAACGCGGCCACTCGAATGCCCGGCGTGCGCTGATGCCATACAAAATGTATGAATAACCACAGTGTCAAGCTTCGGTGTGGTCGATCCTTAATTAATGCAGATTTGGTGGTCAGTCGGTATACTCCGATCTTTCACTATTTTTAAAACATAGAGTACATATAGGCATCACGTAGATGTGCTCACTCTATCGTCTTTGCATTGCATACCTACTTCAAATCAAACGAAACTCTAATTTCTATCTTCAATAACATCAATCAACTACTTTCAATAACTCTTATTCAACTCTACAACGCAATTACAAAACCCGGCCTTATCCCACCAAGTTAAAGACCAATATCGCCCGAAGCTCATAAATCAGTGTAAATTACTCGTGGGACGGAAGCGAGCGCCACATGTTTGACATACACTTTGATCTAAAAAAAAAGTTTAATCAGGAGGATTGTTACCCAGCCCAGTAGACGGAAAACAGCGAAAGTAGTGAGTTCGTAGATTGCTGGCAAAATGGTAAGTTATTTTTTAATTACTATTTTTAATCTGTGGTATGATGCCAAGACAAACCTACCTATATTGACTCTAATGGCTGAGTGTTAGTTAATCTCAAATTTATTAAAAATTAACGTTAATTAAAAAAAACTTAAATTCTTTTTTTTTTTCTAAAATAAAATTACATGAATGGCTATGAACTTTAGTACAATTCAGCCAAAGGAGGTAAATATACAACTAGGAACCAGCACAGAAATTCATAATTTATGTAATTGTCAGGTAAAAAGTACCCGTCTATTATACCGTTGCCATCAATTAAGACCGTTCTATTGACGAACGGTAAACTGGTAATTTTTACCTGAGAATGTCACATTTATCGACGTTTTAGACGAGTGTCAATGTCAAGCTTCTTATACCTATTAGAGATAATTTTTGGCTCTGTTTACCTACTCGAGCGAAGCTTGTAGTAGGTAGGTATTTAGGCAATTTAGCACCGCAATAGTACATTGTGTATCAAGGGCGGTAGGTAAGGAATTACAAACGAGTGTTTGTTACAAGGCCGAGGCGAAGCCGAGGGCTTTAATAACACGAGTTTGTAATTCCTTTACCGCCCGTGGCACACACAATGTTTTTCATCACACTTGTGAGGAAATCTAATTAAAATTAACCTTACTTAAACTAAATAAAATTGTAAAACTGACAGTGACATTAGTGACATATCCATAGACAATGCGCAACGTTCGGAAACCATAGCGGTACAGACCTAAAACGGTTGATTTTATAATTGCAAAATACTGAAATACACTATTGAAACATTGAATTAATGTTACAGAAATATGTGTTTACATGTATTTGCAATACCAGTTCTCTTTAACCCTATACTTGGCAAGATTTTTTTTTCTTGAATGTTACTGTTTTTCTTTAAAAAATCTCTTAATTAGGGTCTAAACAAGGGTAGAAAAATTAAATAAAAAATCCTTGGTAATTAGTTTTTTTTTAATTTGATGTGTCTTTTAATGCACTCTGCCAAGTTGCTATAAAACAACATCCAAATAAATGTGTGAACTAGGAGACGCACTGCCTGATTCCATGGTACAAAACATAAAATATAAAATATCACTTTTCACTAACATAAATCACAATACGCCTATACAAATAAAACTAGGAAATTACCTATGATAACCCTAAGGGTTAGCATAATTAAAATTGGCAAAAAAACTGAAATAAAAAATGTAGTTCAATAAAATCTACAGCTATGCTGTATTTACTTATAAAATTCACAACCATATAGCGACGTAAGAATAAATTTGAGATCATAACACCACATTTATAGTGTAGGTACCATTAATAAGTAAACTATATTATGACTAGGTACTTCAACACAATGCTACTTAACATGATATTGACGGAAACAATTACGACTCTCGACTATACACAGTCTCACGTTGCATTTTTGCCAAAAAAACTTGGTTTGATTTTTAATAAAGTACTTACATCTTCCTTTAGACGTAAACTGGGGAAGATGATCAACTCGATCATATCTTAAGCATCGCTAGACCTTTCAGCGGCTAGATTTTTGATGACGCGGGCGACGGCAGGTGAGGTGCCAGTCGTCTGCTTTTCTGCTCTCTCAAACTGTAAAAGGCTTTTGTACAGCTCATATCGGAAATGCTTCAATGGCATTTGTTCTGAATTACTTCTTGCACGTCGATATACGAGCCACGCAATGTTTACAGCAATATCTAGCACTGACGAAGTTGGAGTCTGTCTGAGTTGCAAAGGAGACTCAGACTGACTCCAACTTCGTCAGTTAATGGCAGTTTTAGCGTACCATCACCAATGATATGGAGCCGTTTGCAACTACGAACTCAAATTGATAATCCACTATCGCAGCAAGCATCTACGTCAAGTCAAATAGTTAATCCGTCATTGACATTAACTGGCACGGCTAGATCTGGCCGATCACTAGCTACTCATATCACAAATGTCCCGCCACCGTCTCCTTCATACTGTGTACCATCTCCGATGCCATCAACGTCGTATAACTTCAGTCATTTCATCCTCACTGTCCGAAAAAAAATTGAGTTTCTCCAACGAAGATGTTAAAGGAGGCAACGAACTACTGTCAGAGTGAGTACGGGGTACATAATTCTGCAATTTGTCCAAATCGGAGTCTTCACTGCTATCTACTTCTGACTTGGCACCAGCCTTTGGAACAAGAGCCACTAAATTTCGAGCTCTTTTTTGCTGTTGCAGCTTAAACTGTGGCACCTAAGTAACAAAACAGAATGAATTTTTACCAAAAATAACCAACCGTTATTAAATGTCTAGTCTAAGCATTCATGTATCTTTTACTAGCTCTGAAAATCAAAAATAATTGCAAATATGTGATAAAAAAGACCTATTTTTTTTAATACCTAAACTTGGCAGTGTACCTTTAAATGTACAGAGCTTATGGGACATTGTTTGATAACGTAGCTGGCGGTGTGAATTAGTAGACACATAGTAAAAAGGACCTCACCCTACAGGGTACCGGGCGGTGTGAATTTAAAGACACACACAGAAAACCGTTTCATATGTGGCATTTTAAACAGCAATTTGAATGAATAAACTGTCTGTACATATAGGATATATAGTCAATCATAGTGTAACAATGAAATATTAGGGTATATCTGACAAAAAACTATTAAAATTAACTCATTTTACCTTGCGATGCCTAGACGCAGCTCTGCGTTCCGCCATCTTGCGTGCTACTGTCAATTTTGGTATTGCCAGCACCGTAAAACAAAATTATGCTAATTCTAAGAAATATTTTCTTGAAATAAATCCAAAATAAAGGCACGTTAAGCCTTTAAAAAATGCTCTGGATTTTTTCAAAGTGAAGTGTGCATAACAATTCACAACGCCAAGTATAGGGTTAAATAAATATTTCAGTGATAAAAGTTAAAAAAGTAAGTTGGCGTTTCCTTTGAACATGACAAATAAGAGTAAAACAGAACCAGCGTTTCAAATTTAAAAAGAAAACCATTACGCCCTAGGGCGTAATAGCTCATTTACGGCCCGCAAAACCTACGTGTAATGCACCATTTTCGAGCAAGTGTGATGAAAATAATATTTTCAACTGTAGTCCAGTCCACCCGACTATGGTCCGAATTAACTCGAATTTTATGCATTAATATATGACAATCATTACGAATAAACTCTAAGATAACTAAAAAAAACCGTATAAAATCACAGATAAAAAATGGACATCGGTAGAAATAAATAAATACCTAAGTTTTGTTTTGGACCATGGTTGTTTGGACTACAGTTGGGACTTTTAAGTCGGGTAAGGTTTAAGTCGCCGAAATGGAATCTAAAACATCGATATTTCTAGACGTCAGCTAATTGTTATTGGAGTGAAACGCGCGATTTGAGCAATTTGCTCACAAGCTGTTGGCAAGCGGTCGCAAATGCCGTTTAATTGTGTTTTCGTGACGTTCGCCGTAGGTACGTAACGCTGCGTCTCACGTGTGAAGGTCAAAAGCTCGCTTGGAAAACCCTGTAGCATTATAAATTCAGCGACATCCACAAACCGATACCGATATTTATCTATAAGGTTAAAATTAAAGCGTTTAGAACTGGAAATGTTTAGTTGGCAGTACCGGGAATTCCCGGTCCTTTCATACTAATATTTCCCGGTTCTACCTGCACGCTCCGCTCTAGCTGAAATGTAAGTATGTACCTAATATTATGTATACAGGGTGTCCCTAAAACCAACTTTTATACGATCAGGGCTGATAGACCAGCTCATAAGAACCTAGATTAAGCAAATTTGACCTCAGTAAAAATCTCTTAGTTTTCGAGATATTGACGTTTTTGTAAAACTCGTGCTAAGTGATACCCTGACTCGGTGTTTTGAGTGTCATTGCTAAAATGTCAAGTATTTTACAAATCTGTATTTTGCTATGTGTGGTCAAATAACTATGCTATTGAACGTATTTTCTATTTTTGCTAATTTATTCATGCTGTGGACACAGTACAATAACAAAAAAAAATTATTCGATTTTTTTCAAATTTCACCTCTGACTTCGAACTAGCGTGGTGAAAAAAAAATGTACCAACATAACCAGGCACTCAACGTTAAAAAATTGCGCATTTATTGTAGTTTCTAAAATGGTATAAAATTTACTAAACACTGTGATAATTTTTGAAATAATGATATTTTGTTACAAAATTAACTGTCTGCCGCCTTCATCTCATACGATCCGGTTGAACTAAGTTTGCACCTGGCGTGCTTGACATCACATACAAATTAGGTGCATACTTCACGTAATCGTCAATATCTCGAAAACTAAGAAATTTTTATGAGGTCGATTTTACTCAGTCTCGTTTTTTATGAGCTGGTTTATCAGCCCTGTTCGCCATTTTGTAAAAGTCGCGAATTTTGATAGCCTGGATCAGTCTTTCGAAAGTCATGACTTCAAATTTCAGTATTTTCTTAATCTGCTTTTTGTTTTAAACATTACTTAATAATTATGCTATCATACCTTATCAAAATAAATTAGATTTTACGTGATTCAAAATATGACCTCGGATTTGAATCGCGTAATACTTAAAACAAATTTACCATGCTAAAATAAAAAAAAATAATGTAGTTTAAAATAGTAAGATTTTACACACTAGACACCGTAGTTTTTAAGATAATAGCATTTTAATTCAAAAGGAGGTTATACTACAATATTCCATTGGTTAAATTTCGTACCAGAATTTGAATTTCGAACAGAAAAGGTATGATAGCATAATTATTAAGTAATGTTTAACAAAAAGCAGATTAAGAAAATACTGAAATTTGAAGTCATGACATTCGAAAGACTGATCCAGGCTATCAAAATTCGCGACTTTTACAAAATGGCGAACAGGGCTGATAAACCAGCTCATAAAAAACGAGACTGAGTAAAATCGACCTCATAAAAATTTCTTAGTTTTCGAGATATTGACGATTACGTGAAGTTTGCACCTAATTTGTATGTGATGTCAAGCACGCCAGGTGCAAACTTAGTTCAACCGGATCGTATGAGATGAAGGCGGCAGACAGTTAATTTTGTAACAAAATATCATTATTTCAAAAATTATTACAGTGTTTAGTAAATTTTATACCATTTTAGAAACTACAATAAATGCGCAATTTTTTAACGTTGAGTGCCTGGTTATGTTGGTACATTTTTTTTTCACCACGCTAGTTCGAAGTCAAAGGTGAAATTTGAAAAAATTCGAATAATTTTTTTTTGTTATTGTACTGTGTCCACAGCATGAATAAATTAGCAAAAATAGAAAATACGTTCAATAGCATAGTTATTTGGCCACACATAGCAAAATACAGATTTGTAAAATACTTGATATTTTAGCAATGACACTCAAAACACCGAGTCAGGGTATCACTTAGCACGAGTTTTACAAAAACGTCAATATCTCGAAAACTAAGAGATTTTTACAGAGGTCAAATTTGCTTAATCTAGGTTCTTATGAGCTGGTCTATCAGCCCTGATCGTATAAAAGTTGGTTTTAGGGACACCCTGTATATTGTTTACATTAGAATTATTTTCTTGAAATTAACTGTGTTCGCAGCGAACAGCGACTCAGATTTAACTCAAGTAGGGGAGACCCGGTATGTCTCAGAGGTTGGTTGTCACAGTGGCTAACAAATACCTACTACAAAACCGGACAAGTGCGAGTTAGACTCGCGTGGAGAGGGTTCCGTACGTTCAAAACAATACAATACAATTGTACATTATTGTACAGACTTCTTATAGGTTTTCCTGTAATCTATAGGTGTAGGAGTATTTTCCGTACTTTTTTCAAAATTTTAGGTCCAATCGTTTTGGAGATAACGGAGGGGGGGATGGTCAATTTTCTTAAATAACTTCAAAACTATTTACATAAAAAATATTTTATAAGTCGCAAATGCGCAGCTACCTGATGGAAAGAAATGCAAGAGATCCGATATCTACAGGACAGAGTTTCTTAATGTTTTGTTGGTCATGGACCTCCTACATTATTTCGAAAACCCTACAGACCCTTTCCGAATATAATCAGAGAAAAAGAAAATCAAGGCACATGAACGTTTGTGCTGTATGCATAGCCACGGACTCCCGGCACTCGCATCACGGACCTGCAAGGGGTCCATGGACCACAGTTTAAGAAACCCTGCTATAGGAATATTTTATAAGTCGTAAAAATCTACTTATGTCAAATCTGCTATCTGTAGTTTCTTTGAAAATCTGTATAGATACCGATGAATCTGTATAACTGGCAGCACTACCAGAGGCGTTGCCTATACGTTGCCGACCTTTTAGTGCCCTGTTTACTCGCTCCTTAAAGTCGTTAACAGTTGATAAGTAGATATTAGCTGTTGTCTGCTGCACAAGCGCGTATTTAATTGCTATTGTTAATGTATGCCTTAATGCTCACGATGTTTGATTTATGACTCAACGTGAGTTTCGGGAGCGGGTGGCTGCAAGGCTATATGACTCACGTTCAGCCATCTTGCTTGTGATCGCCTGAATAAACATTATGGCGTCCAACGCTAACGTCCTTCGGAATCCTTAGAGATCAAAGTAAGATATAAAACACAGAATATCAATCAATGTTACCAGTAAGAAAAGGAATAAGTCAGATATAAACGAAGTACATAAGGGCAAGACTTACACCGCTTCGTATATACATATCTGACTTACTGGCTTGGCTTCGGACGTTTTCTTGCAGCTTCACCTGAGTTAGTTAGGATCCCAATGGATCTGTATATGATGACATTAATGACATCTTAGCGGCATTCGAAAGAAACATTGCTGAGATGTACCTAACCTAAGGAAAATAGTAGATTGTAATCTACTTATCAATATTTACCTTTCGTGCGCTTCGCGCCTTTCACACCTGTCAACGTTAAAATCAACGCAATAGTTTACCGTCGACAACGAAGCTATCTGCTTGCCCGCTGAAACCTTGTGTCGGATCACTGTCACGAACAGCTGAAGTCTCTCCTTGACCCGACTTTTTGGCATCCACAGTTAATGCAAATATTCGGCGAAATAACGTTGTTGACGTCTTATCTTTAGATCATTCCTCGAATTCGGAAATCGGGAAGTTTTATGGCTCGAATTGATTCCTGTGCGCGTAATGGAGATGAGCACCATATTTCATCCTAATGTGATTGGGGCCCATTCCAAGATACTCAAATTTAGTGATAAAATGCAATTTTTTCTGACACTTTCTTCTACTGCTAACTGTAACAATAGTTTTACCACCATTATTGCCATATTTAATGATATTATCAGGTACTGAAATTAGAGTCGGTTTCTTGGACGGAGCGTATGAAGACACCGTAGCTATAAGTATTTTTTGTCTCATTTTATTTCACAAATCGACGGTCCCTACGTACATAAAGTTAAGTCCAAAATCATATATTTTTTATATTATCATATGGTTTTAATTAATTATTGCGCATCTAACAATATATATATATATATATATATATCTTTTTGTATGTGAAGATATACAGGAGATATTCAAACTTATAAGAGGATAACTTCACTAAAATTCAAGAATTGCTGTTGTATGTAGGTACTGCGTTTTGAAATTACGCGTCATTTCGTCGCGAGGTTAAACGTAAATAGAGATATGTTTGTGTACTGGTGCGCCTTAAACATACTTTTTCTACTCCTGTCTTTTACTTGGTCACGAACACTAATATAAGAACATACATAATATGAGTTCAGAGAAGTCTATACTCTATTCCCCATTAAACAGCACTAGTGTCGTTATAGTCACTTTACGTTATTGCTAGCAGCCACAGACTTCTAAATCTAGGTTAAACTTAGGTCAAGGATTAAGCGCTCAATTTTAACTTTACGGTAAAAATGCACAACTACCAACTTAACAAACAATTAAATTCCTGCGGTTTTTAAGAAAAACAAAACTTTCCGAACTAAATTCATTGATGCCAACATAAAAAAAGTATTTTTATTTAAGTATATTTTAAATTAAAAAAAAGTTTACCATAGACACATACTGTCAGTCAAACTTCATATTTGCCTTGTTTCCAGGTTATGATTAATTTTGTATTTTATAATTTAAAACCTAGTCGTAGAAAAATTATTGTATGCAACGTTGTATAATTAAGTCAAAAAACGCTCATTGCGTCTCTATTTGCGATACTCGCCGCATTCGCGGCTCGTATCGCAACTCACGCAATTCGCATTTTTTGAACCCACTTATACAACTGTTGCATAAAATACTAGTATGCAACGTTGTATAATTAAGTCAAAAAGCGCTCATTGCGTCTCTATTTGCGATACTCGCCGCATTCGCGGCTCACGCAATTCGCATTTTTTGAACCCACTTATACAACTGTTGCATAATAGTATTTTATTTAGCTCCCCTGAAAACCATGTATTCCAACATAACGCTTTATACGTAGAGACCGTCGAAATAGTGATTATGGTTCAGTTTGGTGTCAAACCTAAAAAAATATATTAAGGTATCTGGACTGAACTCGTTTATCAGGCGTAAGAAATTAAAATTTGGGCAGGTCGATTGGCCAATACGTACCTAAATTATATTGTTTACAAAGTTTGGGCCTATATTTAGAACTATGTATTGAATACAACTGCGTAGATTCCCAGCCATGTTTTGAAGGATAGAGCAAGGATGGTGGTCGAATATTATTCGTATATCGCGCATAACGCGAGCGATGGCGAAACGCACGGACAGAATTAGATGCTGGCAGTGTGGCCGCGCTCGGGTGGCCCCACTGGATCAACTGGAGGGATAGTCTCCAATGAGGTTAGAAAGAGACGCGAATAGAATGGTCTCTCACTAACCTAGAACTGTTGCTGGCTGTGTTGCTGGCCCCGCCGGCTCGACTGGAAGGATTGTCTCCAACGGGGTTAGAAAGAGAAGGGGATGGAGAGGCCTCTCACCAGCTTAGAACTGTGCTGGCTGTGTTGCTGCGCTCGGATGGCCCCGCCGGTCCAACTGGAAGGATAGTCTCTAACGGGGTTAGAAAGAGAGGAGAATAGAGAAGCCTTGATCCTGATGAATCCTAGTATCTCTTGTAATTAGATTCTGACAGGATAGACATTCATTTTATGACAGCACAAAAAGGTTGACAGTAAGTACCATACACCGTACTCCAGGGGGCATTTTGCGGGTACATCAGAACGTCAGATGGTAAGGTTTTGTACAAATGGAATTTCATTTATGTACCATTTTGTACCTTGTCATAGTGACATTGATAAGGAATCTTTATCGGCTTTCATATTGATTTTCATTGCAACAAGGTACGAAATGGTACATAAATCAATTTCCTTGCCTACTACTTTAGTAATAGTAGTAGTAAGCAGGCTTTAGAGGAGGTTTTAAATATTCTGCATCCAAGATTTGGAACGACTTACCCCCACCATTGCGAACTAACGTATCCCTTCAATTTTTTAAGCACAAATTACGTTTATTATTATTATTCAAACAATTAGAAAACTGAAGTTTTAATTATTCAAATATAATGTACGATGCAAATTAGTAATTTATTATTGGTAATTTTCAGTGCTAAATGCAATTGTAAATTTCAAAATTTATGTATTTTTTGTTTCTCTCTAATGTGTAGTTTTTCATTTTCAAACATTTATAAAATATTGCACATGTCTATGTATAAGTAGAAATGAGTTTAAGTTTAATTAAGAGTCACCTATTTTGATGCTACCCACAGCCCAAAAAAAAATGTAGTCCTGAATGAGAAAAGGGACGGACTGAAAACCAGCGCTGCGCAGTCGCAAGGCTGTCGCAGCACACGCTGAGCCCGTTCCTTTTGTCACACGGCATTAGCATTACTTAGTTATTTTATTAGATATTTTGTGCCACACATGGCCATAAAGTGGCTTTTACCGCACGCTACGAAAGGGCCGCTTTCTGGCCCAGTGTAGACATAGAATGGTGTGCACAGCACGGGAGGTAGTGAATGAAGCCCTCGATCGCATGTTTGCGTCCCTCGCTTGCAGCTCGGGCCGAAAACATCTGCGATCTCGGCCTTTCTTTGTTTTGCCACCCTGGTTGTGTAATGTACTATTATTGTAAAATTGTATTTGTTTCTCTTTGTTTATTTGTACTGTGTAAGTTCTGTAACGTTCTGTGTTCAGTGTGACAATAAATGTTTCTTATTCTTTATTCTATTCTTATTCTAATAACTAAATATTTTTACTAAAAAAAAATCCGACCGCGGTGCACTATAAAAGTGCATTATTTTAACGAACTTTATAGCCAGTGACACTCGCACCATCAAGACGAATCTAATGATGTATCATTTATCAAAATCGGTTGTGCCGTTGAGTAGTTACGAGCGGACATAGGAACGGACATACATACATACAGGTCAAACACATAACCCTCCTTTGGGCTTCGCCGCAGTCGGGTAAAAAAGAAAAAGAGAACACAATAAATTTCGCTGCCACAAAAAGGTCCCACCCACCTCAGCATAATGCCAGCTCTAGAGCCGGCGCTGTTCTTCCGGTGGAATCAGACCAGAGCAACGTCACGAGTTATTGAATAAACAGGACTGGTTGGATTAAACTACAGGGATAACTTCCATGAACGTTGTCCACCACAACAGAACTCAAAAAATGTATTAGAAAAACTCACAGGTACAGTCCCCATACGGGAATGTTGAGCCACTCGGCACTAATCTTAAATTAGCCACATTATGCAATGCGTTATCAGCCGTGAGCTCGAAGTACGCCCGATTTGCATTACACTACTAAATTTAGAACAGTAGCAAGTGGCTCAATGTATGTGAGATTTGAACCCAGCACCTCACGATCGACTCAAGTCCACACCTCAAGCTAGAATGCCACTAACATGCTTATGTAGATCAGAGAGCGACCAATAATGTATAAGTACGAGTACAAATATGATGTTCCCGTGCTAATACTGAGCATCGACATTATGGCCGCGTCCATCTTGCGCTAGCAGTCCCTCTCAAGGTGGTCCGGCCAAGCGACTTGGTTCGACCCCAGGGAAAGCCACAAAAAAAACAAAAGCGCTAGCAGTGATGGGCAGTTTTAATTAGATTAGGGTCATTCTCATTTTTGCGCACACAGTCACTACCGTGGGCCTTATTAAAAAACCGGCCAAGTGCGAGTCGGACTCGCGCACCGAGGGTTCCGTACAAACTCATAAGTAGATACATGAATAGTTCAAGAAAAACTATATGGCGATTAGTTTAGTAGGAGCAAATAAGTATGTGTTAAGATTTTTGCAAATTTCTCAAAAACAGTGCAAGTTAGGAAAACTGTTATATTTTTCCTGTAATATATAGGATGACATTAATAATTGGTAATTATTACAGATTTTTCTGTTCAGTAACTTCGAAGATAATAGGGGGGGAACGGTATTTTTTTTAACGTTTTTGCGCCATAAATCAAAAACTACTTATTTAAAAAAAAATACAAAAATACTGTTTTAATCTACAAATTAAGCCCTTTCATTTGATACCTCACTCGATATAATAGCCCTACATTCAATTTGCAAAGTCTCATTACGGACCCCTTTAAAAAAAAAGTAAAAAAGTTACAAGATTTTTTTTACATCCTATAAGCTCGGGTTAGCGGTTCTTAACACTATTCCAAATTTCAAGTCGATAGCATCAGTAGATCCTGAGATATCTTGCTGTGACAGACGGACAGACAGACAGAGAGACAGACAGACAGAGTCGCACCATAAGGGTTCCTTTTTTACCATTTTGGTACGGAACCCTAAAAAAGGTGGTCATGAATTCACTCATCCGTATGATAAAAATAATTCATGAAATATGACGGTTGGGTCAATCGATTGGACAGAGCATTTGAAGCCACGGTAATGACTGTGTGCACAAAAATGAGAATGACCCATTAACTGTTTTCTTGGAAAAAACGTCATTGGGTTTTAAAAATTCTAAATACTTACCAAAACGCAATCAAAAACGAAACGAAATTAAAAGGCTGAAATTAGTTTCTGAAATTATTTTTTTAACATAGAGATTAAGGCTACATATGAAAGAAGCATGATGTTTCTTTATTTGTTTTTAACATAAAGATTAAGGGTTCATACTTACTACCTACGTAGATACATCTCGATTGCAATTGTATCATTGGTACTTGTAGGATAGAGATCTCTCTCTCTGGAGTCGGTCCCTCATGTCTGAGGATCGTGGTCAGCATCAGGGTTGCACCTGGCGCGGATGATCTGCCTCCACCGGTTTCTGTCCAGCGCGTCTCTTGCAACCGTGTAGAATTAGGGATAGAGGTGCATATATTTAAATCATAGCAAGTAAACTACTCTCTCTTTGTACTGTTTCTGTATGATTTTATGTGCAATAAAGTGTTTACATACATAAACTATCCTAGCAAACCTCTAAGTATGGTCACCCCATGCCGACCGAGCTTTTCTTCGTATTATGCAACTGAGTTTCAGGACTTATTTTAGTCAGTCAGTAATTTTCACACCGCGCGCACTCCTCCGCCGGATCCAAGCGAAACACGGTCTTAATACTAACGCAATTAGACCCAAAATTGTGTCCAATATAGTGTTTAACGTTCGCGTATTTAGGACGTGTTTTTTAACCGCTAGGTTCTGACAAGTGTCAGCGTGCCGCCATATTGTTTTTTGTTTGTTTATTGTGTGCCTGTTAAATCCGTAACTAGTGCAATGAGTCAATAGTTTAATTAAGAACGTTAGTTCGTTAAATTTAAACTCTTTGGGAGTCAACTCCTTCTTTATTACGTTAATAAAACTATCAGTTCACGCTACATTTTATGAAAAAGCTGTTTGTTGTTTAGCTTATCTAATTATTAATTAAAAACAGCGTGTAATGTTTCATAAAAAGTGTACTGGAAATATGTCTAACTTTTACAAATAAGCATGTTTTGAGAGCTTCCGAATACATTTTAGACTCATAAATAGGTGGTTATAATATTATATTTGATATATGCATTTAGTGTTTAAAGTATTAAAGCCTACGTGACTATGCTGTATCCAGAAGATTTAAAAAAAGACTTTAAAAAACTACTGACGTATCATTATTTAACTGTGATCTAGAGTGATCTATAAAATAATAATCAAACAGAAGCAAGTTCGTTAGAACAATACTTTTACCTATTTTTTCTCATATTTAGGTATCTAATTAGGTACATGAATAAATCGGAACCAGTGAAGTTGTTAACCCACACACGAAAAACCACACACACACACACATAAAAGATATACAATCATAAACGCCAACGCTTCAAACCCACAGAAACAATACTTTTTTTACTACACTATTCCTCATTAGCATTACCTATTCATTGTCTCATTTTAGATCTGACTCTGAGACTTCATGTTTTCGCCAAACAGTGTAGGTATAAAATATACTTAACAAGAAAAATAACGCAGATGGTTTTAATTGATAAGCATCCAAATCAATACACATAAAAAGTCTGAAAGTTTAACAGACACGCAAACCCAAGAACATAAACAACCACAAACGCGAAATCCGTATCTGTACACAAACACGAGCACACACACGCAAAGCCCCAAAAACACACATCACGTCTCTTTTTAGATCTAGCCCAGTCCGCTCCAGCCGGCGCACAGTGTTAAACCGAACTTAAGTGAAAGTGCCAAAATGATGACAATCAGCGAGAACCAATACTCCTCCAAGAACATGTCGAGTTTTTACTCCATCAACGACAGGGTCGTGCACCGGGACAGCTACAATGACGTGAACAGCTCGTCCTCTGTCAACAGCGCTCTGGTCACCAAGAGAGGCTTCAAACCCTCAGACATGTACGACCCTCAGAAGAAAGAGTTCCTCACGAACCTCAGTTATAAGTTGTTCCCTGTAAGTTGGGTAAGTTACGATATTTATCAGTTAAGGCTTTCTAACGGATATCGGATCCGTATTTACGTATTGTATGGATTTTTTTATAATTTATTAACTGACGCCTTTACAAATAAAGAGGACTCATTTTACCAGCGATTGGAAAAGCTTTGATAACATTAAATTAACACAATTAAATATTTGGGGATATCATTTATTTTTACTACCTATATGATGTTAATTGTAGCGACTGATCTCTACATTAAGTTCCAATAGATTTAATTAAAATATGAGTTTTACCAATCTGTAACAGAAACATTTAAATAACAACAAAACACCAACGCAAACGTTCAGCTATTTAATAAGTAATTCTGTGTCTAAATACTTACTACACATACATATTTTGTTCTTATGATCAAGTTTGTATACAGTCGAGTTCATTTACATCTACACATATAAGAGAAAAAACAATGTCTGAACACGCTTTTATGCTCCTGACAATAGGGTCGTGTTCAGATATTTTTGTTCCCGTAAGTGGGAACCCCTTGTCTTAGCATAATTTTATTTGACTGAATGTTCTATTTGTCCGAATACTCATTGATTCAAAGGTTTTCCAAAATATTTTCTGTTAAAGCTGGAGAAAATTTATGCGAAAAAAAAATCGGGCTAACAATACTTTCGCACAAATAAAACTCTTTATTTTAAAGGCGTTATGTCGTAGTTTAATAACTATATTACAGTATTTATGTAGATCACATTTGCTAGCTGCTAACTGTCGGTGTGCCACAAAGAGCTACATTTGGACCCACGTTTTCATTTATATATCTATACTACCTAGCTTTATATGTTTGGAGTTGGAATATTGATACCCTACTAAAATCACGATGTGGAGTATTGCACGAGCAACTACATTTAATTTACCGAACGATCGTTGGATATCTTGTAAGAAAAGGTCAGAAAAAACTGACAAGGAGTTGAGAAATAATCACGACAAAAATACGGAATTACACATAATTATTATTATAGAATTAAACTATTAAAATAGTTCACAAACAATAGAACTTTGCGAACAGTAGATATTATTTACTCTGTATGTATATAATTAAGAGGTGATCTATTTCTTTCCCGTTCACGGGACAATGGTGTCCCGGACCTTTGGGAGACGTGCGCGGAGCCGAAGCTAACGCGTAGAGAGAGGCCCTTTCGACAATTTAATGAAAGGCAAAGTGTACACCCAGCGGATGCTGTCTCTGTCCGTGTCACGGGACGCACACAGAGACAGTCCCCGCCAAATGGAAGGGCTATTGTTGATTTATGGAATCTAACTCTACTGTAAGCTTATGATGCTACGCTTTGTCACACGATAAATAAATGATAAAGCATCCGTCACTCTCACACACTATTTGTCAGAACGTGACAAACGCTTTATCATTTATTTATCACGTGACAAAGCGTAGCATCATACATAAGCCTACTGGGCTATGGTGGTGGAAATATGGAATAAATACTGGGCTATGGGTTGAGACATGACGGCGCCTGTCAGGAAAAGTGTCTCATGGCTTTAGTGGCACTAACAGACCGTGACTTGCCCTCCGCTAGATGGGCCTCTGTTAAATATAACGATGGGCGAGTCGAGTTGTCTGATTCGAATAACTCGAATCAGACTCTAAGCGAGTTGATTCGAATCGAGTTCATTCGCAACTCGAATCAACTCGCATACCTAACTCTAGCTAGAATTGACACGGACCGGATAACGAATGCGAGTTATGCGAGTGCACGCGAGTCAGCGATTCGCCAACTCGACGAATGTTCATTTTGTTACGAATACGCTGAACTCGACTCGACTCGCCGATCCGTTTGGCTTGGTTTGGCTGCTGCTACGAAGCGGATCCCACCGGTTGATGCGAGTCGAGTCGACTCGAGTCTCGATTCGAGTTGACGGACGAGTCAACTCGAGTTATCCGAGTTGGATAGCGACATTTTAAAATGGCCTAGGGGCAACATCGGGGCGGCGGGCTGCAGGGTGTCGAGAGGTGTACTGCGCTTTCTTCGAGGGTACTCGCGGCGTTATGCCCTTTAACACTTCCACGCTTGGAGTACCTATATAGCTCTCGCGACCCCACCCCACTCTGGACGACCGGTTAAGGCAAGCCAGAGGCGGAGGTCCTGATTTATTTTATCATTAGACTTAGCAAATCCATTTAAGTAGGGTTGAGGTATTACATCAGTTAATAGTACATTGATGCAGAGACCGGGAAGAAAGGGGTTGCCGGCTGAGTACATATTGATGGCCAAGCGAAAGTGAGGCCAGATAGTAACGAGGCTGGCAACCCCTTTTTACGCCGAGGTGTGTATAGTGCTTTTCTCAAATATGCAATGAAATAAATTAAAAACACTCCAAAAATCAAAATTTTATTTTCTAGAGACACTAAGTAGAAAAAAAATAGAATTCAATTCAATTCAATTCAATCTCTTTATTTCAGACGAACGTCCATAGTGTTAGTTACAATTTTTGAACTTATCCTATGTTAGTATAACTGACAAACAAAAAAAAAAAAATATTTTTAACTCTAAAAGTAATTCATTCAAATCATAATAATTTAGAAAACAAAAATGTATGTTAATAATAATTGCATAAAACTTCAAAAACATGTCACTCTAATTACACAATGAAAAATTTACAATTTATTTCCGCAACCTGTTTCAGTACTTACACATTTTTACCGCGAATATTTAGATGAAATATTTTAAATGCGTATTCGTGTAGTTAAAACTTGCAATTTAAAATTATTAAAAATTGTTTATAATGTGTTATTGTTTATGTTCATGTAAATTTTATATAAATGAAACTGCAAAATATGGCAAATGTCGGTTATTAGGGTTCCGTAGCCAAAATGGCAAAAACGGAACCCTTATAGTTTCGTCACGTCCGTCCGTCTGTCTGTCTGTCTGTCCGTATGTCACAGTCATTTTACTCAAAAACTACATGATGGATATTGATGAAATTTGGAATATAGGTGTCTTTTATGAGCCGCTACTTAGTTTGGTATATAAATAATTAAAATAAATATTTTTAGGGGAGGCACTCCATACATGTTAAAGACAGTAAAAAAATTTTTTTTTAGCAAATATCAACGTGTGGTACATAGTTCGACAGCTCTTTAAAAAATACTATAAGGTTCCTAAGTAATGTTTTTGATTAAGTGAATGTATTTGGAAATAATCGCTCCAAAAGTTGTGTAAATTGTGTCAAAATTAATCTAATGAGCCCAAATGTGACATAAATAATATGAATACTGACAAATAGAACAATTATGCTATAACAAGGAGAACCAGTTGAGAACCCTAGTGCATCTATATACATTTTCACGAGTCACTATGCAGAGTACTTACATTTAGCAATATTGTTTATGCATTATCTACCCATTAAGATATGCATAGTTTTATCACGAGGTAAACAAACCCGCTACTTACAAGAAATAGTGTATCATAGTACAATCTCTGTCAATAATATATGAGGAGCGTCTTTTTAAAAGGGCTTATTTTAGTATAGTTTTCATAGAGAAATAAGCCCTTTTGAAAAGATACACCTCATAATGATGAAATTATTGATATAAAGGACAAATACATTGAAAATGTAAACGTGACGTGACGTAGTTAAGGCCGAATTTGACGTACAGAAGTTTCTCTTTCTAACAAATCGGTCGTTAGGGCCCGACCACCGGACGTAACGCACGGGATACGGCCGTCTCTTAACGCGGTATATACTTACACAAAAAACGTGATAGTGTAATTTCTAGAGCACACTCACGAATTCGAAAGAGTTTTTAACACTGGAACAAAACTTCGCTTCGGTAGCTATTTGCGAACGAACAGATTAACCTATTTTCTTAATGCTCTGGAAACTTTTTAGTATTAGCTAACAACGGATAACCACGGTTTCACAAGATTGCACAATTATATTATTGTTAAATATCTCTTGTCTGCGTCTAATCTTATACTATACATGAAATATAGTCGAATTAGTTTCACCATTTATAACTGGACGGGTGGACCGATTTTTATGATCTTTTGTCTTTTCGGTTTGTCTCTGCCCCGAATAACAAAATAGCTATTAAAACATCTAAAAAATTAAAAATTCTGAGGCGGACCATATTTCGCCGGGACAGCTAGTTTACAATAAACGGAGCATAAAGGGCCGTATGTATCTTTGATTGCATTGACTTAGAAGCTTCAAGGGATTGCAGACCTGAGCATTTGATATTAATCTCAGCTTGATCCTAGCACAGGTTTCTGAGAAAAAGGGTTTGGACGGACAGACAGACTGACAATAATGGGTACGGAACTCTAAAAACACCAACAGTAATAGAATAACATAACATAACAATCTTCTTTATTGTGCATCAAAACAAAATATCACAAAACTTAAATCTAAAACAGCATATTAAATGAATAGAAAAGAATAATATTTTACCGTCAGAAAGTGAGTGAGTACTTATAAATAGCTATGTTAACAATAGTATTTTAGTTCGTCAGAATATGGCGTCGTACCTATAATAATTCCTATTCTCGTTGCATGTAATTGAAGAAGGTATTGTTACATCGGGATTAATTAAAGTAAAATGATAGAAAATTGATGAAAAGTAATGAAGTCAAAAGTAAATAATTATCGATGTGATGCAGGGAAAATAGATATACAGGATATATACAGTAACAACATCTTTCTCCATAAATATTATACAACTAGTCCAAATGTATTTCTAACTTACATTTACCCACGGTTTCGCCCGCGTTAATATCCCAACTGAACTTTTTACCGGTACCTTTTTTAAAGTATCTTATGTTTCAATGAAGGACTCACTCTACTTGTAAACTAAAGTTTATCTGAATCCATTCAATAGTTACCATGTCATTTAGTAAGAAACGTATAAACATCTTCACACACTTTCAAATTTACTTACTACGTTGGCTCAGCGACCCAAGGATGTTGGCCTCAGACACAAGAGATCGCCACTCCCTATTTTGTGTTGCCTCACGCCAACCAGCCGGGAATTTTGAGGGCACTTAGGTCTTTCCGGACTTCATCACTCCAGCGGTATCTTGGGGCGACCAGCCTGTCACATTCATTAATCTACGCTCACGGACAATGAATTCGAGTCACTTTCTATATAATTGTTAATAGATAACGTCCCGAATTCACTGTCCGTGAGTGTACAATATTACATGTCCAAGGTATACGTCCGAGTGCTCGACACTGTCCCAGTAGTCGCCATCTTGAATGTTAAGTCATTAGCAGTAGAGGGGACATAGGGTGTCGACTATTGGGCCTTAACGTGACGAGCACTACGACGTTTACGTTAATTCCTACAGTACCAACAGTGAGTAATATCCATAGTAACCTTATTATCTCCGCAAGTTGCTTGTAATTTAGTTATTTTTGCACAAAAACAAATATTACACATTGTTTTATAAAAATAGGCAATTGTACATTGTTCACAAACTTAATAAGCGAGTAGCCTCGTTTTATTCTTGAAGCACCAAATTAATGCCATACGAACGTAATTATACTACACACAGATATACTTAAGTAATCACCTATAATGAACCGAATGATAAAGAAAATGACTATATATAGGACTAACTTATTCAAATGCGCAGTTAGTTGACAAAGGCCCTTGTCAATACTAGTCTGGATTAACGCGTTCCTATATTGATTGATATTCGAAAATGTACCAAATAATACTACTGATCGCTGTCATCGCAATCGCGTTCGTTTACCTCGGAGGCCGGTACAACGAGGCCTACTGGAAGAAACGTGGCGTCGCCTTCTACGATAAAAACAAATTCCTCGGCATTTTCTGGGATTTCATCAACAGCGACAAAGCAGTATTCGAAATACTGAGCGAGCTATACAAGAAGTACGAAAACGAACCAGCCGTGGGCATCGGATCGCTGATGACCCCAACTCTCTATGTGCTGGATCCAACAAATGTCCAACATGTGCTACAGATAGACTTCCAATCCTTCAGCCACAGGGGCGTTAAAATAAATGAAGGTGACCTTCTAGCCGACAACGTCCTCTTCATGAACGGCCCGAGATGGAAGCTGATGCGGCAGAAAATGACGCCGCTCTTCACCGCAGCCAAGCTGAGAAGCATGTTCTACATAATGGACAAAAGCGCGCAGGATTTTGTGGACCATTTGAAGGAAAATCCGCAGAAATTGAAAGGAAACGGTTTTGACACGATGAACGAGTTCTGCAGCGCGGCCGTCGCGGCCGCCGTGTTCGGGATCGGAACGGAATCTACCTTCAAGTCCCCGTTCCTCCACATGGCTAGAGACGCGTTGAAAGTTAACTGGAGAACTAACCTCAGGTTTGCAATCAGCAACGTCAGTTATTCATTATTCAGAGCCCTGGGTCTGAAACTCTTTAAAGAGCAGGAGTCTTTTTTCATTGACGCAGTGAAACAAGTATTGCGGGCCAGAGAAAAAGAGAACGTTAAAAAGCATGACTTTGCCGACATCTGCTTGAGTCTACAGAAAGCGGGGACGATGAAGGACGCAGAGACGGGCCAGGAGCTGGAGCCGACGGATGAGCTCCTCGCCGCACAAGGGTTCTTCTTTTTCATCGCCGGCGTCGAGCCAACTGCCAGCGCTATGTTTGGAGCCCTCACAGAACTGGGGAAAAACCCCGAAATCCAAAGAAAACTGCAGCAGGAAATCGACGAAACCATCGAAAAACACGGAGAGAACCTCACCTATGACATCGTGTCGGATATGAAGTACCTAGACCAGGTCTTATGCGAAGCGCTAAGAATGCACACACCCATAGGCTTCGTTAACAGAGAGTGTATACACGATTCCGTGCTACCGGTTGGTAACATCAGAGTATCTAAGGGTACAAAGTTGTTCATCCCAATTTTTGACTTGCATTTCAACGCTAAATATTTCCCTGAACCTGAGAAGTTTGATCCTGAGAGGTTTTCGCCAGAGAACAGGAATGCCAGTGAGATGGCTTACCTGCCGTTCGGGAAGGGGGGGAGGACCTGCATCGGTATGAGGTACGCGAGGTTGCAGGTGATGGCTGGACTGCTGCAACTGCTGAGGCATTACGATGTGGTGTCCCATGTCGACAAGAATAAGAAGAAGTACGCCAAAGGACAGTTTCAACTGCGGAGGGTTGATACTGATATTGAGTTGTTCCCAAGAAACAAATAAGCACTTAACGCAGTGGAAAAGTCTTCACGATTTGATCGGAGTTTGTGATGTTACTATGAGACTAAAAAGTGAGGAGTTTGATCAGTAGTAGCATCAGGTGTTACGAAGGTAGCCGTTTGTGGATCGATTTAGGGAAACTGTAAATGATAGGGTTTTATATTGTTAATTTTTCTGTGACGTTCTGAAGCTCGGTATTCGTATCTACCTACTCAGTGCCTGTATGATTTATGATTGTTGATTATTTTGTCACAAAGTATCGTTGTGGGTTTATCATTGCAAATAAATAATATTTATATCCTGAACACATTGTTTCTTGAAGCGAGCTGTTATTAATCTCGTAATTTCATTCGTTACCTACCCTGCAATACAATATTATTTTTAAACAGTTAAAATACAGAGCCTCTTTGCTCTTAAACAGGATTAAAACAATATCACTATCACACTGAGTTAGCTAATAAAACTTATTGAAAGTTATCTGCAAACGTCAAAATCTCTAACCCAAGTGGCTGACCTAGCCAAAAATAGTCTCACGGCGGGCATCGAACTCCCGACCGATTGGTAACGACCCCTATTCATTCCACATCTGCCAACGCTTACCCATCTCTGCGGTCTGCGGAATGATAGGTTCTGACATTGGCTTTTGGCGCCATGTTGGAATTAGCTGATCAGATTAATTTATAGCTAAGTTCGTGCCAAGGAAATGGATGTAAAATTTTGGATGAGTTTTAAATTGGCGACAACACAGTTGTCAATAATGAGCGTTGGGATTTAGACGTATCGCCGATTCAATATTTAATTATTGTGCGCTTTATGTATTAAGGAGTTAAGTGAAAAGAAAAGCGCCTAGAAAATACAAGCATATTGTCAAATAGTTGTAAAGTTCTACAAGTGTTAATAAAATGGATACGAACAACTCGTGCCGACGGGAGAGTGACATAGTCCGCGAACTCGTGGCGTTTCTGCTACAGAGGCTGGAGACGTCTAAATCTGGCGAAAGTTTTAGAATTACGCAAAACACCCGTCCTTCGGAGTCGCCGGCACGTATGCAATTTCAATGGCATTCTTATCACATCAATTATATGCGCATATCATACCAGTAGGTTGAGTAGTCCCGAAATAGAAAAATCGCCTGTAGGCTTATGATGCTACGCTTTGTCACGCGATAAATAAGTGATAAAGCATCAGCCACTCTCACCCAGTATTTATTAGCACGTGACAGATGCTTTATCATTTATTTATCGCGCGACAAAGCGTAGCATCGTAAGCCTGGTTTGCCGTAAATGCAAAATTCGAGTTTAGATAAATTGATTTCCCAGGGATACAGAGTACCTATGTCCGTTGAGTATGCTAATGGCCTCTGCTTCTTTTAGATAAATTGCCTACTAAGAGCCTTATCACACTTGCGATTTGCAAGCGAGCTGCGGGCGAGTCTCCATACAAAACTAGTCACAGCGAACTCGCGGCGGGTTCGCCGCGAGCGACATTTGTATGGAACTTCGCTTCTAACTCGCCCGCAGCTCGCTCGCAAATCGCAAGTGTGATAAGGCTCTACAAATTAACCAAATATACCATACTAATGAGGTGTAATCTTCTGAATATTTATGGCCAGAGATGTCCTTCAAGCATTTCGTCAAGATGAGCCAATCACCCTTAACTGGCCTGGCCGCTGTAAAATTTATAATTCAACTCTTATCTCTATGCAAAAAATCACGTCGATCCGTTTTTGTGTTCGCCATTAGCCGTAATCAATCTGGATTTAGTAGAACTCAACTTCGACAGATTGTCGAAATTACGCACAAATGACACATCAGGCAAGTTACCTTCTCTGTCACGTCTATGTTTATCACTATGCAAAAACTCACAAATAATAGCCTAACCTACCAATAAATATGGACCAACAAACAAACCAATAAGTACACTACAAAAACTTTCACATATGGTATAAAGAGGGAGGACTTAATATTTACTCAATAATTTCCTAGGAGTTTAGTTTACCAGCAAATTGCCGTGTTGGCCTGAATTCTGGTAATAAAATCTTGTTGTTGCTAGTCAACATGGCTGCTTGGCAGCGTGCGCTGGGTTCCCGCCAAAACGCGCGTCAGGCGCGCGAAACGTCATTAATGCAGTATTCAACCATAGACTTTGAACTTTAATTATTAATCGTTCAAGCAGAAAATGGCATGTGCCATAGAAAATGTAAGAAACATTTTTGTCGTGCATGAAAATTGGCATAACTATTAGTGATAAGTAACCTCAGCGAAAAAACAAGCCAGATTCTTTTAGGCGTACACCGTACACTTACTAAGATTATAAAATATTCTATCGAATAATGATGGACGGGAAAGCCGCTTTGTTAACTAATGTTTCGTTAATTTAAATTTTTGAAACATTTGCTGGAACTTAGATATATGATTTATCATTGTTTAAAATCATAAATTAAATATGCCAGTTTTTGACCTTCACACGTTCTACAAAGTGGGCAGAAATTAGAGTAGGAGGATTTTTTGAACATTTGTGGCTAAGGGAATGATTGTCTTCCAAGAATAACCCCTAAAATATGTCAGCTTTTGACCTTCACACGACGAATTTCAATAAATTCAGCAATATATCACAGTGGGGATTGTGTAAATTGTACAGAACGGAGAGTACGCGACGGACAGCTATGGCTTCCCGATGTTGCCGGAGCTGCCGGCTGTCGAGTTCAACATAGTAAGCCTATAAGCAGAGACTCTAGCCCATGTAGCCCGTGTGCAATATCCTGCCCTCTAGTCTGCGGAAGGGCCTCACACTTGCGACTTTCCGGCGAGTGAGGAGCGAAGTTCCATACAAATGTCACTTGCGATTTCAGGACGAGCTGCGGGTGAGATTCCATACAAAACCAGTCCACGAGCGAGCGACATTTGTATGGATCTTCGCTTCTAACTCGTCCGCAGCTCGCTCGCAAATCGCAAGTGTGATAAGGCTCTGCGAGGCAAGTGTGATAAACTCCTTCCGTCGAGGGAGACGTTGGGTCGTACCCCGATGGTTTTGCATCGAGGAAACGGGACATTCGGATGGTCCAAAAAAACTTTTGTTTGTTTTACTTTCTCCACAAAGTTATCTTTATTTCATTCATCCAAGACTTTAAGCGCCCGTCTGCAATTTTTGAGCGAAATATAACAATATTTCGGGGTCGCTCAAATTTGAAAATACTTATCTTGAGAAAAAGTAGCTGTTAGTTCTAAGTTCTTCCATTTGTTTATTGTGGTAAATTTATTCATTCACAATGAATACAATTTTCTGGTTTTTGACTTTTGCTCTTTACTAAAGTTGATGCGTCATTTTAATAACTTGATATTCTTGACATACACCTATATTTTCTAGAGTATTGTTCTTTTCTCTACGTATATCTTCTACATAATTACGTATAAGTATTTATGTATATCATAGTCGTATAGTACTAGTTTAGAGTTTACTTTATTATTTATGTGTTATTTATATATTGTATGTATTCATGCAGAACGACGGAGAGTTCGCCAGGGACAACACAGTGGTCCCCGTTATGCCACAGTTGCCACTCCTGGATTATAGCCTAGTAAGAATTTTGACACATACATGCCAATCATCGAATCTGGGCTCCCTTTTTTTTGAAAGACTTAATATGGACACCACAAGTTGCTAGAACATCGAAAGTCCGTTTATGTGCCATAGACACACAGACGCACGGACGTCAAAATGATCCTACTGTGCTACGAGAGGAAGTTTAAAATCTTTAGAAACTTTCCAGTTCCACTTTCCGCCACAAAGATCTCGGCAATTTCTGAAAAACCTTATGAAGTTACTTTGCTCAGCCATAAAAAAATATTCTTAGCACTAGAATTAGCGGCCCCAGGAGAAACATAGAGGGACTATTTTATCTTTAACTTTTATTGTAATTTATGCTATTTTATTAATTAATTAATTAATTGTCAAAGTAACCTTATAAGGTCAAATAAAGTACTCCGTCCTTACCGTATAGGGAATTTTACCAAAATGGAAACTTAATATTCTTGTGAATGTTTCCTGAAATTTCTTTATACTTTCCCAACTTTCTGCAACGCTTGCACTTTCCGGTGGCGAATGCACTAGTCTCAAAACGCGCTATTAGTCAATACACTCTAATTTCGAAAGCCCCTCTTCTCATAAGAAACTAGGCCCAAAATACCATATTTCCAAAAAGGCTCATTCTCGATTTACACGAGAACCATTGATTGCATTCGCCACCGGAAAGGCTACCCGCGAATACTCAGAACAATCCGAGTCACTACAGTCGTATATCCATTAGAACCTGCCAAGCTCTAGAAAATAAGCAAAAATGCCATTCTAGTGCGGTGGGATCTTCTAAGTATTTGCAGCCAGAGAGATCATGTCTTAAATAAGCTTTCCCTTTTGGCGCACAGAAGCCTAAAAACTAATTTATATTCATGGCTATACCATGGGCAAGGCTGGTACACAAACCTCCTAATGTAGGTACTTACCTATTAAATCAGAAGTTTATTATGGTTCGATTCGGTCCAGAACATCAATTCCGTAAAACAGTCCTACTTTGCTCCAAAATTAGAAAATTAGAAATAAATCTGTAAATTTTTAATTTGAAGTCATACTTGTTTTATATATAACAAGAAAAATGTATTCCCTAACGCGTTATGAATTGAAAAATACGCCACTATCTATTCCGTCAAATATATAGAAACAATAAATTCGGAGCAAAGTTACCCATTGACGCGGCAAAACTTTTCTCGTAAACACTAAATGTTTCTTGGAGCAAAGGTAGACCAAATTTGCTAAAATGGGAACCGTAATAGAAACAAATAACAAACCGTTAAATATGTTTTTGGGTTTGGAGCACAGTTATCCCTGTAGGAGCAAAGTAGGTTTTACGGTTTTCGAAATATATGTATATGTTATCTTGGAAGAAAACATACACTAAGAAATTTACTCTACATCCGAGGGAGTCCAGATAAATGACAGGGAATGCATTAGATCATTATACGCATATACCAGAATAAAGTTTTTCAATTCCGCACTATCCAAACTCGTTTAATTTTGTGACTTGTTCTTGCTAGATTGAAATGGTTTTATATTACATCTGTAAATACCAACGACCGATTGAGATATTCTTTTTTATTTCATTTGTTTTGATTGACCTTTGTTTTTTACTTCTTCTATTAATATTTCTGTATGATCGCAAATCCTGTTCTTATTTCTTTGTTATAAATCATTATAGGTCACATTCGCTTAGCTTAGCTATGAGCTACAAGTGCTACAACCAACATACCATACCGACCTCGATTATACGTAGGTATTCCTAGGCCAGTATTTTTTTATGTGAACCTCTGCAGCAAAGCCTGTCTCAGGGGTTCGTTGGTGCGCATCGAAACTCCCGAGGAGGTCACGCACGGCTGGAGCGTACTATTGGTGTGGCATCAAAGTTATTCTTGAGCAGTTGCGGACTAAAAAGGCGGAAGGGACTCCTAATAATTAGCATATAGTGGTGTTCTCAGCTTCACCAGTTACGTGGTGCAGTACATAGCTGCCAGATGCCCGGTTTTCTCGTCAGAGCTCTTACACAGACCGTACAAAATATCCCGGGATTTTTCAGGAAGCGTAAGTGGGTACGAAAATAAATCCGACAACAGCGAGTCGGACTCGCCCACCGAGGGTTCCATACTTAACTTTAAAAATATAGTCTTTAGATAAAGACTTTATTTTTATGATTAAATTACAAATGTATAGTTTCAGCTTTTTCTCTACACTTTTAGTATAAAACGGTATTTCTTGCCAAATTTCATAGTTGTAGGTCAACGGAAAGTACCCTATAAATTTTGATTTCCTTGAGAGAGTCGTAATGTACGTTTTTTTGCCGCATAAATGGCCATATCTTTTTTTACGTTAACTTAGAAGTTTGATTTTTTTACAGCTTCAAGGGACTATAGACCTAAGTATATGGTTTTACTTTCAACTCGATACCTCCACGGGTTCCCGAGATAAAGGGTTTTGACAGACGAACAGACAGATGGACAACACGGGTTCCGTTTTTTCCCTTTGAGGTACGGAACCCTAAAAATGGGAAAAGCGAAAGTGTAGAAATAGATAATATATGTTGCAATGTAATGCTACTTTGCATGTTTGCATGACACTTGACTTGTACAGATAATAAGTATTAACCCTTAGGTGCATACGGTCCTACACTATTAAAAACGATACCGTAAAATGGCCCTAATTACGACACGCGAGGCTATTTGGCACTAAGAAAAAATAAGTTTTCAGTTCTTGTATTTTTACCCACGGATATGGTAGAAACTACAGAAAATCTTCGTCTACCAGTGCCTAAATCTAATATTAAGTTGGTTAGTGGCCTATTAATAAAGTTTTGATTAGTTTCAGTTATTTTTCTAAATAGCTTTGGGAGTATATAGCCCCATTTTACGGTATTTGTTTTTAATACTGTAGGAGCCTAAAAATATATAGCTAGATTTTTTCTTTATATTTCCCTAATTATAGTTACGCATGGAGTCAGACTGAAATTTCGGTTTCGGCCTAGTTTCGGTTTCGGCTGCCATCCGGCCGAAACTACGGCTCAAACCCAAACTGAATATGAGCGGTTTCGTGCTGCAATCGGACAGTCTTTCTTACAAAAAGCACAGATAATTTATTTGAAATAAGTAGTTATAATATGTTATAACTAACTATTACTCTAAATGGGCATTTTTATTTTAAAATCTACGGTTAGGCGAAACTTAAGCTATGTTCAAATACCGTCTAACCTGTCAGTCCGTGACGAAATGTATGGAGTTTGACACTAATCGTCAGTTCTGTGACGACCTGCTAACTGTCAGTTAAAGAACGCACTTTAAATAAAAAAAGCCCAAATATCAGAGATTAAATGATTAATATGTTATTTATAAATGCAGTCTTCATTCAAGAAAAAATGACAATCATAATCATATAATTGTAATTTTTTCTTTCCACGAAAACATGACCTTATATAGAAGTTTCGGTTTCGGTTCTGGTTTCGGCCGAAACTGAGATCAAAGCCGAAATTCGGTTACGGTTTCGGTTTCTGCCGTAAAAACTAGTTTCGGTCGGACGCAATACCTTTTCAGTGCTGTTGCATTAAGGTATTCAGAAAATCCCGAATGTCGGGACACCCTACTGATCGAGTCACCGTGACTTGCATTATTCATTAGTTATTAATTATGACTTGTTAGTTGACACCCGATAGCCTATTGATCACTGAAAATAAAATACTATGTGTTTGTCTGCTCGTGTTAGTGAAGCAAACAATTATTTTATCTTTGGCTAGTCATGCTTAGTTGTGTTCCCCTGACGTCAAAAGGGTTAATTTTATTTTCATCACACTTGCTCGTAAAGGGTGTTATAACACGCGCGCTTATAGACCAACTCGAGCCGATTTACCCCCCGTGGGTTACAAATATGTATAACTCCCACGGGAAGAAAAACTGTATGAAAATCTATAACTCCCTCGGGAGTTATGAGTTTAGTTTTAAAAGTCGTACGTCATTTCAGACTAAGGAGGTTTCGAATCAGCCAAGGCTATTTCACATCTTCAAAACTTGGCTACAAAACCAATTTTAGTGTAAAATAAAACTTATATGGTATATTTTACTATTACTTCCGTAGTTTTTGCGATTATTTTAATGCAATTAAATTAATTTAGTTTAAAATTTTATTTTGAAAATCGGTACAATCTGGCGACATTGCCTGTCAAGTTTAGAAACTAAACGCAGTTCTTAGCATTATCTGTGAAAGACTATATTGAAAAAGTTGACAGTTAAAGTTGTCTCTTAGCGGGTGCGTTTAGTTTATTTCATTTTTATGTTTTATTTTTTTTTCCTCGCAAATGTGATGAAAAACATTGTGTGTATCACGGGCAGTAAGAAGATTACAAACTCGAGTCATTAAAAGCCCTCCGCCTACGGCGTCGGGCTTCTAATAGACTCTCGTTAGTAATCCCCTTCTTACTACCCTCGGTGCACAATGTACTATTATTTACTTTAGTTTCATTGATTTTGGACCGATTTTAAAGTTTTTTATTTTCATTGAATACACCTCTACGCTGCAAGTATGCAATAATGTCATGAGATCTTATGACCTCATAATATAAGCATTACACACCAAGGATGCTAGTTAAAGCCCCAGATCGTATTATTATGGTTTTTTTGGCGGACCAGCGGGAAGGTTGAGGCTGATCTACCTGTCCTTATGTAGAGTGTGTAAATCGAACTAACGGAAGTTTTAGTTGCCGATTCGCTAAACCTAGCCCAGCTATTAAGACTCCGGCAAGAAACTTAGCTGAGGAGGAAGGTCTTAGTAAAGTCAGTGGCGGCGTAGGGGGGGGGGGGGGGGGGGGCAGGGGCGGTCCGCCACGGGTGCTAAGCACTGGGGCGTGACGCGGGGGTGCGTGCCGAATGCCCCCCGGGCCGAAAAATCAAAAAGTAGACCTTTCCGCCCGACTGGCTTACGCCGCCACTGAGTGAAGTTAATCCAGGACATTCGGGTCCTGTACGTCTAGCATAACTAGCCGCGACTTCGTTTCTCGCGCGACAGAGCATCACCTGTCACTGTCACACTATATTGATTGGAAAGAGATGGGTAGCATATCTCGCGCGAGAAAGAGTCGCGTGTCACAGTTGTGCTAGAGGTACTGAGGCAAGTCGGGACGTGGCCCTTGTGTGCTGTTGTCGCGATGAGGTCGTCCCGCCGACGGGGACGACGATTATGGTTTAAATTGTCCGATTAAAAAATGAAATAATAAACCAAAGAACGAAGAGACCGGAAAAAATACCGGTTTTTTTGTATATGGAGATAATACCGGTATCCGACCCCTGGTGTGGATCTACTTAAAAGCCTCAAACGAGCGCACTTCGAACATTTGGTTCATGCTCACTCGGTTTTACTTTAAAATGTATATACGATTCGAAAGCATTTTGTCTCTTGAACACTACACTATTTTTTTATAATTTTTTATATCGCTTAATATAAAAAATACAAATGAATAAAAAATATGTTCTCATTTTACCACTTCTACGGCACAATAGATGAAATGCCAGTGCCTTTTGGCCACAGAAAACATAAGCTGTCATAATTTTGAATTTGACATTGTCAATGCATACTGTCAGAACGCTTACTTTTTTTCGATCGCGATAAGACTAAAGTAATGGTTTATTCTACCGTAGAACTGTAGTTACGCCCTTTTAGAATAAGTAAATATTAATATATTAATTATAAATTAATTACAAATCCTGGTGAAACAAATAAACTATCAGCGTATTCGACTTTTCAAACCTAATACAGAGAACCAATAAAATTAAAGGCTTCAAAAAAATGAAAGGTTGTCAATTGTTTTTAATTTAAGGTTATAGTTTTAGATTAATTAAGAAAATAAAGCTAGAAAGTTCCAAAGAAAAAGCATTGCTTTTGTTTGTAGAGCCTAGAAACTTCTAAAAAAAGAATAAAATATTGGGTGCACCCAATTAACCCTATAGTTTTTCTATTCATATTTGCATCTTTAGACATCGTGGTGAACGCAGCGTTCTTTATCTCGGCGGTAAAAGAACTCTAGAACGCGGCATTCCGCTCTGACCGCCCGCTGTGTGTACATATTATCGTAAGGAAGTCAGTACATTCGAAAGAACGCAAAACTCTGAACGCGGAACTCTGAACTCCAGACCGCGCTCTGTCTGTGCGGGCTCTTAATGTTAGTTTCATACGCATGTAGATAATTCATCTGGATTGCAATTCCTTCCTGAATCATTGATCTTTGCCAGCAGTTCATTGTATCTTCACATTTTTCTCCGCATGATAAAGAACATTGTTCCTCGTCGATTAATCTGTGACGTGATGGTTCCAGGAGGACCTGGAGAACAAACCGGTGCTGGACAAGGAAGTGGACCTGAACAAGATCTTCACGCCCGCGCCTGATGCTGAGGAGCATCTCATCAAGAAGGACCATAAGTTTGGTGAGTCCATTCACCCATATCAGTGTACCAGGTTAACTGGAAGAGATCCCATAGAAGGATAAGATGCCGGAAGACCAGCGCCGGCTCTAGAGTTGGTATTATGCTGAGATGGGACCTTTTTGTGGCAGCGAAATCTATTTTTTTTTTTGTTTTCTTGTTTTATTGTTTTTAGCAATGATTATGATTAGCCAGAGGATTAATAATTGTTTTTTATAGTCTTGATACTTGGTAATCATCTTTCCATTTAATAAGTATACACGTTACACGGCAATAAAAGGGTTGGGTCCTGATCGCCTTACTTGCATTTAGCCTTGGTATTCCAAACGTCTCAGTTGTACACTGGCCAAGTATGCAAAATGACTTGTTTATCTAATCCCATGATTACAAAATGGTCCAAGTTTCAAGAAGACTTAGGGAACAAAACGCCTAGGTCGTGAAATGCACAAGTAGGCAGAATGTCTCAATTGTATAAAGTCTTGGTTGTGATAAGGACTACTTTACGATTTAACTATATAGTCTTTATACTATAAAGACATTCTACAATATTGGACGTAAAGATTATTCAGACCATATACCTATTAAAACATTATGACGTTAAGCCGTTTTGCAGTCAAGTCATTCAGTCTACTATGTCTTATAACAGTGAGGGCATTTTACAGACCAAGACATTTTACTCCCCGGACAAAAATA
This sequence comes from Eudemis profundana, assembly GCA_947034925.1. Taxonomy (NCBI): domain Eukaryota; kingdom Metazoa; phylum Arthropoda; class Insecta; order Lepidoptera; family Tortricidae; genus Eudemis; species Eudemis profundana. Next base: position 15,792,187 of record OX344818.1, read on the forward strand.
CAACTAAGGTGCTCTGCTCTCTAAGGCTAAATGCAAGTAAGGCGTTCAGGACCCAACCCCAATAAAAATATACATGTCGGAGATTCAGCCAGATTAATGTCTGGTGTAATTGGTTTGTCCGCTACGTTGGAAATAGCTCGTAACTGACGCATTCTCCGACATACATTCTATAAACATATCAAGTATCTACTTATTACCTTTATTAAAATCAAGCAAAAAACGCCAAAGAACAGGTTTCTGGTATGGAGACCCCCTTTTCTTTTTCTTTTGTTTTTATTATTTGCTGTTATAATAGTGGCAATAGAAATACGCATTCTGTGAAAATTTGAAGTCTCCACCTATTACGGTTCAAAAGCTAGAGCCCTGTGACGGACGGACAGACGGACAGTGAAGACTTAGTAATAGGGTTCCGTCGGCATCCTTTGGGTACGGAACCGCCAAGAAGAAGCCGCCAAGTAAATCTAGGAAACCGTCTCACTTTTCTTTAATCTTTAACAACAGTTACTACGCTAGTGCGGATATAAATACTCTCCAGATGATGTAGGTCGCTGGACGCGAGATCGATCGACTACCTATGAGGGATCTTCTAATTGTGGACCACCCGGTTTCAAGAGCTACTGGTTAAAGTTTCTGATTGATACGTTGTTTGTTTGTTTGTTTAAGTACATCCGCATCGTACGGCTTTTGCATTTAATACATTGAAAATTGTTTACTAGACGGACCGACTTAATGTGCTATTCCATTTTTTTTAATGAACCGCCTTCAATTCACATTATAAGCCAGTGGAAATCGACGCGTTAAAATGCTAAAATCGCAAAGCATGATGTAGTTCTGATTGTTACGGTAGTGTGAATCTGATTTTGCACGTTCTAAAAAGTTGTGCTAGCTGAGCAGCACGCGCAAAAGTACGCAATGTTTGACGTTTTTTTGGATTCCTGCTCTAACTATGCATTTTTTGACAATGACGTCTATGGCACAAATTAACCACATTAAATTTGCTATATATTAGGTTCGGTAAAGTTTTGATATATTTTTTTTACCATGCCAAAACCTTAACTCTCGGTAACTATCACACTTACAGTAAAAATGAATAGAACCTAATATGTAGCAAATTTAATGTGGTTAATTTGTGCCATAGACGTCATTGTCAAAAAATGCATAGTTAGAGCAGGAATCCAAAAAAACGTCAAACATTGCGTACTTTTGCGCGTGCTGCTCAGCTAGCACAACTTTTTAGAACGTGCAAAATCAGATTCACACTACCGTAACTGGTCCAAACAACATTACAAAAAATCAGAACTACATCATGCTTTGCGATTTTAGCATTTTAACGCGTCGATTTCCACTGGCCTATTGAGGGAACTTCTCAAAGATAAATTGAATGGTTAAAAAGTCAGTTTTTTTAAACTTATTTCAAATAAGTGTTTCAAATTCCAGAGAAAACCTTCGCATCATCAGCGTTCTACGTGCCCGGAGTGCACCCCACGGTGAAGGAACAGATGGACCTGGCCCGATCCATCTCCAAGAGCCTCAGCGACCAGAGCAACCACATGAGCAGGGGACAGAGCATGTACGTCAACCGCAAGAAGCGCTCCGTCAAGTGGGTCCACGAGGGGAGAGGTAACTTACCTAACATATCTTAAGGTCAATCTGGTCGCTGTCTACCCCGCTATGAAGGAACAAATGGGCCTGTGGTCAACCATCTCCAAGAGCTTCAGCGAACAGAGCAACCACATGAGCAGGGGACAAAGCAAGAAGCCTTCCGCGAAGTGGTGGTCCACGAGGGGAAAGGTAACAATCTAACTTATCGTATAAGGTGAATCGAGTCGCCCGGAGTCCACGGTGAAGGAACAGATGGACCTGGGCTAAGCCATCTCCAATAGCCTCAGCGACCAGAGCAACCACATGAGCAGGGGACAGAGCATGTACGTCAACTGCAAGATGCGCTCGGTCAAGTGGGTCCACGAGGGGAGAGGTAACTTACCTAACTTATCTTAAGGTGAATCGAGTCACTCTCTATCCCACGGTGAAGAGACAGATTCAACAACCAGAGCAACCACATGAGCAGACGACAGGGTAAGAAGCGCTCCCGCCCACCACTTCTCTAGAATAAAATTAAATGGTTTGCCAAAATAATATGTACCACCCCACCACAATGTAAGCATGATGTTTGGACAGAGCAATCGTGCGGGCAGTAGCTACTAGCTTCCGATATAGGATTACCTACTGTATGTTTATTAAACTGGCCAAATCGTCTGTAGCATCATAGTCTGGAGCATAGCTAACAGCTCTTTACTAATTCTATGGATAGTTACCTATGCATTTTGATCGCCTACGAGTATACATTCGCAGTGTAGGTTAATGAATTCATCAAGTGGCGCGGTGTCCATATAGCCCGGGGCGTATTTACCCTAGAGCTATCCGGGCCATTGCCCGGGATGCCAATACGCCAGGGGCGGCGTGGCCTCTCGATCGCATTTTGTTTTGGTTTTGGCGCCATTCTACCAAACCAACACACTTGAAGAAGTGGGACGACGAAACTTATTCGCCCGGGGCGCCAATCAAAATACGCATATAGCACTGGATTCCCACCGGATCAGGGGATGCGGTGGGTATTTTAAGATACCCAAGCACTTTATCATTGTATTGCTCTTGGACAAAATGTTAGGCCATATTTACTCAGTCTTAACCTGCCCATTAATAAATCATTGAAAATCTCGAACTAAATCGATTTCTGCGATAAAGAGCTTTCGGTGATGAGGTTCAAATTTTTACATATGGAAATCAGATTCCGATTTCGTCAGGTTATTATTGTCAGTTTCCTAGTAAGTCACTTTCGAATATGATCGGATTCATTCGATCTTCTGTTTTCCAGGCCGTAACACAACAAACATGTCCTCAACCCCGACGCCGGTACCGACGCACGACACGCCGTACCGTCCTCCATCGAGCCTCCGCAACCAGAAGACTTACCCGAAATCCGCTCTGAAGCACTCCCTGCCCAAGATGGAGCCGTTCCCTGTCTCTCCACCGACTATTCTCGTCCAAAACCACGAGGTGCCGGTTTCTATTGCTCCTATGAAGCTGAATGATGTGTATGCTGCCCCGGTCAGCCCTAGACTGCCGTTGGTATCTGGCCCGAACTTCAACGTGGCGCCGCGGGGCTGGGGCGAGATGAAGGATTATTACCGGCCCGTGGCGTTAGATGTCACTGGGGCCACCGCGCGCTATTCTGACTTTTAGTTCATGTTAGTTCTGCCATCCTACGACTAAAGCCTAATTTCTATGCAGTGGCGTGCGGAGTGCACGATAAAGACAAAAAGTCCTTCTAATATCTTCTCTACTAGGGGCAGGAATAGGCATTATTTTAACATACTATCTACCAATGGCGTGGCGTAAAAGATATCCTTGGGCAAGCCGGTGCAGATTAGGCGTACATTTTCCGTAAGAGTTGTAGAATAAGGTGGTCAAATGCCTGATCTTAGGCAAGCCGGTAGGAATCGAGTTCCTTGGACTCCTCGCCACTGCTACCTACCCTACTAATGTCCACCCTTCTGCCCTTAATAGGGTAAAAATTATAGGGTAGACAGTATCGTTTTGTCTTTATGGAGTGCAGACCACTGCTTTTATACAACTTCATAGCAGTTAGGCGGAATTCAGTCATGGGGCAGTAGTTAAGTTATTTTACTAAGTGTGAACAAAATCATATGGCACAGAGAAAACTTGAAAATTACGAACAATTAAACGCGTAAATGATCGTATTACATAAGGAATAATACGTTTTCTCGATGCCACGCGATTGGGATTTTCGGTACCTCTGTGGTGAACTAAAATGAGTACTTGAAGTTTTTTGTAGTGGAACTGGATTATTTTGTATTTGTTACGAAAACTATTACTTAAAAACACGTTCACGACGGCAAAGAATTTTAGTGACTTTCCCTGGGTACAATATGGGGTCTTTTAGATCTGATGCATAACTTTATTCTGGAGCGTTAGCGGGTCGAAAAGAACTGTAGAGTATGCACTTGTTTAAATGTCACTATCTTTGTAATTATGATGATTAATGCGTATGTTTTTATAGTAATATATTCTCAATTAGCCAAAGTATGTTACCTTGTAGTCGCAGGTTAATTCACTTTATGGTTTGTTTGCAAATAGAGGAACAATCTGTCGGATCTTATCGGCCCGCTATCCGCACTGGTTGTCTATAGTATCGATAACTCTTTAGTGTTGGAGGCAAAAATAAAATATCGATATCGAAACAATGACAATTTTTATGATGACAATTACACTTATATAACAAATATTTGAGATACATTATAATACTATTTGGCTTTACTAAATGTTGTTTATTAATTTTAATGTTGGCCGTAATATTTGGCTTACCCATTATGATCTTTCTGGCAGATCCATCCTCTCTTTTCTTTTTCACAGTTTCATGTTCATTCTCACTTTTTTCACACATAAACAACATTTTTCTTGACCGCTTCATAATCTATAGTTTGCGTTATCTCTCACTTTGACGTCACAACCACCTACACACTTGGACTGCACTAGTTCAACTAATCTATCATCTAGTACGGCTATCGGGTCACCGGGCATCGGGTCTTTTAGATCCGATAGCCGTACTAGAAGAAAATACTTTCGTCCTGGTCGCCAACGGGTCGAAAGTAACCGATGTGCTTTTTTTGGTGTAAATTGTCTATGTTCGACAAAACATTAACAAAACACAAACTGTCTCTCTTCTACTCATACAAAATCCGAAGATATCTGTCCCGTACCAGCGTTCGGAACAGCAATTTCTTCCCCGCACCGGAAGAAAGATCTGCATCGGATATATTCGACCCGATGTCGTCGTGAACGTGTTAATTTGATAATAATAATTTTAAAAAGGACCCATTGAATCGACATGGGTCGACTTTTTATAAAAATATAGTACTTCTAAAACAACAACTAATTTGAAAACTCACATTTCGATTAGAATTAGATAATCTAGAGGTATGTCGACTCGGCAGTTAGGTAACTCTGTTACTTGAAATAATTGAAAACAAAAATGATTAGGAAGGGAAAAAAGGTTTTCCTTAAAATACTCTCCCTTTCTTTTTTCTGGTTCCTGTAAACACGCACATAATAATACAAAACGACATCAAGAAATAAATATAATTTCTGACATTTACCTGATACTATTTTACATGAAAAGTTAAAAAGCTCACACCAAATCTTAGCACTATTACGGTTCACATGCTTCACTTTTTAACCGACTTCAAAAATAAGTTATTTATACTTTTATACCTTTATGGGGTCATGTCATTCGGTGTGAGATGCGAAGCGTGAACAAATAATAAAAAATGCCAAATAAGCTCGTTTTATAATTACGTTTAAGTTTTAACGATTCTTTCATTAATTTGATTTATAATTGATCGATTGCATATCAACGACAATTAAACGCCTGCAAAATTTTGATAACCGATATTTAGAGAAAGATTTTGCTAGTATATGTAATAAGTTTATAAGTAAGTAAGTAATTTTAAAAGTTGTTATGGTCGGTGTGAGAGTGCTTTATTTTTAGGGACGGTAATGGTCTGGTCAGACTTACGCGATTCATAAAACTGACTGCCCTTATAACTTTTTAACCGCGCGCATCAAAATTGACAAGCATCAGTCCTACCCAAGACTAATTTTTCTAAGAAGTCTAAGATATTGTATCGAATCGATCTTCCGAGAACTATCTCTGAAGCGTTGAATAAATGTTGGTCTTCATTGACAAGCTAATGAAAATGACAGATAGCTGTCAGCATACTTTTTTTTCGTTGTTCAAAGAGTATTGGGCAGTAATCCCATCAGCTTTGTGTTCAAAATAATCACCTGTCATGTCGCTGTTTTAAAAAATGTTTTTAAATTAATCATAACAAGTAAAAATTGAAGAGTGGTCGTTTATAGATAATTAAAACAACGTTCTTAAAGAAATATAATATAAATGAGAGTTCTTAGCAAAATCAGACTTACTTAATTCTTAAAGTCACGAAGCAAAAAAGTAAGGTTGAAGTTTTATGCTTTGGATATAAATAAAGTAAAAAGCAGGGCCGGATTAACCTTTATGCAGAGTAGGCAACTCTGCTTTTACTGCCTACATACTACCTACATAATATAAACTAAAACTAGATTAAAACTAAAATAAATCTGTAAATGGTAAAATATATTAAATGGTTAAACAAGTCATATAAGTTTGGCCAACCCATACGTCACCAAAGAAGTCAATACAATACTAGTCATAATTTATTAATAAATCATGAAGCTGAGCTGAAAGTGTACAATGTTCTTAATATTATTTATGATTTATTCACAAACTCTATTAGAAAATAAAAAAAAATATTTACATATCATATTTTTTGTGTAGATAGACTAAAACAAAGCAGCATTTATCGATTCTTGTTGTTTTATTTTATTGTTGGTATTTGTTTTTTTCTGTTTTTTATTTATTTGTTTAATTTGGTACTTCGACATAATAATACACTTCTCGGTGTGTAATTGAATTTAGGGTTTTTTAATTTTAAATTATTTTCATTTTATTTTATTAGGTAATTTAACTACATTAATAAACTTATTTATAATTTTTTATGTTTATTTATTTTAAGAACTAGTAATGTAAACATTAAATGAGTTTTTGTTTATAAAAATATAAAAAAAAATTGATATACTGTCGTTGTATTTGATTGTTGTGATTGTGATATTTTGTTCGTGAAAATAAATAATTAAACAAATATTTTTTTATTATTATTATACGATAGGTAAATAAAAACCGGCGCACACGAAGGGCTCTGTACCACCGTCAAGCAAATAACGCCAAAACACGTTTCTTGTAATACGGGGACCCAATTTTATTTTTAATTTTATTTTCCTTTTATTGTTTGTTGTTATAGCGGCAACAGAAATACATAATATGTCAAAATTATCAAGCAAAATAGGCGCATGTTTGTCGTCGAGTTGCGGAAAATAAGCGCGCGTCAACCTATAGCCTATGTCACAATTTCAAGTCTCTACCTATTACGATTCTCAAGATACAGCCCTATCACAGACGGACAGCGGTGGCTTAGTAATAGGGTTCCGTTGGCACCCTTTGGGTACGGAACCTTAAAAAAAGAAGTGGGAGTCGGACTCGCACATCGAGAGTTTCGTAATTCACTGACACTCACATCCTTAGGCAAAGGCTTAGATAAAGGCGAACAAGTAGTCCAACTTCGGCCGTTTAGAAGCGCCCGACACGTATTCTATTCACACAAACGCGCGATACCACGTCTGTGTAAGTGCGATCCATACTAGAGCATTCTTATGCACTTATGCTTAAAACTTTGCTTGTAGTGCGTTCGTACACGGAACCATCTATTGGCATCGTTCAAAAGTCAAAACGGAACTTTTAACTACCTACTCAAATAACTAAATATTTTTACTAAAAAAAACCCGACCGCGGTGCACTTTAAAAATGCATAAAATCCGCCATTTTGTTTATTTTCGAACGAACTTCATACCCAGTGACACTCGCGCTATCAAGACGAATCCAATGATGTATCATTTATCAAAATCAGTTGTGCCGTTGAGTAGTTACGAGCGGACACAGGAACGGACATACATACATACAGGTCAAACACATTACCCTCCTTTGGGCTTCGCCGCAGTCGGGTAAAAAATTCATACACAACTTAAGTTTTTTAAGAGTTCCCGAGTACTAAAATGTCTAAAATATTGATATAGATATCATACACCGTGGGCCAGTACAACCCGACCAACTTTAACCACGTATTCCTAATGGTATTACAAGTAAATAACGTTATATCAACATAGGTCGAATTTTGTAATTTTATGCCACACCTGGCCATAAAGTCGCGTACGGAAAAGGCAGCTTTCTGGCCAAGTGTACACATAAAATGATGTACACAACACGGGAGGTAATAAAGAAAGCCCTCGATCGCATATTTACGTCCCTCGCTTGCAGCTCGGGCCGCAAACTTCTGCGATCTCGGCCTTTCTTTGTATTACCACCCTAGTTGTGTAATGTACTATTACATTAATAATCAATAAATTCAGTCCCTCGTATAAGCGGCAAGAGGGTCCATTAAAATGAAAGCCAGCGTCAACAGTAATCTCACTATATTTTCAAAATTAGAATTGTTCACAAGAGGTTATTCTACTTCCTTTGTCAATCCGTGAATGCCCGCCAAGATGGCGCGCACCCAGACATTTTTCCTACCCGTCAAAATACAGTACCTGTCAGTATCATTTCTTATTTGAATAGCCACTTTCGATATACACACAATAATTAATATAATAATTTACTATAATGATTTTAATATTTATAAACGTTTAAAACAACAAACATTCTCAAGACAGAAAATGCCGAACATTATTTTCCTGTATAAACCGGAAGCTAAACAATATGGACGACTTGTGTACTGATATTTATTAAATCTAACATTCGGCCTTTCCTGACTTAAGTTTGTCCTCAAACTTTCATTTACACAATAAGTTTGAAACATGACACTCACAATCAAAGTACCGTTAACATTACCAAAATTTTACTACATAATATAATCACAACTATGACTATGACTGAGACCTCATTTATAATTACAGATTATCAAAATTTATCAACATGTATAAAAATAAATGTTTTCAGTATTACCAATTTTATAGCTGATTAAATTAAAACAACTTATAACCACTTTGTTTTCTGTGATCATCATAATTTTACCAGATAGCTACAGTAAAGTAGTGGACAGAATAACACAATGGACAAATTTACATTTAGATTCATACGAGTTCACGATATCGATCACTACAGATAATGTTAGATGGATCTATCAACATCTCAACATCATTTGTCATTCAGGGCAGATGGATCTTTCAACATCTGAGCTGCTATAGACGGATCTGTCAACGTCATCTGAATCTATTCTGGACGGATCTATCAACGTCCCCCAAAATTACCTTAGACGGATCTTTCAACGTCAACTGAACAACCTTAGGCGGATCTTTCAACGCCCCTAGAAACTTCATTAGACGGATCTCTCAACGTCATCAGAAGCTACATTGGACGGATCTCTCAACGTCACTAGAATTAACGTTAGACGGATCTCTCAACGTCTTTTCACAATATAGATGAATGACTCAATCTAAATAACACAAACATCAATGGAATTCATAAATCATAATCCTAAAGATCTAACACAATGAATCACAAACTTAATTGTCATCTTGGCTACTAGTCTCGCCACTAGAACTGCTGTCGTCATATGTGGTGATCCAAGGTTTTATGCGATCGGCTGCCCAAATATTGCAATAGTCTCTTTGGGTGATAGTGGATCCCTCTATGCTAGACACTTCGTATCTGTCATTGCCTAATATTTTAGTGACTTTGAAGGGGCCAGTAAATTTGGGGAGCAATTTTTTACTTTTACCGTCATTATGCTGCAGAGGCTTAAGAATTTTTACTAGGTCTCCTACTTTATATGATCTAGCTGGAATTTTAGTTCGATCAAATCTTGCTTTTTGCGCTGCCTGATCCTGTTCTATATGATTACTGATCTCTTTCCTTATTTCTTGTAAAGAACCTGGCCGTCTAGTTTCCATCAAGACTTTTGCAAAAATATTCTCTCCTCTATTGACTAATTGAATACCGTATAATGCTTCTGATGGTGCTTTTCCTATCCCCTTATTTAATGTATTATTTAGTCCCCATTGCAATTTTCCTAAAACTTTATCCCAATTTTTCTCACCTATCTTGTCAGTAAATGCGGTTAAGGAGTCTAAAATGGTGCGGTTATACCTCTCCACTTGCCCATTGGCACGTGGAGACGAAACCGCATTAAGCACATGCCTTATCTTTGATTCTTTGCAATAAGATTCAAATTCTTTCGACGTAAAGGACGTCCCTTGGTCAGAAATTAATCTGTAAGGATATGCAAAAGTTGTGAAAACTTCTTCTAATGCGCGTATAGTTGATCCGGATTTAAGGTTCTTTTGTGGTTTTAACAGACAGAATTTTGTAAATCCATCCACTATCACCAGTAAGTAAGAGTTGCCTTTTGCACTTTTGACGAAGGGTCCTAAATGGTCTACGTGGAAGGTGTCAAAGGGTTTATCTACCTTGTGTATTGGATGCAACAGACCCTCTTTAGGTCCACTGGGTTCCTTGCTATAAGCACACTCAATACAGCGTCGAACATATTTGGTAATAAAACGCTTCATCTTTGGGAACCAGAAGTCTTTACTTATTTTATTGATCGTTTTTTCGATACCAAAATGACCGATGTCATCGTGGTTCAATTTACACAGCTGAAATCGAGCACTTTTTGGCACGACCCATTTTAGTTGACCATCAACAAGACGGAAAAGTTTATTTTTCTTAATAACGTAATTTTTCATTGTTTCAGGGTACTCTTTATCTTCTAAAATTTTCCGAATATGTTGTATCTTAGAATCATCTAACTGTAAAGTTAAAAGCCAGTCGTCTTGAGTGATCTTAAGAACAGAAGGCATAGGGTCTGGAGTGGCATCGAACTCACAAGGCAGAGGATTCCTACTCAAAGCGTCAACGTGTGACATGTGTTGTCCGGGTCTATACTCTATTTTGAAGTGAAACTCTTGGAGTGCTATCCACCAACGAGCAATCCGGGGAACAAGGTCACGTTTGGTAAATGTGTCTCTAAGAGCAATACAGTCAGTTACCAACGTAAATTTGATCCCTAGCAGGTAAACACGGAACCGTTGCAGGGACGCTATTACGGCAAGAGTTTCTAACTCATATGCATGGTAGTGCTGCTCATCTAATGTCGTTTTACGGCTAAAGTATGCAATCGGTTTTAAAGGAGACGATTCGCTTTCTTTTTGCAATAGTATACCTGCTAGCCCATGTTTACTTGCGTCCGTATGCAAATAGGTATCATGATTAGGATCGTACAGTCCCAAAAGTGGTCTCTGAACTAAAGCAGTTTTAAGTCGAGAGAAAGCTTCTTGCTGACTTTCACCCCAAACCCAGGCACAGTCTTTGCGGGTCAAATCAGTTAATGGTTTAGCGATCGTAGCAAAATTTTTGATAAATCTACGGAAGTAACTGGCTAAACCTACGAATTGTCTGACCTCGTGTACGTTTGATGGAATCGGGAATAGTTCTACGGCTTTTATTTTTGCTTTTCCTGGTTTAATTCCCTCCTCGCTTATTTCATATCCAAGGTATTCAAGTTGTTCTTGGAAAAAATTGCACTTTTTGAGATTCAAAGTTAATCCAGCGTCTTTCAACATGTCAAAAGTTTCCTGTAGTCGTTGGTATTGTTCTTTAAAATCTTTTCCAGGTATTAGTATATCATCCATATAAGCGAGGGTGGATTTAAACCGAGAATTGCCTAATATTTTATTTATCGTCCTTTGAAACACAGACGGCGAATTTACCAATCCAAACGGCATTTTTTTAAATTGGTATAAGCCGTCTGGCGTTATAAAAGCAGTCAGATGTCTACAATCCGGTCGTATAGGTATTTGGTAATACCCACTCGCTAAGTCGAGGCTAGTGTAAAACCGATTTCCGTTAAGCATGTCCAAAAGGTCATCAATCCTGGGTAAAGGAAAATGATCCTTTACAGTTTTCCTATTCAAGGCCCTAAAGTCCACGCATAATCGGTACCCTCCAGTCTTTTTAGTTACCAATATGATTGGGCTGGCATAGGATGAATTAGACTCTTCTGCTATATCATTATCCAAGAGTTCCTGTACCATATCGCGAACCCTTTCCCTCTCCACATAACTAAGGCGATATGGTCTATATGAGACTGGACTGTTATCACTCAGTTCTATGACCATCTCGGCCTTATCGGTACAGCCTAATTCAGTTAAGTTCTCGGCAAAGCAATGTCTATACGAGTTAATTAAACTTATAACTTCGGTTATTTGGTCATCAGTGAGGTTGGGATTAATATTTACTTGACTCCGATCAAAGGGGGGAAGATTTGAGTGTTCAGTAATTTTATTGCATGTTAACGACTGTGTATGCTTAGGAGTTCCAAGCTGGCTAATAACTCGGGCTCTAGCAAAGACTGGCCCATTTTTCAAGGATATAGGCTGACTAGCCGGATTATAAACAGCAATTTTACATGAACCTTCTTGTAAACCATACACGCCGCCCACAATGCAGTATGTAGACTTAGCCGATTGTCTCGTGCTAGTTTCAACCAGAATGTCACAAGATGTTTTTTCTTCATGTGCACACTCTACATAGTCAAACTTTTCAATAATTACGTCAGAAGTAATTCTAAGGACAACTTTTTCATTATCCTCAGTCGGAAGAGAACTGATATCCCCAGGTACGTCACGTTTCAAAATGTCTAAGCGATCATTTGTTTTGACCACTAACACCTCAGGTCTCTCAGTAAAATCCTGTCCAATCAAAAGTGGAGTGGAGAGGTGTGTCGCTTCCACTACAAACGCGTCTATCTCTGCTGTGACATCTTGAACCTTTAAGCTAATCCTTGTCCTGCCTAATGGAGTATACATCCCGTTTCCAAACCCACGAATAGTAGGTAGATTTTCATTATTCTGTATAAGTGAGTATTTATCGACTACGTCCTGGCGAACAAGAGTACAATCGCTTCTAAAATCAACGAAGCCCTCACTTTCTACGTTGCCATTTATTGTAACTTTCTTGATATATTTTGAATCAGTTTTATTGCTTTGAGTTAACATCGTTTTAATGTCTTTATCAGTTTTATTCACATTCGATTTTTTGTTTAGGTAACAATCAAATCAACCGATTTGTGTCCTAAACGATGACACGTGTCGCACTTAATTATAGGTTTAGTACAATTAGAAGACACGTGTCCTTTCTCTTTGCAATTATAACAGGTGACCTCCGGTGCACTGCTGCTACTACGACATTGCAACGCACGGTGGCCAGGCTTCTTACATTTATGACACACGATATCGTTGAAAGCGTTTGTACCCAAGCGAGGTTTGGAATACGGTTTGGTTTCTCTACATATATCTTTTAAGAATTTAAGTAAGTCTTCGGGTTCTTGAAATCTACCAGACGACGCGCCTGCCCTAATTGTGCGGTCTTCTATCCCATGTACTAAACAATCTACGGCCCTTTTCCCCGTTATCTCACAAGAATTTAAGAGCAACATTTTTTCATAATAGTACTCGTCAATATTTTCTCCTACTCTCATGCGCCGGTCTAACATTTCTGTCAACATAGTGCCGTAATTAGTCTCAGAGGGGAAAGCCCTAATGAGGTGTTCTTGCCATTGCGCCCATGTCAAGAGAATCGATTGTAGCCCTTCATACCATTTCTTCGCGTGACCCCCTAACTTTGGTAAGGCATAATGAATAGTCTGTTCGTCAGTCCAGTGATAAATCTTAGCGCATTCATTAACCTTGGATAACCAACGTTCTATTTTTTGATTCTTTTGTGATGGATCATACACAGGTATTATATTTTTGTCATAAGTCATATTTGGAGCGTTCGGTCGCAACATAGAGCTTAACAATTGAGAAAATTCATTTATGTTAACAAGCATGTTATTCGACATACCGGACGCGGGTACAGTATTCTCGGTTACCGGCGGTGCAGCTCTCTCGGGTAGTTCGCGCGCAGTCGGAGGCTGCTGTATCTGCAGTGGCCCGGGAACAGCTTCCACGTGCACCGGTACCGTTGTGGAGTGCTGCTCGTTCTGTGGATGTTCTGTGGGCGATCTGTCCTGCTGATTGCGTACGCGTTCATCAAGTGGTTGTTCCTGGAACATAATATCCAACAGTATCAATTTCAAATAAAAATAACTCTCGACAAGGTAGTGAGTTGTGTTTAACAAAATTACAGCGATTCATCCTTGCTTATTTTTTTTTTGTTTACTTTGTGGATATGATTAACAATAAGACACAGTCATATATGTATACGACCAGGGTAGAAACGAAACCGTTTATAAATTATCGTCACAAAAGTTTATCAGTGGTATTTGAGAATAAAATCAGGGTTTAAACGATTAATTATAAATTTTAACAAACTCGTTATCATACGTGTACCCGTACAATACAATTACGAATTGTATCGATATAACAAAGGAAAAAAGATATATATACCTAATAACACAAAAAAAAGTTAACAAACAAAGAAAAAAAATTGAATAAAATCACAACGGAAAAGAGACAGAAAATGGGAGGAGAAAAAAAAATAACGGAAAATAAGAAGAAAACCATAGAGAATAAAGGAAACTAACAGAAACAACAGGAACACCATATAAAATAAAGGAAAATACCGGAAAACAAGAGGAAAACCATTGAAAATAAAAGAAAAATTGAGGAAAACCGTGAAAAATAGCGGAAAACAAAAGGAAAACTAAAGAAAATTTAAGAAATAATGGAAAACAAAAGGTTAACCATAAAAAATTAAAGAAACTTATGAAAAACAAGAGGAAAACCATAAAAAAATAACGAAAAACAAGAGAAAAACCATAGTTAATAAAAGAAAATAACGGAAATCAAAAGGAAAACTATAGAAAATAAAAGAAAACACCGGACAACAATAGGAAAACCAAAGGCAATAAAAGAAAATACGAGGAAAACCATGGAAAATAAAGGAAAACAAGGAAAAATAAGCGTAAAAGGAACAAATGATCACTTGCCTGTTGTTGACTACAATCCTGTTCGATAAGCCACCCATCAACACGTTCACCTGGTGGCCCTGAAGAGCTGGTTGCGGGTTTTAATGCCTTCTTCTTTTTCGCTGAATGTTTTCTGGGCCTCGAGTGTAAACGCCTTGGTTCGACAGGACTCCCGATGCTCGAACTTCTTGACCGGCGACGAACACGTTTCCTGGGCCTAGCCTCGCGACTCCGTTTCACACTTTTAGCATTACTTTCCATTTTTATGGTCCTTTATCCGCACTTCTGATATAAGCGGCAAGAGGGTCCATTAAAATGAAAGCCAGCGTCAACAGTAATCTCACTATATTTTCAAAATTAGAATTGTTCACAAGAGGTTATTCTACTTCCTTTGTCAATCCGTGAATGCCCGCCAAGATGGCGCGCACCCAGACATTTTTCCTACCCGTCAAAATACAGTACCTGTCAGTATCATTTCTTATTTGAATAGCCACTTTCGATATACACACAATAATTAATATAATAATTTACTATAATGATTTTAATATTTATAAACGTTTAAAACAACAAACATTCTCAAGACAGAAAATGCCGAACATTATTTTCCTGTATAAACCGGAAGCTAAACAATATGGACTAGAGATGCAGCGAATATTCGGCCACTATTCGGTATTCGGCCTATTCGGCCACATTTAGACTATTCGGCCGAAGCCGAATAATGGCATAGTATTCGGCCGAATACCGAATAGTAAATTAACACAAAGTCAAAGGAAAAAGAAGGATGAATAAATATTTTATGCCACACCTGGCCATAAAGTGGCTTTTTCCGCACGCTGCGCGTACGGAAAAAGCCGCTTTCTGGCCAAGTGTAGACATAAAATGATGTACACAACACGGGAGATAATAAAGAAAGCCCTCGATCGCATATTTACGTCCCTCGCTTGCAGCTCGGGCCGCAAACTTCTGCGATCTCGGCCTTCCTTTGTATTACCACCTTAGTTGTGTAATGTACTATTAATAACAAATTATAAACAGTAATCAATATTAAATATTAGGTTAATCATCTTTCACATCAATTTCAAACATATATAGAACAGTAGCATAAACAACGAATTAGAAATTAAACTACTTACAAATGAAATTAAATTTTTCAATGGCGCATTTTTCTATCATAGGCTGCCTACGACGAGTAACAAGTTGCAACCTGTACAGAGATTCACGGCGCCGCTCACCCGGGCGTTCGAATTTACTTCATTTTAGGTAAAACCATTGGCCGAATATTCGGCCGCCGAATATTCGGCTATTCGGCCGTCGACTCCGCCGAATA
This sequence comes from Eudemis profundana, assembly GCA_947034925.1. Lineage (NCBI taxonomy): Eukaryota > Metazoa > Arthropoda > Insecta > Lepidoptera > Tortricidae > Eudemis > Eudemis profundana. Next base: position 15,808,156 of record OX344818.1, read on the forward strand.
TTCGGTATTCGGTATTCGGCCAAATTACTATTCGCTGCATCTCTAATATGGACGACTTGTGTACTGATATTTATTAAATCTAACACTCGTTATAAACATGTCCTTACTGGAGGAAAAGTTATTAAAAAGGGAAAAAAAGCTAAAATGGAAACGAAAGGTCAATATTTTGGCTTTGTAATCGCTTACCATCTAATACTGCGAAGGTTAATTGCTGTTTAGTTAAAGGATTTTAAAAAATCAGTAAAAGTATCTTAGTCACATTTTATTAGGGCTTGTTACACACTTGGGACTTTTTATTTAAAAAAATATGAATATCTCCGAAAGTAAGCGTTAATCGACTATACGTCACATAACTTTTTTTACTTCTAATAGTTGTTAGAATCTATGGTTAAAATTGGTCGGGTTATACGGGCCCACGGTGTATCGAGTAAATATAGTTAACGCCCAAAATCACCAAAAATGTTTACCTACCTACCTTAAGTTGTTATTTTTATTAGGATTCCATGTTGTATAACATGACAAAAACATCAACGTTCCCCAAGGTCTTGGAGTAAATTCTTAACAAGAACACTAATAAAACAAAACGTAAACATTCGCGCGTAATTTATATTGAAGGTTGAATAATCATGTTTTGGTCTATACAATCCTTAGAGCAACGCGGACTTCGTAGGGGGCCTTAGTTAGTATTTCATCTGCCAAGCAATTTGTGCCAGTGATCGTATTCGTTCTACAGGGTGGGAGGGACTATACCGACATACTTTAGCCATGAATTCCTGGTGGTGTGACGAGTAAAAAATGTTATATTAACATGGGTCGAATATTGTCATTTTACATTAATAGTCTTATGGAACAAAATAAATCAGTAAATTAAGCCCCTCGTTATAAACATGTCCTTACTGGCTGAAAAGTTATCAAAAAGAAAAAATAAAGCTAAAATGGAAACGAAAGGTCAATTTTTTGGCCTCGTAGTCGCTTACCATCAAATACTGCGAAGGTTAATTCCTGTTTAGTTAAAGGATTTAAAAAAAATAGTAAAGGTATCTTAGTCACATTTATTAGGGCTTGTTACACACTTGGGATTTTTCATTTACAAAATAATGAATATCTCGGAAAGTAAGCGTTTTTCGACTATACATCACATAACATTTTTTACTCCTAATAGTTGTTAGAATCTATAGTTAAAGTTTGTCGGTATAGTCCCTCCCACGCTGTATAAAACTAGTTGTACCTATAACGACTAATGAGTCGTCAGACTAAATCTAGTAACGTACAAAGAGAAGGTGTTTCCTTTCACATCTAAAGTATTTAGAATCACATTATGATTATTTACTTTCCTTTAAAACATACAAAGTACAAAAATCTGATTTGACACAATTTTAAGTTTGTTTACTACCTAGTTGAAAACACGTAAGCGCCGGTTGCCATGGAGTCCTGCTAGACTTATTAATCTTGTGTCACGTCATTACACTATTTCAATGCAAAATGCATCTTTGTGAATGTGAATCGGTCAATGTGTTGTTCTATTTGTTAAGTGTTAGTTTCGTCGTGATAGCCGATTTTTTATGTACGCGTGTGTAAATAAGTGTGCGCTGCGTCGATCACCCCCAGCTAATGGTATTAGAGGGGAAAGTATTAGTAAAATGCACTACGGCGACTCGCTTCCGTGTTGCTCTAAGATGCAACTTATAAATTAAAAATAAACAAAATTTAATCGAACTATATAGGTATTTCTTCCCTGCACTTTTTTCGATCTGCCAGCACGTTATCTGGCTTATTAGTTACAATAGTCCTGTCCGTGATGATCGACCCCAACAGAGCGTGACATGAGTATTTTCAAGGACATAGGCGGTGGGTACTTTTAGTACAGCATCTCGGATCCCACGGGACCACACGGAAGAGCAAATCGCTGGTGGATAATCCTCGCTACTTGGTTATGTCTGTGTAAGTACTCGCCGTTAGCGAGATGAGAACAACAAATATTAAGGTGGTTTTTCCGACGGCGGCAGGGTGAGACGAGACGCGACGCGGATTGAATTGAAATTTGTATAGCAAATTTTCAATCCTCCGAAGATTGCGCTAGGAGAGGATTAAAAATTTCATACAAATTTCAATTCAATCCGCGTCGCGTCTCGTCTCGCCCTGCTAGTGGGAAACCACCTTAATACCTGATTTACTTCACCGAATGGCGGCATACCCGACAAAATATCGGATTTGAGAGTCATTGTCTCAAAAAGCAGGAAGATTGTGGAATTCAAGGTTTTCCCTCTCTGTACGAGCATAACGTACACTTATCAACACTGAAATCCATGCAAATGGCGCAACTAAAAAGTTCTCGCGTTTTCAGTTGTTCTTTCAGGTCTGAGGATTATGATGCAAAAATCTTAAGATCATCAATATATAAGACATGAGAAATTACCTCATCGCTCGATATTTATCTCAACGCTCATTTTCTTAACTTTATTATACACAACTTGTATACAGGTATCAAAAAGTATTTAAAATTATCTCCTTCGCGGCTCCTCGACAACATATACCAAAATGCAAAACACTATGCATTTGCGACACACTTCTGAAATGTAGTCAAATCACAGATTAGAACTGCTTGGTATTAGGCACCTATTTATTTCTTGGGATCAACTCAATATCAGTATCAACCCTTCGCACTTGGAACTGTGTTTTCGCGTACTTCTTCTTATTCTTGTCGACATGGGACACCACATCGTAATGCCTCAGCAGTTGCAGCAGCCCAGCCATCACCTGCAACCTCGCGTACCTCATACCGATGCAGTTCCTCCCCCCCTTCCCGAACGGCAGGTAAGCTTTCTCGCTCGCATTTCTGTTCTCTGGAGAAAACCTCTCAGGTCTAAACTGTTCAGGCTCGGGGAAGTATTTAGGGTTGAAATGCATGTCAAAAATCGGGATGTACATCTTTGTCCCTTCGGATACTCTGATATTACCAACGGGGAGTACGGAGTCATGGACACACTCTCTGCTGAGGAAGCCTATGGGCGTGTGTATCCTTAATGCCTCACATAAAACCTGGTCCAGATACTTCATGTCAGACACGATGTCGTATGTGATGTTCTCGCCGTGTTTTTCGATGGTTTCATCGATTTCCTGCTGCAATTTCCTTAAAATTTCAGGATGATTGCCCAATTCTGTGAGTGCTCCGAAAATGGCGGTGGCTGCTGGCTCGACGCCGGCGATGAAGAAGAAGAACCCTTGGGCGGCGAGGAGCTCATCCGTCGGCTCCAGCTCCTGGCCCGTCTCCTCGTCCTTCATCGTGCCCGCATTCTGCAGACTCACGCAAATGTCCGCAAAGTCGTGCTTCTTACAATTAGCGTTCTCTTTCTCTCTGGCCCGTAATACTTGTTTTACAGCGTTAATGAATATTGGTTCCTGCTCTTTAAAGAGTTTCAGACCCAGGGCTTTGAATAATGAATGACTGACGTTGCCGATTGCAAACCTGAGGTTAGTTCTCCAGTTGACTTTCACTGAATCTCTGGCCATCTGAAGCAACGGTGATTTGAAGGTAGACTCAGTCCCAATCCCGAACACGGCAGCTGCAATGGCCGCGCTGCAGAACTCACTCATCGTGTTAAAACCATTTCCTTTCAATTTCTGCGGATTTTCCTTCAAATGCCCCACAAAATCCTGCGCGCTCTTGTCCATTATGTAGAACATGTTTCTCAGCTTGGCTGCGGTAAAGAGCGGCGTCATTTTCTGCCGCATCAGCTTCCATCTCGGGCCGTTCATGAAGAGTACGTTGTCGGCTAACTGATCGCCTTCGTTTATATTAATACCCCTGTGGTGGAAGGATTGGAAGTCCGTCTGTAGAACATGCATGGCGTTTGTTGCGTCCAGTACGTAGAGAGTGGGGGTCATCAGCGATCCGATGCCCACGGCTGGTTCGTCTTCGTACTTCTTGTATAACTCGCTCAGTATCTCGAACACGGCCTTGTCGCTATTCATGAAATCCCAGAAAATGCCGAGGAATTTGTTCTTATCGTAGAAGGGGACGCCGCGTTTCTTCCAGTAGGCCTCATTGTACCGGCCTCTGAGGTAAATGAAGGTGAACGCGAGGACAGCGATCAGTATAACTATTTGGTACATCGTCGATTGATTTAGACACGAGTCAATATAAAAACGTGTTGATAAGCGGCGCGCGTCCACACCATCAACTAACTGCGTATTTGGCCTATTGAATCATATATATATACTCGTTTTTTTTTATCATTCGTTTCATAACGTATGATAATTACTTAAATTATCATATAGAATAGATCTACGTATAATATGGTCCTAGTACCGTTTTGATACGTGGAATGGATATTCCACGTATTAAAACGGTAAAATAAGTATTGTTAATTGAACTTTTCAAAGGCGTATATTATAAGTATAATCCAAAACCTAAAGTAGGTACTTGTGCTCAACAAAAACAATCGAATAAACAATACATTTTTCGTAAATACTACGCTCTGCTCTGGGATCTGTAACTACATATAGTTTCTAGATAGCTATTCAGTGATATATATAGAAATGTGGCTAATCTAAATCAGTAGTTATCATATGCAATTATGATTGATAATGGCTAATAGAGAGAATCGATTGTATACCCAAAAGCCGGTTAAGTGCGAGTCGGACTCGCGCACTGAGGGTCTTGTAATATAACTTGTAATTAAATCAAGATAAACTGTATTGATGGACAAACTTAATTTGCCCCCTCCCCAACTTTTCCAGACATTTTTTTTTCCACGGGAATTTTTTTATCAGTATCTTGACTATTTTCCCCTATATTTAGTTTGGGCATAACGGAACTGAGATTCAAAATTTGTACGGAAAAGTTGGGACATTTGGGCCAAATTAGTTCAACCGGATCGTATGAGAAATTTTAGATGAAGTCATCTAAAAGTAGACAAACATAATACCCATTAAATTAGTAACAAATATCATTATCTTTACCCACCAGAGTCCAAGGCATAGTTCCCAAAATGGTCCCTACCGGCCTTTTTCGATTTTGGGGCCTTAGAAGAAATTGGGGGGCGTTGATCTATCCAGGTGGGGGGCTATATCGCTTTTGAAAAACTAAAATTACAAACTACAGTACAAATAGGGTTTTGGGGAAAATCTGAAACTATACATTTGTAATTAAATCATTAAAAAAATACTATTACTCTTGTCTACGTACTGAAAACAATCACGTATCCACAGGAATATCTCCTTATTGATGTAGATTCGCTAGCTTATATTATCGATGAAATCAGAGTACCTAACGTAAAAACTCTTGATTACGTTATTTTGACACCACGGAACCCTAGTAACGATAAAAACAAACACGTCTCCTGATAGTGGATATCTCCGGCGGCTGCTCGAGACATTGTATCTCCTATTTGTTCCATCATAGGGTCCATCATTTTGGAAAAATTACTCGTTTTCAAATAACTCGAAAATTTTCCATTAGCGCGAAGACGATTAGTCATGCTTACTGGCGTTTTAATGAACAAAGAACGTTTAATTTGTAACATTACCCTGGTAAAACAAAGGATAAGATCGCAGACGTTTGTTTAAATATGCGATCGAGGGCTTTCTTTATTACCTCCCGTGTTGTTTACATCATTTTCCGTACGCCTAAAAGTACGCTTTCCGTAAAAGCCACTTTCTGGCCAGGCATAGCATAAAAATAATAATAGTTACAAATACAATACCGGAGCTACTTGGAAAACAAAGCGAAATTGGCTTCTAAAAAGCTCAAGGTGTTCAACAGGGCGAAGTAGCTCTTCACTTCTGGGTATGCTTTTACTATCGGCTTTTAAAGCCCAGGATCGACCACCACAAATGGATCTTCCCATTAGTTCGATTTACACACTCTACAGTCATAAGGACAGGTTGATCCGATTCAACCTCTCCCGCTCGATTTTTACAACAGCCATTACCACAACACACACGCAAAAAAAAAAACAAATGGAATATTGCTCTCATTTCTGGGCCGGAGCACCTCGCTTCTCCTTTAGGACTCCATCCAACGCCGAGTAGTACGTTGGCTCTGTGTTTGTTATGCCGTATGGTATGTACATGTTGTACAAGTGCCTGAGGAACTTTTTGAGTACGTGCCTCCGTTACTTCTGTCACGAATAAAGTTCATCTTTACTTTTTGGAAGCTTGGCATCCCAAAAACAGCGGACATCACGCTCATTTTAACCACAAACTGGCAAGATATTGAATGAGCTCCCTCCTGGGGTGTTCCTGGAGCGCTATGATATGCAGGACTTCAAGGAGCGAGTAACAGGCCGCCACACATCTATATTGTACCATGTTTACTTTAAATGAAAGAAAAAAGTATTATATTGTATGCGTTATTCCAGTTATTATTCCAAGGAACTCCCTACCGGGTTACAAAGTATCCTATGTCTCAATCCAGGGCTTGGGCTACTTGTATAGTAAATGTCATCTCAATATATTCAATCGTTATTGTGTTATTTAATAACAAACATCCAAACATCTTCACAAGCTTTCACCTTTAAAATATTAGCATGGTTCAGCAGTTGACGTCGCTGGGTAGGAATACTGAGTTGGATATAGGGAACGTGCACAACGAAGGTGCTGCCAACTGGTGCCCCCATTCGAATGTGTGTACTTTATCATGCTGGGATCACATTAACGGGAAACGCCGTTATATTATCGCGATAAAGGACGATTAACGTTAAGTGTAGCCACGACTTACCTTGACATTGACATTTATAACCACTATTATTATAAACTAGCGACCCGCCTCGGCTGCGCACGGTGTTTCTCTATTATATTATGCATGTATTATACATATAAACCTTCCTCTTCAATCACTCTATCTATTAAAAAAAACCGCATCAAAATCCGTGGCGTAGTTTTAAAGATTTAAGCATACATAGGGACAGAGAAAGCGACTTTGTTTTATACTATGTAGTGATGTGAAAGTTTGTGAAGATGTGTGGATATTCGGATGTTTAAATGTTTGGATATCTGGATATTTGTTACAAAATAACGGGGTTACGACGATTATAAATTCATCTTTCCTCTAGTCCATTTTTAATGCACTTTTAAAAAGGCATGGTCGCCCAGATACATAATTCTTAAAACAAATAATAATTTATTTTTTTCTAAAAATAGCTTATGACTAAATAATTGGATGACTGCACCGCCGATCTGTGTTGTACAGTTTCATGGATGTCAGTGACAACGTCGACTTCAACTCCTCAGGAGACAAAGGTCTTCCTCGAAACTCTTCCTCAATATCCTGCAGTGTCCTGTCCTTCGTCTCTGGCAGCACCACCCAGGATACCGCCAGGCAGTAAGCGACTATGCCAGCGTACAAGCAGTAGGCTCCATGTAGACCTATCGTCGTAAAAAGATACGGCAGAGTCTTTACTGTCAGGAACAGATTCAAGGAAACGAAGAGGACGCTAATTCCTCCCGCCAAACTTCTATACTCCAGAGGGAACAGCTCCCCGGCTATGATCAGGGGGAGCGGGACAGTCCCAGTCGCAATGGAGAATTGGTGGATGTGAAGCAAAACCACGCCTATTAAAGGATGGTCAAATGGAAGGTAATCGTGCGTTTTAGCGTAACTGTAGGCCGCTATAGTTAGATAGGCACAGATGTTGATCAGGACTGTACTCAGCAACATGGTCTTCCTTTTGATCTTCTTGATGACGTATACTGCGCTCATGTTCGATATGATCCTCTGCATGCCGAGGCTGATGATGATCAGACCAAATTGGGTGCCAGGTCCGATGACGTTGCCGAGAATATTCGTTGTGTACGCAGACATAATGTTCGCACCGCCCCACTGGCCTAGCGTATAAATGTGCATCATTATGAAAATCGGTTTGTAGAATTCTTTCTTTCTTACAGTCTCGTTCAAATACACTATACCACTTTTCAACTTCCATATAAAAGAGTTTGTAACGCATGTGTCTTCTTTAGATTCTCTGATGATGACGCTGGTTTCTATCATAGTTTGTAGCTCCTCCTCCTCACCATCACCTCTCAGCCATCTGAAGACTCTCATACTCTCTTCGTATCTTCCTTGGTCGGCCAACCAGAACGGTGATTCGGGGGAGTATAACACAATCAATAGATTTACAAATGATATAAAAGAGCATACTAGCGCCGCTGCTTGCCATCCAAAATAAGACCCTACCGTGTGTACGGTTAAGACTCCTATCGCAATGGCTAGGCCGAGGGTCATGAGAAAAGCTCCCCTATTTTTCGGGCTAGTGTATTCTCCTATTAATACTGGTCCTAACGTGGAAATCATGCCCATTGAGATGCCCTGCAGGAACCTGGCTGCCAGGAGCCCAGGGACGCTGGCGGCGAGGATGATGCTGAACCAGCCGACAAGCATGGGCAGGGTGCTGATCATGTTAGCGGTTTTTCGCCCACCCTTGGCCATGATCGTGGGCACGATGAAATTGCCGGCCATCAGAGCAAAACCGAGAATCGAGGCTGGAATAAAAAATATAAAGCGTGTTAACTAGTTATAAATAGTGCCATATATTCCAAGAGCATTTTGAGAGGGTTCCTTACGCAAAGGGTGCCAACGAGATCCTATTCCTAAGCCCCTGCTATCCATCACAGGCATCACAGGGCTATATCTTTGGGCCGTAATAGCTAGACTTGAAATTTTCACAGAACGTGTATTACGAAAGCCACTATAACAACAGAAATACTATAAAAACTTATTCTCTCCCCTCTCGAAGAACCCCATTATGTAGGTAGCCTCCGGCTTGTAGCTCATTTCACATTCGACATCTTCTGTTAACATTCGAAATATTCTGATATCGATCAGAAGAATTTGTCGTTTAGTCACACATCTCTAAGGCACACTTGGTACGTCAAATAAGTATGGGTAATCTACAGTATTTATGTGACACGATCCTGTTAAATCATAATAGCAAAGATTTAGTAAAGCAATTTTTTGCTTTCATACAAGCAGTACTTCTAACATCACTGTGCCGTGCAGCTTTCTGTCACACGAAAAATATCTGTTACATTTAGTGTGACAGTGTCATAATTATCATGCTTTGTCGCACTACAAGGTAAGCCCGACAGAATAAAAAAACTGGACATGACTTGCCTTGTCGGTCAAGTTTCACAATAGCTACCCCACAAGTTACCCAACGACCCAGCTGGACCGGAGGCAGCCTCCGTCGGTCGCCGTTCGTATTGGCGATAATTTGTGTAAGTAGTTACGGCTGCACATAACAAAAAGCACACATGGGAGTGTCACCATCGAAGTTGCCAAGCTATAGTTCGGTGATATTAGTCCAGTTCATATTAGTTCTAACCGGACTAATATCACCGAACTACTGAGATTAGGCTGCCTTGTCGTCCGACACATTATCACCCGTCTCTCTTACACTAAACTAGTAATATCGATCACACGACGACAGCATCAGTACGTACGAGTAGCGTACAGTTCCTGCGCTAGCAGCTCTGCCGTGCAGCCAACGGCGCTCCTGCGGGACATAGGGTTTGCTCCCGGGAAATACCGATACCCGGTATTTTGAGTCGAGCAAAGAACCGGGACGTGAATATAAAAGTCCTGGTACTTTTGGGACTTTCGGGATACACATTTAAGCAACATATTTCATTTAATTTTTTTTTCTGGTGCATGTAGGTACGAGTTCTGTCTATCATTATTCAAAAAGTGACAGCGAAAAATTACGTATAATTCGAAAAGAACAAGCGCGTAGTTAAATTTTAACCAAACACGGGTGGCCGCCGTGGCAACGACGATCGGTGGCGACTCACCCTCGTCTGCCCCGCTGGTCTGTAAAATTGTGATTATTACTTAAAATTATATTAATAAACGTGCATTTACTGCAATGTGTAGTAGTTTTTATAAAAAACACTAACTGAATCTCATCGGACTGAAGTATCGACAAAGTTTTTAAAGACCCGTCCCGAAAGTACCGAAAACACCGGGAAATCCCGGTTCTATTATCGGCCAGGAACGAAAATCCTGGTTCTCCAGAACGGTGCCGGTACTGCATACCGTAGCCAGACACTTACCTATCCAGGAACCACTAGTGCTGTCGACAGGGATGGTGGAACCAGGTCGCTGCAGCTGCGGCAGCAGCACCGCCGTGAAGCCGACCACCAGCCCGTGCCCCGCCATGTTGAGGCACACTCCTGACGTCACGAAGCACTGGTCACCAGTATACAGGGTGTTAGGTAATATATGGATAACCTATGAACTGGTGATACAGGGCACCTAGGTCTATCAAATAAAGCTAATATAGGTTCAGTAAAAGTGTCATCATTTTTGAGATATTTGCAAAAAAACTAGACGAGGGACATCAATCTTGAGAAAAATTACATAAGTCAAACCGGACAAAATGGTCCCAAAAACCAATAGCGACGTGACATATATCATTAGAAAGGTGTTTCAATATACTACAATAGTTAGGTACTATGTGGGCTCATTTCAAATCACTGTGTGAAAAAAGTTAAGGCGATATAAAAAACTTATTTTCGTTGACGATTTTAAGCAATAAAAATGAATTATTTCGTATTCCTTGGCGTTACAGTCCACCTGCTAGGCCTCTCCGGCCCCTCAGGCTCCCCCGGCCCCTCCGGACCCCCAGGCTGCCGCTAGCAGGGTACCGAAGGCCCCTAAGGCACCCCCCGCACCGTTGACGGGACTTGAGCTGGAGGCCAGCTAGGCGAAAGCCCGAAAGGCCCGCAGCAAAGACGCCACTAAGGCAACCCCCGCCCCTCCGGCCGCGGAAGCCGCCAGTCCCCGTAAAGGCGGTCGCGTCCGTCTCAGCCAACCCGGCCTCTACTGAGGCCCTCTCTTGCTCCCGTTCGGGTCCCCGTAAGTCTCGCCCAGGCTCTGCGTGCAGCGACGCTGACGAGGACAGGAACAGGAGTCGGTCCCCGGTTCGCGTCAAAACGCTAGTGCCCACCTTGCGATCGCCTCCTGCAGCCATCTGCGTAAGAGTGTGTTAGCTGGGGGCAAATATACTGACGCGATCGTTACCGGGTGGTGGGTGCCCCGATAACGATATACGACAGATAGATGCCTCCATCTGAGTCAGGGCTGGGGGTTTGAGAGCGATACAGTGGAAGCTACGGCAGAAGAAAATCGCAGTTCTACCCTATCGTTCCTAACCATTTCGTAACCCGGGATTCGGAAAATCCTGTGTGACGGTTTGTAAAAGGTCTCTTGGACCAATAGAATATCGGCGTGTTCCCTAATGAACTCGACTAACTCTTCCTTTTTGCCTCCTAGACCATTGGCGTTCCAAAAGCCTAAGATAAGCGAGCGTGGTTTGATCTTTAGACTAGTACTAGGTATCCATATTAGTTCGAGATCAAACCGCTCTGAGAAGCGATTAACTGTCCTATTTCGCGCATGATGAGCGGGGCGGAAATGTTGCACGCGGTAACCAGGTTCTCCTTGACCTCTGATTCGGCGAACTCCTTCGGAATTCCCCGGAGCATAAGGCGCAGAGACTTCTCGTCGTCGAACTGGTTCCGCTTACCTATTATATAGCGCAGATCCAGGTCGTCGAGGAGCCGTCGAGGGCGCGGTAATTATCCGAACCCCGAACTACGATCTTAATGCTTAAGCTATTATCTCACGCTTCGAGATAAGGAATGCCGCGCTGTCGCATAATCTTTGCGACGGGGTGGGCCACTCCTGTTTTGGCTGCAAGAATAGGTGGTCCTTGCAGTTTTTATATCGATCGGTAAATGACGACGGTTGTTGACCCTGGGGGGTCTGAGAGGAGGGAGCCCCGTCAACTTGTGCCCCAGGGGCATCGGACGCCGGAAGGGTGGGAGAGACGGGGTTGTCGGGGCTTCGCGGAGCCGGCTTTTTGGCCGCCGGCTCTTCGGACGATGTAGGGGACGCGGGGGACGCTCGCGATGAAGGCCCCGGGACTCCCTGAGGCGTATTCGAATGGGTACGCTTCCCTTGCCTAGATGGGCCGACTACGGTCCATGGATACATGGCGCCCGATGAGTCCGAGATTACGATTTGGGGAATAACTGGCCCCAAAGTGGGCACCGGCGTTTTTACGCGTACCGGGGACCATTCCTGTCCCTGTCCTCGTCGGCGTCGCTGCACGCCGGCCGGGGGGGGGGGGGGGGGGGGGTTTGGCTTAATCTGTACCTCTAGCACAACTGTGACACGCGACTCTTTGGCGCGCGATAAATGCTAAGCTTTCTCTTTCCACTCAATATCGTGTGACAGGTGATGCTCTGTCGCGCGAGAAACGAAGTCGCGGCCAGTTAATGCTAGACGTCCTGGTGTCTTATGAGCTGGTCTATCAGCTTTTTTCGTAGGTACGTGGGTTTTAGGGAGATCCTGCTAAGCTACTTATTCTTTTAGGTATTTTATTTACACAAAGTTTTCCACGCAAAATACCCCCCATACAAAATAATATGATAACGTCAGACGTCCAAGTTGCTTCCACTTTGGGGACACGGACTTTATCAACGAAAAGTGTGGAGTCTCGAACTTGTGATACCCAACGTCTTGGCTATGGCATGCAATACCGGTTTTACTTGTATGGGCCAATACCGAAAAACCGGTTTTTCGGTAAAAACCGTCGTCGGTAGTGGCCCTATTGTGGGGCCATTTGAAGTTGTGAACCCATAGTGGAAGCACGGACTCCTGACAAAAAGCTTCATGGCTCCACATTGGGGGCACCCAGACAGGGAACGAGTTAACCTATAACCTTACATAGCTTGTCTAATTAAGTTGTACTTACTTGTCTTTGAAACGGTGAAAACCAAATTTTTGTCATCTTTTATCACTTTTCAGTGTAAAGTCACCGCAATCACGACTTGTAATTACATCGAATACTTTCCAAATGCACAACTTAGGTACTAAAACGCATGTTTGTGACTTCCCCACATTACATCCCATAATTAAATGAAAGTAGAGATAATAGATATTTTAGTACGGACGTTTTTACAACCTTATAAACGTTTATGACCCTTTATCGTGCATGTGAGATAAACACATAAATACCAACTCCTTGACACGATTAATACGCAATCCTCCCATCTTGCGTTCACTTTTGTTTGCTCTTTTTAGGGTTCCGTACCTCAAAAGGAAAAAACGGAACCCTTATAAGATCACTTTGTTGTCCGTCTGCCCGTCTGTCTGTCTGTCCGTCTGTCAAGACCCTTTATCTCGGGAACGCGTAGAGGTATCGAGTTGAGATTATATACCTAATCAGGTCTACGGTCCCTTGAAGGTGTGAAAAAATCAAACTTCAAAGTTAACGTGAAAAAAAAACGGCCGTTTATGCCGCAAAAAACCTAAATTTAGACACTGTCAAGGAAATCGAAATTCAAATGATACTTTCTGTTGGCCTATAACTATGAAATTTGGCAAGTAATACCGTCTTATACTACAAGTGTAGGGAAAAATCTGAAAACTATACATTTTTAATGAAATCGTAAAAAAATAGACTTGACTAAGATAATCAAAATTTATAGAGTACTTTATTATATGTACTGCTACGTCGCCAACCGAGGGTTCCGTACATCTACAATGTACGGAACCCTCGGTAGGCGAGTCCGACTCGCACTTGTCCGGTTTTTTTTATAAACTAGATTACACTTAAGCTCAGTTGGTTAATAATCGCAAATTTTAAACGCATTCGGCAATTTTTTTAATAGTATCCTACTGCAGGGCAAAGGCCTGTCCCCTTAGGCTGCGTGTCCACCAAAGCTGTATGAGGTAGCGCACCAATGTGCGAGGAAAAATCCACCAGTCGCGCTGAGGAGCTGCGGAGGCACGTTGATTGGTGGATTTTTTCCTCGCACACCGCTTCGCAACCTTTTTTGTCACCCGGAGAAATGCTTAAAACTGCATACCACTACGTAACCTAAGGCTATCGGGGGTGACAGCCAGATGTTATGCATTGGTTATGTGGGGCTCTCCGCTCCTGAAGGGACTGGCCTACCCACTAAAACTCGGGGATGCTTCCAACCTGTGCCTTCATGGTGATAGCATTGGATCCGATGGCACCACGCCATCACCGGCACCTAAACAATTGTGAGAAACGATTCTACAAACATTACCTTAACAATTCTACATAAAACAAAGAATACAATGTGATTATTATCAGACAGACAGACAGACCTTACCTCCAAAACTGTTGAGATTGCATTAGAATGCAAATATATATTTTTTCCTCGCTTAATGCCAAACCGTATTAATGGCAGCCAATATGGCAAAGTCACAGCCACCGCCTTTGTGCAAGGGTCATTCGAGCTGGCAAGGACGCCGATGGTGCGAGAATGCAATATTTGAGATGGTTCAAGTCTCCTACCTGGTCAGGTCTCCCGGTTTTCCCCTACAGTATAGAATGGAGTTAGGTTTTGGTATTGTACTCTCGTATCCTTTGCTTGAGACCTTTATTACCTCCGAAAAATCTAGGCTGTTTCTGTTTTTGTTTTAACATTATTACAGTAACCTGCTGTAATATCTGATGGAAAAAGAATGCTACTAAAAAGATCTGATATAACTATATTGCATGAGCCGTTACTTTGTTAGATAGAGCTAGCCAAATATTTCCTCGCAGTATTCCAGCCGAGTTCAGAATCTTGCGCATTCCCCCCGTCTGTACACTCACGGACTTTAATTGTGGAGCCATTTAGGGTTCACCTTACAGTAATCGTGGCATAGATTGTGTATTACACGACAAAATTACACTCAGCCTTAAACGGCTTAACAATTAAAGTCCGTGACCGTACGTTGCTTTACTACAAAATATAAATAAACACGCGATGAAATGGTAACTTTCGTTACATTGTCATGGAATTACCCTCGCTTGCGAGATCACTCTTTAGCGATAAGACCGCCTGTTGTCTACCTTTTTAAATTGTTTTAATTATGCAAGTACCTCTTGTAATGTGTTTTTCTGGTGTGCAATAGAGTATATTTGTTTGTACTGTATACTTCTCTCTCCCGAGCTATCTGCTCCAAGTCCCGTTTTTGTGGGCATTCCTGCATAAACGTGCTTCTTTCTTGCTTATCCGCTACCTATGTCACCTGCTCACCACGTGATAGGACTCTGAAACCTGACGTCAGATAGCTAATGCCAATAAATACAACTTTATCAACACGTATTAATTACTAGGATTTAGCCGCGACTTCGCCCGCGTAGTTCCCGGTACTGCCCCAACGGATCTATTTACCGAGATATACTATGTTGCGCTCCAAGACCAGGTCTACATGCAGGCCAAATTTCAGCTCAATCCATCCCGTCGTAACCCCGTTATTTAGTAACAAACATCCATACATCCATCCATCAAAATCTTCAAACAAATAAGGGCCTAATCACCAAAGTATAAAGACAACCAAGTAGAGACTGTGAAAAGAGAATAGGATTAATTTTGGGGGGCGCTGTAATGCTTTTGTACCGTATGTGCCGTATTTTCTGTTCTGTGGCCATACTGGTTAGGTTAGTACCGTTTTTCGCCGCACCTATTCTCTTTGCGCACAGACTCTAGTACGACTTCGACCGTTTAGGAGCGCGCGACACGTATTTACACAGACGCACGACGCGCGTCTGTGTGAGTGAACGCCATACTGTGGCATGCTCGCGCATGCTCAAATCCTTGCCTGTGGTGCGTCCGCACACGGCGCGCACACATGCGCGCTCCCGATGTACCTTTTATAGGAAGAAAAACTACCGTCTACCGTGTAATCACACTTGCGATTTGCGGGCGAGTTAGAAGCGAAGTTCCATACAAATGTTGCTCGTTTTTGTCACTGGTTTTGTATGGAAACTCGCCCGCAGCGCGCCCGCAAATCGCAAGAGTGATAGATAAGGCATATTTAAAACATCGTCACACAGTTTCACATTTATAATATTAGTGCGCTATGATGTGATATCAGATACCACCTGTCTTAATGTATTGACTTCACTTGTTATCTGAACTTCACCTACGGTCAAGGTCCAACATTAAGAACCGTCCAGTGACGTCACTCGGGCACAAGACGTGATAACGCGTCAGATAACCGTTGTAGTGTAAGATACGGCCTACCATCGACCTTTCCTCGTTCTGTTTCCTATTAACAGACGACGCCAGTAAAGCTGTGAGTACTCAGACAAGCCTGCGCTGGCCCGTGTTGTTTAGATGACGCCAACTGGATTAAAACAAAAATATTGCTTTGCTAATCCGCCATAATAACGTGATAGTCGATTAGTGCTAGCCCTTTCATCCTCGGGAGATGCTGGAGATGTCGACAGTCCGGCGTCCGTTGCTGTAATGTGGTCCTCATTCCATCAACGGACGCTGGACGGTCAACATCTCCAGCATCTCCTGAGGATGCCTCGTGGAGAGGCGAAACACGTACCGAGTTTCGTACTTTTGGTGGTGATTTGTTATATGTATTTTTTTTGCATGTTTATTTATTTTGCATGACAAAATACGCAAGTCAATATAACGGGCTAGCACTAGATTAACACGTTATCAAATCGCAGATTAGAAAAGCAATATTTTTGTTTTAATTACCTTGAATTAGCATAACTGGCCGCGACTTCGTACATAATGAGGGGCCTTAAAACACGATGTGGTTTTATGAAGCGAGCCGAAGGGGAGTTTCATAATAAGATCACACGAGTGTTTTAACTGTTTTAATGCACTGCTTTGCTTACACACATATTGTAAGTGTTGTGTTCAAAATCCGCTAAATAAAAATGTTAAACGGCTGTATATGAAAACTTTTTTCACGCATGTCACGCAACCGTATTTATTTTAAATTCAGAGACCAACTTGAGTCGACCTCAACTATCATATCGTTCGATATCATGTAACGTGAACGTGCGAGATTAAGTAGTCAAAATTGTTTGCAATTGATGTTTCATTTCGAATATTAAAATATTCATATGTCATTTATTCTTTTAGGTTTAAGTACATTTTAGAAACTCATCAAATACTCAAAAAAGTATAATAAATACTAAATGTAAATCTATCTAAATACTAAAATACTTTAATTTAAATCACAGGACTACTGCACCGGCGATCCGTTCGGTACATCGTCAACGACGCCAGCGACTGCATGGACTTGACCTCCTCCGGCGCGAGCGGGCGGCCGCGGAACTCGTCCTCGATGTCCTGCAGCGTGCGGTCCTTGGTCTCCGGCAGGAAGAACCACGCCACCACCAGGCAGTAGCCCACCACGCACGCGTATATGGCGTAGGCACCGTAAATGCCCAGAGTCAGGAAGAGGCGAGGGGCCGTCTTCACCGTTATGAACAGGTTGGCCGACAGGAACAAGACGCTGATGCCGCCGGCTAAGCTTCTGAATTCCAGAGGAAACAGCTCCCCGGCTATGATGAAGGGCAGCGGCACGGTGCCGGTCGCTATCGAGAACATGTGGATGTGGACCAACACCACTCCGATCATGGGATGGTCGAACGGCAACATCCCGTGCGCCTTGCCGTACGTATAAGCCGCGATAGCGAGGAACGCGAAGATGTTGATGGACACCGTGACCAGCAACATCGTCCGCCGCTTCACTTTCTTGATGACGAAAACGGCGCAGCTGTTGGAAATAATCCTCTGTACGCCCATAGTGATAACCAGCAGGGGGATGTTTGCGCCCTCGCCGACGACGTTCTCGAAAACGTCGACGGCGTAAGCGGCCAGGAGGTTAGCGCCGGACCACTGCCCCAAAGTGTAAATGTGCATCATGATAAAAATGGGCTTATAGAACTCTTTTTTTCTAGCCGTTATTCTAAAATACACTATATTCCTTCTTATCTTTTGTGCGAAAGTTTCCGTTGAGCTCACCTCCGCCTTAGACTCTCTAACAATTGTGCTGGTTTCTATGATCCTCTGTAGCTCGTCTTCTTCGCCGTCACCTCTGAGCCAGCGGAAAACCTTCCTGCTCTCGTCGTACCGTCCCTGGTCCGCGAGCCAGCTCGGCGTTTCGGGCGAGTGATACACTATGAGTAAATCCACGAACACTATGAAAGCGCACACCAAGGAAGTTCTCTGCCAGCTCATGAAAGAGCCCATGCTGTGGACTATCAAGACTCCCGTCGCGATGGTAACTGATATGAAAGCTAAGAACGGCCCTCGGTTTTTGGGGCTGGTGTACTCTCCGATGATGACCGGTCCGAGCGAGGAGCTCATGCCCATGGAGAGCCCCTGCAGGATCCTGGCGACGAGCAGCGCGGTGATGTTGGGCGCGGTGAGGATGCAGAACCAGCCCACGATCATGGGCGCGATGGACACCAGGTTGGCCGTCCTCCGCCCGTAGTTGGCCATGATGCTCGGGACGATGAAGTTGCCGCCGACCAGCGCGAAGCCCAATATTGAGGCTGGAATACAAAAAAAACAAGAATTTACACAGGAGCATGCTAACAATTAATCAACTACAACTGTGTATAATAAAGCCGAAGTCACCAAAGCTCATTTTATTTTACACGCAAAAGACAAAATTTGAAATTTTTCACTGCGACTTTTTATTATCTAGTTGGAAAGAATACAAAATTTTAAGTTACCCGTATTTTTATTTTCCTGAAAGGCTTCATTTTCCGTGCAAAAAATCCATTTTAAATGCTACTTAAGTAAAAAAGGCTTATGTGCAAAATGACGTCACCTTCCGGTAACAAAAAAAAACGGAAATACTTTTTTTTTCGATTTCTAGAAGTTGTTTTCGATTTAGGGCAAATTAAAAAATGTTGTTAATTAAGAAAATACACTATGATAATAAAATATCAGACTCTGCGGACAGACGACCTCGTGAGAGAGCGAAGAGTCGGTGTACACGGTCTGTACAGGACTGTACTCTGTGGCGATCTATGGGGGAGGCCTATGTCCACTACGTCCGTGACTGATAGATAGATATCATAATGAAGTAAAGAGTGAGCTTAGCTCAAATAGAACCACCGCACACCACTGTGCACCACCTCGTCCAGGCAATCAGGACAGTTAGGGCTTATTGTAGCATGTGCATTGTGCAATGCACAGCTTGGTCAGTCAGTATAATAGCAGTAATTTTTCATCCTACAAAAGGAATATCGCACGTTTTGTATGTGTGCGCGCCGTGTACGAACGCACTACAAGCAACATTTTACGAATGCGTAAGAATGCTCCAGTACGAGTCGCACCGTTTGCGCCAAGACTTTGAATAGGTATCGCGCGCTCCTAAAGACTGACAACTTGATCTGTCCCGTCTTTATACAGGGTGGGAGGGACTATACCGAAATACTTTAGCCATGAATTCCTGATGGTGTGACGAGTAAATAATTTTATACCAACATGGGTCGAATATTGTCATTTTACATTAATAGTCTCATGGAACAAAATAAATCAGTAAATTCAGTCCCTCGTTATAAACATGTCCTTACTGTAGGAAAAGTTATCATAAAGAAAAAAAAAGCTGTCGTTATAGTCCCTCCCACCCTGTAGTTTGTTAGAAGCCTCACCTATCCAGGAGCCGGAGGAGGCGTCGATGGGGATGTCGGAGTCGGGGCGGCGCAGCTGCGGCAGCAACACGGCCGCGAACCCCACCACCAGCCCGTGCGACGCCATGTTCAGGCACGCCCCCGCCGTCACGAAGCACTGCACACATACGAGGGCCACTTTATAGAAACATGTAAATGTGTAATCAGCTGCAGAGAAGATGAAGCCCCCTGCCGTACGATACCATCATACTTTATTGCACACCAACAGAAAAATTACAATACAAACTTATATAAAAACTGTGTTAAACAATAGGAGTACATTCGTAGAACAAAAGGATCTAAGAAATATGTCGTACATCATTTCTAGTTTCTGTTTCTACTCACGCGAGTATGTTATACAGGGTGGATTTCGATAATCTGTACATATTAAAAGGGGTGAAATTCCAACTAATTTTATCGGTAAAAATGACTTTAATTTTTGTTTCCGGACAAAAAATTTTTTTTTACAGATTTTTACAGTTTCCTATGTAATTTTAGGCAGTACATCTGTTTGAGGCAGTATAACTTTTGATCTTATTGTTCAAAGCTGTAAGAAAAAATGTTTTTAAGATCAAAATTGTGCTAAACAAAAATAAGCATGAAAAAATGGTCACAATATTCGCAAACTTTCGATAAAAACAGTGTTTTCCGTAAAAAAAACTGAAGTTTTGCAGCCGTTTTTCACAATTACAATTTTTTTGACGATTTTTTCTTCAAGTCGGTTGTTTATTGTTATTGCTACTAAATAACGTGTCTATTGCCATGACCCAATTTCTTACAATTTTAAGCAATTAGATCAAAAGTTACACCGCGGCAAACAGATGTACTGCCGAAAATTTCACTGAAAGTTTAAAAATCTGTAAAAAAAACGAATGACCACAAACAAAAATTAAAATCAGTTTTACCGATAAAATTGGCTGAATCACCCCTTTTCATAATATGTACAGATTATCGAAAACCACCCTGTATCTTTCTCATGGTGCGGCTACACAGATCGCGAATCGCGATAACGCAAATGTTCGTGTTGATGTCTCCTTCTTTTTGTATGTCAGAGAACGAGACGCCAACACAAAACATCGCGTTATCGCGATGTGTGTAGCATCGCGTTCATACATCAATATTTACGTAGCGGAGCTACGTTTGTTGGAGGAATATACGTTTTAGAACCCAATGTTATTGTATCCCACCCAACTAAATGTCTGGCACTTCCGTGTGTAGACGTCAGGAAAGCGGGAACACGGGGATACATAATTCTCAAAAGTCAAAGCTTCGAAAGCATCATCCTTCCGAATTTCATTACTCTGAAACTATAGGTTTCGGAGCAATGAAATTTCTTTATTTTTACAGAATTTAATACTGGCCTAACCTAATTATATTTTTAATTTTTTAGACTATAGCTCTAAACTAAACTAACCTAACCTAATTATGCTTTCTATAGGGAACGTGCACGAACTATAGGTGGCAGCATTAAACGACAAAAGAGACACGGGCGGACAATAAAGGAAACTATCACCCCTGTCAAATCAAGCTGTCAATATCAATCACAATATCTAAGTGTCAATGTCAAATATAGGTAGTAAGTCGTGTCGTATTAGCTACACTGACTTTAATCGTACTTCATCGCGATACATTAACGACGTTTTCGTCAATGTGGCCCCAGCATGAGAGGGTACATGATTTAGATTGGCGGCACCAGTTGGCAGCACCTTCGTCGTGCACGATTTTGCCGCGAACGGTGTAATAGGGACATTACACCGTTCGCGGCAAAATCACCGTACCGTAGAAAATAGTATTCGCAATTATAAAACGGAATAATCTCTTTTGATTTTTTTAGTTCCTCTAATACACAGTTAAATAAACATTTGAAACTGCACGATAATCAGTTTGGGTTTAGGCCACATCTGTCCACAGAGAGTGCAATACTGTGTCTTAAGCATACTGTTAGATATTATACCGACCGTCAGACCCCGGTTTATGCCTGCTTCCTTGACCTCTCCAGGGCATTTGACTTGGTGTCCTATGAAGTACTATGGGAAAAGATGAAAAATAATGACACACCGAGAGATATTATTAACATCCTTAAGTACTGGTACGGACATCAGGTCAATAGAGTCAGGTGGGCGGGAACAACATCGGATGAGTATGGTTTGGAGTGCGGGGTGAGGCAGGGGGGGTTGACTTCACCCACACTGTTTAACCTATACATGAACGCGCTCATCGACGGGCTCAGCAGTCAGCATGTCGGCTGTCAGGTGGACGGGGTGTGTGTGAACAACTTAAGCTACGCGGACGACATGGTGCTGCTGAGCGCGTCGGTGTGTGGTCTTAGACGGCTGCTAAGAGTTTGTGAGGAGTACGCCACGAGCCATGGATTGATGTATAATGTCAAAAAGAGTCAATTCATGGTCTTTGAAGCCGGCAGTAATCGACCTTTAGATGTACCCGCTGTAACTCTCAATGGAGTACCACTGGAAAGAGTCAAAAGTTTTAAATATTTAGGACACGTCGTTACTGCCGACCTGAAAGATAATGCTGACATCGAACGGGAGCGGAGGGCATTGTGCGTTAGGGCGAATATGTTGGCTCGCAGGTTTGCGCGGTGCTCCAGTGACGTGAAGTTGACGCTTTTTAAAGCATACTGCACATCGCTGTATACGTGTAGCCTGTGGGCTAACTATACGCACAAGGCGTACAATTCACTTCGCGTCCAGTACAACAACGCGTTCCGGGCGGTGATGGGGCTGTCTCGCTACTGCAGCGCATCGGGCATGTTCGCGGAGGCTCGTACGGCATGTTTCCACACCACTATGCGATTGCGAGGCGCATCCTTAGTTCAGCGGGTGCGAGCCAGCTCCAACACCGTTCTAGCGATGATCGCTGGCAGACTTGACTGCCCTTATATCATGCACTGCTGCGACAGGCATGTAAAGACTGGTGTAGGATAGTGCGCTTGTGGGAATGAGTAATTTAGTTAAGAATATTCATTTAAGAAAAACAGAATGACATTTGTAATTTGAATTAATTTTTATGTGTATTTTGTTTTTAAGTTGACTAAATTTATTATCATTGTATGTTAAAATTGCACGATTATGAGCCTTTTAGATGCTTGAAATAAATGAATTTTATTTTATTTATTATTTAATACATTATGTATGCTTACACCATCCTTGACTGAAGTGCTTTATCGCAATAATACTGTTATCGAGCTGCCATCGCACGTGATAAAAACATGTCACGTCAACGAGGAATACGCTCATAGTGCTAAAGAAGCCGCCGAAAAGATTACAGATTGTTCTACAAGGCCAACATCGACCACTTTTACGTCATAATGCTGGTATCATGATCATGGGTACACTACATAAATACGAGTTTTTCGTAGTTTTAACTAAATCACCACACTTATAATTAACCACAGCCAGTTGGTTGATTTCCCTTGGGGTTGCAGTTTCAACCTAAAAGGGCTGGCTGTGACAAAGTTGCCTTCTATTTCCATTTTGAGGGACGCAAGCGACCTAAAGAACTTACCTAAGTTAAACTAGAAGTGTTTTTTAACAATCGGAAAACTTATTACTTTTTAGGAAATTCGGAGTTTTGAAATTCGGTATGGAGAACCAGACAAAATGGTCCCAAGAACCAATAGCGATGTGACATATATCATTAGAAAGGTGTTTCAATATACTACAATAGTTACTGTGGGAGCTCATTTCAAATCACTGTGTGAAAAAAGTTATGGCAATATAAAAAAAATTATTTTCATAGACGATTTTAAGCAATCAAAATGAATTATTTCGTATTCCATGACGTTACAGTCCACCTGTCAGGCCTCCCCGGCCCCTCCGGCCCCCCAGGCTGCCGCTAGCAGGGCACCGAAGGCACCCCCCGCACCGTTGACGGGATTTGAGCTGGTGGCCAGCAAGGCGAAAGCCCGAGCAAACACGCCACTAAGGCAACCCCCGGCCACCCCGCCCCTCCGGCCGTGGATTCATTTAAGAAGCCGCCAGTCCCCGTAAAGGCGGCCGCGTCCGTCTCAGCCACCCCGGCCTCTACTGAGGCCCGCTCTCGCTCCCGTTCGGGTCCCCGCAAGTCTCGCCCACGCTCTACACGAAATGTTGCACGCGGTAGCAAGAGCTCCGTTAAGAGCTCCACGCTGTGCCTCCTTAGTCTTAGCAATCTGCTTTGGGGCCTTAAGGCAATCCTGCCAGTTGGCAGTGTGGCCAGTAAGACCGCAAACCACGCAAGATGGCGGCACATCTTTCGGCTTTTTGCAATCGCGGGTCAAGTGGTCGCCCGTGTATTTCACGCAACGGACCGTTCGGACTTGCCGCGTGCTCCTTCACCCGAGTGGAAACACTTCGTTTCGTCTGGCCAAAATAGCATACCTAGAGTCTTTTGCTTAAATTGTTTTCTTTTTTGCATAAGGCGTGGCTGATAAGTTTCCTTGGCCTTCTTTCTTATCAAGTATGCCTTTTGGAAGCGCCGCTAGTTTTTCTAAAGTTAGGTTTTTAAGCCCATCTGGCATGTGTGTGTTTGTCTCTACCACCTGCCTGGGATCCTGTATTACATCTCATCAAGGGACGGGCGAGACACGGCACTGTAAAACCTTAACACTGAACGGTGTTTGTTTCTTCCAAAAATAGCATACCTAGAGTCTTTTTGTTTAAAATATGTTCTTTTTTGCATAAGGCAAGGCTGATAAGTTTTCTTGGCGTCTTCTTTCTTATCCAGTATGCCTTTTGGAAGCGCCGCTAGTTTCTAAGGTTAGGATAGTAAGCCCTTCTGGCATGTGTGTGAACGTCTTTACACATTAGGCCCGTCTGGCAACACTAAAAAATTTTTCTGATTTGTTTTACCAAAAATAGCATACCTAGAGTCTTTTGCTTAAATTATTTTCTTGTTTTGCATAAGGCGTGGCTGATAAGTTTCCTTGGCCTTCTTTCTTATCAAGTATGCCTTTTGGAAGCGCCGCTAGTTTTTTCTAAGGTTAGGTTTTAAGCCCTTCTGGCATGTGTGTGAACATCTTTACACATTAGGCCCATCTGGCAACACTAATATTGAATTTGTATTTTTTAAAGTGGGTAGGTTTGCACAACAGTAATTTTGACAGAGGAAATTTATGATTTTCTCAGTCTACCCGCGACCACGAACGCTGAAAAGGGTTACGAAACGTCGGGACTTAAAAATGTAGTAATATACGCGATTTAATCCGTTTAAGTTGTTTTATTACTATGAGTGATAATCGCGGAAACCGAAGACAATATTACCTATGTTTGTTAAGCGAGATAATAGCCCATACTGGTATTGGTAATTGGACGCTAGTGTCTCATTTTAGGCTGTTGTTGATTGTGCCCACTAACGTATAATTTAATACGTAAACGCAAATTGACTTGTACCCACTAACGTATAAAGAATGTTCAACGGCCAAGTCACACAACATTAACTATAATAATAAAGAAATCGCAGTAAGGAACCTTAGACTTGGCACGACTTTGTCTAGATTTCATTACTTTTCACTACATAGTATAAAACAAAGCTGCTTCCTCTGTCCCTATGTATGCTTAAATCTTTAAAACTACGCAACGGATTTTGATGCGGTTTTTCTTAATAGATAGAGTGATAGAAGAGGAAGGTTTATATTATGTATAATACATGCATAATATAATAGAGAAACACCGTGCGAAGCCGGGGCGGGTCGCTATTTAGAAATAAACAAGCAACTCCATCGAGACTTGGCTAGTTTTTTACAGTATGTTTTTGGTGGGATTTCACTTCTTTTTGTAGAAACGTGGGCATATTGATTTGACACAGTTTTTTTCTTTTTATTTTTGATTGGGCTCTTGTGTTTTCTGATCAAGGTCACCAGGTACTCCAGATCTTCGATTATCCTAGTTTTTATAGTTTTCCCTTTATGTGGCCATTAAACCCTAACTCTGTACCAAATTTCAACTCTCTGAGTTAATGGGAAGTACTAGTTCTATTCTGATGACCATGAGTGAGTGAGTGAGTGTCATAAATGCGAAACTTTGATTTCGCTTAACTTCGAAACTAAATGACCTACAGACTTGAAATTTTGGATTTTAAGTATGTGATTATAGCTTACTGGATGACGAAAATTTCTGCGTTCTGGTCTTATCCCGAGGTTCTCAAATAGGGGCCTGAAAATGCGGCGAAATGGTTCCAGTAAAGGATGGTACGGCAGTGTTTGCTTCGCGCTCGACTTGGCGGGGGCACTACCGTGCCCCCAGATTTGTGTAAGATTGTCCTCCGATATTATTTATTTAAATAAATAATATCATTACGCATAAATGGCATAGCTGCAGCAAGGTCGCCACGTGCATTATACGACGATAACGACAATAATACTGTCCGGCTACAAACTGACTGATTCATATAGATAGAAATAAAACGTGCAAAACTTCGAAAATCGTCGCTATGAGTCCGTTGGGAAGGGCAGACCCACAAAAACAAAACGACATACACACCATCGTATTTATAATAAGTGTAAAGATCAAGGAATATCGATTGAAATTTATGAAGTACTTTGGTCAAATAAACACACATGAAGTGCTTACACTGACATCGTGACATCTATCTTAATAAGTGTTTTAAATATTCATTTCAAAATAACCGCATCCATTTGTGGCTCTTTATTTTGTTTAAACATTATTTAAATACAATCTGCTACTAATGTATGCGGTGCGGTTTCAAACCGAGATAACGGCAACAAAAAACGGTATTCGAATAAAAAAAGGTCCAACGTAGTCCAAACCTGCTTTTTAAAAGGGGTAATCCATCCTCCTTCTTTCGTCATGGTCGCTGCACACTGCAGGAGCACTTACAACACACTTCCTAAACCGAACACTACTACATTTTATCTCAAATCTAAAGGTTGTCAATATCTCCGCAAAGATAAAGAAATCAAGTTGTTGTATTTCTGTTTATGAGTGGCTACTACCGACGCTGTGCCATGACTGGACTATTGCCAATGCTTCAACCGCTCATACAAATACACATACAAACAGAAATAATTTCTGTCGCACTAGAAATAGAGTATGAATTCTATTACGAGACGGTAACAATTCACGTACCATTGAATTTTAAATCGTAATATGCGTGTATTACGATGCGATTTGTAATGAATGTAAGTAAAGAACCCCTTGGGTTTCGAATGACCCGTGTGACTGGCGCTTACGTCCACATATCGGCGACTACGTAACACTAATTACTGGATGATTTATGTAATTGGCGTAACGAAGATAGCAGCTCAGTGGTGTCTATTTAGAAGATCTTAAATTTCCGTTTATACTTATTTTAGACATTTTAATTACACGTTTTTTCTCAAAATCCTAATCAAAACAAAATTAATGCATCAAAATTGTAACAATGATTGTGATATTATTATTCCCCTAATAAACATCTTCGGCAAGCTACTTGCAAGAGTGTTAGTGACTACGCTAAAAAATCTCGCCAAAACATGCATTCTGAGGCACAATGTGGCTTCCAGTACCAGCGTGCCACTACTAGTACGATGGTGATCGTGTTCGTTGACCTGGGCACGCCAGCACGTAGTCGGCAGGGAGGGATGAGCCTACTGAAAGAAACTCATGAAGCTTCTGTAGGTAGTTCAAAGAAGCTGTGGTCAATCTTCCCAAACTTTCAAAATACCGACCAAGAGGATTTCTTCCGCCTCCGTTATCTAGGTATCTACATTATCTATCTATGTATGTATACATATAATAAAATCGTAGAAATTACATGTTCGTTGGGCCATTAAATTTGGCCTTTGCAGTTATGTCGTGACGAATTTAAAGTGTTAAGATGTCGTCTACCGTTGTGAAATGTAATTATTGTAACATTGTTATATGTGAGGTTTGGCTTTCGTGCAAAATAAACTTTCAGTGTTGGATGAACAAAGTGTGACAAAAATATGTGTGTCAGGTTTTGCGGAGCAAGATATCATCGAGGCGAAAAATTTATTATTTGACTTAGTGTGTATTTGATTTGGCTGCCTCGCTTCTGTAGTGCTTCTACAATGTTTGCCGAAGCCCGCACGGATGGTTTTAATGCCATCCTGCGGAAGAAAGTAGCATCGTTGTCGAGCAGACTGCGGGGCAGCGACAACAGCATACATTTGTAGTAACAAATGTTGGCCAGCAGGTTTGATTGTCCGATTACTTTCTATCAAATCGGATTTGTTAAATCTAATTTAGAATTTAAGTTTTAATATCCTTGTTTTATTTATTATTTCATACTGTACTACCTAACTCTTAAATATAAGGTTTTAATGAACACTAACAAAATTTGGATCTAAGTCATCTGAGTAATACACTATTTGAATTTGTATCTATAATCGTAGTAAAAGATTATGGTGTTCCACATAAAAAAATCTAAGCACAATAACACTGGTCAACAGTGTCATTGATAGCATTAGCGTATGATCTTAAAAGAATTTGGTAATGGATAAGGACAATAACGGGCCTGTGTAATCAATTTTACAAGATCAGCTCTAACTAAAAAAAACACAGGTTTTTGTACGTCTTTTTGCTACATTTATACTTATAGAAAAATTACGTTTAGTCTTGGTTTACGTAGGTACAAAGAAAACCCCGTCTGCTCGTTTGCCCCCTATTTCATAAAAAAAAAAAAAAAATGTGCTGATCTGACACGCCCATGAATGATATCTGCGTAAAATTTTTAATTTAGGAACATGTAAAAATAATTAAGGCAACAAAAAAACGTTTTATTGGGCTGTGTAATTCATAGTTTTGTCTCACGGTTTCTTAAGTGTACACATTAAATTTAAACTCTCGTTGGCCTCGGGGCCGTCAGGCACGAGCGATGTCCCGCGGAAGTGTTCCTCGATGTCCTGCAGCGTGCGCCCGCGCGTCTCCGGCAGCAGCGGCCACGCCGCCGCCAGCGCCAGCGCCGCCAGAGAGCCGTGCGCCAGCCACGCCCCTCCCACACCCGCCGTCGCCACCACTCCGGGGAACGTCTTCGTCAACCCGAACGCGAACACGCCCAGCGACACGCTGCACAAACAACTGCACGTTCCGCGGTACTGCAGCGGGAAGATCTCCGCGTTTATCATGTAGGGCACCGTCACCATGCCCAACCCTATCATCGCGACGTGAACGATGATAAGTGACGCGGGCAGCCAATGCACGTCGATCAGTCCTGCGGCCTTTGTGAAGATGTACGCCGCTTCAGCGACGTACGTCAAAACGCATGCACCACCCGACCAGAACAGCAGCACGCGTCGAGGCAGCCTCTTGGCCGCGTAGAGCGACGCGCCGCAGCTCGCCAGCCGCACGCCGTCGAGCAGACACATCCACACCGCCAAGTTGCAGTCCGCTCCGATCAGGGCGCCCAGCACTACATCCATGTAACTGGCTACGATGATGCTGCCGCTGCTGCATATTATACCGAACATCAAAGAGCCTATTATAAGAGGTATGTACAGTTCTCTCTTGCAAAATACCCGCAAGGTTTCACGAATATTACTTTGATTATTGCTAGAATCGAAGTACATCCTCGCCTGGATCATTCTATCTAGCTCCTCGACTTCTTCGGGGCCCCGTAGCCACCTGAACGCCTTCCGGCAGTCCTCGTACCTGCCTTCCACGGCAAACCAGCTCGGGGATTCGGGCGTGAAGACGGCTATGGCGAAACTGACGACGGGGAAGCAGCTAAAGAGGAGGGCCGTGTCCCGCCACGACAGCAGCGAGCCGATGAGGTGCACGAGCAACACGCCGCTGGCCTGTGCAAACGACACCGCGGCGAGGAAGCTGCCACGGTGCACCGGGCTCGTGTATTCTCCCAGGATTGCACCAAACACGGTCATGAATAAGCCTTGCGATGCACCGTTTAGGAATCTACCGATCATCAGAACCTGGAGATTCAAAAAACATAATATTATACCGAATTGCAAGAGTAAGTATAATCGGGAGGAATCGTAGAGAACGAGGGACAAACCCTTACCCTTTACCTCATAGGAGTCCGCGAGGACGATGATGAGCCAGCTGAGCACTTGTGCCAGCGAGATGACGTAGTTGGTGAGCCTGCGCCCGCGCCGCATCGCCGGCACCGTCAGCGCGCTGCCCGCGAACAGCGAGATCATGTTTATCGACGCTGCAATTACACACACCAGACCGTAAGTGGCATTTATCACTCACTTTGTGGGAAGAAATTTCACTTCCCAGCTAAGGGCCTTATCACACGCTCTGGACTGGTTTCCATACAAAACCAGTACAGAGAAAGTTCTGTAGGTTTCTTTATAAGAGAGACTATGCGTATCCCTCTGCTGTACCCGTCTAAATTTGTTTTAGGCATGGTAGGATGCGACACATTAGAATATAGACGCAAACGTAATCTTCTCATCCATTACAGTATGCTTTTAAATAATGAGATAAATAGCCCGGTTGTGTTCGAGTCTATCCGTTTGCCATAGGGTCCCGTTTAGGCGCTCTACTTGTCCGTTTCCTTCCGATACAGAGACTCACCGATCCAAGACTCCTGGTCGCTGCTGAGGCCCATGCCGGCCGCCGGCAGCTGCGGCGGCAGCGCCACCAGCACCTCAGAGCGCTGCTAAACGCCAGTTGTTCAGGTAGGCTCCGCTAAACTGTTAGAACGAGACCCACCGATCCAAGACTCCTGGTCGCTGCTGAGGCGCCCGGCCGCCCGCAGCCGCGGCAGCAGCACCGCCGGGTACCCCAGCGCGCCGCCGAACGCCAGGTTATTCAAGAAGACACCAGCCGTCACCACGCACTGCCAATAAACAAGAACTTTTACCAAACAGTCTAAAGACGAAGTATGAGCATTGAATTAATTCCTTGAAATCAATAAGAGAAAATACAAATATAAAAAAAAACTTAAATTGCCTATTGGGAGCATTTCCACGGAAACGTTTCGTAAGGGACACTACCTTTTTAATACTTTTGACAAGTATAATTAGGAAGCTGAACATCGGTGTGGTAATATCATAACTTGGCTTTAAAATTGGAAGTGTTTCTTAGCAGCTAATAAGTTTTATTAGGGTAGCTACCATAGCGTTACGTAAGCGAGTAACTAAATGTTTTTATGGAATGCTCTATTTATGGTTTTGCAAGAAGCTAGTCGATAATCATCATCATCTTTCGCACCATCACCTGATTCGCGGCTAAAATCCGGCATTTCCCGGCTTCTGCGGTTAAGGTACGTACCAGTAGCGTGGCGTCCAAAGAACTCGATTCCTACAGGCTTGCCTAACATAAGGCATTTGAGCACCTTATTCTTCAGCTCTTAAGGAGAATGTACGTCAAATCTGCCCCGGCTTGCCCAAGGATATCCATTACGCCACGCCACTGGTACACGTACTCACTATCCAACTTTCAATACAACATTTACATACTTACTTGCTTTAAAAACGGTGACAAACTCCATTTTGCAGCACACATTATCTCAAGACATTTTTACAGTCACTTGTCCACTGTAATTTTTATTCATATTATTTGGTGGAACTTATGATGAAGATATTGTGCGCACATATCTTGCGATGCTGAATAACTGGCGAGGAAATGTGAGCACAACTGTACAAACACTCACTCCCACGGTCCCGCTCGCTGAGGAGGTCATTCTGTATGCTGGCAAGTACTTACTAATTATTATTTTTGTATGTTTACATCGCTTTATGTTAGCGGCTAGCTTCCGTTCCCAGTAGAGCATGCAATACCGGATCAATCTCAATACCGCTATTGAGATCCGGTATTAAGACTCAATACCGGAATTCCGGTTTTGGTATCGGTATTGGGGATTTTTGGGGATCACAGTAATAATCAGCCTTAAGGTCTACCTCTACCATAAATACAAAATTAACAAATCGAAACACCATCAATGCTAGCCGATCGCCAATTCCGATACAATCACAGAACAGAAAATACAATGCATAATATAATTAGGACGGTTAGCACGACCGTAGGTCAAAATATATTAATATATATAAAGATGTTTAACTAAATACTAGCAATTACTGTTCATTTTGTCCAATATAATGGAGAAAATAAAATTTTACTTACATAATGAGGATAACAAAAAGTAAAACCGGAATTCCAGTATTTCGGCATTGGTCCTTTTCCATACCGGTATTGTAATACCAAAAAAATAAGGCTGAAGTCCGGTTTTTCGAGGTTCCGGTATTGCATGCCCTAATTCCTAGTGAAGGCAAAATGATGTATGTGGCAACACCGGGTATTTTGCAGACAACAAGTATTCGTGCGACAGTAACTCTTCTCTCCCTACACTACACAGCTGTGTTCAGTTGTCTTGTCACCAACCAACACTTCAAGTCCATGCAATGCAACCGTCTACGGTTTAAGCATGCATTGCACAATAATTCGAAAGTGGAAATTTCAAATGTCGTAGGGGACATTTTATCGTAAGTACACTAAATAATAGTACCGATATTTCATTTTAAATTTAAATCAGCATTTTAGGGTTCCGTACAAAACCATACATTATGACACTCTCAAGGGAATGAATAGTAAATTATTTACCTAGGGAGGTAAAACAAAGATTGTCTCAGATCGCAGGTATTTGTTGTCCGAGCCGAAGGTAAGGGCGATAAATATGCGATCTGAGGCTTTCTTTGTTAGTTCCCGTAGTAAATACAAAATTTTACGTCGTCCCCAGGCCAGGAAGTAGGTTTTTCCACTTTTTCCGCAGTAAGTAGTAGTAATTGCCACTTTATGGCCAGGTGTGACGTAAAATTTATACTTCTCGTTGACCTAGAACTATGTTTGGCAAGTAAATTTACCGTCTTATATACTACAAGTATAGGGAAAAATCTGAAAACTATACATTTATAATGAAATCATAGAATATGTAGTCTTTATTTAAAGTATTGTACCGAACCCTCAGCGGGCGAGTCTGACTCGCACTCTTTCGGTTTTCTTTAATATTTTTTGTTTTTGGCTTTTAGTTCATAAAAAACTATAGTTTAACCGTTTAACGCAGCGGTCAGCGGTCGGTAACCCGCGGCCCGCGAATAGCTCATTTGCGGCCCGCGAGCCTCCCTGGCTATTTTGTATGTAAAGGTCGTCATATTCAGAATCGTATAAAGTTACAAATTACTAACAAAGTGCGGCCCGCGTCAATCTCGTTAGCTACTTTCTTTCTTTTTTCTTTTCTTTTCGTAAGCTGGCCCTTGGCTGCTAAAAGGTTGCCGACCGCTGGTTTAACGCATTCACTGCCGGCCTTATTTTCTTCAGTCTCAAAGTTGGAAACCATGTCTCAAACACTAATGAAATAAAATTTGGCATTTGAAAGTTCTGTGCACCATCGAGCTAATCTGATGGAGGCAGGATGTAGGTAGGGACTAGAGCACCCTGATGACAAATGCTAGATTTAAATTTAGGCCATCATGAGTACTTTCCATTAAACACTTTTTTAATAATATTTAATATTTAATGTACTCTTCGATTGTCGTGGTAACAGATCTTCTACATATTTATTGAGTATTTAAAATAAGCTTAATTCTTAGGGGTATTCCATGAAAACATCTAATTTTGTCGCTTATGCAACGCGTATGGTATGGTAGTTACCCTAAAAAACGCATTACCTCCTAAGAAACACTATCAATCGTAAAACCAAGTTCTTACATTACCATACCAGTGTCCTAATTTTACTTCTCAAAAGTATTAAAGAGGTAAAGGCCTCTTACGTATCGTTTCCATGGAATGCTTCCTTATCAGATCCATTTAGCGCCTCTAATTCTTTGACATGAACTTCAGGATCAGCGTGAGGCTGCCCCTTGAAGTGTTCCTCGATCTGCTGCAGCGTCCGGCCCCTCGTCTCCGGCAGCAGGAACCACACCACCACCAGGCACGCCGTGAGGATCGCGGAGTACAAGGCATACGTTCCTTGCAAACCCATAATAGATATCAGACCAGGAAAGGTTTTAAGCACCACAAATATCGACCCGGCCACCGATATCAGACTAATGCTGCCTGCGAGACTTCTGTATTGTAAGGGAAAGACTTCACCAGCAATCACGCTAGGCAGAGGGACCATACCCACTGCAACAGAGAGGACATGCAAGTTGACCAGAATACCAGGAATCCACAGCGAGTCGAATATAAGTAAACCCTTGGTTTTGGCAAAGACGTAAGCGGCCATGGCGAGATGACTGCCGGCGCAGAGCGCTCCGGTGCAGAACATTATCGTTCGTCTCCCAGTCTTGTTTATCACGTAAACAGCGACGACATTGAAGAATAGTCTTTGAGTATCCAGAGCCACCATCCAGAAGTGGGCGTCAATGTCGGGGCCCATGAGCAAACGTAAAATTTTGGTCGAGTACGCCGCCATCAGCGTGCCTCCTGCGAAGTTCAGCATGATATACACAGTGAACATCAGGATCACAGGTTTATAGAATTCTTTCTTCTTCGCGACCACCACCAATGCCTTAAACCCGCTTAGTTTCTCTGCCTCCTGTTCTTCAATCTGTTTGCTGGCTTGTATCATCTTTTCTAGTTCAGGTATTTCTCCCTCTCCTCTCAGCCATATGAAGACCTTCCTGCACTCGTCGTATCGTCCTCGCGTCGCGAGCCAGCTGGGGGACTCGGGGGAGTATATCGTCATGAGAAGACTTATAAAAGAGAAGCTCATCAAGATAAGAGCTGTCATCTGAAAGCTGGTGATGGAGCCGATCAGATGAACGAACAGGATGCCGAAGCATTGAGCGAGGGCAATTGTGGTAAGGAAGCCACCCCGGTTACGGGGGCTGGTGTACTCTCCGATGAGGACGGAGCGGAGTGGCATCATCATGCCGAAGGAGATCCCGTGGAGAATCCTGCCAACCAGGAGGGCCTGAAAATTACGATAATTAAATTGAACGATGATCTCCACGACGGCAAAGATTACGGAATAGATATAAGCTGTATTTAATCGATTTTTCTGGGATAATAACTTCAGCGTCAACACGATTGCAAATTCTTATTGGTATAGGTGCTTACTTCGGCGGTGGCGGCGGTGATCATGACGAGCCAGCCCAGCAGCACGGGCAGGGTGACGGCGTAGTGCGCGGCCTTGCGCCCCAGCCGGCCCATCACCGGCGGCGTCAGGAAGTTCCCGAAAAACATCGACACCGCCATCACTGACGCTGGAACCATCGTATTACAAGATTATTATTTATTACATCATAAGTAAATTACTCCTCCATCTTAAATAGAATAGATTCCAGAATAGATCCACCACAACAGCGGCATACAAAATATATGATTATATAACAACAGCATTGGATGAAAGGGACAAGGTAGCAGGGGTATTCTGCGACTTATCAAAAGCGTTTGATGTGATTAGTCATGACTTGTTACTTGAAAAAATAGGGCACTATGGAGTCAAAAATAACGTTCATAGACTATTTACATCATTTCTAAAAGATAGGAAGCAGACGGTTGAGGTCAAAATTGAGGGTAAAAACATGAAATCCACAGGTGGCCTTATAGAGCTTGGAATCCCTCAGGGCTCGGCACTAGGAAATACCCTGTTCTTAATGTTTATCAATGACCTCCCTACCTCTGTTGCTGAAGGCCTGATTGTGTTGTTTGCTGATGATACCACCGTGGTAGTAAATGCACCCTCGTACGCTCAACTGGAGCAAAAAATAACACACACGTACAACCAACTCCATGCGTGGTTCTTAGCGAACGGCCTCATCATAAACATCCCACTGATACAGAGTCCGATTCCGCGTTGTGACACATGTAAGTTCCTCGGATTTACCATTGACACCAAGCTTAACTGGAAAGTACATGTCGACAATATGTGCGACAGGTTGGGCAGTGCGATATTTGCGCTGCGCAAACTGAAGCCAATTGTCTCCAGCGACGCATTGCTCCAAATATACTATGCATATTTTTTTTCCATCATGTCGTATGGTATAATTCTGTGGGGGAACTCGACCGACTCGGATAGGGTGTTTAAACTTCAAAAAAGAGCCTTACGTACAATTGCAGGTGTAAATCCGAGGTACTCGTGCAGAGAGCTCTTCAAGCAATTTAATATAATGACGCACTATTCACTTTACATATATGAAATTATAATGTTCACACGGCGAAATATGCATATGTTTAAACGTGCCAATATTCCGGGCAGAATAACCCGTCAGACGGGGCAACTACTGCTCGTGCCGCGGAGACTGGCGCTCCTCGACAAGAACCCGCGCGTAATAGGCCCGAAGTTTTACGAACAACTACCCGCCAGCCTCAAAAACGAGACTTCGGATGAATTATTTGGTCGCCGACTCAAAGAACTTTTTTTATCCAAATCGTTGTACTCTGTAAAAGAGTACAGCGAAAGTAGATAATTATATAATTGTGACAAATTTCACTATGATTGATATTTAAAATTTTTTGGTGTCCTCTTATTGCTTATTTAATGTTTTATTTATTTATTTTTATTGTTTTAAACCTGACGTAATTTTTATTGGTATTTTATTTGCTCTTGACATTGCATTGTAAAAATATTCGACATACCTACTGAATTAAGCTTTGACATTGTATTACCTAGGATGACCTAGATCATAATATACAACATATACTTAGATTAGATATTAGTTATTTTTCCAATTGACATTTGGATTTTATTTTTTTTATTGTAATTTATTTTGTAATTATTTCATTTTACTTTGACGATCTTTTTGTGAATTCATTTTAGTTTTAATATCTAAAACACTATGTAATTTCCAACAAGAAATAAATGAATCTAATCTAATCTAATCTAAAGGGCCCCTCACTATGAAAGGGTCTGACAAAACCGACAGACAGAAGCTAAGACTGGCTAACTGAGTCTCAAAGGGCTCAAATCAGAGTAGCCAGGCCATAAGAAGTCTAGGCTACTTTGCACACTCATCCTCTGTTAGCTTTACAGGTCCAGCAGAAGATCAGCGGGTGCAGTCCGGTCTTGGCGTCCTAGACGTCAGGTCATCGCCCCCACAACCCCGGCCGCGAGCTCCTGAGGAGTTCCGGCCACTTCCCACGTGCAGCAACGGGTCGCGGATGCAGGCCCGGCTGCAGAGGCTCAATCACCAGTGTGCTTTTAGTGGGTTTGCTTCCTCCTTTTGAGGGGTGAGCCCCACATAACCTCCCCGAAGGGTCCTTTTAAGGGTCTGGGGGTATGCGTAATGCATTTCCACACTGTTAACAATAAATAATAAGTTAATTAGATATTATTCATAATGCTTTTTTTTCGATTTTAATTTTAACTGATAGTGTCCGTCCACTTTATCGGGTCCGATGACAGTGATTTCAGATTGTAGGGATTCCTATGACGCTTATCCTAGGGATGCGTTTGTACGTATGCGGAGCTGAGCAGAGCGGAGAAGAACGGACCGTGAGTTGACTAATCACAGTGCTCGAAATCCCAGCTCCAGCCAGTTTGGCGTAACACGCCCTAAAAGTCCGGTCACAGCGCTCGCATTTTTTTTAACGTCTATGCCCCGTTTGGTAATTTAAATGGCCCCTTTGAGTCCGATTGCCCAAGGTTGTGCCTGAGAGAGGCTCGCAGTGAAGCTCGTCACGGTTGTTATACTCTTAGTTAGGTGCACGCGTAATTAGACTACGGACACCTGATATTAACTGACCTATCCATGACTCCATCTCTTTGGTGATGGTGACGGGCGAGCCGGCGTCATGCAGCTGCGGCAGCAGCACGCCGGGGAAGCCGATGAGGCAGCCGTGCCCCACGATGTTGCAGCACACCGCACCCGTCACGAAACACTGCCAATACACAAACACAGTTATTTTTTTAGAAAATTTATAATCGGTCATGGTTCATGAAATGGACACAAGGGCACAACAAAGCGGCAGGACAAAAGCGACACACCCTTTTAGATGGGGATCATAATTTATCATCTTGAGAATCTTTCCTTACTAGATTAATCTCTCACCTTTACCACAGTATTATACAGTTATTTTTCTTGCTACAAAAGGTACATCGCGCGCTTTAATGTATATGAACGAACTACAAGCAGATTATTAAGAATGCTGTATAGTTCGCACTCACACAGACGTGATATCGCGTGTCTGTGAATACGTGTCGCGCGCTCCTAAACGGCCAAAGATGGACTACTTATTTATCTTTATACTTTGCCTGTACATCCAGCAGTCGCGATTTCGCCGCGCGGCCTCGAGGCCCCCGCGAGGGGGCCTCAGCCAGCGACCAGTAGGCTTATAATGCTACGCTTTGTCACATAAATAAATGATAAAGCATCCGTCACGTTCTAACAAAATACTGTGTGACAGTGACGGATGCTTTATCACTTATTTATCGCGTGACAAAGCGTAGCATCATAAGCCTACAGAGCATGCGTTATGCGATAGAGACCGACGGTCGAAACTGGTGCGTTCCGTCCGGTGGTCGTACCCGAACGACAGTTTTTTTTTTAGAGAAAAGAAAGAGACTTCTATACGTAGGTAGTGCTATAGGTACTTTTTCTGTGATTCAGCTAAGTAAGTAACGCTACGAAAGATACGGTCCTGTTGTATAATGAAGTGAATACTCAACAAATGACAAAAATTGTTAAAAATTAGTATAACTATAGGATTTATAAGTAGTTCTACTAGTTACTTCAGGAATTGTAAATTTTAGCTGAAATTACTTCTGTT